>JARFJA010000036.1:13750000-15000000 GCA_036326145.1 Rhagophthalmus giganteus | reverse complement strand
AATTAAGGAATAATAGACTAACAACATTGTGTAAGTATAAGTTGTGAAACACATGTTTCGAATAGATAATCATATCGAATCTCATCTCGACTAATTGTAAGAATATTTAATTCGGTTAGCTTATTGATGTGTAAAACACATTTCGACGGAGTTATTAATTAAATACAGGGTGGTCCATAACATAGTTTACATCAAAATATTACGATTTATACACCTATGCATTGTATATCTGTGTTATTAACTTGTGTTGTCTTAGAGAAATTTGATAGGAAGTCCAAGTAAACCAAGCCAATTCGATCTTGATTAAGCTCACGGGCGAGCAAGTTGAAAAAAAAGACGAGTTATATTGTACGTATCTATCTTATATGTGGTTATTGTAACCTTAATTTTTTTATTAACTGGCGCCCAACAGTTATCCGTAATTATTTAACCTGTACACCATCACAAACAAAAGAAATCTATAACAAACTATATCTAGTTTAAATATACTCGGTATAAGATGTGTAGTTTTCATCTCAAGTGACAACCACTGTTAAACTGTTCATTTCAATAAAAAATCAATTTTTTCTTCGACTTTAAATGATTATTGATATTACGGCCAATTTAAATTAGTAAAATTTCGGCAATGCACTGCCGACGTTGATACAATAAATTTTTCTTGGAACAATTTAGAGTAGGTACTGTTTTTATTTCACCCTGTATCTATGTTAATTATCAATTATTGGATTAAGGTAAGTTGCGCTAAAGCGTAATATTTTGATGTATGGATTTCATTGTTGCTCCGTGTCCCATTACCCATGGACCACCCCGTATATTTACGTTACGATAGCGAGTTATCGAAGCATTACCATTCACGCGAATAAATCGAAATTATTCCGCGTGAAATCGCAAACGATCCAAATTTGTAGCGAATTTTCATAGAAAATAAATAATATATAATCAATTTCTTGTGGCACGATTACAGTCGCAACTTCGATCCTAGGAGGCTGAAATTTGGACAGCGTATTGTCTTTACGAAAACTAAGGGCGAGTTCGTTAACCAGCCAAATCGACTGGCCCGTTTCAAAATGGTGGTCGTTCAAAAATTTTTTTTAATTGTAATCTCCGTTATTACTCATCGGATCGGTAATGTGAAATGTGTTTTGGAATCGGCATAAAATTCTCCATCGATTATCTCTCTTTATAATTTTCGATAGGATGCACTGTTTTCGAAATAATCGAAAAAAGTGATTAATATTTTTAAATTTTTATAAATTTCTCTCGTAAATATTATTTTACAAAAAATGTATTTCTTTAGAGAAAAATTTTAAAAAAGAAGTTTTTTGGACATGAAAATTCGATACCGAGAGGCTTGCGCACGATCGGATTTTTAAATATTTATTTATTTTTTTTTAGGTGTCCGCTTCGTTGCCTTAGGCTCTCCGCATTTTAATAACTTACACTTACAAAATAAAAAAGGTGGGCGATGTCAGACAAATTCTTGGTCATTATTATTAAGTATAATGAATTAGATGGAGCCATTAAGGTTAATCTGTAGCAGTAAATTCATGAGAAACATTTCAATTAAGGTGCATTGAATAGGTTCATGATAGGCAACATAATGTCAGATTCGGCGTAATTCCTGTAAAAACTTTCGCTTTTATCCCTTTGTCGGTATATTAAAACACAAGCCCCGCGATTGTTCACTATATTGTGTAACAATGCCGGGAATGCATTTATTAAATGTAACGGGTTCGAGCATTTCTCGAGAGCATCTGCCGATTAAAAGATTTAAAAAGTTGCGGAGGTTATTCTATGTGAAATTTGAAGTTTCTTAGTTTCGGACATGTTTTGCAAATCATTTTGGCGCTTTTGATCTAACAATAAGATGCGCCCTTGTCATAATAAGTGGGAACTATTCGTATTGTATCGATTTAAATTAACACTAATTTGACGTCAAGATTAGAAACGAATTGAACATTTATAATGTTGTCATCTATATTTGCAATCATTTTTGTATGAGAACTAATTAAAGCGTCCTTGAATGTTAAGCCAGATACCTATCGGTAACACTATCTGGATTTTGGTACAGTTAATAAGTAATAAATTAATAATAATAACCAATGGGTCATTTTCATTTTTTTAGTAAACAACATTTCTTTATGAGATTTAATTTTTGTTTGACATTTTGAATAGAGGATCAACAAATAAGTTTTACGATATATGTAGGTGACCAAGCATAATGATGCCTGATTAGTTGAAAAAAGCTATTTGAAAAAAAGTGCGCCCATGGTCGTGACACTTTGTCACGTTTGTGACTCTATCCCTCTTATTTTTCTTTCTATCTTTATTTTCCATCTAAGATATAAAATTAACAAAAATCTGCAACTAACTACTCGTTAATTAAGATGATCTGAAGCTTGTTACAAACGTGGTCTATAGCCACGTTCGTGAAGATCGCGTTTGTGACATTTTCTGAACAACAATACAACCTAAAACACGTTCAATTCGCATGAAATTTAGAAAATGCAATGTTCACCATGTTTGCTTAAACGTTCGTAAAAATATCAACCCAAATATCGTATGTCCTGATCATCACCATATTGTCGGACGCATCATGCTTTATGAAATTGAGGTAGCAAATAACAATAACAGATCTTATTGTAGGTACCATAACAACAGTTCGCTCCCAGCGAAATGAAAGCTTGCGCATGACTACGCGACGGTCTGACTTATCAAAGATCGACTTATCGTCAATATTAATATTCAAAAAACTACTACAGATATCGAAGCAAACGTATGTGTCCACATTTGTGACTCAAAAAAATTCTAACAAAATATGCCTTCCTAAAACAAAATATTTACCAATTTAATCTGCTCCATATTTTTTCTCTGGATAACAATATTCATATCGATGGCGTTTTGGCAGAACATCTTAAGCGCCACTTTTTCCGATAACGAGTTGTTCCAACTATCTCATCTAAAGGCAAAGGCATAATCTGTTAAAATCTGAAAAATTGATTTGTATTTATGGTTACGCTACAACACAAAATGTGTGCTACTGTAAAATTAGCTTTTTGTCGCTTGTAGCAGCAGGCGTTGCATATAATTATATTAGAAAGTTGGCAGGGTCGGTAGTGACGGAAAATAATAAAAATAAATAATTTTGAGATAACAAATGTCATATGTAATTATTCGCATAAATAAAAATAAAAATAATACAGAAAAAATAAAAATATTTTAGAAAAAACGAGTGTCAAAATTTGACAGTGATAGTAGCGTTTGAACCACGATCACGAATAAACGATATTAAAGTGCTGTATTAGAGATTTCTTGTTACGTAGTGCTGGATAAGACTGTTAGTGTGATCATATATCTACAATTCCCGTATTGTGAGCCGCGAACCTTTAAGACGATAGCGCACAACCTCACTTGTTATCACCGGGCACGGCCCGATTGGCCAAATCGTACGTATTTTACAATGAACTTTTTACCATACATCATTACATTCAAAAATAAGTTGTTACCTTAATAATGGCAACTTCAGACTGTAGAAGTTCCATTAACGATCTCTCAAATATGTTCCCAAAAAAAGAACAAGCCATTATTATAAACGCAGCAGAAGACACCAAACTAAATGAATATGTAATAGCAGTAGGGACTCTGATTGGACCGAAAAATATACTTTTTGCGTCACGAATATCCAACAACAGAATTTGTATATACCTTTCTAGTACCGAATTAGTGGATACATTTATTGAAAAGTATCCATTAATTATCGTAAATGGTAAACCAGTAGGAACCCGGCGACTAATAACACCAGCCCGTAGAATTATTTTATCGAACGTTTGCCCAAGTATACCACACGAGGTCTTAGAATCTGTCTTAAAAGGTATGGGATGGAAGCCAACATCAAGCATGTCCTTTTTAAGGGCAGGAATTTCAGGTGACAGATATCAGCATGTCTTAAGTTTTAGAAGACACATCTATGTATCACCCAACGAATCCATAGAACTACCAACATCTGTAGTAATTAAATTTGATGATACCAACTATAGAATCTTCTTTACTTTTGATAATCTTACTTGCTACACGTGTAAGACAGATGGACATACAACGAACCAAATACACAATTTTCCCAACTTACTCCCCAACCCATTCTCTATCCTAATACTCAAAATCGCAACGTAGCTCCCATTACCATTACCACACCCGAACCTTTATACGAACACCCAGCTCCAAATGCAAGCGAAAATATGCCAGTAGAGGAATTAAACACAGTCCCATTCTACCCTACATCTATAAAAACCACAATATCAAAATCGAATCTACGTAACAATGGAGAAATGATAACTATAGCAGACACACTAAAAACCACCACAACTACAGAAATACTTCCGATAAAACCAAAGAATAAAAAAAGACCATTGCCTAAAACATCAACTGAAACATCCCCAGAAATAATAGAAGATATTACAATCAGCTTAGAAAACCCACATCCAAGCGTTGAAAGCAATTCGGAAATCAATACAAAATTATCAGATCTGAATGAAAAAATAAATTTTTCGCGGGAAAGTAAAACACGTACTAAAAAAACAAAACCAAATATCTATAACCAAACATCACTCGAAGAGATGCTAGAACCAGTTAGAAATTCCATCAATCAAAATAACAAACAATACAAGCTCTCACGCTACTCACGCTCTCAAGTGCAGAACTTTCCGTCATTAAAGAAGCACTCAACGCAATAGAAACAAATACAAGCAGTAAACATGCCATTTTTAGTGACTCCTACAGCTCCTTAACGGCAATTAAAAAACTATACAACAATAACCCGTACATCAGGAAAATTCAAGAAGTAGTAACTAATATAGAAAAAACAGACCGGGAAGTCATCTTCATCTGGATTCCATCCCATTCAGGCATTCCAGAAAATGAAAATGTGGACAAAGCAGCAAGACAAGCAACGGAAAACACTACAGTAGACGAGAAGAATCCCACCAGTGACGATATTAAGATCTATATCAAGGGAAAAATTCAAGACCTCTGGCAAGAGGAGTAGAACGGGAATCCCAATAACCACCTAAATAAAATCAAACCTAAACTGGCCACCAGGTGGACGCCAGGACAACTACTCAAGCGTAGGGAAAGAATCAAAATCACAAGACTTCGAATAGGACATACCAAGGTGACAAGAGTACCTGATGAGGGGAACGGAAGCACCAATTTGCGACGCGTGTGATATGAGACTAACAGTCGAATACCTTCTCATTGAATGCCCCAAATATTCAACAGAAAGATCAACAAGTCAGATAAACAGTTTACAACTGCTTGAACTTCTGGAAAACCATCCGACGAAAGTGCTGGATTTTCTTAGGTCGATAGGACTGATTCACCAGATTTAAAGTGATATAAATATAACCTATGCCTAAACTCAATAGACGGTATGGCATATTAATAAATTAAATTAAAAAAATAATAATACATTAATGCCCGATTTCAGAAAGCGGGTCTAAATATTTAGTTCGGTACTAAATGGCTTAATACGATTGTTCCAACAATCTGTTACCATAGAAGTAATCGGAGAATAAAGTTATCTGCCGTTTATGAAAGCGGTCGTAAGACTATCCGAGTTGGTGACTACATATTAGTGACCCCAATAGAGAACATCCCGACGTAAAACATCTCACCGCAGAAAATCCCAACGCATAAAAAACATCCCGACGTACTCAACGAGAATTTAATATTCTAGCCGAAGGCGACGTAGATGGTTCAGATGGTCATTACATGTTACATTAAAATTATCGCAGTTTTGGACATCACGCCCAGAAGTTTGGTTCATAGAAGTAGTTCACTGCATTTGCAAATGTGCGGTATTCTCCGTGGTATAACTTGTACCACAAGGACAAGAACTCCAAAAAAATGGGTTTCGCACACACCACGTTGCGTGACATTTTGACGATAAATTTATGAATTACTCCTATTTTTATTAAATAATAACCAGATAAGATGCTTGCCTACGTAGAATCAATGTTTTAACATATAACTGATTAATTAACCAAACATAACTTCCTTAAAAAACAAAAAGAAAATTGATCGTCACCCTTATGCACTTGTAAATGAAAATTACCTTTACAATAGCAATTTTGGTTGAAAATGTTCTAAAAATGAATACGATCAGTACCTACACTGAAAAAATGTTGATCGTGAATGAACGCCGATTATAGAACTATTTTATTGAAACGATAAATTTGCTCGTCTTATCGCAGAGTTTAATCGAGCAAATAAATCCGAAAACACGTCAAAACTTCGGAACTCGCAAGAACAGAACCGATTTTGATGTAACTTTTTTTCAAATGTTTGTTTTAGGTACTATATCGATGGAGTTTTGCCAAAAGGGCGTAATCCACACTTTTTGCAAAAATCAGTTATCCTGACTATCTTAAGCATCTAGGGCGAAGACATCGTCAGTTAAAATCTGGTAACAATATTCCGATTTATTCCATCGGAAAAATCGATTTGTATTTCCGCGAAACGTATACTTCTTATAGCTACGCGACGCAACAAAATGTGCTCTCTTGTAAACTTTACTTTTTGCCGGTTACGCCCTTTTGGCAAAACGCCATCGATTTGAAATTATTATTTGAAATTGGAAACATACCGGTTGGTGGATTCAAGTATTTTATATTCCTAAATTCGAATCCTAGATTTTCGCTTTTAAGAGCCGCGAAAACTGATGAAAAAATGCGAAAAATGATAGTAGTGTTTGTTTAAATCATAGTTTAAATTTGGAACCATATCACTTCGCCACATATTGCGACAAGTGTAACAAAAACGTACAATTTGAATACGTTGAATTTACGGTTATAATTTAATTCCAAAGAGAAAGTACGTTTACGGCATTTTAATTGCATTATTACAATTAAACTTCATAAAGGCAATTACGCCGGTCTTGTAACAAACATTTCGAGGCGACCTAAAATTTAATTTTGAAATTTATGATCGTGGATGCAAGTTGAAATTATTTTTGGTACCGGCAGTCTTCAAAGGTGATCCGCCGATTAAGATCAGGCATCTTCGTGTCTAAAATGATATTCTGTACCTAACTATATTGAATTTTTAAAGATTAGGTAGTTAAACGATCGACTTCGAATTACACCATCTCGGTCGTGATGAACGTTTTAAAAATTTGAAGAATAATCCTGAAAATTGTATTAAAAATGACTTATCTATTAAATTTCTTCTCGATTTAATATTTTGTTTAATTTCGCGAAAATAAAATCAAACCAGAAAGTAATAAAATCCTACCCCAAAAATAAGCTCCAGTTAAGATCATCAGCTAGACGCACAGTGGGTAAAATGCCATTTCTAGGTTGTCTAAAGTGGTCACTTTAACAAGTTCTACTGTACAGTGGTCGCCATGAAAACTGGGACATGTCTTGAAGTAGATTTTAATGAATATTGAATTGCACGAAACGGAGTTATTTGACAACCTAAGTAAGGTACCTAACAATAAACTAAACATTTTATTTTGACGTTTAATTAATGGTTGATTAAAAATTGTCGAATGTCATTTCATCGATATTTACAATCGTGTTTAATTCCTTGGAACGATTGTTGCAACAATTGTTTTTAAGAAAACAAACTGCTATGATGCGGGATAGCAAAAAAAATAAAGTAGAAAAAAAGATCAGGAAGACAGTGGAAAAAATATATAGATTGTAATTTAATAAGAAATGTCAGAATATTAAAAATATTAAGAAATGTTAAGTTAAAAATATTATGTAAAAAGGGTAATAGTGTATAAATAAAGCATAAAGTATAAATAGTGTATTAATAATAAAAAGTTCAAGAAGAAGGAAAAGATATCCACAAACAAAAGAAAGTTTTGTAAGAGTCCGTGACGATGGAGTCAGATTATCAGCGAGAATTCGTGAGAGCCGGCGAAGAATTTAAAAAAAAGCAGTGAAAAGGGTTTTCGAATGGAATGGAGAATGTTGGCGTGAAGTCGAAGTAACGAAAAAAAGAAAAGGCCAAGGAAAAGAAGACAATAAGAGAATGAGAATTACTGTGTAAGGGTACAGACAGATTAAATAGGGAACCGAGGGGGAAAAGAAGATTTGTACGGGTATTTAATTGTGGGGTTAAATTAAATTAAGTTAAGGGTCGCGAGTTACTTATGCGACAGGAAGAACAGAATTACGGATTCTGCTGGCAGAGCTACGTGGATAAGTGTTACTAGAGGCGTACCGCAGGGTTCAGTATTGGGTCCTACAATATGGAACGTCCTCTACGACGACGTCCTGCGACTTGAATACCCGGAAGGCACTGAGGCCGTGGCTTATGCAGTTGATCTCGTGCTGTTGGTCTCGGCGAGAACCCCAGAAGGCCTTCAAGCGACACTACAAAGTGCGACGGACTGTGTTGTGCGATGGATGATGGCGCATGACCTTGAGTTAGCACCGGAGAAAACGGTGTTATTCTTACCCAACGGAAGGAGGAGGGTACTTCAGGTGTCTGTCGAGGTGTGTGGTACTGTTATCCGACCGCAAGACCGGGTACGATACCTGGGCGTGATCCTTGATAGGCACCTCTCCTTTACGACTCATATTTTCGATGCGGCTGCTAAGGCGGATAGAGTGGTGGCGGCATTGGGGAGACTGATGCCGCGAGTGGGGGGACCTGGACCGATGAAGCGTAGAGTACTTGCAGGGATCGCATACCCGTGGTGCTTTACGCTTCACGGAAGGCCGATAGGAACTGCCGGCTACTTGGTTCGCTGCAGCGAAGGTTGGGGAACGCGGTATGTTTCGCATATCGTACCGTGTCCCAGGAGGCAGTGGCGGTACTGGTCAGCCTTATACCAATCAGGCTGCTAGTCGCGGAGAGGGCAGAGACGCATGGGGCAAAGAGCGTCATGGGGAAGGCGGCCAGAAGGGCCTTGACACTTGAAATGTGGAATGCTGAGTGGCAGCGGGCAGGGCGGGGTGAGTGGACGCGGCGGCTCATCCCGTCCCTTGTCGGCTGGTACTCCAAACGACACGGGCATATGAATTACCACCTTACCCAGGCGTTTACGGGGCATGGAGCCTTTGGTAGTTACCGCCAGAGGATCGGGAAAGGGCCCGCAGAGTGCGTGTCGTGTGGCGAGTTGGACACCGTGGAACACGCAATCTTCATCTGTTCCCGGTGGTCAGCTAGGAGGATGTCACTTTAGACGTCTGTTGGTGCGCGGGTGACCCCTGATACTGCAGTTGGGATCATGTTGGAAGGGGACGCCAACTGGTGTGCGGTGGCTACGATGTGGACTGAGATTATGTCCACAAGATGCGAGGAGGAGTTTAGTTAAACCGGGTCCAGAGTCCCCACCGAAGTAATGTTTTACGACGGTTCCGGTGGGGATAATACACTTTTCTTGTGAGGAGGGGTTTAGTCGGTAGGTACACCGGACAGATTTGCCGGTGTGAATCCGACACGCCCCCGGCTGATGCTGGGGTAGTCTATGAAGATTCTCTCCTCCGATAAAAAAAAGGTTAAGGGTCGATCTTTTCATCTTCCATTTAATTTAATTGACACATTTACTATAGAAGCGTTTGTACAAACAATGGTTTCTATGGTAAATTTATTGGGAGATAAAAAGACCGGCCCTAAAAACGTTACAATTGCAGAATTAGTAAAAAAAATATATATATAGCAATTAAATAAAATATATAATATCCCAACGTGTAGCATAGCAAAAATATGGGGTATGTCTGCGCATGCGGCTGTTAAAGTTTTAATGTCAGTTTTACATTGTGCAAATTTTGGTGTTTTATTTTCCACGGCTCACACTGTACTTAATTTTTATATAAACTACGCGAGATTTAAATCTTTGAAGTATTGTTAAAAAAATATTACTTTTTTATTTACCTACCTACTTATATCTATTATTCGAATGATCTCAAAATGTATAATTAATCCATTAAACACGGAGAACAATAAATTCACGTTTAATTGCTGAAACTAAAAAGAAATATGTAAGTAATTCATTTTGTAAATACCTACTAGATAAAAATGTTTTCAATTGTACGAAGTTGAAGTTGAATTTTAATAATAAAAACTGCATAAGTTTCGTGTTTCGAAACGAGTCTTTAACAAGTATTTCCCCGCTTGTACGGCTGTGTGCGATAACGAAATTCTTGTAAACAGAATGGCTGGGCTGCACTAATGTCCGCGAATGTACACTCTGTCAAAACATCGCTGTCGCAAAACTAATCATGAAATGTGGGCAACCTATCGAACACTTCAAATCTGGCTTACCTACTATTTTACATAGACGGACGTACGGACATGTATTAATCAAATACTTCACTAATTGCATTTCATTTATTTAAGTATCGTAAAATTGAAAGTAACCAAGAATGCGTTTCGAATCGAAGAATCGATTAAAAAATAAACGCGCTCGATCGTTTAACCCACTTTTTACACGATCATTATTAATGTCAGCACTGGGCCATTTGTATTCCGTCATGACATATTATGATAATAATAATTACCTTGTAAAATGTGCCAAGTAATAACGAAGTACTAATGGAATAATTACGGCCCAGTATTACTGATCGTGTATCATCTTGTCTGCCTGTGTAAAATAGTAAGCCAGAGTTGAAATGCTCGATAAGTTGCCTACATTTCACAACTAGTTTCGCGACAGTAATGTTTTGACAGAGTGTACAAGCAAACAAGTAGACTTCGCCATTTACCACTGAATAATTCAGTGGTTAGGCGAGTACCGATATTAAATACTTATGCGTTATTCAATATTTTAATAAATCTATTTAAATCAATTTATGTGGAAACTTCTATGCCGGATATTAAAACCGATTAACCCAAATTGCATTCAAAAGTCTTAGTAATAAATTATCTTAAGCTGAAACTGTTACAGTTAAACTAACAGTAGACGACATTGCACTGATTTAATTTGTCTAATAAAATTCGAACACCTAATAGAAAATAACATTTTACGTCTGCGCGACTATCTGAGCAAGATTCCTTTCTGGTTCGTCCATTCCGATAAAACGTAGCGCTTAAGAGATCCTCCGCATATATCATAATAAACATAAATTCAAGTTAATGCGGTTGGTAAAATCTTTGATCGACTATAGTACATCGAAAGAAAAGAAATAGAAATAGAAATTTATTTTTAAGAACATCAGGCTTGTCAAGAATTTTATAATCGCGTTTGTAGAAACATGATTTCAGAAGCTAAGAAACTACTTAAGACAATATGTGGTCTGTATCGTGCGGGGATATTAAACAGTACCCCCATGGATTTTGTATTTAAAATCTTCCTATTTAATTATTAGATAAAGATCGAAAGGTGGCCTACACGTCTGTGACTTGGTGATAGTACATATAATTCTTTGTCTCGACACCCCATCGATGAGACCCAACAAAGAGTTTGTTATAAATGTTTTATATTTAATATGTGTATACTTGCAAATAAGTTAATTATTTCTGACTTTATTCGTTGCACGACATGTGAATTTTTTTATTATAAGCGAATAACCAGTTGTTTATAAAACGTTTTCCTATTAACGAACGTATAAAATTTTACAGTAATAGATAGGTACTTAGGTGTGACATGTTTATAAACTTGTCGCAGATATGCAAAGTAATAGTCTAATATGCATTTATATTGGAATATCTACCGCGTCGCTATTTTCTTGCAAAAAATATATTTATTGACAGTTTTGTGATGATGAATTAATATTATAATAAACAAAGTGCAACCTTTTTTATTGTTTAAAACGTGAGTAGCTTAATAAATACGGTAGACGTCTTCTGTTTTGCATTGCATGACAATTAGGTATATAGTTCAATAGGTACTATCACTAACAATAATAATGTCCCTCATCTGATTGTGAGTCGTGACAAGAAAACGTAGGGCTTAGCTTAAATCAGTCAATCATTTGTCGAGTACACACGTATATGCCACGGTTAAGAAGATAGTTGGTCCTTTTAAAAGATGATGATTTTTGTTTATCTACAATATATCCTCGGGCGCACTTTGCGCATTTTTTTACTTACAATTACCTAGTTAAAATTTATATTTATTTAATTAATTAGGTAGACATGCGTTTTATAAATATCAGTCAAAAATCACCACATCACCGATCCAACCATTGGATCAGGACATTATCAGGACGTTTAAAACCGCACTATCGCCGTAAGCTACTTACAATTAGTGCTACAGTGCATTCCGATAAGAAAATAAACGTCTATCTGAAATCCGTCAACGTCAAAACCGTGGCGTATTCAATAGACCTTGCACGGTGAAACGTTGGTGCTACTACCTACCATTCAAAATTGCTGGATTTGGGGATGGTTCTGGACCTGTCCTACAGGGTTATGCCCATGGTTGGGGGACCAAGAACGGCCAGGAGACGGGTAATGTACTCGTCGGTCACTTCCGTGGCTCCGGTCTGGTACCATGCGCTATCCGCCGTTAGAGGCATTTGTAGGAAGGCAGCCAGGGACGTGACTCTGGATCATTGGAACAAGGCTTGGACAGTCACATCTAAAAGAAGATGGAGGTACAGAATGATCCCGGACGTTATATCTTGGTGAAACGAGGTTTCACGTGACTCAGGTGCTCACCGGCCATGGGAATTTTAATAGCTACCTGGCAGTAATCGGAAGGGTGGCGGCGACTCCTATGGAGCTTGTGGAACAAGATAGCGAGCCACAATGCGAGCCTTGGCGAGAGGAGAAGAGGCTTCTAAAGTACTGGGTAGAACAGGCCATGACGGCAGAGAAAGCAATGCTGGAAAGCGTAAAGGGCTGGATAGCGGTGACGTTTGGGGCAAATCCTCAGAATGCGCGAGTGGGTTACCCCCACTTTTGGGGTGGACGAAGGCTAAGAGGCCGAACAAATACCGCGAAACCCCATCGGAGGTATTGCCGCCAGGTGGTACCGGACGGAGTAGCACAATAAGCACCGCAGAGATCGGCATGCGGACCAAAAATTTTCCTTTCCCGATTTGAATTCGACCATGATGACCACGATCTTCCGGGGCGTAGAAGATGGGGGGGCGTCTTTTATCACGCTATAGGTCACTTTTCGATTTACCGTGATTAAGCTATAACGCGGTTAATGTCTGCCAACAACCTCGTTCGATCGAGCTTCTGGAATAGAATATAAAAATCATTTAAACGTCGACGGGAATGTAGGGCCATGTTAATTATTTAAATTACCTAGACGTTTAGTCAGAATTCTTTGAAAATTACGTTGCTTGTTAAACGAAATAATTGTCCGCCCTAGCGGCTCATTCTAAACAAGAAGATTTGAAAATCGAAGAATTTCGTAAAAAGTTAGTTAAGCGGTGCAGGTATGCTCAGGGACATAATTTTTGTGCGTGATAGTACCCGGAATTTGCCGAGCCTTCATTATGCTTAGACAATGCGGTCCGAGAACTGGCGGCTTTAATAATTGATTCTTTGAATTTTTATTTTATTTACATAAGTACCTACCGGAATTTGAGGATACGTTAATTAAAAATCTACTTTGTCTGGTTTATTTTACTCGACAAAATTATACCACGTATAAATTGCGTGTCAAAAAGTAGCGGTAACGGGCGTACCATAAAGCAAAAATAATCTGCTCTGAATTCCTGCATCAGTAACAAATTACGAAAAGCAATGTTATGCCTACGTATAAACGAGTAACCCGATCTTAAAAGTTATATTTAAATATTTAACGTTACCACTTTCCTTATTACAGCCGATAATTGCGCCAGTAAACAATAATAACATGCACTTTATTGCAATTATTGCTTCAAGATTCCACGAAGATAAAAATAAAAAAAAAGTTAGGTTTGGCAGTACTGTAAGTATTTAATTCCAGTCAGTATAGTAATCCGGACTGCGGAGGGCCGAGATCGCAATAAATTTTTATATCGCGTCGTTATAGATATGCCCACTTATCATTGATTATTATTAAAATTGAATCAATTCGTTTTAATTTCACTTCGTCGTGCATTACGTAAAAAATAAAAATAAACAATGCCGTACCTATGCGAGAACGAGAGCCGCGTCCCGAACAACCTACAATTAGTCGTTCCTTTATGACTTAACGATGTGTTGTTGTTCCGGAACATTTTCGGATTACCCCATCACCTATCAATTTATAACCACTAATCGCCAGATATTTTAGTATTGCACCGATGTTCTGCTCTTTAAAGTTTAAGGTGGTTATTAACCAGGTGTTTAATGCTCAATCCTAGAAGCAGATGCGTTATGTATGTTGTATATAAGTATATTATGTGCGTTGGAGGTGTTGATGTGCGATTTCGTGTTCATGTGGCGCTATTATTAGTTGGGCGGAAAAGGGAATAATAATTATTGGCGTAGACATTATGTTATCCTGAAAATTTTGTGTTACAATATCTTCTATGTTGTAGTATTTGATAATTTTTTATAGCTAACGACTTTCTTAGTTAACCCTCGTACCGCCATTTTTTTATAACACGTAATACCAGTGGCGTCTCGTCTAGTTTTTTTCTTTTTCGTTTTTGCGACTCTAAATGCCATTTATCATCAAGTTTATTCTTTGACCTACAGGATAAATAAATCTGTTTTTACCTTGCCGTTGAAAGTTTAAATTGATTAGTTGTTGATTATTGTCTTCGCTGGCAGTCAGATTCGTATTCTGTTTACATACTTCATTGAAGTCTTCATTTTCTAAATGATCGGAAGAGTTTTCGCAATCCTCGTTATCACTATGCTTTTTGTATACGGGATAGCGTAAAAGTATGGGATATTCCTTGTAACAACACGAATATTCATTTATTCGTATTCATTTTTTTATTTTGAAATAAAAACAAAAGCACAACGACATGTCACTTTTTTATTTTAAATGTCAACATTCATATTCAACGTATTCGGTAGATATTTGCATTTTTCTTTCATTCGTGTAAAAATCCCAGGCGGCAAACTGACGTTATAATGTCGTCAACTATTGGCCATTTGGGGACCAATGGGGACGTCAATATGACGGGTTAATGTCACAACACAGTGACGTCAAATTATGACCAATCTAGTATGTTACTTGAGACGTCCAATTTCCTTAAATGGGACCTTTTACTTACTTGTTTAGTTGTATACTACTGCATTTATAACGAATAGAACTATTACTATTAATCGCATAGACGCGATAGTGCACAATTCCAAAATATTTTGATATATGTTTTAGTTAAAATTTTGGATTAAAATATAAACATGTTAGAAAAAATTATGAATATTTTACGCTTTAAATTAACGCTTCAAAACGTCTTTATTTTCACTTTTCTAGTAAGGATTCAGGGCTTTGGAATGACCAAAAAAGACGTCTCGACGACGTTCTTTAATGACGTCAAATGTTCGTCGTGCGTACGTCACTTATTGGGTCCGCGACGTCGCCGACGAATAATTACCAATAATTGACGACATTGTGACGGCAGTGTGCCCCCTGGGATATTACATAGTTACACAACAATTTTTTGAGAAATAACAAAAAAACATTTCGTTATTAAATATCAACATAAAATGCATGGAAATATCTAGATCTCGCTTAAAACAAAACAATGCATAGTTACGTTTTTACAATTCGGAAAAAGGAGATTGCAGTTTTGTCAAATAAGTTTTTCAGTTTTCGGATGAAGCAACTTTTTACCTAAACGGAACGGAACGGAACCTAATCGGCACAATTGTCGATACTGGTCAATCAAAAATACACATTGGGTAACAAGAAGCACATGCGCAACATCCACAGAAACTAAACGTGCGGGCTGATATTTGTAGGAATCAAGTTATTGGTCCGTTTTTTATAGATGGGACGTTAACAGGGAGAAATATCGGGCACTATTAAACAACAATGTGATTCCGGCTCTGTTAAGATACGGAGAGATGCCAGACAATATTTGGTTTCGACAAGACGGTGCACCGTCTCACTACGATCGTCGTGTGCGGGGATTCTTAAATCAATTATTTTCTGGTAGGTGGATTGGCCGAAGAGGTCCAATAGGTTGGCCTGCCCGATCCCCAGATCTTAGTCCGTTCGATTACTTTTACTTTGGGGATATTTGAAGGGCAGAGTTTATAAACAGCGCCCTCTTAATCTTCAGCACTTAAGAGCTCTAATGGGGCAGCTCAAATTTCTCAAGAGTTACTGGCTAATGCGATTGAAGGTTTCAGTAGCAGATTGCGCCGATGTCAAGAAGTCGATGATGGTCCTTTCGAACATTTGACTTAAAATTTGACAATGTTGTTAAACTTTTGATACAATTTTTCGTTTTTTTTATGTGCATTCATTGATTACTAGGTAAATTAATTACGACTTACAAATTGAACTTTTGTTTTCGAAATGTTATTTTGTTTTTTCCTCAAAATAATGGTTATGTAACCATGTAATGTTTTTTAGATGAACGAAAAGAGAATGTAAATATCTACCGAATAAACAAAAAGAAATGATATGTTGATATTTAAAATTAAAGTGACATATTGTGCTTTTGTTTTTATTTCAAAATACGCAATAAGATGACGATATTATTACTAAAAGACTTTTACGAAAGACATTTTTTGATAAAATGAATATTCGCGTTGCTACAAGGAATATTCCATGCTTTTGCGCTACCCTATATAAACCGATTACTTGCGCGTCGTCCCGTAGTCACACTCCGAATAAAACTAGTGGATCCTGCTTTAAGTAGGAAAACGAGCTTTAACTAATTTCAGATCGCCATTCTGAACCACCGTGCAACGGCGGCTGAAGCGCGGCCTGGATTTATTGGGACTTTTGACATGTTAGTGAGCAAGGCCCAATTAACAACGGCGCTGAGTTTCCACTTCCTACAAATCAGTTAAGCCGATTGAGTATTTTTTCCCAAAATGCCTGGACCATAAACATTTCATGCCGAATACGTTTTTCCGCTAAAATGCACAACTGATTCGCGATATTTTCAGTGCATCCGTTGTACTAATTAGTAATTATTAATAATCTAACACGGTCCTTCGTACCGCATGAACCGCAAACCCGCAACGCAACCCGCAACGCAAGTCCAGCATCGCTAACCCGCTTCGATAGTCAACATCCAGAAGCGCATTTTTCTCGAAATTAGAAACTCGAAGTGCTAGGTGAGCATCTTTTTCCCCCTTTTCTTTCAATTTGCTCTCTGTCAAATTGTCAATCGCTAGAATTGAAATATGTCAATAACGCTTGAACAATTAAAAAGGAAAAGAGCCTGCATAAAAGGCACATGCACACGATTTGAATCGGTTTTAAATAGCATCGATGAAAACAAAGCAACTTTCGATGAAGTGCATATTTTAAAACTACGCTACAATGATTTTCGCGCGTTGTTGATGCAATTTAACGATATTCAGGAGCAAATCGAAAACCAAATCGACGATTTGGAAGCCGAGAATATAAAACGAAATATATTTGAAACCAAATTCTATTCATTAAGCGCTAGAGCTGATAACATTGTAAACCCCAAAGTTAATGCAAACAATCATCAGTACGCAGATTCATGTAAAGAATAGCCTTCTAATAGCGATGTCGCAGGTCAGCTGGTAATACGATTACCATCAATTCCATTGCCGAAGTTTGATTCAACACCACAAAAATGGATTGAATTTAGAGACATACATATCTCTTATTCATAATAATCAATCATTGAGTCAAATACAAAAATTTTATTATTTAAAGGGATCTTTAACCGGTAAAGCTGCTGACATTCTTCGTACGCAAGAATTCAGTACCATCAATTACGAAAATGCTTGGTCCGCAATTTGTAAGCGATTTAATGATAAGCGCAGTCTCATACGCAATCATATTAATTCTCTTTTAAATCATGAAATTATTACCCGGAATTTGCCGAGCCTTCATTATGCTTAGACAATGCGGTCCGAGAACTGGCGGCTTTAATAATTGATTCTTTGAATTTTTATTTTATTTACATAAGTACCTACCGGAATTTGAGGATACGTTAATTAAAAATCTACTTTGTCTGGTTTATTTTACTCGACAAAATTATACCACGTATAAATTGCGTGTCAAAAAGTAGCGGTAACGGGCGTACCATAAAGCAAAAATAATCTGCTCTGAATTCCTGCATCAGTAACAAATTACGAAAAGCAATGTTATGCCTACGTATAAACGAGTAACCCGATCTTAAAAGTTATATTTAAATATTTAACGTTACCACTTTCCTTATTACAGCCGATAATTGCGCCAGTAAACAATAATAACATGCACTTTATTGCAATTATTGCTTCAAGATTCCACGAAGATAAAAATAAAAAAAAAGTTAGGTTTGGCAGTACTGTAAGTATTTAATTCCAGTCAGTATAGTAATCCGGACTGCGGAGGGCCGAGATCGCAATAAATTTTTATATCGCGTCGTTATAGATATGCCCACTTATCATTGATTATTATTAAAATTGAATCAATTCGTTTTAATTTCACTTCGTCGTGCATTACGTAAAAATAAAATAAACAATGCCGTACCTATGCGAGAACGAGAGCCGCGTCCCGAACAACCTACAATTAGTCGTTCCTTTATGACTTAACGATGTGTTGTTGTTCCGGAACATTTTCGGATTACCCCATCACCTATCAATTTATAACCACTAATCGCCAGATATTTTAGTATTGCACCGATGTTCTGCTCTTTAAAGTTTAAGGTGGTTATTAACCAGGTGTTTAATGCTCAATCCTAGAAGCAGATGCGTTATGTATGTTGTATATAAGTATATTATGTGCGTTGGAGGTGTTGATGTGCGATTTCGTGTTCATGTGGCGCTATTATTAGTTGGGCGGAAAAGGGAATGATAATTATTGACGTAGACATTATGTTATCCTGAAAATTTTGTGTTACAATATCGTCTATGTTGTAGTATTTGATAATTTTTTATAGCTAACGACTTTCTTAGTTACCGTACCGCCATTTTTTTTATAACACGTAATACCAGTGGCGTCTCGTCTAGTTTTTTTCTTTTTCGTTTTTGCGACTCTAAATGCCATTTATCATCAAGTTTATTCTTTGACCTACAGGATAAATAAAACTGTTTTTACCTTGCCGTTGAAAGTTTAAATTGATTAGTTGTTGATTATTGTCTTCGCTGGGAGTCAGATTCGTATTCTGTTTTCATACTTCATTGAAATCTTCATTTTTCTAAATGATCGGAAGAGTTTTCGCAATCCTCGTTATCACTATGTTTTTTGTATACGGGATAGCGCAAAAGTATGGAATATTCCTTGTAACAACGCGAATATTCATTTATTCATATTCATTTTTTTATTTTGAAATAAAAACAAAAGCACAACGACATGTCACTTTTTTATTTTAAATGTCAACATTCATATTCAAACGTATTCGATAGATATTTGCATTTTTCTTTCATTCGTGTAAAAATCCCAGACGGCACACTGACGTTATAATGTCGTCAACTATTGGCCATTTGGGGACCAATGGGGACGTTAATATGACGGGTTAATGTCACAACACAGTGACGTCAAATTATGACCAATCTAGTACGTTACTTGAGACGTCTAATTTCCTTAAATGGGACCTTTTACTCGCTTGTTTAGTTGTATACTACTGCATTTATAACGTTTAGAACTATTACTATTAATTGCATAGACGCGATAGTGCACAATTTCAAAATATCAGGTTGGGGAAAAAGTTTCTTCGTATTTTCGCGGTAGATGGCTTTAAGATCGCATAACTCTGGTACTATTAATCGAATTTAGTAATATTTACATGCAAATGATGCATACATACATTATGCAGATATTACATGCCATATAGTCATGATCTTGCACCATCAGATTTCATTTATTTCGATCTCTACAGAACTCTCTTAATGGTGTAAAGTTGATTTCAAAAGAGGTCTGTGAAAATCACTTGTCACAATTTTTCGCTAAAAAATCACAGAAATTTTATAGTGATGGGATTATGATTTTACCTCAAAAGTGGCAAAAGGTGGTCGAACAAAATGGCACATATTTAGTTTAATAAACTTCATTTATAATATAAAAAAACTTGTTTCATTTTCGTACTAAAATACGAAGAAACTTTTTCCCCAACCTAATATTTTGATATATGTTTTAGTTAAAATTTTGGATTAAAATATAAACATGTTAGAAAAAATTATGAATATTTTACGCTTTAAAGTAACGCTTAAAAACGTCTTTATTTTCACTTTTCTAGTAATGATTCAGGGCTTTGGAATGACCAAAAAAGACGTCTCGACGACGTTCTTTAATAACGTCAAATGTTCGTCGTGAAAGTGTCGTCGTGCGTACGTCACTTATTGGGTCCACGACGTCGCCGACGAATAATTACCAATAATTGACGACATTGTGACGGCAGTGTGCCCTCTGGGATATTACATAGTTACATAACAATTTTTTTGGGAAAACAAAAAAAACATTTCGTTATTAAATATCAACATAAAATGCATGGAAATATCTAGATCTCGTTTAAAACAAAACAATGCATAGTTACGTTTTTAAAATTCGTAAAAAGGAGATTGCAGTTTTGTGAAATAACGAATAATCTCGCTATTAATTCTAATTTTACAATATTTTCGGATGAAGCAACTTTTTACCTAAACGGAACAGAACGGAACGGAACCTAATCGGCACATTTGTCGATACTGGTCAATCAAAAATACACATTGGGTAACGAGAAGCACATGCGCAACGTCCACAGAAACTAAACGTGCGGGCTGATATTTGTAGGAATCAAGTTATTGGTCCGTTTTTTATAGATGGAACGTTAACAGGGGAGAAATATCGGGCACTATTAAACAACAATGTGATTCCGGCTCTGTTAAGACACGGAGAGATGCCAAACAATATTTGGTTTCGACAAGACGGTGCACCGCCTCACTGCGATCGTCGTGTGCGGGGATTCTTAAATCAATTATTTTCTGGTAGGTGGATTGGCCGAAGAGGTCCAATAGGTTGGCCTGCCCGATCCCCAGATCTTAGTCCGTTCGATTACTTTTACTTTGGGGATATTTGAAGGACAGAGTTTATAAACAGCGCCCTCTTAATCTTCAGCACTTAAGAGCTCTAATGGGGCAGCTCAAATTTCTCAAGAGTTACTGGCTAATGCGATTGAAGGTTTCAGTAGCAGATTGCGCCGATGTCAAGAAGTCGATGATGGTCCTTTCGAACATTTGACTTAACATTTGACAATGTTGTTAAACTTTTGATACAATTTTTCGTTTTGTTTTATGTGCATTCATTGATTACTAGGTAAATTAATTACGACTTACAAATTAAACTTTTGTTTTCGAAATGTTATTTTGTTTTTTCCTCAAAATAATTAACAAAATAATAATTCCTCAAAATAATAATTTTTTAGATGAACGAAAAGAGAATGTAAATATCTACCGAATAAACAAAAAGAAATGATATGTTGATATTTAAAATTAAAAAGTGACATATTGTTGTGCTTTTGTTTTTATTTCAAAATACGCAATAAGATGACGATATTATTACTAAAAAACTTTTATGAAAGACATTTTTTGATAAAATGAATATTCGCGTTGCTACAAGGAATATTCCATGCTTTTGCGCTACCCTGTATAAGCCGATTACTTGCGCGTCGTCCCGTAGTCACACTCCGAATAAAACTAGTGGATCCTGCTTTCAGTAGGAAAACGAGCTTTAACTAATTTCAGATCGCCATTCTGAACCACCGTGCAACGGCGGCTGAAGCGCGGCCTGGATTTATTGGGACTTTTGACATGTTAGTGAGCAAGACCCAATTAACAACGGCACTGAGTTTCCACTTCCTACTAATCAGTTAAGCCGATTGAGTATTTTTTTCCCAAAATGCCTGGACCATAAACATTTCATGTCTAATGCGTTTTTCCGCTAAAGTGCACAACTGATTCGCGATATTTTCAGTGCACCCGTTGTACTAATTGCAAGCAACGTATCGTTAGATTTTTGGAGCTTTCGACTAATGTTCAAAAAAAAAGAAGAAGAATCTTATGCAAGCGATTTAAGGGGACGACCGCTCCGTTTGTTGTCAACAGATAGCAGCAGCTACAAAAATTAAGCATTATTTTATGAATGGATAACTTTTCAAAAACGTTATTTACATTTATAATAACTAGAACTTGACGATAAACTTTAAAATTGGAAATAAACTTTATTAGTTCCATTTCGACATTCGTATTTTAAAATTAGAACATTTATAAAATAACTTAGGTACTCATATATAAAAAGTTAAACATTACTCAAAATAAAATCCTTCTATTTTAAAACTTTAATTAGCAATAAATTTTTAAAAATAGTTACGATCAACATAAAATTTTGAGATACCCTAAATTAATGTATTGCATTTGTAAAAATTCAAGCTAAAATCAAAATTTTAACGTTTTTCAAAAGTTGTCCATTCGTAAAATAATGCTTAATTTTTGTAGCTGCTGCCATCTATTGGTCACAAACCAGCGGTCGCACCCTTAACAAATATGGTTAGTAGTTGGCGCCGCCGCGAAGGTGGTGCGAGTGGCGCGGAGGTCGCCGTCGCGATTTTACGCCAGTAAATAAGCTACTTGTTTGTAGTTACAAATCTACTTCACACCAGGCGCCAAATACAGTTGATAACCCAATAAAATAAATACTAGCGAGTCATCTCATTTACAAAGTATTTTAAATAAAAATTTTTTAAGGTTACGAATTAATCATAAATGCATTATTAAATATTTTAAAATTCAGACATAATTATATTAAAAATTTTGTCAGGATAAATATGCCCATATCAAAAGAATCATAAATTTATTTTAATTTTAAACCATGCAAAACATTAACTACCAACCGCTGTTAATAGTTAAAGTATATCTGATTTGGCACGGGAAATTCAAAGCAAAATTGAAATCAGATCGTTACTCAAAGGTTAAAGCTCTAAAACTATGCATCAATTACTTGTCCATTGGGCATCAGTCCCAAAGTTGTAAATCAAGGCATAGTTGCTACATCTGCAAAAGCAGACATCATACTCTATTGCACTTCAACGCAAAGGAGAATACAAATTCTCAATCCGCTTCAGAACCCCAGCCGGTTTCTCAATTTGACGAGTCCAGCCACAATGTCACAACAGTGTCATCTTTGTTTTCGCAACATAATAACGTGCTTTTATCCACCGCAGTCGTTAACATAGCTGACATAAATGGAAAATGGCATTCTGCTCGTGCTCTTCTCGATTCAGGAAGTCAAAGTAGTTTCCTAACTGAATCTTTTCTTGCAATGTTAAAGTTAAAGAGAGATCGCCTCGACACTCTCGTAACAGGTATAGGAGGCTCTCCTTTAAAACTTAACGGGCAATGCACTTTAACTGTAAAGTCGAAACATTCCGATTTTGTTTTGACACTTCAATGCTTAGCAACGCCTTCAATCACCGGAACCTTACCTGGCATGCCTATAAATATCGATCATTTAAAAAGTCCCTCCAACGTGAAATTAGCTGACGATAAGTTTTGGCAGCCAGCCAACATAGATCTTCTTATAGGAGCTGATTGCTTTTTCGATCTCATGTGCGTAGGTCAAATTTCTCTTGGAAAAAATCAGCCAAAACTGCAAAAAACTCGATTTGGTTGGATTGTAAGTGGCAACATTCACTCAACAATCTCAAACAACAGCATCTATTGTAATTTTTCTAAAACTAATATAGAAGAGCAGTGAACTAAATTCTGGGAGATAGAGGAGCTTCCAAGTAAAAGGC
Source organism: Rhagophthalmus giganteus (assembly GCA_036326145.1). Classification (NCBI taxonomy): domain Eukaryota; kingdom Metazoa; phylum Arthropoda; class Insecta; order Coleoptera; family Rhagophthalmidae; genus Rhagophthalmus; species Rhagophthalmus giganteus. The sequence goes on along the minus strand of JARFJA010000036.1, from coordinate 14,976,262 downwards.
CTTTATCCCAAGAAGAATTAGATTGCGAATCTCATTTCCTAGCCAACACCGCTCGAAACTCCGAAGGCAGATTTGTTGTAAAGATTCCTTTCAAAGAATCCCCATCCGCATTAGGCGAATCATACTCTAGAGCCTTAAGGTCCTTCATCAGCCTTGAGAAACGTCTAAATGCGAATGCAATCTTGCGATCTAAATATGTCGAATTTATGAAAGAATATATTGATCTTTCTCATATGTCTTTATCCAATAACGGTAATCTCGATTGTTCTTATTATCTTCCTCACCACGGAGTGCTAAAGGAAGAAAGTGTTAGTACGAAACTCCGCGTAGTATGCAATGGTTCTGCTCCTACAACCACTGGCATTTCCTTAAATGATTTGCAAATTGTAGGTCCTGTTCTGCAACGAAGTTGATTTTCTATTATGTTAAGTTTTCGTTCATACCCATATGTTGTGACGTCTGACATTCACAAAATGTACAGACAGGTTCTGATATCTCCTCCTCAAAGGTCCCTACAAAAGATTCTGTGGAGAGAGGATCCTCTAAAGCCCATTCAATCTTTTACATTAAACACGGTCACCTACGGTACCGCGGCCGCTTCATATCTTGCGATTCGTTGCTTATATCAATTAGGTATCGACGTCCAAGAATCTCTCCCCAATATCGCGCGAATTATTCATGAAGATTTTTACGTGGATGATGTCCTCACTGGAGCCGACACCATTCCCGAAGCTCAACTGATTTGCGAACAATTATCTAAAGTCTTATCTTCAGGTTGCTTTCCGTTAAAGAAATGGATGTCAAACGAACCATCTATTTTAAAGCACATCGATCATAATGACCTCCATCCTCACGCGTTAGAGATTGGTTTATCAGAGCGTACGAAAACTCTAGGCCTATACTGGCATTTTAAGTATGATAATTTTATGTATTCGATTTCTCACGCACCAGCCTCTAGGGTTATCAAGAGAAATATTCTCTCCGACATTTCACAAGTATTTGATCCCTTAGGTTTATTAAGTCCGTCATTAATAATCTCCAAAATCATTCTACAACAGCTTTGGTTAGAAAAATTGAGTTGGGATGAAGGTATTCCACTCGACATCAACCTAAGGTGGAATCAATTTAGAACTCAGTTACCCGCTTTAAATAAACTAACAATACCCCGCCACGTAATAAACTTTAAAATTGGAAATAAACTTTATTAGTTCCATTTTGACATTCATATTTTAAAATTAGAACATTTATAAAATAACTTAGGTACTCATATATAAAAAGTTAAACATTGCTCAAAATAAAATCCTTCTATTTTAAAACTTTAATTAGCAATCAATTTTTAAAAACAGTTACGATCAACATGAAATTTTGTGATAACCTAAATTAATGTATTGCATTTGTAAAAATTTTAACGTTTTTCAAAAGTTGTCCATTCATAAAATAATGCGTAATTTTTGTAGCTGCCGCCATCTATTGGCAACAAACGAAGCGGTCGCACCCTTAACAAATATGGTTAGTAGTTGGCGCCGCCGCGAAGGTGGTGCGAGTGGCGCGGAGGTCGCCGTCGCGATTTTACGCCAGTAAATAAGCTACTTGTTTGTAGTTAAAACTACTTCACACCAGGCGCCAAATACAGTTGCGGCAACGCTGTTAATAGTTAAAGTATATATGACTGTTACACGGGAAATGCACAACCAAACATTGAAAAAAGCGTGGTAATTTGAACTCATAACGTTTGCGCATGTAATATATCCAAATAAAAACAAATAAACTTCGAGATTTTATGGTGTATGCTAATTACTCGGTTAAATTAAGAAAACTGTGTTACGTTAACTGATGGCCGCGTATCCACTGCGTATCCCAAACGGGATTAGTCGAATACGTTTTAAATTATAAGAGTCCATAAAAGCACGAAAGACTGATACGTCTTTACGTTTATATTTATAAATCTTCGGTTTAATAACAACAAATAATTTCTACTAGAATTAATTATGTAAATGGACTTGTATACGTATAACTGGTTAAACTCATCTTCGGTACCATAAAAGTGTTAAATGTTCAAGACATAATTAATAATAAACCAACAACTTTATTATTTAAAATACACTTTTACGGTTCAGTTGTAATTATTTCACCTAATATCGAGGCTTATACAGTGCTATGGTGGTATTAAACTGTCAACTACCAAAGTAGGAATTTGCATGTTCGCCTCTATTTGAAAGTATAATTTCCGTCAACCGGAAAATTTATACGGTGAACAGTTTATAGGTACCAGAAAATAATTCACTCTTTTATGAGAAACATCAATTTGTGTAGTTTAACAACAAAGTGCACGACGTATACGTATAAGACGTTCCCATGTACAGCTTGGACCGGAGCCGTTCGTCCCCGTCGCGGAATTAAATTAACCTACAACATTTTCATCTATTCATGAATACGAGATAAAGTAGTCATAGTTGACACATTCAAATATTTGGGTTTATACAGATAGTGCCATATTTTAATTTTAATAGGAGTGCACGACTGTAATTACTTACGAATCGAGCCGACTCCAAGGACAGGTGTAAAAGACCGGTCTTTGCGTGGCAATCTGCCAAAATACCAACCTAAAAGTATGCTGCAATATCAACTGAATTAATTAGCAATTTAATATGTCGTAGAATAAGACAGGTGAACGTGACACGTGCTAGCGATCTGAACTGGATTAGTTCTATATGTGTTCGATTATCTACTCGAATTGCTTGTAACCGATGCGGAAAAAAACGCAATTTTGGTAATCTCGTTCTCGAATCCCTTACGCATACAAATCCACAAGAAGATAGGTACGCGCGTCGCGTCGACGTATCAGTTCTTTTTTTTTTCGTACTTAATTATTTTAAAGACCTTCATATATAAACTCGCGGTGGACATCTACGCATGTATATAAAACACTCGTTTACCTCATATTTTTGTTCCTAATAAGCAATAAACATTTTTTTTTCATTATAGGTGGGTACGTAATTAACTTTAAAACTTTTATAGATGGGTTGCATGTATTAAGTAGCCCCCATTTATAACATAAATAATAAATAAAACTGTCCGGTTTTATTATTGTGCTTCCGAACTACGATAAAATTCGACTTCAAATAAAAAGCCTACTTAGTTTTTATAAAACACTGGACGTTTGCACCTTGCCGTTTTTACCGTTAACTGCCTCGATGTATTTCACAACCTATTTGTTACTAAGATTGTAAAAAAGCTCGTTATACTTTATTTTTTGTAATAATTTGAATAACTAAAACTTAACCCGTGCTCGACGCTTCGAGGAATACCCGAGGAAAAAATAAAATCTGAAATCGGAGCACGCTCTAGGATCTATATTTTGCGATGCAATGTACAGGTGTATATCGGATTTATATGCAAATTTTCCACCCGTTAATTAAGCCCGTTTAATTTCGAACATAAAACGGATTTGTTTTATCATTTCTCGATTAATGTCCACGTTCGCGAAGAATCTACGAATTTTAATTAATTCGAGAATTTTTCGAGTTGGACTTGCATTTTTATTATTGCACGTCATATCGATACCTAATCATCCGATTTCTGTATGTATAATGTCATCGTAAATATTTGTAAAAGAGCGTTCCGAAGACTTACGATGAATACTAATTGACGTTAGCTTAATTCCTATTGAATATCTATATATAACCAAGTGTTAATTTTATTCAGAATCGACGCTCTTGCCGAATATCTGCGGACAACTTATTAATATTAATCAGGTTATGTTATCTCCATATATTTTTCTGTCACCGATATCGATGTTAGTTATTAATTGGAATAAATATTTGGAGCATTTACTCGTCGATCTTCACCGAAGTAATTTTACTATTAGCAACTATTTTACTATTGGTATTTAGCAACGAAACGTGTTCGAGTGGAATTTACAAAATTTTAATAACAATACACCCGATTGATGCGCTTTATTTTCGTTTAATTCGTGCTAAGCAAATTAATAAAAATACCTGTTTTAAAACGAAACAGCTGACTGTATGGTTTTTATCTTTAAATTTAATTAATAAAGGATTTTAAAAATGTCATTTTACATAGAAATATCTTTATTGGAATATTCCAGTCGATTTATGTTATAATGACATTACTTACTGCGATTACATTAACATGTTAGCAGTTTTGACGTGTTACAGGAGCAATAAAAGCACCCATTTACAAGAAAAATCAATGTAAGAATTAAGGCTTAAATATTGTCCAAAAAGTCTTTCGGTTTCAGGTTAGCCGTGAAAAGATAAGAGGCTTGTCTTGGTTCAAGTAATTTTATTAGAAGGTGCATTTTATTAAATATTTCGAATATAGTGACGGTGTTTTCATTAAAATTAATTAACATCGAGTTGCCTGGTAAAACAAACTTTACGAAGGTGACACGCCGAAACCGTAGTCTGCGTTGATTGTTTTGTGCTTATAAGGTCTGTGCTATCGATTTTAACTTTTAACTAGAGGCGCTGGCGTCAGGGACTAATGAAATCTATTATGTACGGTTTAGAATTTGACTATTTGCTGTAACTTTTTTAAAATTGAAAAATAAAATTGTGTTTTCGTTTTACATCTGTTAAAACTGCAATTAATGTATTTTTCGTAAAGTAAATAAGAAATTATTCTGAAAATATTTAATGAAATGGTAGCAAATATTCATTACAGTTACCATTAGTTCGTGAAGCGAGCGACATCTGTTATTTCTTGAAAGTTGTCAGGTCAGCTGTTTTATGCGATTGCACACACCTTATAAGCACGAAACAATCAACGCAAGACGACGCCGAAACTATTCAGAATAGGGTAAGGTGGGACAAACCGAGACATCGCGAATATCTCGGACACTTAAATGTCATATTGATATTACCACTGGAGGCCCACATTGTATACGAACATTTGACAGAAAATTGACACATTTCAGTCGAGAGTGCACGCCGGGCTAAAAGAAGAAAATTGTGTTATTGATTTTTTCGATTTTCATTTTGTATTGTTACAAAATTTGTAATATATGTTTCAGTTTTGGTGCATTCATACGTCAAGGTTGGATACTTATCTTGGATTTACAACAGTTTTGTTATTGCGTTCGTGTGTTTTTACAAATTGCATTTTAAAGTTGAAATTGTGTGGAGGGGCAAACCGAGACATCATTTTGTGGCTTGTTTTCAATTTTGAAAACAATACATATTTGATTTGTGATTTTTTGTTGTTGTTTTTTCGAATATTGTCAGAGCATAGTTCAAAAAAATGGCACGGAAATACAATAGAAAAACCATTAAAAGAAAAAAAAACGAAGACTCACTTCAACTAGTGGTTCATGCTATGCATTTTGATATGTCTTTAAGACGAGGATCGCGAGAATTTAATGTTCCCCGAGCAACAGTAATCAAAAACTACATCAGCTAAACTACATCGGCTAAATTAACAACAACAGAAACGTTTCAACAAATTTCTTTCTATTTCCTTTATATTTCTAATGTCGTTTAAATTTTTTTTTAATTTAAATTTAACAATATTTTGGTACCTATCCATCAAATAATGTTTAACGTTTGAATTGCAAATTGCGCATATTTTTCTTTAAAAACGAAACTAAAACAAAAAAAAACCAGGTCAAACAGTTAAGTTCCATTTAAAATACGCGAAAACTGGGCGTGTCTCAGTTTACCCCGCGCGGTGTCTCGGTTTGCCCCAAAAAATTGAGCCCTTCAAACTTTTGAACATAGTTCGGAAACAGTAACAGCTAGATTATGGGGTTCATTGTACAAAAGTTGCGTAATAAGGCGAAACTACAAAATGTGTCTCGATTTGCTCCATGTTAGCGCCAAACTTTTAGTAAAGTTTCCGAAAGTAACCTTCGGGCTGATGTGATTAGTTGTTTTTGAAATATAGATTTCGTTGAATATAGTTCTATTGGGAAAACGCTTATATTAAGCCGTAGATTAAATTGGTTTTGTTTTGTAATTGTGCAGTGGTGTATCCCTTTTCCTAGATTATCCTCCTTATTTCGTGAAGTGCATCACTGTGCAAGGTGAGTGGTTTTAAATCTTTTTCTTTGTAAATTTTTTGTTGGTAAATTATTGAACCAGCGCATTTGGCGCAAACACCCCATCTTCCCCCACTAAATTGCATATTGGTAATTATAAAATTCAATTTAAAGTTTTGAACGTGGCCTAACGATGGCATTATGAACTTCGACGCCATGCGATTATTTTTTCTGGGGTGTCTTAAAATCTCTTAGATCTAGATAGATACTGAAGAAGAGCCGAGAAGGAAAATCGAAAACGATGCAAACGTTTTGAAAGCTGCGATGCTGAAATGTTGCTAGGAGTCAAGTTCAACTTTTGCGCAGAATTCTTCTATGTGACCGTGTTAATGGTAGCCGTTTTGAACATTCGCTTTAAGCCACGGTAATCTAGATCATTAGGTATAAATATATCATGACGAAAATTACGACGCATTTATGGAAAAATCGTGCAATATATTAAATTACAAGAGTACCTAATAAAAGTTTCTATATTAACTTGTTACTCGAAACTAATTACCTACTAAATGGTTCAGTGGTAAAAGTTGTTGGTAAAAAAATGAGGCTATCACCTCTAAAAATAAACACCCTGTAGGTTAATTTCAGCGCCGTGTGTTTGTTAGCCTGCAACTGCAGCAACACATGTACCATCAAATTTAAAGCTTTTCGGTTAACTCGTTAATGTTAAGTTATTTTGAAGAATAATATGCGATAATGCCTCCCTTCAAGGTGCTGCATCTCGAAAAGGAGGCAATATACACTGAAATATACACTGCGGTGCAACTGGTTAGGTACACCCTCGAAAATGTGCAATTCTCAAAATAATGAAAATGTATCGACATAATTTTTGTATAATAGATATTTCGTGTGCCCTGTATTAAGGATAACGGTAATTTGTTTTATTGTTAGGTAAACAATAATCGCGTAGTGCGATTTTATTCAAAATAATATCTAAATGACAGGAGCAACAGGTTAGGTACATTAGAAAAAACTAAACCAGTTATTCATATTTGACATTCAAATACATTGGAAATGAAACAGATTTATTTAATAACGTGTATTGCTACAATTACATCTAATTACTTCGAATAACCTGTTTGGTAACGATTCGTACAAAGTAGTGATAACAGCGTTTGGAATTTAGGCCCATGCCTTCATAATCGCGTTACTTAAGGCCCCAATTGTGTCATTGTGTACCATTTAGATAAATCTGCCTTGTTAACCATCCCCAGAGATTCTCGATTATGTTGAGGTCGGGTGACCTAGATGGCCAGTCTAGTACCTCAATATGCTCCGATGCAAACCATGCAGTAACAGTTCAAACCGTGTGAATAGCGGCGTGATCTTGTTGGAAAATCCACTCTGTAGTACCAAGAACGTCATCTACATCCGCAAAAGCGCGTTGCAGCATCTGTATATACCGTTCGGACGTTTGCACCCCTTGTAGAATTCGTAGTTCTATTGCGCCTTTGTAAATCATAGTTTCCCCATACCATAACAGATTCTTCTCGGGCATGTCGACGAACTAAAACCTTCCTTAAGTCATAAAAATAATGAAGAAATCCGTGAATGAATAAGGACCGTCTAACGAAAAGCGTTTTTCGTCCGAAAACACCACTCGATGCCGTTGACCATGTCATATGGTCATGTGCGAATTTTACCCGTGCCTCTTTATGTTTTGTAGTAAGAGGGGGTTTTCGTTTTAGACGAAGTCTTTTCGGGATCGGATTTGCTTTCAAAATTCTTCGTACTGTCCAAACACTTGCCGAAGACCTAGTGTTGAGTTAGATGCTTCGTCGTTCTCTGGCCGTCGTCGCTATTTTGATACCCCCTTTATAATGGCTTACGCAGATAATGGCATACTAGGTAATGCTTCGTCCTATTTTTGTCGCCATTTGCCGTCTGGAGTGTCCTTCATTTTTCAATTTCCTCACGAGATAACTGTTTTTGTTTCCCCATTTCTGTAGGCCAAGTTTTTAACGCACACCACGTAATTTCCAACTAATAACTGTGGTTATCTACTGCTTCGCAGTCTACAAACAACTAGTGTACCTAATCAGTTGCTCTCTACTTTCAAGAGCACTTTTAAACATCAGACGAAGACGAAGCGAACACGTGGTTGACAGGACAATAGTTTATGGCTGTTTATAACCACCTTCGTAAGCAATAAAACTGTAACGCAAATGGCACTGAATATCATTAATATTCCGAAATTCTTCTTATTTTAAGAGTGTACCTAACCAGTTGATCCGCAGTGTATTAATGAATTAATATGGCGGAAAAAAACTACGGATAGATAAGATTAAAACGAACAAAAAACCTAAATAAATAATTTTCGAGTTATTGTCATTATTAATTTGATAATCGTCTTACTCGAGTAATATTCCCTTTAAAGATTTTTAAGAATTCGGAAAGTGAAACTGACTGTTGGGACAGCAGCTAAAACATCTGTACTCTTTAATTTATGGCCCCCGTTATGGGAGAGTGCCGATTGAGAAATTGAGAAATTTCGACGGGCTTTTAAAGTATAATTAAATGCAAATAGGTAAGTATGGCCTATCCAAACCTATATGCAATTCACGTCATCAAAAAAAAAGTTAGTAGATTGTTTATTTGTAATACGGTTTAAAGTTTGGAAAGTGACATATTCTATGTATGATTTACTTGCGCACATATTAGATGGTATAAAGAAAGACTACAATTTATTAGAACTATCAAAATGACAACACGTGTGAAACGTCATCATCTAGTAACCTTTTATTGGTGACATGGATTGGACGAAGTGTAGATAATTTATTTTTTGGTTTTTTACCAAATATAAAGACCAAAGCAAAATTTAAAACTAAACATTCCATAATGACGCAATGAGTGTTAGTAACTTTCAGTGCTATTTCGAGTTTTTTCCCCGTACATTTATCGAAGTGCCGTTATCGAAATTGATTTTTATTTTACAAAAATTAATTAGAAATTTTATTAGAACAACACATGCAGATGTAAAATATTAAAACAAAATGAATAACAAATAGCTACTTAGATATCTACTTAAATAAGGAAACATTTTGAGTGTTTGTTACATCACAACTTGTCGATGACCGCAAAAGATATTTACGACTTCAACCCCTACAATCGTTTCTGTTTATTATCGTAGTAACCTAATGACGCTGAGATGACGGTACTTTTCAGAATCCATCAATGTCACTTGTTGAAGTTTAAAGAGGAACTACTGGCTTAATTTCTCGGACAAAAACACCCTCCCCCACTCAAAAAAAGTAAATACATGTACCTTTCTTCGGCGACATTAATTCACTAACACCCTGTATAGGCAAGTTGTGGTAAATCGGCATATTTTCATCTCAAAAATCTGTGGTCAAACACTGTACAGACGTTTCAGACACCTTGTACACTAACGAAAAATATCTTTAACCGTCTTTTATTAATTTTTAGTTCATTTAATTTTTCTGCAAATTCGTAGAAGTCGCAATTTATTCTACAAATTCAAAAACAAAACGCGAACGACATTTTCGAACGTTCATTTTTTTTCATTTTTCAAATTCGATCCATCTACAATTTTTAGAAAAAAATTGCGATAAACGTTTGTTTTATCTAATAGTGGGGAAAATTCATATTCCAATGACGTGTTTAGTGCGATAAAATTTTATTCGTTTGGGGATTTTAGTTAGTTTGTTTATTTGGACGGTATCAAATTATAATAGTCAAATTCTGAGCGTACTTTATTATTAAGTTTATTACGCGTATTAGTCTTAATTGTTGGAAATACAATTGAATTTACTGTCTGTAAAAATTAAATATGGTGTTGAATCCAACCGATACTGCCAGAGCAATTGCTTTGATTCAAGGTGGGTGCTCGCGGTACTACGCCGCTCGAGTCCTTGGTGTTTCAAGGTGTAGTATTCAAAGAGCTGTAGAAAGGATTTCGAGAAACTGGAGGCTACACCAGGAGAGTGGGATCAGACAGGAAAAGGTGTACAACTGCTAGGATGACCACTTCCTTACATTAAAAGTTCTGAGAAACAGAGATACTACTGCAGTTAATGCACGTAATGAGTTGCAAGTAAGTGTTAGTGAAAGAACTGTAAGAAGAAAGTTGCAGGAACACGGATTGCTAGCAAGAAGATCCGCAAATGGCCCACAATTGACCAGAGAACATCGAGTGGAGCGACTTCACTTTGCACGTCAACACCAAAATTGGGATAATGATGACTGGGGTCATATTCTTTTTATCGACGAGTCAAGATTTTGTTTAAGATCTGCGGTTGGCCGTCAAAGAATATGGCGCAGGACTGGAGAAAGATTCGCCCAATGTAATATTGTGTCAAAGCTTAGTTTTGGTGGTGGTTCGATCATGGTATGGGGAGGTATTAGCATGGAAGCTCGCACCGAATTAGTAGTAGTAAATGGAGGAGCGATGACTGCCGACAAGTATATTAGGGACATTATAGAACCACATGTCGTACCTTTCGCCCCATTTATTGGTGACAACTTTATGCTAATGCATGATAATGCCCGTCCGCATGTTGCCCAAATTGTTTGTGAGTACTTGGGAGAAGTAACAATCCACCGTATGATGTGGCCTGCAAGAAGTCCCGATCTAAATCCGATCGAACATGTTTGGGACATGGCGGGGAGACGAGTTCGTTGTTGAGTTCCTGCTCCTTCTAACTTGCGAGAGTTAAGTGTAGCAGTAGTCCAAGAATGGGACGAAATTAGCCAAGATTACATTCGTTGCCTTATTGAGGGTATGCCAAGGCGAATAGAAGCTGTAATTCGAGCACAGGGAGCTACTACACGCTACTGATTTTTTGCTTTTTCGTTTTTTTTTTTTACTTGTTATGTACAATAAATGTTGTTTACTGTTTTATCTAGTTATGAGATGTTGCCGTATTTTTGTTGTTAGAGCAATAAAAATGTTCCCGTCGTTTAATTACATTTCAACATCTGTTTTACACACCCTTTAAACTATGTGTAAATATAACCAATTTATAAACTAAAATAATTACATCAATTAACCGCATGGATCGAATTTTGTGCCGTGAGTGTATAATTTTTCGATGTTTCGCTCTCGAAATTAAAAAAAAAGCAAAAACACGTTGCATTTCAATAACTCTAGGCCCATAAAACTACGTAAATACATAGGTAGGTACGGCGTTGTGTTTAAAAAAAAAACTAATATATGAGTGGATAATGCCTTTACTAGAAATTAACTGACAAGCATGCTGTTTAATTCGTTCTCTTTATCTAATACGGAACCATAAAAAGGACGAAAACTAGATTTATGTACGGAATATTATTATTTTCGATGACAAACGAGTGCTTACATAATTAGTAGTTAATACAAAACCATTAATTTACGATCGCTCTAGGATACCCACATTTGCACACTTTAAATTAGTATCAACGGAAAATAAAATTTCTGGGTGGCCAACTTTATTATTTAATGAGATTTTCGGTAATAATGCCATTTAATGAAAATTTTCAACTGCGCATAATAATATATTGCGGCCGTTATATTGCCGAGAAAATTTAAAATCGACAATTAAAATTCAGTTAAGTCATTTAACCCTCGTTTATTTATAAGTTAATAAAAAAATAAACAATGTACCGGGAATTACCTTAACACGAAACAACATTGTTTCTTGGCACTAAGCTACATATGTTTTGAAACACTTTATCAGCCCTGTTCGATAATAAATAACGATTATCTTTCAATTTATCAAACGAACTGATGTTGGTTTTAATTAAATTGCGTAAGTTTATAGAAGCAATAAAACTTAGCCAGTTTTTTATATCCTGGTCATTTACATATTGCCACAAATCGATGCATTCCAAATGCCCATCCTGTGGACGTTTCTCGGGCCACAATCGACGATAGGTAACATTATTATTACTAGTATAAAGACAAATAAAGTTGTTCTAATCGTCCGATTAGATGTGTTTACACGATTTCTAAAAATTTGGGCGAATCACAACTACCTACGTGCAGTTGTGTTTTCGATCTTTGTAAATCCGAATGATAAAAACACGATAGTAACTAACTTGCACATGTCGGCGATCTTAAAACTGTACACGTGAGGGGTGGTTGTGGTGCATTGCCAGGTGTTTGCAACTAAGGGGTGCAGGGTTGATGCATTGATTTAAACTTGATTCGTCTAATGCTGGCACATGTTGGGGTGTAGCCCACGTAGGTGAAATAGCATAACGTTTGTGCGCGAATCGGGGGTTCTCAAACAATTCGTCCGTCGTTTTCGATCGGAACGAAACAATTTAAACAAAAAGTGGAAATTCAACGTCCAAAGGCCCCGTTCGGATCTATAAACGACTGCTTCGTGAAAATTTCTTTTAAACGTAGCAAGTTCAAATTAAAAATGGGGGGGGAGAACATTTTTAGAAGCGCGCGTCCGATATCGTGAAGCGTGCCGGTTATAAAGTGCACAATGCGTGAATTGCGACGCATGTGTGTTTCTAGTTATACTTGTTGGATTAGGGCTGGTTTGAAACGCTTTGTCATTTCACGTGCGCGGCCATTGTCAAACGTGCGCATTGTAGTCCCGCCGTGTATAGTAATTATAGTATTCGTTATTTTTCTAAAATAGCAGTGGCCGCACTTCAACTTTTTAATTTATCGAATTTCATTTGTAGGTACTTTCGAGTCCGCCCTTTGTGACCGTTCTCGTTGATTAAAAACGTTACTTTGGGTTGCGTTTATAAATTAAACAGTTTTTTATTGCTTCGTTGAAATTACGAAAAACGACTTAGTCGATATCGTTCGAAAACGTAAAAATCAAGAAAACTGCTCGTTTCTGTACTTGTTTTACTTGAAAATAATTAAAACTAAATTAAATTAATTTACTCTAAATAATATTCTTAACTTTAATTTCAATAATTAGTACGAAATATAGGGCAGCAACTGACATTCTTTTTTTTTATAGGTGTACGTAACTAATAGTTGTTTCTGCACTTTATTCAAGCATTATGTATAAGTCGGATCATTAGAACTCGATAACGAGTTGTCAGTAAATAGCGCGATACAAGTTTGTTATCACTTTATTAATCTACGAATTTTAATTAGTATAACATGATTTATAGGTAGGTATGATATTAATACGCCAATCAAGATTATGATGGACTAAATTTTTTTTTCAAACTCTGCATCTCAATATTATGCTCAATTTATCGCCTTATATTTTAATTAAACATCATTATTTTTACCAGATTTAGGTCTAGATCGTTTCGGTTGCAGATCGCCGGCGAATTATCATCTATAAATTTTGATGAGCACTAAATCATAACAATTAATTCCACAATGATTAATTTTAATTTAAAAAATCTAGGATATCCCCCCATTTATGGCCCAGTAAAATTAGACCTTGAAAGGGGAAAATTATTAACAAGCTAGATTTTTGTGTGGACCTTTATTTTATGTTTTGAACTAAACCTGAAAAGTCCCCGTTCGATGGCACGCCCGCAAAAATTCTTATAGAGGGTGAAAGGAGGTAAAATTCAGTTTTTTGGGTTGATCTTGGAAAGAATCAATATTTCGAGAAAATTGTAACTTGTAAAATTTACTAAAAAAGGTCCTTCGATTTTTTTCGTATAATTAATTGTGTTCGTGTAAGAAAGTCTGTAGTTTGTAGAAAAAATACACTTCTTTCCACGACACCGCGGGGGTCGAGTCTAGGCGCGTTTTTTTATGTGGTGTTCCCATTAGGCCTGATCCACATTGAATAGTATATTCCTGTTATTGTTGTTAATAACTGGATAATCTGCCAGATTCCATGGCTAAAAATGCCATCGTATAGTACATGCTTTGAAACGTTTTGCACGCCTTTTGAAAATGTTTACTACCTCCCCTAAATTCCAAAATCGGGGGCACCAAGATAGTACGTCGAAATTTTATTCACTTACTTGTCTAATAGGCTATTCAGAATTAAACAGGAAGATGGAAAATTACAGGCTTAAAGAAGTGAACGCCCGTGTTCCCCGAAAAGTGAGGATGTAGCAACTGCGACTTTTGCTCGAGGTAGGTCGAGACATATCGATCTCGATCAAAAAACGAAATATGTGACCGGATACGTCAAGGTCAGGATGGGTCATGGTAGCAAGAAATAAAGAGAATAATAAGCACGAGACCAGACGACTTCATCAATGAAAATCTCGTCACAAGACTGAGGAGGATGAAACCGTTTGAGCTTGTTTTTTTTTAGGAGTGCAGTGCCTTGTGATAAAAATGCAGGGCATTTTGCGCGAGTCCGCAAATCTGGTACCTTCGGGACATTAGAAATAACTGTAGGACATTAATGGACTCTAAATAGTATGTAATACGAGGGGCAATTCTCGTTGGAAGTCTTGTGTACATAACACTGGAAGTATTCAAAAGTCCCTGGAAGTCTTTAAAAATTCCTGGAAGTCCTTAAAAATCCTGGAAATCTTTGAAAATCTCTGGAAATCCTTATAATCCCTGGAAGCCTTTGGAAGTCCTTGTAAGTCTTTGGAAGTCTTTAAAAGTCCCTGGAAATCCTTAAAAATCGTTGGAAGTCTTTCAAAGTCTGTGAAAATCCTTTGTAAATCCCTGGAAATCTTTAGAAGTTTCTGGAAGTCTTTAAAAGTTCCTGGAAGTCCTTAAAAATCCTGGAAATCTTTGAAAATCTCTGGAAATCCTTATAATCCCTGGAAGCCTTTGGAAGTCCTTGGAAGTCTTTGGAAGTCTTTAAAAGTCCCTAGAAATCCTTAAAAATCGTTGGAAGTCTTTCAAAGTCTCTGAAAATCCTTTGTAAATCCTTGGAAATCTTTGGAAGTTTCTGGAAGCCTTTAAAAGTTCCTGGAAGTCCTTAAAAATCCTGGAAATCTGGAAATCCTTATAATCCCTGGAAGCCTTTGGAAGACCTTGGAAGTCTTTAAAAGTCCCTGGAAATCCTTAAAAATCGTTGGAAGTCTTTCAAAGTCTCTGAAAATCCTTTGTAAATCCTTGGAAATCTTTGGAAGTCTTTAAAAGTTCCTAGAAGTCCTTAAAAATCCTGGAAATCTTTGAAAGTCTCTGGAAATCCTTGAAAATACCTGGAAGCCTTTGAAAGTCCTTGGAAGGCTCTGGAAGTCTTTAAAAGTCCCTGGAAATCCCTAAAAATCGTTGGAAGTCTTTCAAAGTCTCTGAAAATCCCTTGTAAATCCTTGGAAGTCTTTAAAAGTTTCTGGAAGTCCTTAAAAATCCTGGAAATCGTTGAAAGTCTCTGGAAATCCTTGAAAATACCTGGAAGCCTTTGAAAGTCCTTGGAAGTCTCTGGAAATCTTTAAAAGTCCCTGGAAGTCTTTAAAAGTCCCTGGAAATCCTCAAAAATCGTTGGAAGTCTTTGAAAGTCTCTGGAAATCCTTGAAAATCCCTGGAAATCTTTAGTCGTTGGAAGTCTTGTGTACATAATTTTTTTGGAAATTTACCCCTCGATGTAATATTTATAACATTTACTTAGTTTTGGACAGCGAACTAGATAACACCACCCACAGATGCGCTGGGGAGATGACCTGAAGATAATAGGTGGATTGCACTGGAAACGTGCCGCGCAAAATAGAACTCAATGGCGAGAAATGAGAGAGGCCTACGTCCAAAGTTGAACGATAAGGGGCTAACGCGGTTAGATTTAGATTTTTCCAAAACAAAATTAATTATTGACCAATTTTAATAGCTAGATTAATACCTAGGTACAGCAAAATACATTAGGAGTATTTTACATAAAAAATGCTTCCTCGCAAGAATTTGCATTAGAAGTACCAAATAAATTTAGTCAATATGTATACTGGTGAGAATTCTTATCGGAGAAAGAATTTAATTTTAAATCTCGCGCAACTATTCGTTCTACGTAGAACGCGTCAAGCTCGTTTAAAAAAAAAAGGAAGTTCAAATTTTATCTTGATACCGAGAGCCATTATACACATTTTACTTATGTATATCAAAATTTAACTTATAGTATTCGATGAATAGGTTGCCGTCTGGAACGCCAACAGCTGAGGGTGGTTTTGTTTATTTTTACCGTCTACTCTATATTTTGATACACAAATGACCGCTTCTGAAGGGCGGGCGTACATAAAACTAAAACTTATAATCCAGCACTAATCTACATGCTGTGAGACATTGATGTAAAGATAGGATAATATGCAGCTTCCTTGTATGGAAATCGAAACCGAAAGTCGCCCATATCAAGAAAGGCCGAACAACCACCATCCCGAGCATATTTAACAGATTGGTTACCCATACCAGTTTACTGATACCATTTGTGTGATTGATTAAATGCCGATAAAAGGTTATATTAAGCGATCTTACCACTTCATTTGTTTAATTTGTTTTAAATTGCCACTGTCATAGCTTACTTAAAAGTTTTATAATTTATACGCTAGATTACTATCTAAATTGCTCCGTAAAATAATGGCAACCCATTCGTTCTAGACAGAGTCATTAAAATGAACTGAAATAATGTAACTCGTGCTTAACGCCATAAAAACCAAATCCTAGGCTTTGTTTCAAAATTACAGAGGAGTAGAAACATATAAGACACAATTGCGCTATAGAACAATTTTCGATTTTGCCGCTAGTGCCGTCTGGAAAACACTTTAAACTGTCGACTGTCGCACGCGCAACAATAATTATCGGAAATATAATAAACTTATAAAGGTAAATTACGTTATGTTGGGGCGCAGCGCAAACTTCCACAACCGATCGCCATCACGCAACAGAGATCCCGGCTTTGAATCGTTTAAAATGCATCCCAGCAATTGGTTGCGCTGCAATGCGACCCGCTGCGCCCCGGAATAATGTACGCTTACCTTTTAAGCGTGAACTTGTCTCGCAACCGAATCGGCGAGCGAATTTTTTCCCAATTAAGAAACAGAATATGGTCTATTCTAAATTAAAAAAATATTTTTCTATAATAATTTATCGACGGGGACAAATCCAATAGTAATTGAAATGTTCCCAGCCGATGGACCACCAACATATCAATGCCGTATTTTTCACTAATCAACAACCATTGTTTATGTTCAATCACGGCAGTTTTATAGTGTCTCAGTAGCGGACATCTTATTTGAATTGCAAGTTGCAACGACGAAACGAACGGACATAAATCCGTTAAACACTGGCATTTATTTAGATTGAACCTATAATTTACTTAGGATCTGTACCACCGGCGAAATGCTATACTTTTAAGACCAATTAATTGCGAATCATTCAAACGTTGCTCCTCCATAAAATCTTGAAGGTTTACTACGTTAAGAAATACAAGGGTCGCCACTCGATTAAATCCTTTGTTTATCATTCACGTTTCTATCGTACCATCGCATTTAGAGGGGGACTGTGGGGCAGCGCGAAATATTAATTTTAATAATTAACTATAAGTGCAAAATTCACTGTTGCTTGATTCATTACGTTTTTTTCTTGTTTTGCAATCAGTGTTGTAGTTTGATTAATGAGACCGTGCACTTTCGTTATCAATGACGTTTACTTGGTTGTCAATGTGAATGCCAATTATGAAAAACCACTAAGGGAAGTTTTTGTTGTGTTAGAATATGTCATAAAAGCATTTTTAATTGTAAAACCGTGGTACATAATATTATACAGTTGTGAGTTTTATTGTTTATACCGATAAGTATTGTCATAATTTTAGTGAAAACAACGAAACCAGTTTGCTACTAGAATTTTTTAATTCCTTTTATGGAACTTGCGTGTTTACATAGTATATTTATTTATAAATGGACGAGCGTGGTTTTCATTTAATTGTGAATAAACCGTCTTTAGACATTCAAAAAACTGTTCTTTTAACAACAAACGTGTGTCTTTATTAAGGTGTTCGGTTTGATAATACTATTGAGTGAGTGCTGAACTATCGTAAACGTTCGATGTGAAACATGACTTCAATGATTCGATGTTAAACCGTTCTGGTGTCGATGTGTCTCTCAGAATGCGCTCTTTATTTACCTAACACTACGGTTAGTGTTAATTAGTGAGGTGAGGGTAACCTACTTTACTAATACCAGAAGAAATCTTAAAATTATCTCGTATACGTTACCGCAACGGAATTTCGCCCGTGACAAATCCATTGTCACGGGCTCGAAAGCTTACGAGATCTTATATTTTACTACTACCACTAAAACTACACCTATAAAGCAATAACAAACCCAAATACAAAAACCAGTAACACTTCTAGAGCAAACATCATATTAACTTCATACATATACGCTCGAGCAGCTGCATCTTCAGATAAACCATATCAATCAATTCCAAACCATCAATTTAGCAATCATTCCATGACCAATTGAAGGAAATTCCCGAATACGTCACTGCTCTATCAAAAATTATCGACCCTGGTAACATCACCGCATTCGAAAAATTTCGAACAATCGCTTTTATATCTTTCTCAAAACAAATGAAATAGTGGAACACTCATTGTCAATGTTTCAAATCATGATATGCCCTTGAAACGCCCAATTTCGACCGCAAAAAGAATAATCATATCAGGCGATAGCCCTATTGCCCAAATGCTGATGTCGAACAAAAATTAAGTAAATTAAATATAAAACTGGCATCGAGCGTAACATTTCTAAACGCCGGAATAAATATAGAAAGTTTCATGGACGCTATTTGCTTTAGACGTCATTTCTATGCAGAAATAGATGTCGAAAACCATTTCATAAACACAAATAGATTTTTCCCAACTATTTGGAAACCTAACATCTGTTTTAAATGCAAAAAAGATTTGTAAATACCATAACTGCCCAGATAACTCCCAACTTGACACCGACGTTTCTGAAACAAACGTACAAAACAGATATCAAAAACGTCAACTATCAAATACCTCCACTTCCTCCAATACTAATATAACCTTACCCTCTTCTGATCTCCTAAAACAAGATATACCTAATCCAAATTCAAACGGTAGAAGCCCTTTTCCAACTGCCTCAAAAATAATCCCATTTTCACAAGTTAAACGACAAAAAAGGCGCATTAGAAATCTACGAACAAAAAGAACTTGAACAACTCCTTCGTCCAATAGAACAAACTCTAAATACCCAAAATGAACTAAATCCATACAAGAAATAAAATCTGCAAAAACCCCATTAATCCATTAGATATAACAAAAAAGTACTCAGTCTCTATAATAACAACTTTTAAAAGAATACACCCATTACTTATCCATCAAAAAATCAAATGTAGAACAAATAGAATCATTAGTAACTTAAGAAAAGCCATAGACAAACAATCAGATTTCTAACTCTCATCGACTCGGCGATCACTAACGTTTTCTAACGATCTGACGAAGGCAAACAATGACCAACAACAATACAATTCAACCGTAATGGTTTCTTTACTCGTCCAAACGGAATTCGAATCGTAATAGCTCGGCACAACCTTTCGACGAGCCAGCTTCACAAAGTTTTCTCCGCAACGTAACTTGACAAAATTTTATAGCATAACAAAAAAAATCCGCTGACGGGAGTTATGATGTCAAGAAGTTGGTCGTCACTGCAGCAAAAGGTCGATTTACCTTGCAACGGGTCGAGTAGTTTTGATTATTGGATACGTTTTAAATATTGAGCTTCTAATAAAAATCCAAGTTTTCGACCTTGGTACACTTTTTGACAAAATGGCGCGCAAAATCGGTTTTATCGTAAAATCTCCTTACCGGTGTGCGCCATGTTAAATATACTCATTTTCAATTTTGTAGAGGAGAAAATTTTCTACTAACGTTATCTGAAACATTTTTTTTTATATATCCAATAGATAGAGAATTTCGGCGCTTTAAATTAGAGTCAGTCATTAAAAATTACCAGAACGTCCAGTTTTGATCATATTGTTATTAAATCAATTACGTTAGATGTTATAAGCAATAAATGATTGTTTGTTTTAGTTTTCTCTAAAACTCGAAAATTTTCATTAGTTTCTTTTATGGTAGTATTTATAGATATTTTTATCGTAAAGTGAACCGGAAAAGAGATTCTGTCGAAAAGCTCATTTTTGGCGCGCATGTTTCCACTTTGGCGGTGCGAGCGGAAGTGCGCCAAATTCGAAAGCTTGGATTTCGATTGAAACCCCAATATTTAAAACATATCCAAAAATCAAAACTGCCCGATCAAAACTGCAAGGCAAATCTACCTCACTGCTGAACTAATGAGGATATGTTTGTTTTCCGAAAGTGGAGGAGACCGGTTATATTGTTTTGCGCGACATGTTATTGGGCCTTGACCTGTCTATTCACCATTTATAACGTGTTTCTTCTTATTATTCCACTTTGCCCCTTAGATGGGGCAAAGTTTGCCACTCCCGAGTGTTTTATGAAATATGTACATGACGTCATCGTAAACAAAGCCTCGCAATCTCCGGGGAGATAAAAGAACAAGGATTGTATTACCCAACTGTGAAGTAATCAAATTTCAATTCCTTTGCGTTGAAGCATAATTTTTTTTTTAAATGTTTTAAGTCTCACACTGACCCAGTTTCCTCTACTTAATATGTTGGGTTAGGTTAGTTTACCCGTTTAAAAATTAAGTAATCGTTTTCAGTACGCTTTCCAAGCCAAATGAAAATGTGTAACCGAACTGTTATAATACATTATGTTAAACGCCAAGCGCCAGAACAAAATAATTTTGTCTGCGAACGCACGTGCGCTGGTACCTACGAGTAATTATATGTTACGAGTTCCCCTGTAACAGTAGACGGTTTCGCTTTCGTTCCCGTCAATACATACATAAATGTTTTTTAAATCTCCGCACGCTCCGAGTAATCACGTGCCTTTTAAGTGATTTCTTGTACGAGAAAATTAAATTTTTGTAGACGCTTCGAAACGTGCAAACTTCGTTTCGAAGTAGGTGTTCGTGTTCGCGTTGTTTTATCAACAGAGCAAAAGTTCATTGCTAGGTTGGTGGGTTAGGAAGCCTTTAAACTCGAAATCGGCGCAGAAGATACTTTAATTAGTAGAAATTAGCGCTCGCAAGACTAGCTCATATATTTACGAACACCTCGAGACATTTTCGAAACGAAACGAGCTTAACGATTTATAATAACTAATAATTAGACGTGTCAAAAAATAAAACTAACGCTTTTATTACTAAACATAACGTATTTGTTATAACGCATAGCATGCAATAAAATACCTCTAATTAGATTCTCGAAACGCCGCAAACTATAATGAACGGAATAAGTTTTATCCTAAAGCAGTAATCGCATATAATCAACATTTCAAGTACAAACACAGCTACTTGTAAATTAAACATGATTAACATACTTGCGGTAGTTGATATATGTATACATCTAAAAAAAAACTGACGTTTTCACAAAAAAAATAGTAGAATGCGTTGGGAATCGGATAATTGCGATTAAGAATATTTAAATTCTGAAAAATCAACTAATATCGATAAAAAATCGACATACCTACCTAAATATTAATAAGTTTCTGTAATTCCGAACGAGTTCCGAACTTGTAGTTCTCTGAGCGTTCGGTTCCGAATCAGCTTTGAACCAGAACCAATGGAACGCTCGAGTTAACAAATATAGGTACCGTTAGATGGCTCTGACTTAAAGCTTGTGTCTGCAGACTCCTTCATTAGAATGACCGACTGATTATTTCCAATTAAAGTCAAACTCGGTTATAACGAGATTGCCGGGAGCTCCGCTGTTTGCTCGTTGCAACCGGGAATACAAAATAGCAGCTGAAAAACAATTTTGTTTACGTAGATATAGCTTATCCAAACCTATATGATGTTCACGTCATCAATACTAGGTTACTAGATGATGACGTTTAACACAGTCTTGTGACCTCGTATTTTGACAGTTCTAATAAATTGTAGTCTTTCTTTATACAATCTAATATGTGCGCAAGTACGTCGAATATGTCACTTTCCAAACTTTAAACCGAATTACAAATAAACAATCTAGTAACTTTTTGTTGATGACGTGAACACCATATAGATTTGAATAAGCTGTAGTATGGATTAACGATAAACACATGTAAAACTAAGACCATTGATGACGAATATAGATCAAAATAACAGATAGAAGGGAAAGATATAGAAAATGCGAAAGAATTTGGACAAACGATCCGCCTCGATCCAAAAGACTCAAATAAAAGAGATAACACGAAGATCAAGATTAGCATGGGCGGCGTTCGGTAAACTCGACTTCATCTTGAAATCCAAGAATATAGCGCAACATCTGAAGACGAGAGTGCTTGATCAATGCGTACTACCTATCATGACCTACGGATCGAAGAACTGGACATTACACAAAACACACCTGCAAAAGTTGGTAACCGCACAGAGAGCGATGGAAAGATCCATGCTCGGAATCACCCTACAACACAGAAAGACAAACATATCAATCAGACGAAATACAAAGGTAGTGGACGTTCTGGAAAGAGTGGCTAGTCTCAAATGGAGCTGGGCGGGGCACGAGGCCAGAGCTGACGGTGAGAGATGGTCAACGAAATTGTTGCAATGAGGCAGAGGAAAATGATTTGAAAAAAGTGGCTGGGTTGTCGTGGATGCAAGCAGCAGAGAATAGAGAACACTGGAAATCGAAGAAGGAGGCCTTTGTCCGACTATAGACAGAAAACGGCTAAGAGAGAGAGAGAGATAGTATGGAATACAAGTGAATTTTAGATCAGATCGTAAATCACTTGTCAGAGTTGGAACAAGAAGCAACATTTTTAAATTTTTTGCTCGTTATATCCGGGAACCGAGCTCGTAGTAAACGAGAATTTCTAGCATTGAGTGAATATAATTTCAAACGTAAGCACATAAAATGCTCATAACATCGAGGATCTCGTTATAAGCGAGTTCGACTGTATTAGTATAGGAATTTGTTAAATTAAATCGTATTTCGTAAATTATATTAAAAACATCTGTGAATAATGGAAGGTGGTAAGTAAAAATTATATAATATATATGTTGGTTAAACTACAAAGTATTTTTTTTTATGTATTTTTACAGACATTCAAAAAGTAAAATATGAATACCCAACCGTTAAGTTTGAGTTCGGGAATGTTCGAATGGAACGCTTTTAGTACCTAGAACGGTTCGGAACTGCCGAAAGGAACAAACCTAATAATATATATCTACGTGTTTAAAAAGCAGAGGGTGGACACAATTGAGTGTACCATAGATATAATTTTTTAATGAAAAAGCATTACGAACTAATGGCAACAAGAATATCTACAAGATAAACTAAAAAATTATAACATTAATTAGCTGCTATTTTTGGTGCGTCAGTTATAAAGTTCAAACCAATGAATGGGCGCGTTAAGCCGGGCTCGGCGCTGAAACAGACATAACATCAACACTCAACACATCACCCCTAGGAAAAGTGTCTTTTTCAATACAACGGCAGGTCAAATATCATGGACTTGTGCTTGACAAACGGTTAACTTGGAAAAATCATATCGACCATATTTTTTTTCACAAAATGATAGTGAAAAGGAGGTCTGAATTTTTTTAAGTTGATTAGTGGGACGTGGTAGGGAGCTGGCCAACAAACAGCAGCATTGTTTTGCCGTTCGTATATTAGATAAATTTTAGGTTATGGTCATTGTAAATTATACGGATCACTTAAAGAAATTAGATTTAATACAAAATAAGGCTTTACGACTATGTTCGTATGGAATCGTGAGATCCACCCGTGTTGTACTATCGTGTGCGACTCAATTTCTAGTTTCTCCCGCCACAATTTTCGCGACTTACGTTCGAGAATAAAAATATACCTTTTACGAGTTCCACATAATTGTAACTAACTTTCCGGAACGTATAAGAATTTATACAGACGCGTCAAAAATCAATTTGGAACTGGATTCACCTCGCCCATACCATCATTAAACATAGCCAGATCATTCAAACTAAACTGTAACACAGTGGATTCCGCTTAATCGGACCCAGCCGCTTAATTGGGCTAAATCTTAAAGAACAAAAACCAATCGAGAAAATAGCATAAATTTGCAGAAATTTTGTTCAAAATTAAAATTCCATGGATAACTTAGTTTAAAATACTATAATAATGATTATATGTTACTACCTAAAAGCTATACTTTTATTTTTTAAACGTGCCTTGGCGCCTTACCTTCGACATAGAACTATTCACAAATAACCTTTAAATTGTCTTTCGTTTTTATTTTATGGTCACAAAATACGAATGTTCCATATGACAGGTTGTTCGGAATAAGCCAAGGTCGCGTGAAAAATACCTACGCATTGTTGCAGCATGCATTGCAAGGTACTTACGATAGTGGACACGGTTTTCACGTACAAATTACAAATTTATTTTTCTAGTAGAAAAAATCGTAATGTTGTTACCAGATTATGTTACAGGTTATGTCTTTGGCTTAGATGCATAAGATAGTCGGAACAACTTATTTTTGCAAAAAGTGGCGTTTACGATGTTCCGCCAAAACGCCATCTGTTAAACTGTTGAATACAACTGTCCGGGGTCCAATTTTCGAACCATTCGCTAACATAACGTATACGAAGATGACGTCATGACAACGGGTTTCTATAGAAATCTGTTTGTTGTGACGTCATTTTCGCATGCGTATGAAACACCAGGACTACCAGTGAAAATTTGGCCGGAAATACAATTATGAGATATACGTTAGATAAGCTATTCCTGAAATAACGTTTATGGAAATTTTTGTCTCAAAAAACGTTTCCATAGCAATTATTCCATGAATAAGCTATTCTGCAGTATTGGTTATATTTTAAGGCCCAGTTTTACAAACATGATTTATACTGCAGAATAGTTATTCCTGGAATAACTGCTATGGAAACGTTTGTTGAGGCAATGGTTTCCATAAAAATTATTCCAGGTATAGCTTTTCTAACATATATCTCATAATTGTAAAACCGGCCCTAAGTTCAAGAGTTCGTTTCCGGGACAACAAAACAACGAATTAATTATGTTTAAATTAAAGTTTAATTACAGTGAACGTGTATTTTTTGAAACGTCAAAAAATAAACTAATTTCATTTGAGATTACGCGGAAAGTTTCCGTATTTAATAAGCAACACCTTCGTTGCATTAACAACAAGTATAAAATCATGTTTGTAAAACCGGGCCTTAGTCGCACGTGTATCCCGGGCTTTACTATTATAATTTTTTTTTTTTAGATAAAATTGTTTACATTTATAACTAGTAAAATATACAAACTTGATTTAAAAAAACGGCGCTTGGTCATTAATGTGATTAAGTTAAACTTCGTGGAATATAGTAAATGTAAATTATAATTTAAACGCAACCAGTAAACTAAACGATAAGACCAAATTGGACTGCTACGAGCTAATAAAATTTTATAAAAAAATATTAATCGTAGGTAATGAATTTTAAATGATCTTCAAATAGTTAACTATAAATGTTTACAGTTCAAATTAAAGGAACAAGCAGAAAAAAAACAATATCCAGAAAATACGTAATTGAATAAGTTCAATCAACTCAAATGTGTATTAAAATTAAACGGGAACGATATTTATAATTCATCAAAGTGCTTTAAATATTGAAAGATAAAACAATCCGTGTTCTACAAACTAACCTGCAATCCGATCTCGTATCGGCGAAGACACGAAGCCAACGAAGCTCCTCCTATCACTTCTTTGTATTTCGTTGTTTACGTCTGCAATTTTTTTTTCTCTCGACGTATGTACATAAGTAATAATGGAACGTTTATTTATTATTTGCACAATAATCAACATACCCGCGCACAAAATTAGGAAAAAAGCTGTAATAAAGAGAGGCGTTAGTCTAGCACAATTTTTGACTATAAAATACCGTTTCTGTTTTTATTAGCTTCTTCGTTACAAATATTGCTGCCGTATAATAATAAATTATTCTAAACGAACTGTCGTTAAGCACCTCGCGTTTGTCTTACAATTGTTACTATCATCAAAACTGCTCGTCAAAATCAAGACCCCCCCCATAACCTAACCTATAAAGTCCGTCCACTTTCACCACTAAAACTGCACTGACTACGCACATCATGTGACTACGTCTCCTGTTGACAATCAACAACCTTGAGTAACGAATGCCCGTAACAAATAAAAATTGTGTGTACGCAGTGCGTCAAAATAAAAAACGTTCCGAATATTACTAATTTTTGTTTAAAAAAAATACCTATAGATTGCTAAATCATAACCTATTGTTAAATTATAATGAAATACTAAATTAAAACTATAATATTTAACCAAAATCGGTTGCAATTATTCAGATAAATCGGTAAATATCATCATACGTAACCATATAGGTTATTTATGCTATACAATCAAAGTGTAGTATCGTTGATACAGCAAAGAACTAAAATGTAGTGAAGAATAATATCGCCTCCGAGAAATTGACGAACAGCGCCGCTCTATAATAACTATTTTGACAGTTTAAATACGAATGCCGTTTTTTTTTAATACTTGGGTCAAGTTTCAGAACATATAAAATCCTGTGCCATTTTAAGTACTAAAAAATGCCTTCGATTCGAAAAAATCATTCCTTTGTTATATATATCAGGGAGGGTTTGGCGTAGTCGGCTCTAAAAACCTTAAAAATCTTGAAATAGTTTAAATCATAACGTAGATAATGATTTATCTACTTACAAAAGGCGATTGATAACATTTTGCAGTACAATAAACTGCCTTGAACAGAGAAAATCGACCATTTCCGGTTGAGCGGGATTTCAAATATTTAAACTACAATTTATTAATAAGTTTACAAAAAAATGTTGTGTTTTTAACGGATAATATATTATTCTAATCACATATATGCCTTTTACAGTATTCTGTATTCATGTAATGGGGAAATATTGGTCGCATTCAGGGAATTGTAGCGTCGAAACGCTGCAGCGCTTTATCTTGCCTGAATAAACATTTTTGGTACTAGTTATTTTTCAACTTTTAACTCTTAGGTTGGCAATTTTGTTTGTAAAACACTCAAATTTTTATGTAAAACTTACCTTGTAATATCTTCAACCTTTCTTCTTACGTTACTGCAAGGGAAATGACTTCGTCTCCGAATTGTAACGGTATAAGCCATCTTTATTTTTTGCATAAACCAAAACATACACAAGCAACATAATTTGTTAGGTTAGAACGCATGGATGCTTCATTGCTTTATTTAATTATAAAGCGTTAAAGCGGAATATTTATATGCTTTAATGCTTTACTAAAGCGCTGCAGCACTGCGAGTAAAGCAGACACCATTCAGAGCATCGCTTCGATAAAGCGCTGCAGCGCTACCATTCCCTGAATGCGACCATTGTAAATTAAAACAAGTATCATGATTTAAAAAAAAAAACAAACAAACTGTACATTCAATGACCTTGAAAAAATAACGCCATTAAATTTGTATTTTTTTTACTGTTTTTTTGTAAATCACATAAAAGTCTAAGATACGATTTTTTCAAAAACTTGCCGCAATAATTTAAATTACGTACTGTAATTTTTTTAATAATCTTTGAATGTACAGTTTCTTTTCCGGTCAGTTCAGTTTTACCATAACTATTTGCCGATAATTGAGAAATTCTATGCACTTGTTTTTATTGTTAGATATCTAGACTTGGTTGAGTGCTAACAACAAAATTCCTCACTTTACAAACCGAGCTTGTTTTTTTCTATACATACGCTGGATAACTCTTTAGGTGACGATAGTCTCCTTTTACACTGTCCGATTTTGGACGACTTTTGGCTTTTTAAATATAAAAATATCCCTGTCACCCCCATGAAAGTTATTTTTAAGCGTTTTTCGGAGCGCAAAGCACTGTACTAAATTTTATTTTCTATGATACTAGCGTCTTCGAAATAGTCACCGTTTTTATTGTCGATATTAATTAGACATCTTGAAAAACGTCAATCGATCAAAATAATAATTAAAATATTAAAAGATAATCTAATTAATGATAGAGTTTTTTGTTTTTTGTAAGTTGATATGTGTATCACGCCGAATCTTCATCATCAAGCTCTGGTACTATACAGAGTGTAACTAAACTAATTCGAAAGCTCTTAAGGGATGAAATGATGGTATCGATGAAGGTTTGACATGATTACGATCACAAGATAATAAACGTCTTATATGTTAATCGAATTTTAACAATTTTGGTTGAAATTTGTATCAAATAATAGGAATAAATACGGACCTGCTTTGTGCTTAAAAAATCTAATTATTCCGCATTGGAAAAAATCGTGAAAAACTTCACTAGTAGCACAAACTCAATCACACAAACTTTACGCTACTGTGAGCATTAACAGAATGATAACTATCAGCTGGTCCTTTACAAAAAAAATTTAAACTTTTCGCACTGATCCGACAATAAAATAAATTAAACGTGCTGATTCTGTGTTGTCGACACTAATCATAGCAATTAATATCAGATTTCCGTCTCGCATGTAGGTGTTGTTGACTTATAAACTACAACGATGTTCGTTTTACCTTGAAAATATGTCAAACTATTAATAAGCGACCATATGTTGATAAGAAAAATGTGTTTTAAATCATCACAGCTACCCCCCCTTATTTTAGTTACATCCTATATGTTGTCCAACTGCATCCACGCATCACGAGCTTCGACTTTAACGTTTAGGGTTAATACATTTTCCAAAATAACTCTAATAGGAAGTAAATACATACTGCCCCTAATTTTGATCGTACAATTTAATAGAATTGAAAAAAAATATAGGTTGCTATTTAAAATTTTACTAATTGTAAGATATTGGTGTTTTTCGCGTAAGGAGTTTGGTATTTTTTCTGAACATCCGGTACGTTCCGGTTTTTATGTATATAATACAGTATTCGGATGCGGCATACTTTCCAAAATACTTACCTAAAACTTTAAATCTGTAGTTGTATAAATGTCTTAGACGTGTAAACGTAATTATTTGTAATAACCTGTCGTTATCGATTTTTTTGCAAAATTTGAAATATAGTGGAACCTCGATAAGTCGAACAGCTCGATTACTCGGACTGGCTGCGTGAATTAAAAACAAAATTCTCAAATAAATATATCTGGATTACTCGAACTTTCGATAGCTCGAAGTTTTTTTCTCTTGACTTCAGATTCGAGTTATCGAGGTTCAACTGTAATTCCAAAAGGACTAATTTTAGAAATAATGTCTACTAAAACAAAACGTCGTTATCTCGGGAATCAATCATGAAAATTAGGGTGTTTCATTTGAAATACCTAAGAAAGTTGCAATCAATTTCCGGTATTTCTGGTGTAATATTCCTATATTCTTCTAATCAAAATTAGTCGTGATATACCCTGTTTAGCTAAAATAGCTAATAAAAACACGTATTTACATATGTATTTCATTGGTTTTGCCCCGAATTTTTTTAAGTTAACGCAAAAACTACTGGAACGCCGACTCAATGGAAACCGGAAAAAATCGAAATAGCTAACCTAATTTAAATTTGGTTTACGCGTAAATTATGGACGAAATGGGGCCCCTTGGTGCGTTCTCGTTCGTTTTTCGAGCATTTACATAAAACCGGTAAACTAACCACCGCGCAAAACGAGTTCTTTATTATTATTTTTTTTGAAATATCGTTTGCGTGCAACTTTGTCGGTAATTAGCTGGTTAAATTAACGTTCAATTCGTGATTGATCAATCACTCTTCGGTCCTATAATTAAACGAAACGAACGCGAATGCGTGTTGCACGTTTTACCATAAAAACTTAAAACGGTGGCTTCCACGTAGGTACACACTTTCATTTTTTATTAGTTTCATTTAGGGTTTCAAATAGTTGTAAGTAGCAGACAACTTAATGAAAGCGCGCTACATTTAATATTTTTAAAAATTGACGTGTTTTTTAATGAAAGTAAAAAATAGTTTAAAAATTACGATAAAATTGTACAAAAATTATAGGTAGTCACTTTACTTTGTAAAAAAAATACAGAAAGAAAGAGGTAGAATTTTAATTCGTACCGTGTACGTGTTCATATCGCAAACTCGCGGTTTTAGTAGTTCTTATTTTTGTATATACTACAAGCGTGTTTGTGTACTGACCATGCACAAGAAATAAATTTTAAATTGAATCTTAAAACGTCATACCTAGCGACCTATATATGGTTAACAAAACCGAATGGAAACTCCACGCGCCCTAAATAATTCAAATCCGTTTTTCGATTCTTCTCCGACACGTTTTTGCTGCATCGCCGTCGCGTTTATAAAGCGAATTCGTAAGTGCGAACAAGAAAAGCGACATCCAAATGAAATACTAGTTCTTTATTTGCTGATAAATTTCAATTTCCTGCTCGATCGGCTTTTCGACGGGCACTTCGCTTGTTTCGATTTTATTTATTGATTCTGCGAATATTTTATAGGTACTCTTGCATAATTTAGAAAACATTCCAAATATTCGGATTTTTTTTTTTAAATAGTCAACTAGTCCAATTAAGAAAAA
The DNA here is from genome assembly GCA_036326145.1 of Rhagophthalmus giganteus. Taxonomy (NCBI): domain Eukaryota; kingdom Metazoa; phylum Arthropoda; class Insecta; order Coleoptera; family Rhagophthalmidae; genus Rhagophthalmus; species Rhagophthalmus giganteus. Next base: position 14,945,816 of record JARFJA010000036.1, on the reverse strand, counting down.
ATTAAATCGACCGAACTAGGATACTGGTTTTCCAAACAGCATTCTGTCCAAACGAAACGCCACACGTTCATTTGAATAGGCGGAGCAGAACAACAGCCGATACATTAACCTTCCTGGATGAATTAAGCCGATATCCATCTAAAAATATACCTTAGACGAAACCGAACAAGTCCTTTTTGTGATGAATTACGTTGCGGTGAGAAAAGCTACTCAAAGGGCCTATAATAATAATCGTATTTCGTGAGATTGATTGCTTACAGTGCGAGAAATACATATTTAATTGTTTGTTTATTAAAAGTTTCATAAGGTCCGGTTTATTGCGAATACAGCCGAACCTCGATGACTCGACTCTGAATGGAAGAGAAGGAAACTTCGAGCTATCGAAAGTTCTAGTAATCGCGATATATTTACTTGAGAATTTTGTTTTTAATTCACGCAGCCAGTTCGAGTAATCGATATATTCGATTTAACGAGGTTCCACTGTAACATAGTTTATGCATGATCGGGCGTAAAGTGGTAATTACCCGTTACCGTACTGTTTCTTATTTTAGAGGCATAGTGTTAAAATTTAAAAAAAAAATGATTATTTTTTTGTATTTTGCGATTGAATTAAGATAATTAAGGGCAGGGTACCCATGATTTCAGCGTATTTTACGCTCATCCTTAAACTAATTTTTGAGACATTTTGGATCATTAAAACCAAAATGTTTTTATGATTAGTTGTTTATCACTGTTTTGTTTATGTATACTCGTAATTTGAGTACATGATTTTTATTCGTTATTTTGTTATTATAAATTATAATTTTGTTAGTTATGGTGGAATTTTATAAAAACTAAATAAGTTAAAGTGAAGTGGATTTTTTTGTTTTACAGAGAATAATGTACTCGAGGACATATAAAAGATTCATAACGAATGAATTATTTTAAACTAATAAAAAAATTAAATTAATATTTTAAAATCAATTTTTTTTATGTAAACAATAATAAAATTTTGTGAGAACTTGTTAAGTCCTCGAGTACATTATTCTCTGTAAAACAAAAAAATTCACTTCATTTTAACTTATTTAGTTTTTATAAAACTCCACCATAACTAACAAAATTATAATTTATAATAACAAATTAACGAATAAAAATCATGTACTCAAATTACGAGTATACATAAACAAAATAGTGATAAACAACTAATCATAAAAACATTTTGGTTTTAATGATCCAAAACGTCTCAAAAATTAGTTTAAGGATGAGCGTAAAATACGCTGAAATCATGGGTACCCTGCCCTTAAGCCGAATTTGGTACACCTACATCCCTACAGGTTGTCACATTTTGTGAAAAAATCCAGCCTCGCAGGCAACTAGGGCGGAATTAGGTGGGGTCCGTTATCGTTGAATTAAATTAAAAAAATTATAACGGACATGTGAAAAATTTTATTTTGCAAATTTTTGGATAGAACGTTTAATTTTCTACAAAACATACCTTTTCACTTATTTTCGTATTTATCATTGTTTCGTAGTAAAAAGAAAAGAAGATTTTCTGTCGATTTAACACTTTATTTAAAAAAACCCATATTACGATATTAATTTTTAATAATAATTTTATTTGAATGTTAATGACGTACATAATAAGAAAAAATAATTGTTTTTTTCAAATGTTTAACACTCTGTAACTTGAAAACATTTGGACATTATGTTTACCTATAGGAACATATTATGAAACATCCTATATAGTTGAAATGAAGTCAACGATGATGGTCCAATTACGATTTGGTTGCGGATAAATGTGTTTTACTTTACATCCGTCATTAAACATAACATAATGTAAATCGGGAAGAAGAAATCTAAACTACGTAATCATTGGTGTATTGTCTGCACTGTAATAAATTGCCTTTCGACGTGTTTTACGGAATACAACACCTCATAGGTAAAAATTATGCGGATCGCATTCACAAATAATTCTATGAGATTCCTAGTAAAATATGCCGTGTAACTTGCGATTCTGACATGAAAAGTAAGGTCTATAACATTTCGGCACTTATTTGTAGTTCAATTGTTAAACGAGAATGGAGGCAAGTGTCAAAGGCTATTCTTTTTGCACAGCTTGAGGGATGGTCGCTCACAATGAACCTCACGCCTATACTTCAATGAATGCAATTAGGGCCCATTCTGGACAAGTTTTATTTCAAGAGTTCACATCGACGAGCCGAATTTCCTTTCATTCGCTACAAAAAGAATTTTTCGAACGAACTGTGGCAGTTTTAGTAGTCGCAACGGGAAATGTCCGTATAATTTATATTAACTATAACAAAACGTGTTTCTTAATGTAATTTATTTAAAAATGCTTCGACTCTAATATTATAACTACTCTTCTTAGAAATTATTCTAAAACAATTGGTTTTGTACAATATTTTAGACACCTTATACAGAACGAAAAATAGTTTCTACCTATTTAATTTTAAATAATTTCATTTCGTTCTTTAATCGGTATTACAAATCGTTTAACAGAAGTGCTTTCCTTGAACTAATCGATTTTTGGAACATCGTTACTGAAAGTAATTAGCAAGGGAAACCATTAACGTTTTAACACCCTTTAATTAATATTTAAAAGTGCCTTAAATCTCATTAGTTACACATGTTTCGTGCCATGTTACTACCGAAATAAAGTGTAAACTTTAAAAATATATATTCGGCTTTCACTGTTCGGTACTAGTAATAAAAGCGTCGTTCGTGTAAGTCGTCTTTATAGTGCAATTTAATTTTTAAAGTCGAGTCCCGTATAATTATTGCAAATAGATACGTAAGCACGTACTTGAAAAACTAGTCGAAGTCAATGGATTACACGTAACCTCTATCGTCTACATAGATTTAGATAAGGTATCTATTAGTGCTTCACTTGAATGGGGAAAACTTGTATTTGTCATTAATACAAACACAGCTGTACTACCGTAATTTTATTTGTCAAACAAATCAACATAACGGAAATGCTCGTAGTCATTTACAGGATGTACTAAAACTAGAACAATTTACTTTTCCAATAGTGTTAAAATACCTATATTATTTTATATCGGTGGTAATAAAACATAACATTTTTCATTAGGTAGATTACCTAATTTACCTATATACTTCTTTTTTTAATGCCGACATTTTATAAAAACAAATTGCGAAAATATTTTATTTATTGTATTTTTATTTTATCACCAAGGTCTTCTTTTAGCGTATTTCCATACGAAATAAAAAGCTATTTCGATCTGTTTGACGACGGGACGTTGAGGCAACGCCGAAACGAGAGCCGAGCGTGGCGAAAGAGGGGCTTGCTACGGGCGCTATTAGGGCTGCAGCTAAATTTGAAGATATTTTTGGTTTATGGAAGCGCAAGTTAGACACACTTGCCATGGGCGTTTCATACCCTCCATGCCACGTGACATAACAGCCTACAATTAAAAACGTGAAGTTAGCGTTCGGTAGTTTTTTTTTTGTTAGTAGCACACCGAGGGGTCGGTAACTATAGTAAATTTTATACACAGTAATACTAATTCAAAGTAATTCAAGTAATTCAAAAGTAATTCAAGGTAATTCAATGTAATACAAACTAATTCAGTCCAATTCAAACTAATACGTATTATGAATGTTTCATATAAAATAAGTAATACATAGAAATAGATATGTATATAGATATGTATATGTAAATGCAAACGTAAGGTATATACATATAAATACTTATGTGTTCTTTGCACTAAGGTACAGTTGATTTAAAAAAGATATTTTAAAATATAAAAAATAAACTCTTAATTTTTAAGATATACTGGATTGTTTTGAAATTAACAGTATTATACATATAAATTAGAGTGACGATTCCGTTGAATAAAATAAAGAGCACATTTTTTTGTTCGTAGGTCAAAAATATACATTTATAGAAACATGCAACGAGATCGTATTCCTAAACGGTTATCGAGACGCTGACTAAACATAAACAAATGAAACATATTTTTAGCGTTATCTATACATGTTCCGATTTCGTAGGAGCTCGCCTACGTTTGTTACATTTTTCAGCAGATTCCTTATTAAAAATTTTTAAAAAAATGTACAAAGAGCTATAGGCCATTCAAATTTTATTTCAATGTACGACGTCAATAAAAATTACACAAAAATAACATTTTATCGATGATTTACCTGCACACATGGCAAAGATAGACTACCATTTATTCATACTGTAAAACTACAAGGTGGTACGGCACCATTGTGTGAAACAGCATCATTTACTAACTTTGTAGTGATAATATGTATCGGAATAAAATTTGAATGGCCTAGATTACACCGAGTTGCAAAGACGCATTACCAACCAAATCGGACGTTCTGGAGAACGCTAATATATTTTATCAAATATTTAGTCTAGATACGTTATTCACGAAAGATTCCAATGTACGTCGTGCATAAAAAGTTATTAAATTGTATATTTGTAATATTCAGTTTAAAGTTTTGAACGTGGCATATTCTACCATTGATTTACCTGGACACATGGCATGGCAAAAAAGACGTAAATGCACGTTAAAGACGGCGATCGTTAATGGTCGCCATTTCTCGGATTTCGGTAACGAATCGTAACGGATTTCTTTAACGGAAAATTTACTCGTTTCTGATTTCGCTTATTTTTTAATATATACATAGGTACTACAATTTTTCTCGATCAGTCTCCGAATTTTCATCATATTTTACAATTTCCAAACTGACCTCACATTGCTTGAAGATTTTGTTTACTTTATATTAACCCTTGTATTCCGGCACATTTTTCGATAATTAATTAAGTGCCGATACTTATAATATTTAAATTTATATTTACTCCATATTTATATTTTTTTATTAAAAAATTAATTTTAAATTTTTAAACTTAAATTAATATTGTAATTCAAGCAATTCAAAAGTAAATCAAAAGTAACACTACAATTATATAAGTATACTTAATTTTTTGATAATTAAATGCCGATGCCGGCACTTATCCATATACTCCTTATGGTACCTCCATACTTATATATTTTATTAAATACTTTTTAAACTTAAATAATTTTTGTAATTTGTGATTAATACCGCTTACAATAAATAATAGGAGTACATAGTAATTCAGACCAATTTAGCACTAACTTATACTAATTCATATTAATTTTTAGCAGTTAACTCTAATTCAGACTTAATTTATAGTAATTCAAAGTAATTCAAAAGTAATTCAAAGTAATTCAAAGTAATTTAAAGTAATTCAAGGTAATTCAAAACTAATTCAAAGTAATACAACGTAATTCAATGTAATTCAAAAGTAATTCATAAATAATTCAAGGTAATTCAAAGTAATTCAACGTAATTCTGTATTACATTCTAGAAATAAATACACACTAATACATAAGCTACCGACCCTTCGTAGCACACCCAGGAAGAACTAGAACTCTATTTTAGAGTGCCTCCCGCGACATCCACGCTTGCCAGGGGGATATTTCACCACCTCCCGTACCGGGATTTGAACCCGGGACCCATTAGGCGAGAGATCAGTCTCCCGACCACTCCGCCACCGAGTCGACAACGTTCAATGATTACCCGGCAACTACGTCACACTGTCAGTGCCGCGAAATAATTTGCAATTTATTAATTAAAATTTTTTTTTCCTAGATTTTAAAATCCTAAAAAATAATCATGTTAATTCCCCATTAATAAATTTGTACACGGGTATGTACGTTAACGAAAAAAAAAAACGACTTCAGATTTCGCCATTATCCCCGATTTCGGCCATTTGTAATAAGCAGATAAGTATTTAGTTTAAACTGCCAAATTTTATTTTAATAACCGTGTAACCGGAATTTTTATTTAGGCATACCGAATAACGGAAAATAATAAAATTGAGATTTTACAAAGACTATAAATGAGTACATTTGCAAAAATCGATAATAAATTTATTTTCATCTGATAGGTATATAAAAAAGAATGCGTATGAATAAAATAAAACGCTTAAGGTTACAAAGCGAACATTCTAAAATTCTTGTCGACACGTAAAACGTCCGTTTTTCACATAATGCACGATTTATCCCCATTTCCCGTCTTTACAAAATAATTAATTTTTTTAACGTTAGTAATTGTTGGTCGTTTATTGCGAGACGAAATAAACAACATAAACCGGATTTAATTAAAAAAAATAATAAAAGAATTAATTATACATTTTTATTAAAATAAAACGTCAAAGTTATCTAAAGTTCTTTTACATACACAGTCGTTCATCATTTTAACATCGTACTTCTCATATAATAAATACTGATCTTATTACCCAATTCTTTTTACCTTTAAATTTGACATCGTGAACACCTAACCCATACATCACCAATATAATAACTCACGATGAAATCTTAGATATCACATAATGTCTCAATTATCAACATTTACTGCTATAAAAGTTGTAAACTTATCGCACAATATTGTAACGATGGTCACGAATTTGAGAAAATTATACTGACAATAAAGCTAATATCACAACAAACACGAGATATCTTTCTGTATAAACGAGTCATTATAATATTATAGCGCAAAATTACTATTTAATCATAATCTTTCACGAAGCTTTAGATTTGGGTGATAAATATGCTTAAAAAAAACAAGGTTTTACGTTAATTATATCGTAAGGTTATGATTTATAGGCCTGAAACTTACGTGCGATTTCACAAACTTCGCTTGTCGAGCGAATACAGGATGTTCCTAAATTGATTGGACGTATTTTAATGGTACTTTGAAAGTTCCTATAAACACGTGTCGGAAAACGTTCAGTTTCCGAGGTTTCGGGGGTGTTTAAGTTTCGAAAAAAAAAATTGTTTTTGTTTAGTACATCAGAAACGGTTTATATTTAAAACATTTGAAATTTGGCATGTTATTTACGCTCTGTACGTGTGATATGCTGGCAATAACAATAATAAATCATTTGGTCCAGTCACAGGGTGTTAAAATTTATTAAAAGTATAGTATCGGTATCTAGGAAATGAAGAATTTTCAAATTTAAGTCCGCATGGACTGTTTTTTTTTATTTCGATATTTACTTCCCAAAGTTTGTAAACCAGAAATTATGAAACAAACCAGTCGGGCCTTGGCGGACTTCGCGCGAAGCCATCCGTTGATGGCTGTTGGTGGTCGGTGGTTGTGCCCTTCGGGCACTGCGAACAGAAATACATTTTTCCATTGACACACGCTTAAATCGGTATAAAATCGCTTTTTATCGTTTATCTCGCGAACAACGTGTCATACGATAAGAGTGCAGGTGGTCTTATTTTTCCAACACGCATTGAAAAGTTTAAAAATACTGTCAACTTTACAATAAACCCCGTAGCGTAGAAGTTCAAACTAAAAAACGAAATGATTTATCATTATTACCAGCATAATATATATCGTGCATGTAGAGTGATTCAAATAAACCGCTTCCGAGATAGGAAAACAAAACTTTATTGTTTTCGAACCTTTAACGATAAAGCGTTTTCGGATACGTGATACGTGAAGAACACGTCGAAATATGCAGAACGCTGTTAAAATATATCCAATCAATTTTGGAACACCCTGCACGTTCCTCGTTCATTTGCGTTCGTTTTTTTTTTATTATTCGGAAATAGGATTGGGTGCGATATTATGAAAGATTGGAACGTTTGAAAACGTCGTAACCTCCAGCAAACTTTTTTGCATAATTTTCCCAACGGTTTAACATAATTTACATCTAAAGATCTATATATCATATTTTAAGGACCACCACTGTTTTCGAAAATAATTAATTCGAAAAGAAAAAACCCGTTTCGACGTTTTCGATACATTTCCAAAATTTGATCGTCGTCGGTGCTCGAAGAACATAAATAAATTAACATTAATTACGATATGAGGCTGCCATAAAAACTGTAAATTATTATTTTTTTTAAATACGTAACACCGTCCGCTTTTGAAGATGTAAATATTTTTTCCCGTTCCGATCTTACTCGTATTAATCTTAATTTGAAAGGGGGACTGTCAATTAATGAATCGTCGCTAATCAACCGACGCGACACGTTTATTTAATTTATCCACTTATAATAAAAGATTACTTTTGCATGGCAATTTTAACAGAAACTTATTGTTAAATAAAAAAAAACCGCACGGAGGGTAAATGCGCAGTTGGTGGTTTCATGCCGAGCTACCGACCATTAACATTTACCGTATCGACACGATCGGTGTAAATGAAGCAGCTGGACAGTATGCGACTTATTTGACCATGGTGGCCTGTAGCCTTTGGAGATTTATTCCGGTCGCGATTTAGATCTCAAAATTAGATGCAATGTTCGATAATATCGACAAAATCGATAGATGGAGCGTACCAAAAGTTTTTGTTAGGTACTAAAATTGATTTTTGGTGTAGTTTTTTTTTTGAGTTAATTGATTTATAACGTTCTGTGTCTTCGAGGTATGTATGTCCTGCTACATTCTCGACTGCATGTACCTAATTAATAAGAATTCTGTTATCTATGAATATTCATATTTGAAAGTGATCATTTTTCTTTGCAAATATTCGTTCGATGGCATTCCAGTATGCTCAAAATATGTTCAGAACGTTAAATGTGTTTGCTAAGTTGAAACTGTTCGTGTCATTAGCGAGATAGAGCCGCAATTACGCCAAAATGTTATTGTAAATTTTGATAAAAGAGCGATCCACTGTCGAGATTCGCAAGAGGTGGTCATTTGATTGATCTTATATTTTGTGTAACACCTACACAAATATGCCTTTCGACTTTCGATCAAAAAATGTGACTTAAAAGCAAAATTCGTTCAAAATTTAAGAAATATTTTGCGTATATTTACGAAATTTACTGCTCGTGCAAGAGCTTAAAACGTAAAGCACGGTTTTTTACAAACATGCTCCACTAAAAATAATGAAGAAAAATTTAACGGGCGAATTAAACGTACAAGATCAGGTTTTCGACTCGATCTAAATTAATGTACAGTCAAGTTCATACGTTTTGTCCCGCGAGATGCGATCGCAGGTCAACGAACGACGACCAAGAACAGGGACGAAGGGCAGCAGTTGTTTTTGAATTGTGAAAAGGGACACGTCGGATAATAAATCAAACACGGCGACGGGACAAAACGTACGAACTTGACTGTACGTAGTACGTAAGTACTACGCGCATAAACAGAAACTGGAAAGTGATCTCAACGGTTTCGGCATGTGTGCGCTATGTAAATAATATTTGACAGCTACACGTGTCAGAAAATCTGCAGATTGTTTACACTTAAAGTGGATACTCGAGAGCACGTCGCGTCGTCTGAAATAGCAAGGAAAAGAAACGTTTAAAACTAGAACTGACGCACTCGAGCTATTTATTACAATCCGAACGTTCCGCTTCCAGAACACAAAAAGCTCATGTAGGTACGGAACCTGTTCGATTCGCAATTAATAAATAAGAACGGACCGTGGTTATCTACCTTACTGATGAATTATTGGAAATCCGGACGCATAAATATTGATGGTAATATACAATTTCGAAAAGAACCGTTTGCTCGGAATAATTATTTAAGAGGATCTCGAAGCAAGAGTTAATATAAAGACGACGATCCGATAAATTTTTTCTATTGTTTATAAACCACTTTAACTGTCAGGTATCGTTTATATTCTATGACTTTCGATTTTTAAAAACGAATTATTGAAATAGACTCGTTATTATCACATCTGACAGGTTTCTATAGATAAGAAATCTAGATAAACCCTTCGATTATACACGAATCATTATTCATAATGGTTGCAATTGTGTAAAATTGAACCAAATACACTAAATTACAATTGATATCAAAACTTAATGCTGTTTTGACAACATAATTGTTTGTTGTGGCTACTTTTTTTTTTAGTAGGTAGTAGTTCTTTGCCGCTCGTCAAATTTTGTGTTATACAGACATTTTATTACGTGTCAGTTGTGTCGATTTAACGAATTTAAATCTAGTACCTACATACAGTGACCGTCAAAAAGTCGACATCAAATGAAAACAAAAATTATTTTCGTTATTTCAAAAAAACTTTACGGCAATAATTTGTGCTTGTCTGAAAATCGATTTAGCTCTTATACCAGATATCAAGACTAATTTCAAAATTCGAATTTCTGGGCGAAAACTTTAAAAAGATTCATAATTGGAAAAAACACCTAATTTTACAACTATTGCGATTTTAAATAAATAAAGTAGACAATAAGTTAAAGATTTTATTAATTATCATCTAATTACAATTAGTTTTGGCAATATACACAGCTTAAACAGACCATTTAGGTCTTGAGCTGTGATTTTTTTCCACTTTTGCCCGTCTCTTGCTACTTCTATCCAGTTTCTAATGTGCTTTTCTGTCAGGTCTTCCTCCACTGGCTGTATTCATCTTTTTCTTGGTCTTCCTTTTTTTCTTTTTCCTTCTGGCAGCTTTCAGGTCACATCTTTGACATTTCTTCCGCTAACAATTATTTCTAGATGTAATTTTCTACTCTTAACAAAAGAGTAGAAGACCCCCCCCCCCACTGTCTTTTCTTCGTATAGTTCGTATAATTCTACATTCATTCTTCTTTCCCATCCTAGTGCTGTATTCTTTCCGCCAAGTATTCTTCTTAAAATTTTTCTTTCCCATATTTCTATCTTGGATTGGTTTTTCTGATTCATAACCCAGGTTTCACATCCGTAGGTTAGTGTTGGTCTTAGCACTGACTTATAGATTCTAAATTTTGTATTTCTGGATACCTCTTTTGCTTTTAATATTTTATTTAAGCCTCCGGCACAATTGTTACTTTTTGCTATCCTTACATCGATTTCACTATCTTCTTCAGACTTATTTGTCACCAAGACCCTAGGTACATGTAGCTCTCTACTTCTTCAAATCCCAGCACCCGTTTCTTAACCCTCAGATTTTGTTTTTCAAGTTTGCTGTTCTTGTTCTTAAGTTCCATGTATTTTGTCTTGTCTATATTGAATTGGAGACCCATTTTTTTGCAGCTTCTATTAACTGTTTTGCGATTTCCTGCTTCTTGCCAATAGCACCACATCGCCTGTGTACGCTAGACACTGAGTTTTGCCAATATTTACATTAATATTAACAATATTATATTTATCCATCTGACCATCTGACCTAATATTTTTACAAGATTTCATTATCTTGTGAACATTCATTGTATTCGTTTATTTATTTGTAAATAAACTATTCTAGACATTTTGGCATTAACATATTACACATAGATACAACAAAAGTTGGTTAAAATTTTGTATGGTACTCGTGCGTTAGTTATATATAAGTCACTCGAGTAAATTCAACCACTCGCCTTACCGGCTCGTGGCTTAAATATTTTCTCGCATGATTTATATGTAATTTAACACACTCGTACTATAAGTAACTATTATTGCTTTTCCGAAAAGAAATATTTTTGCACAAGTTGTACGTTTTTGGTGCAAAGTGCTTTTAGGAGAAATATTTTTTAATAATAGCGCCAATTAATGTCTATTTAAATTGCTTCTAAAAACTCCAATTTCACAAAGATTCTGTAAATGTTCTTTTACAGCTGCTTAAATTAAGAGATTTTTCTTTATTCAGTTTATGTACATGGCAGAATATGAAATGGCTATGGCTTGTTTTACTGTACAATCGTATTAGGAAGTCGTGCTAAGCGATACGCACTCTAGCGTCAGAAAGTAAACTTCTGGGATCTGGGGAAAAACAAATAGAAATAGATAGATAAAGAATCGTTTAATTTTTTTAATAAAATGCTTCTGTCTCTCTCTTGGATAGTAAATGCATTTTTTTGATGTCAACTGTATATTAAAAATATGTGTCGTTTTTATAAAATCGTGTTAAAAAAAAATGTGTTCGTGTGACTTACGTTTACTACGGCCGTTAATGGTTGGAGAGGTAATCGAACTCTAGTGTGAAAAAAATTGTCAAACGTGGGTCTTCGAATTTGACAATTACGACAATGGATTTCTTAAGCGGCAAAGGGTTCGTCGTTCCAATTCACGCTCACATGATGGACAGGCGTCTTCACAACAAAGCCCTTCGCCCTTTGTCGACCAGTAGCTACTAAGCTAAATATTATTGCTCTCATGAGAAAATCCGGGGCAGACTGACAACTTTATTCAATCGAAATCGTAACAATATTCCATAAAACGATCGATAATGTACGATACATTCGCGAGTACGAGAAATTTTTCGATAGGCGTACCAGAGATAACTTGTTAATTTTCTAGGTGGGTAAATTTCAAAATTTTATCTCGTTCACGATCTCTTTCGCAACCACCCACGTAGCAAATTGCTATAAGACTTGGACATTTTAACTGCTCCTAGGGTGGTAATGGTAACAAACAACGGCAAGCACATCGTAATTACTAAAGCTGGAGGAGACTTGCTAGGCCGTGATTTATTAAACTCACGCTGGGATACTCATTTAGTAGCAAAATACGTCACGCCTAGTTTAAAATATGCTACTATTGGTGCTTACGTCTTATAAGTACTTCTTAGCTCGTCATTCTTATATTCTCTAATTGTTGTCACCATTTTAATTTATCGTTCGCATATACGACTAATTAAACCAAATTTTATCAATTGTAATAAAAACTGGGTAGATACTTTCGTTTTTATCTGACATTATATTTTAAGAATCATTAATGTATCTTTATAGTTTCCTAATAAATCTAAATTATGCTGTTATGTCTTCATTTTACTTCCTAATGTAATAGCCGGTAATAAAACAAAAGATTTATATATCGGTCAGTTTCTTCACATCAAAGGATATCTGTACCTTTTCAAAGAAAATTAAGAAACTAATATACATTTCTAAAATAATATGGCCAGGCCACGAACTAAAAGCTCCGCATCTTTTATTGTCCGACTCTAATTATTTTTTAAAAATTACGAGGTAGTAATTCTTAATGTAAATAATAATTTTGAAGTTATCGACGATAAAGCTTTGATTTAATGCGTGTTCGGAAGAATGTATTATATAAGCAAGATGTTGAGGTGCACCTCCTATAAGTACGAAGAACGTTGTTTAAGGGTAAACTTCGCGTTCAATGCATATTCTCATAAAATGCCAACACCGTTGTCGACAAAATCCCACCGTGAACTTTGTACGCGTCGAAACGCTAAAACAACGTCGCGAGCAAATTCCTATCAAAATCTTGTTGACTGCAAAAAAGAAGCGGCACTTTGGGCTCTTTGAAACAAAAATAGCTTCTATTCTAAATACACATTTACCAATAATTTTTTCCCATTCGCATATAGTTTCTGTTTACTTAAAAAGAAACTGGGTCATAGTTGAGAAAAAAACTGGAAAATCTACGCGTACAACCGCAACACTTATTAATACGTCGCACAGTGGGACAGTTGTATATCGAAATAAATAAATAGTATTAGTAAATAAACATAGTAAATAAAATATTTTTTATTCAGAAAATAGTTTAAAAGATGCATAAACTACTAATTTATTATATTTATAATCAATAAACTTTATACATACAGCTAATAATAATTAGATTCTTTAAACACAAAGCAGGTCCGTATTTATTCCTATTATTATGATATAAATTTCAACCATAAATTGTTAAAATTCGAATAAACAAATGCATAAACTACTAATTTATCATCTTGTTATAAACTGGTCATGTCACACACTAATATATTAGTTCTTTAAACACAGAAGCAGGTCCGTATTTATTCCTAGTTATTCCCTGTATAGTAAATATTCATACCATTATATACAAATGATAAACATATACAGACGTTTATCAACTACTAATTGTTGTAATATATACATTATATACAATAAAATCATATACAATTTTCAACTACTATATAACTACATAAATAAAGATACGACTTGATTGTCTATGGGTCCCTTTTTTTATAAGTTTGGGCCCTTAAACTAGTAATAAATGGAATCTGAAGAAGCCAACAGCATGTGCACAACATCCTCATTCGAAAATTCGCGGGAGCATTTTCTCGAATGGTACAACCTGTATCGTCGGTAGTCCTTGTTGCGCGCTTCTTGTGCTTCTTCTATTAGCATTCCCATAGGCAACGCAGCCGAGACAGTATTTCACTTCCACGAATAAGTATTTTGTGCACAGTATTTGGCATATTATACCAAATATACAAGCTCACATATAAATCGGCAGTATCGTTGCAATAGTTACCAAACTTTTTGCAGTCAATCGTGCTTCCAGAATTTATGGCTTGTAAAATAATGGAAAACCGGTGTATAAGATCTTCATCCACACCAGTAATCTCTGCCACTACTTTGGGATTGCTGAAGAATCTCCTGGAAGTATTACCGTCATTAGTTGACCCCATTCCTTGCTTGACAAAGTCCACTTTAAGGCCCAACTTCTCAAAAAGCTCCTTCTGAATTCGCCTTTTTCCCGCCTCTTTCTGCGGCCTTGTATCAGAATTTGTCCTCCAACATTTAAATGATTTGTTGCACGTAATATGCACTCCATAAACTTAATCCGTGCGTGTAATGGCGATAGGCCCACTTTGAAAGCATCTGTATTGTCTGCTTTATTTCACACTCTATCAAGATCGTTCATTTCAGATGGCCTTGCCTTACATATGAAGCACACAGCATTCGATGATGTATCAGTAATCGTCTGCGCTATCTTTTCGTCGATCGTAGTGAACAAAAGTTCGTGATTAATGGTAAACGTTTTGCCACTAATGCAAACAACAGTTGGGTTCAAGTTAGTTATTTCAGACTCCATTCTTGATGTTTCGTTGTTAATCAATTCTGTTGTTTCTTTGAAAAACTGAAATTGTACCGGCTTCCATGATCTTGTCGAAGAGGGGCATTTATTTTTCCAACATATTACAGAGTCGTCTGAAGAGTTGTTTGGGCTAAGACGTAGAGGAACTAAAGTTGTTGCATCTGCAACATTTTCATCAGAGAAATTCTGTTTATATTCACTGTGACCAGATGAACCATCACACCTCCATTTCAAAATAAGGGTCATTTCCTCACTAATATTTATAAGTTCTTCTGCTTTTTTGGTTTGGAAAATCCTGTTAGTTGTGTGATCAAGTAGTTTTTGTAGAGGTACACAGGCATAACTCTCAGTTATGTCTATGTCTGCAGGATAACATTCTTTTTTTTGCTTTTAGAACTTGAGAATAGTGCGGGAAAATGTCGCACCCTAAGTCCTTTGTCGCCTTTCTAATAATTGATGTTTCTAATTGATGTTTTGAAAGTGACGCGTCTAGCATCAAAGACAAAGCTTTCTCTGGACTGAATTCTGGATAATTTGATAGCTTGTCTTTAATCTTATCTGCAGCTCGAATAACTAATTAGTCAGGAAAATTCTCGCACAAACTTCTTACTTTGTTTCGTTTCGATCGCTCACGACATTCTTCAAAAAATTTTTTCTGGTCATCCACTTCGAGATCTTTTTGAAGATCCTGGTTCAGAATCCGCGGTACTCAATTCTGAGTGTTCCACATCACAACTAACTGAAAATGTGCCATTCGGCCAGTCCTTATTTTTTGCAAGAAAATAATTCTTCGATCTTGATGCAGCATGCCACTTTTTCGTGAAATTCGGTAGGAACCGTTTACTCAGTCCAACGTAGATTTCCTCTAATAGATTATCCGAAAGATCTGGATATTTATTTTTCAGACTCTCGATACACTTATGCGCTTCACGATTGTTCGAAACTACAATATCGAATAATTCTGCATTAGAAATGTTGAAATTTGCCACGGTTTCAAAATATTGTTACTTTCTCAAATAGATAATAGTAAATGAAGTACTAAATCATAATCTACCGCTTTTATATGCAAAAATTGTCGTTAAGCTGATAATTACCCTGCTCCCTTGCATTTTTCACTACCAAAAATATTCTCGTTAGTTAAATGAGGCAAAATCAAACGTTTGCAAACAATTGCAGCTGGAATTTATTTCATAAATACCTTAATATCTAAAGTATAATTAGTGATTAATCCTAATGTGTAGGTCGGTGTAGATCAAAAGTTATGATAATAAGAAGGAAGTATTTAGGTGAAATATTTGACTATTTCATTATGTCTGGCCCACGTGCGAACTAATATAATAAATTATAATATTTTTATTGTTTCTGATACGTTAATACATGCCTCTTCAAATAAAATTAAAAGTCTGTCTAATGTATGTTCATTTCAGAGATATGTGACTGGGAACTTACTCTAATTTTCGACTTGAAATTTATACGCCACTACAACTATTGCTGCAGTGTCTTATGGTATTAGTGTAGCATGTCTCCACCTCGGAGAAATTTTTTTTTTGAAAACAACCCCCAAGTGTAGTATGTCTCCACCTCAGAAAAATATTATCCGTTCTTGTGTAGCATGTCTCCACTAACCCAATTGAGTTTGTTTTTTTCAATTTTATTTTTTTTAATTTTTTTTAAAATTCATTTAATACATAATAATCCATACACCACAATTTCATAATACACAATAATATCACTCAAGAAAGATCACTAAGCGAGCGGGAACTGACGGACAATTTCGGCGATGATGTCGTTGAATGGCGTATCATGGTGTTGTTTCTTGTACCAGTACTCAGCCAAATGACCCGGAAGCAAATTGATCGACGTGCCATGCATTTTACGAAGGATCTCGGTTTTCACGTGACCCCAATTGGTTTCGATGCTTTGAGTATGCGCGCAGTGGTTTTTTCGTGGCTGTAAAATACAAACATTCACCTTCAAATGGCGGCTCCCGATCCTAATATCTACGAATTTTGTGCATCGACTGCCACCGAAGAATTGGCCATAGCATTTGCGCAGCAAAAGGGATTGCTACTGTCAGAACAACAAATTCAACAGCAACAGCAGCAACAACGAGTGGTTCAATGCTTGCTTGGAACACAAGGATGTGTAGGTGTTGTGAAAATGGCAACAAAACGGATGCGTGGAATAGACTACAATGGATTCCGGTGTCCCAAATGCAAGAAATGGCGTGTATCTAAGAATGCTATCATCGATGGTGAAATTCGCGGCGTTTCTCAACCGAATGATCGTCGTTCTTTCTTTGCTTCCATCGCAACCGATTCCAGATCTCATACTAAACTATCAATCAAGCATGCGCTAGCTATTTTGTACATGTGGGCTAAAAATCAAACTTTGATCCAAACGGCTTCAATGATGAATGGGTTGGTTTCCCAAAATCACTCCTTTGTCGATTGGCGGCGAAATTACATCAGAGAAGTGTGCCAACGTGCGCTAAACGATGCTGATCAAATGGGTGGTCCTGGGGAAATCGTACAGATTGATGAAAGCTTGATGCGAGGAAGACGCAAGTACAACCACGGTCGCTTACTTCAAGGAAATCGCGCTCCACCCGCACGAATGAACTATGGAAACAGAGTTGTTGGTCCATGGGTTTTTGGAATTGTTTGGAAGCGTCAAAATGGATCTCAGGAGCTCCGCATGTTCCACGTTCTTCGGCGTGACGAATTGACGTTGCGTGCCATCATACAACGAAATGTTGTTCCTGGGACAATTATATGGTCGGATGAATGGGCCGCTTACCGCAAAATTCAACAATGGCCGGGTTTCAATTACAGTCACCAAACAGTCAATCATCAGCATCATTTCATTGATCCAATTACTGGCGCGCATACTCAAAGCATCGAAACCAATTGGGGTCACGTGAAAACCGAGATCCTTCGTAAAATGCACGGCACGTCGATCAATTTGCTTCCGGGTCATTTGGCTGAGTACTGGTACAAGAAACAACACCATGATACGCCATTCAACGACATCATCGCCGAAATTGTCCGTCAGTTTCCGCTCGCTTAGTGATCTTTCTTGAGTGATATTATTGTGTATTATGAAATTGTGGTGTATGGATTATTATGTATTAAATGAATTTTAAAAAAATTTAAAAAAAATAAAATTGAAAAAAACAAACTCAATTGGGTTAGTGGAGACATGCTACACAAGAACGGATAATATTTTTCTGAGGTGGAGACATACTACACTTGGGGGTTGTTTTCAAAAAAAAATTTCTCCGAGGTGGAGACATGCTACACTAATACCCCTTACCCTTCCGGTGAACGTCGCGGGCCTCATCGAACGCCGTCCAAACTTTGTGGTAGTCGCGCTAATCGATCCCGGACGAATATCATGGGCGTCGTAAGCGGCCGAGCAACAAAAAAATTACTTAATTTGTGTTTTTTTTTTCGTACGGTCCAAATTACGGACTAATAATTCCCATAACGACCGCCACGTTCTCGTCAAGAGCGCGACCCGTTCCCCGAATAAATCGTTCGGCGTTATTTATTGGCTCTTATAATTATAAAAGTTGATTGCGCAAAAAGCCCCAAAAAAAGAACGCGCAAGTCCTTAAACAATTTACTAACGAGATTTATTTAAGTTTCGACGGCAAGAAGAACCACCGAAATTACAGAAGCGCAAGCTTCCGAAACGAGTCACGGAATGCGCTTTACCGGTGATGGATCTTCTTGTCCACGAGCCAGGGATACGTTTCAATCAGGGCTCATTATAGAGGATGATATTCAATAAGCCACTGGTTGTTTGTAAAGAAAGTAAGCCTCAAGAATACGGCCGCTCTTTTCAATCTGCCGACACAAATCGGTTTAAGTTGAATTTGTATATATATATGTGTTGTAATAAATCTACGAAATCTACTCGAATTCTATCGTTAGACGGTTATCTAGATTATGGACGTATCAAACTTTTACGTTTATCTGATACTCGGAAACCAGATTTTCGGGCCTAAATTTTATATAAATACCGAAGAAATAGTTAACTGTTCGTATTTAACGTATCAATTTTTTTAATTGGGAATTTCTGTAAAATCGACAATATTAGTTACCTAATATAAATAAATTAAAAGAGTTCAATATTCTTTTAAAGCATCTGTATAATTTAAAATTCCACAATACGACGTAACGATTCAGTTGGGAGCGATTATTAAAGAACTGATATGACGAACCTAAGTACTTTAACGTAAGTATTTTTATTTAAAACCTCGACTAATCTTATCGGTAATAAGATTACAAGTTGGCGAAGAACAACTAATTGTAAATTAAATTCACTACCCAAGTGAGAAACACTGTTGACTTTGTTGAAAACTCAATAATCCGACCGCGCGCAAGCCTCGGTATCGAATTTTCATGTCGCATGTCAAAAACTCATTTTTTTTAAATTTTTCTCGAAAGAGATACATTTTCTGAAAAATAATATTTACGAAAGAAATTTATAAGAATTAAAAAATATATATCACTTTTTTTCGATTATTTCGAAAACGGTGCATCTTATCGAAAATTATAAAGAGACATGATCGGTGGAGAATTTTATTCCAATTACAAAACATGTTTCACATTCCCGATCCAATGAGTAATAATGGAGATACGAATTTTTTTAATTTTTATTGAACGGCCGCCATTTTGAAACGGGTCGGTCGAATTTGGCTGGTTAACGAACTCGTCCTTCGTTTTCGTAAAGACAATACGTTGTCCAAATTTCATACTCCTACGATCAAAATTACGAACGGAATCGGGTCCAAAAGAAATTGATTATATATATGACCGATCCAAAATGAATGACCTATATTTTCTTGATCTAGGGGTCGAAATCAGAGAAAAGCCAAAAGGACATGTCAAGGAGTGCCGTTATCAGACAGGCTGCAATAGCGTTATTTTCTATAAAAATTCGCTAAAAGTGCGCAGATATACATTGATTTAGTGAAATTATAAATTATATTAAAACGATTAAATTTTAGCCAAAAAAATGTGGTAATTGGACAACTGAACGCGGCCATTTGGGCACCGGTAAAATTTTAGCTTTACGTCCATTTATCTTTAGAGATGTTACCTTTATGTTTGTGCTTGATAACGGCGTCAGTTTAGCTATTCGTTTGCACCGAATAATGTTTTTGCCGTTCTATAGTGTAATATCAATAATTTGAGAAAAGCAATAACATTTTAAACATTTTTCCTTTTATTTACTGTAAAAATGGCGACAATATTTGGGAAATAAAAATTATTTTTATATAGCCCTACTATGGCTATATTAGAGGGGGCGAGCCGTACAACGTGGAGCCCCTTGAATTCTAAAACTGCAACCCAACAAACAATTTCTACGAAAAGTTGATAAGTAGTGGTTATAAATAATAAAAACTGATCAAAGTTTACCATTTGTTCTAAATTTATTTGACAGTTATTGCACTTAAGTCCGTCAATTTTAACTATTAAAAGACGTTTCCAAATAATGAAGAAATTAATAGGTATGGATTAAAATTTATTAATTAAAAATTAATTGTCAGATTGTGTTTCAATATTCTGTGATCAATTTTTATTTTGAATGAGTATTGTGTATCTACGTTGGCATGATATTTGTATATTGGGTTGCCGTCTAAAGTTGTAAGGGGTTCCACGTTGTGTGGCCCACTCTGTATAAAAATAAACTTCAACAATAATATTCTTTTGTAGGTAACAAGTGTGTTAAAAAGATATTTTTTGCATCCGAATGTGTTGGCCAACTAATTAAATGTGCCCGATGTCAACGAAGTGCTTAGGCTAAATCACTCACTGGAGCGATACTCTGCATATCACTAACTGTTGTCAAAACACAAATACATAATACATAAATAAATGGCTTACACTGTTTGACTTCTGTACCTATGTACATATGTAATATTTTCACATAAAGGAACGAAGCATGATTTTTATAGAATTAAATGTGTAGTATTATAAGATAAATACTACATCAAATAAAATAAATCGCAACAAGACGAAGAACTGTCCCTAGTAAAAACAGTAGGACATAGTAGTAGGTCATAGTCAGCTTGAGTTGAAATGGCTTGCGTCGCGTCGTAATGTTCGCGCCGAAATGTCCTAGACTCGCCTTATAAAAATGCGGCAGCTTGTTCTACAGCGTTATCAAATATGATACATTTTTCGAATTGACATTTAAAATTGGTCGATTCTGAAAACACAAAAGTTTTTGCCTCGAATGAGAATTTTCACAAATAACGAAGTCGGTCATTTGATGAGCCTGAAACATGACCATTTCAGAAATGAAATCGAAGTATTCGAGGAAAGGTGAGAGAACTTTTGAAATTGCCCACGTATCTCAAACGGATAATTAATTTAAACGAAACGGGGCACCTACAAATTAGCGAGCAGATTTTGTATGTAGTACTGAAATTGCTCAATTAGTACATATAGAGAATTATATACGTTACATTTCAACTCGAACCGTGTAGTCGTTAATAAATTTCATAACCCACGCATTTCTGAATAGCGAGGAAATTTGTAAATCTGACGGTAATCGTAATTAAAAATTCTTGGTAACATGGGTGAAATGGTAACATTTGAAACAATAAGTTGTAGTTAAAACTGGCGGTTTTATAATTATTGCGGTTTTGATTTCCTGCTTATCATTAGACAAATTAGACAAATCGTTTCACGACAGTTTTCACTACACGGAGGTCCTCGTTATTACTTTATAATTTATTTGCAATTTCAAATTGATTATGTAATTCATTTAAATACAAATTAGTGATGTTTTCCAAAATCACGAGACGCCTAAAGAAATTTCTGAATTAATTAAATCGGAAGGAATGTCCATTTTTTTTTATGAAATTCAAGAATTTATAACAATGTAACAATATAATGAAGACGTAACTTTCGAATTCAACAAATTAGATATTATGTAAATGGAATTTGTCGATATTGTTGTAATCTTTCGGTCTGTCGAGCAGTAAATTTAAATTTATTCGCTACTCATTGCCGATATAACGAATAAATGTTTTTTAAATTGCATATAAAACGTCGAGAAACTTTTAAATTACAACTTGCGTTTGAAAACGTACTGCCATTTTCTTCTACGGCGACATTAATGCCCGTTCCTTCTTATCTAGATAATTTCGTTTGATTCTTTCGAATCTCGGTAATTTATATTTGTCTCCCATATTTTATAGTTAACTGAATAATAGATTTTGGCCCTTCTCAAGTTACCGAAAGGTTTGTTTTTGACCGGTGAAAGAGATGCAAATGTACCTTTGAATCTGATGATAATGGTTCGAGTTATAAATTATATTTCGGAAACCGGGAGTTGTTGAAAGGTGAACGTAAAAGATTGAATTTATGATCTTCCAGTTTTAACTTCCCGCCGCTTATAAACTGTGAGAATTCCCATATAGCGTATGTTACGCGTGTTTCGAGAAAACCATCGGCAATATGTTTTTTAAATCAATTAATGTTAAAGCTTTAGTTGTTAGGCGCCCAGGTATTGTATTAGATACTAACATCACGTCGTCGGTTTATGAATGAACGAATAAAAATTAGATAAATTATTCTTTAATAAAACGGAACCGAATAAACGTTAGAAAAAATATTAGTAAAAATTCACGTCAAAGGGGTGTCGCAAATTAACTAGTCAAACTCTTAACCGCAGACACTTAATGTCCCGAAACCGTAGTTGAAGAGTTTTATTATATAACGTTTTGAACAAATAAAGTTGTTGTCATAATTTTTGGCAATCGGTAACTCTATTAGTTGCAGAAATCGAAAAATGATTATGGCTTGGGTGCTTTTCTAGACATTGATGGTAGGGGAAGGTGGCCTAAAATGAGATACTTAACGTTAAAATTTCGGTATAGACGAATTTAATTATCGTAGAAGTTTATAAAGAAGATATGCTATAGCATGGTCATTAAATTAGTCAAATATTCATCAACAAAAATGAAAAATGAAAAAAAAACAAACTTACATATAGTGATTACAAAATGTCTACAATTTCCCATTTTACCTACACTATGTAGGTAAAATGGGAAAATATAAGAGGTAAAATGGGTTAGAAATTTAACATAAAAAATATACATTTATTATTAAAGACAAACATCACAAATGAATGCTTCATCATCACTTTCTATACCCGCGCGTGCATCATGAGCCCATTTGCCGCATTGACCGCACATTATCCATCCTTCGCCGCAGTGGTCTTTGGAATAATTATTTAAGCAGAATAGGCAATCCACGTCGACAACAGATTCGCTGCTGCTTGAACTGCACTTTAATATCATATACACCTTAGATTTAGATACCTTTTTACCTTTCGAAATGCTGCTTCCTGTATTCGATTTTAATTTGTCTCCATTGATTTTTCTTTTTTCTCAACTAGTTCTTATAAGGGCTACTCGTAAGTAGTACAGCTTTACCCCTTTTGTTAGCTTTCTTTTTTGATGGGCCGTATTTACCAGCTTTTGAATAGAGAGCAATTAAGTCGGGAGTAATTAAATTGGCAACATCGCTAGTTGATGGTCGTTCGATTTGTGTTATTATTTGTTTTTCTGGTGTAAATTCTCTTACAAAGTCATAGTCAATATCTTCCTTTTCAAGTAACACATCTGCTACTTCTTCATTTTCAATAGTGTAAGTGTCACTGTTTTGACCTGGGTCATGATTAGTTGGTAAAGTTGCAACAAACATATCTTCGGTGAATATCGTGCGGTTTAATGGACACAATTCAGTTTTAAGGAAACCGCTAATAGCGTTTAGCGGTGTTGCGGCTCTGAGAAATGTCTTACCAAATAAGGAACCAACTTCACTCAACCACATTTCCACTTCTTGTGTATAAAATGTGCTAAGTGGTTCCATAAATGATACATCCAATAGTTGCATACGGTGACTGGTGTGCAGTGGTAAGCATAAAATTGTCACTCCGTTTTCTCGTGCCTTATCAATCGTTGCAATATTTTGAGTGAGTGTTTTATGTCCGTCAAGTATAAGTAATGCTGAATTACCTTTCGAAGCTTGGATATGAAGAAGGAAATGATCAAGCCATTGTGAAAACAACTCTAATTGTATCCACCTAGACTTATGGCAAATTGATAGCGTACCTGGTGGAGTTCCATCACCAAATTGAGGTCTCATTCGTACTCGAGGAAAAATTATCATAGGTGGGATAAAACCCCCTGGCGCTCATGCAAATGACTGCGGTAGATAATTCTCCACGTCCTACTGATGTGAGAGAATCTACTTGCTTTCTGCCTCTAACAGCAATAATTTTTGATGGTCGAGACTGTACGGTAGTAATTCCGGTTTCATCCACATTAAACATTCTTGATGCTGTAAAATTGTGCTTTTCTTGAAGCGGTTCCAAAATGTCGAAAAATGAGTTAACTGCTTCTTTGTTGAAACCTCGAGCCCTTGCAGCAGATGTTGCTTCTGGACGTCGAAGAGACAATTTGTTTCTTTTCAAAAAGGAACGCAACCAGTTCCATCCGGCTAATTTTGTTTCATTATTAAAATGATGTTGAATATTATTCTTGACAGCAAGTTGATACGCAAGACTTCGAATAGTTCTTGTTGTTAGTCCCATACATCACACCTTTCATGTTATTAGTATACTCTACCAATTGCTCCTCCAGTTCTCTTGAAAATGTTAACTTCCTACTTCCAAGCTGTTTCGAAGGGCCTATTGCTTGTTTATTCTTATGTTTAAATCGCCTTTCTAAAGTCGACTTTGAAACATTAAATCTCTTAGCAGCTTTTAAGTAACCGCAAATTCCGCTTTGCAGTGCTTCCAATGCTTTAGACATTGGCTCTTCCGACCAAGATTGACGCTCAGTTTTTCTTTTATATGTGGAAGGCATCTGAAAACAAATAAAAATAAATAATTAAACAGTGTAGGTAAAATGGGATGCCCTCACATTCAATTGAGGTAAAATGGTGCCCCGTTTTATCGCAATAAAAATTTCCCATTTTACTCGCATTTGCGTTACGTTTTTAAACTTACTTTTTTATTGGAGACTTTCAAAAGAACCGCACGTACGCTACTCGTTAACTTAACCTTTGTAGATAATACTAAGTTCAATAACAATTCAAGATCACAAGCTCTTTTGTTGCGGAACCTTACGCCGTTGACTGTAAATATTATAGTAGTGCTACAACAAAACAATGAAAGTACTCTCTTCTTTTAATAATGCTTAGATCGCACTTTTACGGTTATCTAAACAACACTAGCATTCATAGACATAAATCATAAGAAAATACGCGGTGTCATTAGCTTTGCTAGAACAAGAAACACTTATGTTTCATTTTACCTACATATCCCGTTTTAGGCCACCTTCCCCTACTTTTGATAACCCCTCTCTTGAATACGCCAATCGAACAAGGCGTTTCGCCTCATGGTGCGCGATTGCATGGGAAATATGCTTGAAGAAAGAATAATTAATACCTGTATCTGTTTGGAAAGAGAGAGTTTCTATGTAATAGAATATGCGGTCGACATTTTTACACGGGAAATTCCGCGATAACCGTGGAAATATGGTGTGAAGCAGAGGGACTCTCGACGAACCCTGGAAAAACCTAACTTATATCAATAACCAACGGAGTACATTCAAAACGGACGTCACGCGTCACGACTAACCGTAAATATTGCAAAACATTTTCATACAAAGTCAGCATCGATTGCTTCAATATCTGTGGCGTCACTTATTTGCTAACCCCCCCTCCCAAGTCTTCATGTCACGCCACGTCATGATCCGCGATCCCTAAAGAGCGTGACGTCCTTTTTGAACAACCCCCCTCTATTCGGAGAAAAGGTAAAGCCATCTGAAGAGATCAAATGTTTGGGAGTCAATATAAACACCAAACTGACCTTCAGAAAATATCTGGCATACGTAACGAACAACGTCACGCCCAGTATCTGTGGTTAAGCGTTCGACTAGTTAATTCGCGACACCCCGTATAACGAACCCCTTTAAAATTGACCGATCGATCTAATTCAAGTTAATTAGTTTTTTACGTTCTCGTTTCTGCGAGAAGCGAAGACCGCACTTAGAAAAAAAAGGAACCGGGGCCGTTTCGTTAAATTAATTTCGGTTACGAAAATAAGGCATGTCATACAGGCGTAACGTAGTTAGGTACGAGCTGTTCGACATTAAAACCGCAATCATCACAAAGTACATCTCACGTTTTCGACGCTTTTTATGTCGGATTACACAAACATTACCACAATTCCCACTTATTGTTACAGACGAAATCAAGTGCAGTAGACCATTTATAAACAAAAACTCGTTCTCGAAAACAAAAAGTCCGTCGAGTAATCTGAGCGATTACGCCATTTACACCTGAATTCCACACACGACCGTGATCTCTAGTACAATAAAATGGACGTAATTAGATCAACTGCGCGATAGTGGCGTTCGTTTCTTCATTTTGTTTTTTGACAAAGATAAAACGCGTCAGCGTGCCTTTCCATATTCATAAGCTAAAATTTAGTGTCTGTCTTCCGTTAAAGGACGGGTGTTTATTATATAAGAACTGATTAAAATGCAGTAGATTAAATAAAACCAACAGTAAATCAAAGTTGTCTTGCAAACAGTGATATTAAATAGAATAGGTATAAATTTTAACGTGTTAGCGCAAGGGTTGCGAGAGATTTATTGAACCGGATTTTGCATAAAAATGTCGTAATTGGATATAAAAATATGAACCCCGATAGCGAGACGGGGAATTATCGTCGCACGTCTATAAAAATGGAGGTTATTTAGTATTAAAAAGATGGTATAAAAGTGTAGATAATGAGTCCAAAATAAGTGTGGGATTTTTGCAAATTAGACCTTTCGCGTGTCGATTCGCCGCGCACGATGACTCTATTAGAAAAATGAATTTTATAAACCCCGAAATTCGTAGATTTCGTTGCGCACACACGCATTGTTTTTTTTATGCATCTAATCGCTTTTACCGCTAATAATAACCGATAATAGGTGGGGCACTGCGGTTTTATCCGGCCGTTATTGCTTAAAACACGAAACGACGTTCTTACGACGATAAAGTGAACGTAAAAATCAATCAAACAAATTTTACGAGTTTCTTCACTAATACCGAAGTAAATTTTTATCTTTACAATTGATAAATGCAACGGTATATTCCGTGATATCAAAGTAATTGCTATTTGCCTAAGATGAAACAAATTAAACTAAATTATGTTGATTTTTTAATTTGGGTTAACGACATAGTAAGCTATGCTTTTTTGCTATAGCTACTTTAATAGAAAATTCAAGTCGTTATGCAATATATAATATCGATGTACAATCGACTCCTTTAATATTGACGAGACGGTATTAATCGACGCGCTGTTTATTGCGTTTCTTTTTTTAAATTTTATTTTTATAGTTGACGTATGAGATAAGTTATTGTCACGTGTTTATCGCAATAACTTAAGGTCATTCAGCCGTAGTCAGCTTACTATAACTTATTCTATAACGTACCTTGTAATCATAGACATAATTAATGTCGTCGGTAACGTGCTTTACAGCCGTATTTGATATTTGAATAATTGCGTCTATGTTAAATATATTACATTATGTTATGTGACCTATATACCTATATCATATACAGGGTGTTTCTAAAATATCCGGTCAAATTGTAATAGGCGACAGAGGGGCCTAAAATAAGCATTTTTTGTCAAGGACATTGTGTCGTAAGCAGTCGTACCTAAACACGGCATTTCCGGATCCACAATCATTGACAAAAAATGCTTATTTTGGACCCTTCCACCGTCCAGTTATTTTAAAAACACTCTGTATAAGCACTTATAATATTACTTAATTTCTTATTCATATTGAACTTTGTCGGCGACATTAATTATAACCACGACTGTACGTATATTTTATTTATTTTAGAAATGCCTCTTCTAATTACCCATTTGAAATATGTTCAGGAGTAACAAAAAAGATTGTCAAATAAAATACTCGAAAGTGCACTTAATTCGGGTTAAAGAAACGTTATAATAGAAAATAAAATCGTAATGAAAAAAATCTAAAATCATCAAATAGTGCCTTCGAATACAAAAATAATATATTCCGTTAATATTGATGAAAATCATTCCGAATCTCGTACCTTGTACACGAATATGTAAGTAATTTAGAAATGACTAGGCAGTTGTATGCGAAATGAAATATTAGAGATCACTACTCTATAACAACTTTAAAATTAAAAATGCAAACGAATTTGTATTTGTAGGCAGAAAAAACATTCTGCATATTAAATATAATTTTCTGAATGTAATACATGGTAAACGTCATTAACGTCGATTTCAATATTCGAATTTGTTATCTTCCAGGTATTTTAATTTACTTGGAATTCAATGAATATTAAAACTCTCTTTTTAAATCGATTTAGACTTCAATAGACAAAACTTACAATATTGCAACACGTTAAAAATTTAAAAACGAAAGGTAAAATTAATCGATAGATTAGATATTTTGAATTTTTGAATAATTCTTGGTAATCGCTTCGTGTACTTTATCGAACGGATTTAAATCTGGAGATCGCGGTTTCCGCTTGTCTCGCAATCAGAAGAGTTTACTTAATCAATTTTTTTTTCGACGCGGCCTTATTCGACATTTATCAACCTCGTTTGAGCTTATTTGACCTTGTGTTGACCTTTTTCGATATTACGTTTCTTCCAACACACCACCACACGCGAACACACAGTTTGCAAACTTTCGGTCAATCAGAATTTTAGATTTCGACAGTTGGGCAAATTCTGAAATTCTGGTCGAAATCATGTACCGAACCTATTCGGAGTATTGCCTATTTTTTGACCTTGTTTGATTTTATACTACTTGATCTTTGATCTTGTACAACTTTGTCCAGCTCGACCTTATCTTAAACTTTTCAGACCTTACATTGATTTTGTCTGGTCTTGGCTTGATCTCTTCTGGCCGTTTTGTCTATGCTTTTCTGACCTTTGGTGGAAATTCCTGACCTTCCGCGACTTTTCTGTCATTTACCTTAACCTTATATGACCCGCCTGATTTTTTCAAATTTAATACGGCCTTGTGGTCGCAAGGGAGCAGAAGACGCGCAAAATCTCCAACACGCTGTTTGGGCGCTGTTGATGTTGGTTAGTGATGAATATAAATATTACATTATAATAAACTGTAAGCGACGAAGAGGTACTACTCAATTGGAAGGTAAAGAAAACGGATAATCACTACCTATCTCAAGATAGAGGAGCTTGCGACCTTTTCTATGATATCGAAGGGCCCGGTATGGCGATCATGTTCGACTTTGTTCGAAATTGGCTTGACCTTGTAAGGCCTTACTTTTGCCTTGCTCGAAATTACTTTAATGTTATGTGATCTTGTTCTTGATGATTGATCGATATGATTTTATCCGACATTTATGAATTTTGTTTGGTATTTGAACTGTAAGAATTTTGAAAATTAGACTCTTTGTTGTACATGGTGACCTAATAAAACGAACACTTTTGTCGTGCACAGTCGACAGCGCTTCGGGACGATGACCTTCAGGAAGAGACAACCTTGTCATTTAGTAATCATGGACCAGTCGAACGGGCGTTAAAACGTTTTATAAAAACAGTGACAGTTTGGAAGATGCGCGGTGCCCAAAAAGATGGTGCTACATCGCACATTACTAGGCAATTAATGGCAACGGAGAGAAAATAATTTGGTAACCGTGTCATCTCAAGATTCATCAAGATCGCCGGATTTGTCCGTTTGTGATTTCTTCTTGTTGGGCTACTTTAAAGGTCGACCAACGACGCTGGATGATTTTTGAATTTTCAGAAATTGATAATTTTGAATACCGATACTTAAATGGCAAGCTATAGTGGTTTAATTTATACCAATATATTTGTTTTCGGATTGTTTTCTTACTTTTGTCGGTTTTTTAAAAGTACCCGTTTTTTGCGTCATCCTGTATTTCAAACAATATTACTTCATAATAATTTCCGTGAAACATACATAATAAGTTCCTGTAATTAATTGGTCTTTATTAGCACTTGATTGTAGTCGTTCGTGCTCGTAAAACAACTGAATTTATTTCGTGGAATTCAACCACTAGCAGCAGTGACGTCTATATAAACTTGAATTTAATATTGTTCTAAAATTTAATCCTTTTAACTAACGTCGAATTTATGGCAGATACTTAAAGTTAATTCTATAAATAGCACCTGAAAGAGCATTCATCTTATAAGGTTCTTGTGTTCTCTGAAATAAAATAGATGAAAATTATGCAAAAGTTAAGCGCCAGCATCACATCCGGTCATCTGAACATCAATTTGCAATCCCCAGATTTTGATTTAAGATTTTTTTGTTCGGCCATTTGTGAGAACAATAACTTTTTGCGTGGCAAAAACTCACCTTAGATACAATTAATAACAGGAAGTGGTTAAAAAGGTTAGAATTAAAAATCACTTTTATTGATTGTAAATCTCGAGCACCTACTCCACCGGCAATTCGCTGAAACATGTGAAGATGTACTGGAATGTCCGGAACAAATAAAAAAGCCCACTATTACGAATTGTCCTTTATTTTGAGATACTACCGTGTCGACGATTCAGTCAACACTCGACCTTGTCTGTTACGCTTCAGCCCACATGCTTTCTTGTACTTGTTTTTGCTCGTCTCCGAACAGAATCACGTAAATTGACTTCGATGAATTCATTACGCAGTTGTAGCAATTGACAGACTAGTAAAAAGTGCATCTTCTTCGTCTCGTGGATGTTAGTTTAAATATAGGTAGTAATTAAGCATGTTGGTATTACTAGGAGATGAAATTAAATGCACGATTGCATAGATGAAGCATAAACAAGACGTTGTTTAATGAAGGTGAAGAACTAGATATAAATTTAGATATAAATATGAACAATATATTTACCAGAAATTTCGTGATGGGACTTTACAAGTGTGTAAGTAACAGAAAATGCTTTTTTAATTAAAAAAAAAATTATGTAAAACTATTGGAAAGTGCTATTTTAAGTGAGAGCGATTGTGATCAAGTACTATCACAAACAACAATAATGGTCATTCGTTCGAATTAAAATTACGATTTTTCTACTAAATATACTGTTTCATATTTTGAATTTATTTTGTTGAAATTAGTTTATGTCAGAATGTTAAGAAAAGTCCTTTCGCATTTGATTATTTGGATATCAATATCGAGAGACTTTTAATGTAAAAAATTAGAATTTTATAAAATTCAAATCTAAGTTAGGTAATCTTCAAAGAGAGCTTCAAGTTTCGTATTAAGAACAAGCAACGAAATCATAAACAAATTTCGGCCATTAAGGTAGAAGAGGGCGGCTATTCAACAAAATAAAGGTGGCCATACACGTCGAGATATATCTGAACAGTTTGCCTGAACAGATAATCTACGTAACGGTTATATAATTGTTATGATAAGGTCAAAAACTCTGCTAGGGAAGTTTCCTCTACTTTATTCCCAGTAGGCCTACAGGTTAATGTTACGCTCCCCGTAATTGACGACGTTCGAGCATTTACTGATGAGCAATGCCAGTAAAAGACGGATCGCGCCGGAAACGGTCAGGGTATTAACGGATTGAGCTGCCTAATGTTGATTGGACGAAACGAACCCGAATCTTGAATTCGAAAGAGTTTCCTCGAATTGGAGACTCCTGGTCAGATTGGGAGAGGAGGGGTTTAAACGAAAATCTGTATGTCTTTCGAGCGGCGCACCAAAAAAACGTTGTGCATTGGTCACGTTTGACGTTCGACTCGGCGCAGCGGAAATTTATCCTGGAAGATCTGGTTGGTCGAGGCACCTCACCATACCTGACAGGTAGAGTTATTATCCTAAGCGATGCAGACGGTAAGACTGATGTTATGGAGATCTCTTGTGGAGTTCCGCAGGGTTCCGTTTTGGGTCCAACCCTTTTTGCCCCCTTGACAGAGGGCGTTAATTCAGTGTCCCGACGATGAAACGGTCGCCACAAACTGGCGATAGATCCGTTATATCAGGCGTTTATTTTTGATATGGGATTTCAATGGTGTAATTGGCAAAAATCAACACAATGCAGACGTAAAACTTCTTGACGTACCTATATAAATGTAGCGTAATTAAGCAACTGATTTTATAGGTAATTCGCAATATCAAGTTTTATCTTGTTTTACCGTTTTTAGTGACGGTCATTCCGACATCCAATTATTTCGTCGTACCTTAACTTAATTGCTGTAAACTGAAAACTGTTTCTCACGAAGGTAATATTCTTATTAACGATTTTTTTTTAATTATCGGGAATGTCGATTACAAAAAATAGCAATTAAAAAAAACGAAATACAATTTGAAATATTTAAATAAGACGAGCGGTCATTGTAAATTTATAAGCAGTTGACACGTGTAGTACCTACTAAAAAAAAATGTTTTGTGGGTACATAAAATTTTGAACGACACGACGCGCGTAATTTAATTAAACAAAAATATTTCCCCTTTCGATCGCCACATTACATAAAAAGTTTGACACTATAAAACCTCGCTTTTAATAAATTATCGAAATTCGATCATAAATAGTTCAGCCTCTGTAAACCGAAATTCCTATCCAAATTACTGTTATTTCAGTTATCGCCTAAAACATCGAACAACTTTCTAAATTTTATAATGGACACCAAACTGAATATGTATAGAAAACTAAATAAAATGGTTTAAGCAAAGGTTTATTATATTCAAAAGCTCGGTCTCCGTTACACTTAACTATAATTTCGGTTAATTTACAACGAGGTTTAACATAATTTTTGTTATAAAACCATCGCATTAACATTTTATGCCCTTGGAATGCTTAAATAGTAAGGGGCACTGCCATTGCGTAAACAAGAAGGGATGATTATAAGTGAAGCGTTAAATGGCTTAAATTTCAGTAGAGCGTGAAGCGTGGAACTCGACCATATTTGACTATGACCCGAACTTGCGTAGGTTCGCGCAACAGACAGATGTCGGTAGGTAACGTCGCGGTTCAATCGAAAACCGGCGCAAAACAGTTCGTCGAGTTAAAATTCAAAAAAAATTCAACTTGTACTCGTTCGTCACGAACGAATCGCAAGAAAATTGAACTAATTTCGTCGAATCGCTCCGTGTCCGATATAATAAGTGCGGCAGATACAAAACAAATTGAGCGACTTAATTGGTCGCGGAAACTGTATCACTTTGTGCGTCTTCAAACGTCGATCGTTCGAAAAAAAAACCCGCAACGCCCGGAATGTTCGGAAACGCTCCAAGTATTTCTAAATTAGGGTTGGTATCGGGAAGCTTTTTATCACGCGCGGTCGTCTCAAAGAAGTCGATCATTTGTAACTGATTTTTCTTTGTCTTCGGATCCTAATTGTCTTTGACTCGTTTCTCTAAGACGGACCTTTTTATTGCGTAAACTACATAAAATCGGTTCCAGTATCGGAAATTGATTGAAACGGCTTGCTTATTTAATTGGAACATTAACGGCGCGTCTTTAATTAAAACTGGTTTTAGTTTCCCCTTCGATTAAGACAAACCGAAAACCGAACGCGAGCTTACTATTTGGTAATTTCGTCGGAATATTGTTTAACGCGCGACGTCGCCGTCGCCGTCGCGAAAAAATTCAATAGTTCGTCGTGATCGCGCGATACTTCCCGTGCGAACTATTTAATTTGCATTATAAATAACAGGACACAATGAATAAGTTATAGGAGAGCTTTTAATGTGATCTCATTGTGAGGTTAAACTTAATTACGGAGGGCAGACAACTTACTGAATGGCTATGTTCCGAATGAATGCCCAAGTTGGCACACGACGGCTGCGTTTTAAATGTGCGGGAGGAAGTAGGAGGATTGCATAATAAATATCTTTAGACAAAAACTTAAATCGTAAACCGTCAACTTTTGCTTTCGCATCGTTGCAAAAGCTGCAGCTCGCGCGCCAATTGCTCAAAGTCCGTTCGATTTACGTGGCAGCAGAGTACGTCGTGGATTTATAAAAATTCGTCGCTACGTACATGTTTAACAAATTAATAAACGTCGCCGGTGCAACGAGAACGTTACGGGATGATATATATCTTGCCAATAATTTATTGGCTCAAACGATCGCTCTTGACATTCCCGTCCGATGCATTTTTGTGATATAATCACTTCGACGAGTTCTCTAGACTGGTAGTTAACCATCGTTGCTGCGAAGAAATGCTTTGTTGAAAATGTGCGCTAATTAATTTTTAGCGATTTAAGTAAAATGGCGGTCTCGAGACTTGGAACGTCCAGTGTCCGCAATGTAATGTAAAATTGCGCGGATGCCCTCGACGAGGAGCCTAAAATATTAGCGAAATCAATCGACGCAATCAACCGCGAAGTTGTCCTACAATAATTGACGTTAAGGGTACAAACATAATGGAGCACCGACTCGTGCCGCGACTCGAACGGCGACTCGAGCCTGGCATCATGATGCACGTAGAACGAAGTACGAACGCAGTGAAGCATCGATTCAAACCTCGACTACGACCTTCAAACGAACACATTGTCTCAAATGATTTTCTTCGTAGTGAAACGCGCGATGCGCGAACTTCTTGCGTTCTCGTGAGGTGTTGCTTAGCAGGCTCAGGGCAGTGGTCTCGAACTGGCGGCCCGCGGGTCGCATCCAAGCAATTTTACACCGACATCTTTTATTTGTTGTAAAATACGGTGCTTATAGTTTTAGGGACTTACAGCGCGCGACTTCTATCGAAAGAATAAGGGAAAGAACCAACCTTTATATTTTTAAAAAAATTGCGGCCCCTCGGCCGCTTCGAGTTTGAGATCACCGACTTGTGGGTTGTTGTAATTACTTACTAATCTGATTGTATTCGCCGCAGAAGACTCGCCGATTTCTTCAGTCTCAAACTACGACGTCGATGATTCTGACGAGAAGTCATATAAACTGAGCGGAGGTGGCATGAGCTGTATCTACAGCATCAAATGTCTATGAAGAACAACCGAGACCAGCTTATTGAATAAGGCTATGAATCTACAATTAACAAAAGATGAAAAGCACATACGCAGAAGTTTCAAAGATGGCTACCAAAACTATCCTACGTTGATGATTTAATGACAAGAACAGATACGGGCGAAAAAATACGGCAGTTGCGAGAGAAATTAATTTTTACAGCGCACACAGTTGTCGAAATATGCGAAATATTTGTAAGCCAACGTTGACGTCACATCGAATCGAGTGATAATCCGTCTCGAAGGACCAAATGTTCAGGACATGGAAATTTGGAGATGCCCTCGACGAGGATTGTAAAATATTATACCCAGTCTACTAGATCACAAATTATTAGGTAAAAGCTTAAGATCACAAACAACCAGCGACTCCGTATTCATTTTTTTTACTTACAGCCAATAAAGGAACTCGAATTCAAATTAACGTAGGGCACCTACTGTTTGTTTCACTAATTTCCTTTTACTATGACTTAACGTTATGTGACGAACATAATTTGATGGCCGTTAATTATTTAAGTCGGTGCGTGTTGCAGCGGACGAGCCGTAGAGTTAAATTAAAATTACTTCTCCAGGCCAAACATCGGCCCACGCACACTATACGTTCGTGGTTTTGTTGTCACTTCTGTTATTACACTTTAGGTGCATAATTCACGTATTAGAGGACATGTTTTTCTAGCTTTGAACATTTGCATATCGACATGTGGCGTTTTAGGCAGGTGTATTAATGGGCACGAGCCATCACCCGGAACACCTTGCCCAATAAAAATTTATTTTAATTTCCCCTACGTCACATCGGACGCGTTTAAATTTCGTGATGCGAAAGACGATCGATTGGAACGGTTAATTGCAATCGAAGAACAAGCCTAATTTGATTAACATAAATAAAAGAACACCGCAATTTTTAATAGGAATTCATCTTAATTACGATGGTTGTAATTAAACTGTTTGTTTACTGCATTATGGTAGACTACATCAGTAGTTTGTCGGAAGACGGTCAATTATACATTGTTTATACGAGATATTATGACGGCATTTTTATTGTTGTTTATATAGTATATTTATGTTTTATTGGGACCCCACGTGGCCGTTTTTAGGCAATTTCTGTTCGTATTCCAAAATTTAAATTCCTTCGAAGATTTTTCATTTTCGAATAAAACCTATTTGAAGGGCGCGTGAAATTGGGCGAAATATTTACGGGAAAATTCTAAAATTTTCGATCGACCTCGTCCAGTAACAGCCGCGGTGATCGGACGTGTTTAGCGCTCGTCCGGAAAACTAGCGGTCGGAGGTTCGAACACTCCCTTTGGGCGCACCTTTTTGAAAACGTCAATTAGATTTTTAATGCAGCCTCGGTTCAAAAAGAAACCGAGACGATCGGTTACTTTTGCACCCGTCTTAGATAATGCGCCCTATCATCGTTCGGCCATTGCGAGTCGTACTCGCGTGTATGGGCGGTTCAAGCGATTTTTATTGAGGGCGACGAAAAGTCGAGCCGTCCAAAAAGTGCACGATTTCGTCAAAGAAAACCCGATCGATCGTCCGTGAGATGAATTGAAGATGACGCGAATATCGTGAACTTTTAATAGAAAATAAAATACAGCCGTCGGCTTCGTCAATTAATGCGTTAAAAGAATTTTTTGTATCGGTCTGTGGGTTACCGTCGTATCCCAATATGTCGTAATGTCGTATCGCTTTCCTTTCATCGGTAAATGAAATTGGGAAAAGCGAAAGAAGTCACAGGGGGTGCTAAATCAGGTGGATGCGGTCTTGGTTTTCGCTCAAAAACTGCGATAAACACGCATCGTCGTGTGCTTTTTGCAACTATCAGCAAAATGAATGTAATGTATGTCCGAAGAGTCGCTGTGCAATGAAACTTTTAGATTGAAGACGTTTCCGAGGGTTTGCGGGTCGCTTTGTTGTATGTTGTATTGTAAATCCGGTAGTTTTTCTTTTAGGTGTCTACACAGAAAAAGTCAGGCGGTGTCAGATCCCGCGATCGGACAGGCCGTCGTCCCCTTGAGATGATACGATTTCCGAAGAAGTCGTCCAGAGTCTTTGGCGTAGCGCGAGCCGTTGCGCCGTCCTGCTGAAACTATTTTTCGTAGATTTCGCGTTCCGTCAGTTGCGACGTGACGTGGGGGAGCTCCTTAAATTCGCGAGGATTTTCGGTACTCCGCAAGCGAGCTGTCAGGCTGTTGACGCACTCACTCACAGATGGAAAAACACCTTATCCGAAAGGACCTGCGTCTCTATCGTGACGAAGCAGAGGAAAATTGGCGACATTTGCAACGTCAAGTGCAGGAACTGTAACTAGTCGCGTAATTTAAGTTTCGCTGTACAGATTAACAAACTCTCGATGTGCAGCAACCGATTTACGTTATGTATGTCTAAATTGGCGAAAATATTGATACACTGTAGGTACTCACGTTTACCACAAAATATATGTAAATGCGAAGAGAAACTCCAAATCTTTTTCGTTCGATTAATTATTGTAAGACGTGGCATCGCTTATTATAAACGACCAAAATTTATTCATACATCCACCTAACGATTTACAAATTAAAAATTGTCAGTTTATGATAATTAAATTTGTTCTATGTAGAAGATTAACGGGCATCGATAAGTTTCTTTTACAACGACAAAATAATTTCTTAACTGCCATGTAGCTTTCGAATGAAGATTTAACCTCGAAAGCTTTTTTGCCGATCCGTTTTTTTTTATCGATTTAATTTAAGTATCTACTTCCTATTTTTTGCCGAGAAGCTTACATAACGAACGGGGACCTTTATCTAGCTTAAGAATCGGTGAAGTCATCGGCGACCTTCCTTACTTGGACCGAAAATTATAATATTTTTTACGGCGCGCGCACCAAACTCTTAACCTAATAAAATTAAAAAAAAATAGTTTCGGAACAGCTTTATTAGAACCGCCAACGGAAGTTAATCCTCACAAATTTGGAGCAGCACGGAACGTAATCGTCGACCTTGTCTCGTGAATTTAGAAAATTACAACAAACATAAAACAGGTATAATACCGAGAAATGATTATTTAAACGCTACCTGAAACGCGAACTTAATGATATAAATTAGGTTCGATTTTTTTTTCAAGTAGACGCTCTCCGTTTCCAACTTTAGATCTTGATAATGGCCGTTTAAACTTGCAAAATCCGTGCGAGCGAGAGAAATATCGTTTCTTGTTAAATACGGGGTGGTCCATAAACGAGTTCGCTTTTGTATTTGGTCTACTGACCAAATTGGTTGATACTTGACAAATTTTTAAGCTTCATCTTCTTCTCTGGCGAGGCGCATTTTCATCTTGACGGTCACGTTAATAAGCAAAATCCAAAATTACATTCTCCAAAAGTGACTGTGTGGCTCGCGCTAGGTCGGCGCCCGAATTCTGGAATTATCGGTTCGACCGCAGATCTTCTGATGGCCGTTTAAACTTGCAAAATGGTGGCGAGCAAGAGAAATATCGTTTTTCGTTAAACACGCGGTGGTTCATCAAAAGTTCGCTTTTGTATCACTTATTGCGCGAGCAAGTGGCATGAATCGCGAGCCCGACTGATGTTTGACAAACTTTTAAGCTTCAATAACATCTTTTTCTCAGATTGTAGCGAGACAAGTTCAAAATTCGAGCATCGAAAGCCAAAAGTGATTGTGAGAGCTGCTATGTCAGTGGCCAGTGACCACCGAAGTTAATGAAGGTTTTTTTACACTAGCGCTGCGAGTTTTCGCTACGATTATCGGCGGACGCGGTTTCAACAGGACGGCGCGACATCTCACTCTTCAAACGCAGCGTTGCCGGCCGTGCGAGCGGTTTTTCCGAATAAAATGATATCGAGTGGGGAGACGTGGCCAAGACTCGACACCCGTGGAGATTTCTTAAAAGCAGAATCTACAGCGACAATCCCAATTCTATTATACAGTGTGTTAGATTTTATGTGTCACGGCAAATATCTTTCGGCTAATTGTAGCGAGATTAGTAAAATATCGTTGTATCGAAAGTTATTAGATTATTGTATTCTTAATGACATGTGTCAAAACAGAAAACAATTTTAACATCAAATTAATTCGCTCAGATAAGGACGTTCAAATAGCAATCTTAACATTTTAAATGGAACGTACCCAGTATTATTACATATTCTGAAACTACAATAATTTATCTTTACAACATGTTGCAAAAAGTGCGACGAAATTTAATAAGCAGATCTCGGGGAAAGTATTACAAACAACTCTGAATGAGAGATGCGTCAAATTGCCGTAGAGTCATCAACAATTTTCGGGCTCGTTTCAAAGAGAGCCGTGAACGTAACGGGTTTGGATGGCATTATTTTTATATAAGAACTAGATTTTCAAAGACGTTTACTTTCGCGTACTTCGGTATTTTTTATTGTTCGCATTTCAAAGTTGAACTTATTTTTGGCGCCGCCCCGTATAAATATCAGTACGACGAAAAGCGCTTAAAGGCCGATGAAGCGTGGCAAAGCCCACTGCATCCGACGCTTCAATGCCCAACGTTCTGGCAAAAGAAGGTTAATTGAGCGAATTAATTACTTTAAACGCTAGAATGTCATTTCCACTTGACTGAGCGTTTGAGATAATTACACTCTAAAATTATAAATGCAGTCAACTAGTGAAATGCAGCTTAAATTCGTAATAAATGAAAATGCGGCCTATAGAAAATTGTAAATTATATTTGATCAGTACAAAACTTACTCGATAATAATACAAAAGTAGAACAAGTACCGTACAAAACTTATAATTTAACATAAAAATGAGGAATTAAGAACACTGGCTTTGGTTGCCGGCAAGTTTTTTTTTTTTTTTAAATAATTAAATTGGAAAAACTCGCCAGCACTAACTAACAGCACTAAATAACTTTATTAAATATAATGGCAATTTTTCTCACGACGCCTACGCATTTAACTACCTACTAGGTAACATTCTTCGCACCTGTATTTAATGCACGCGACAGTCGAAAAGGCACCTCATTTTTTATTAAAATTATCGTACAAGTCGCTTCGAAGGGAAACTTCGACGCTTCCGTCTTTCTACTTTATAGACTATTAAACAATAAAAATAACTAACAATAACCTTAAATCGATTGGGAAGCACGACGGCTTCACTTTCTGGAACACACATTTATGTACAAAATCGTATCGCATTATTTACAAAGAATAATTTGTACAACATATTTACAAACAATGACTAGATAACAATGATAAAATTTTATGAAAAAGCCTTAATTGAGATTCAACAATATCACTGTCTGGAATGAATGAAGGCACTGATTTGAACGTTGTCGAGGAATGATGAGTAACGATGGTTGATTAAATGAAGACTGACCGGTTCCGTCCCTGCAACAATAAAAACGTCTACATTAATGATTTTCTATTACGACGCAAAACACCGAATGTCGTAACAATTGCGACAAAACGGGCACGTAAAACGAGAAAACCGAAATCGTCCGGAACGAGTTTTTCTTTTTAATCTAAATTAAATCTCATCTTCGTCGCGCCAAAAAGTAATTACCGGTGCGCATGAAACTTTAATGTTAGCTTACTGTGCACGCGCAATTATTACTTTATTGGTCGTCTGCGGAAATTTACGGACGGGCCTGTTGTCGATAGTTAAACGTTGAGCGTTTTTCGAAATAAAAACCGCCGCCGCATAAAAAGTGAAAAATTATTCGAAGACTTTTAAACGACGATGTTAATTAAATAAGTATTAAAAGTAATTAATCGACGATCTCCCGAGGGACCCCAGATATAATTAATTCACGTTTTGCGCGAGAGATCGTTGCCCCTGGACACTTTTTCTGGGTCTGAGCTTCGCGGATGTTGGGATAGGGCAGCAATTAGAACGGGTTTTGAACTGGATCGGGTATTAAATAAATTTCTCGATCCGCTCGCGTCTGGGCGCCTTTTTAAACTTTTTGTAAGTCACCAACTAATTTATTTATGTATACAGCGTGTCCGACGAGGAACGGGACGTCTCAATGTCCCGGAAACTGGATTAAGATTTTAAAATTACTTATCTTATCTTTAGCTTATCTTTAATTTTTATTGAATTTTTGAATTCTATGACATATTTGGGATAATTTTTATTAAAATATCCATCAACCTATCTTTCGCGGTTACTCAGAAAATAATAATTTTCGAAATTTTAAGATCTCCGCATGAACGTTCGAGATAAATTAATAAATTTTATACCGGATAAAAGACAAAAAATTGTTCCGTTACAAAAATTAATGCGATAACGCTCTTTTGTTTTTGTGGGAAATGTGTAGAAAATGATACGAAAACATCTGAACAATTACTTTAAAGTATGATTGTTTTAATTTTTCTTTATTGTTTTAATAGGATTTGACGCGTAGGTGTGATCGATATAATATTTATGAGAAATGACAATCGTTTTACCTTTCAATTCTTTTTTTGCCTTGAAATTTTGAAAATTATTTCTTTCTCAGAAATTCCCAAAAAACGGATAGAAGTTTTAATCGAAGTCGTCACGAATATATCGTAAAATCTAAAAATGAAACAAAAATTACATGTACCTACCAAAGATAACTATACGATCTCAATACTATTTTATAAGAATTGAAAAAAAAACATTTGTATCGTTTTTTCCCGATTATCTCGAAAACGGCGCATTCGATCGAAAATTGTATAGAGAGACGTTGGATAGAGAATATCATGGCGATTATGAAACATATTTTATAGCATCGATCCGATAATTAATAACGTAGATAATTCGTTTTAAAGTATTTGATCGGTTGACATTTCGAAACGGTTCGGTCGATTATTCTGCTTAACGATCTCGTCCTTCGTATTCGTAAGGACAATAAATTCTTCGAATTTCAGCTACCTGAGATCAAAATTGCGACTGCAATCGTGTTCACGAAATTTAATAATAGTTATACTTACAGGGTGTTCCGGGAGGAATTTGCCGTTCGGTCGATTATTCTGGTTAACGAACCCTTCTTTTGTATTCATAAGGATAACCGAAATTACTTAAATTTCAGCCTCCTACGATTAAAATTGCGACCGTATCGGGTCCACAAAATTTGATTATATAAATGTACAGGGTGTGCCGGGAGATTTGCCAAAATTTAAGAGCGTGTTTCTCAAGTAATTTTAATAAAAAAAGGATCTATAGCGAGTTATGGCTCGTTAAAGAAAAGTCACAAGTTATGTTGACTTACAATAGTGACAGTAGCAAAGAATAACACTATTTAGCAATTGTTTTCAAAGTCTACTCCTCACAGTTGCGCAACCAACATGCACATTTTTAACGTTTCGGCTTTTCATTAACGAGACGTACTTAAGTCGATAACTTTTCCGAATCGGACCTAACGCCCCTAACGTTTCGCAGGTTTCCTCCGGGACACCCTGTATACGACCGACCCATAATGAACGGCAGCTATATTTTCGTGATCCAGATGTCGAGATCGCTTTATTTTCTGTCGAAATATGCGCCCCTAACCGGGATAATTTAAAAATCTGCGATGTCCCGTTCCTCGCCGAACACGCTATATAGTAAAGTCGCGACATTTTCGCCATTCAATACGAATTTAAATTTGAAAATGAAATTGAAATTAAAAAATGACGATAAAGCCGCTCATTTTTATGGATACTTAAGTGTCTGACGCTGTAATATTTTAGTGGTCCATACAATAGAACGAACGTTAAATACATCTTTAAGGTATCCTAGATAAGATGTTTGTTTATAATGACAGATTATATTGAAATATTTTATAGGTTATAAATGTCCACAGACGGCTATATTCGTGATCATTTTATTAAGTCGTCTTAAGTCTTATCAGTTAAAAAGAAATTTTAATAATGGTAAAATACAATCTTGTAAACGATTAAATAAATTTACACAATTTATTAGATAATCTACATAAAATGATTGTTCAACTATGCAAATTGGCGAGGGAGCTCAAAAAAAAAATTGATTTCGGCAAAATAATTTTCTAAAATAGCGGTACGTACCGACTTGAAAAATTGAAGAACAAATACCCCAGTAAACTCGGCCGTACCTGCGAAGGTCCTCGCACGCATTTTAAAATAATATAAATCAGAAAGGTAAGCAACCGAATTGTATGGTAGAAAAGGTCCTGGCGTTTTCTATTTCGCAGACTGTATTGTTTAGGGCTGCTGGGTAAATGAACTTGCCTTGAGACATATTTCTTTCATGGTTATTCCGTTTCTTAAGAACCAGTTCGCAAGAGATCCCTCGTTCTTTTAATACTTAGGTACGACACAAAAACTCCAGTGGACCTAACAAAATACAAGTTGAATAGGAAATCTCGATGTAAAGGAAATCCGGGGGGGCGAGGAGGGATCTCGACCGCGCCGCCAGGTAAAGCGACGCCGGCAAGGGCGGCCGCTCAGGTATCAAAGTTTATAAGTAGTGATTAGATATGCTGGCACACAGAGCAGACGTTGTTTGATGCCGGGAAATAACGCTTATCTCGAATAATCGACGTTATTATTTGAATTAGTGCGCAATTATACTATCGGAGGTTTCTGTCTGCGTTGCGTCGCGTTTGCCGGAATTTTAGGCAATTGTAACGTGACAAGGTCAAACTCCAGGAGCTAAGAGGGTGGTTTTCGGAAATGGATGTTGTGACTAGAAATATAAGCCCGTAACTAAGCCCAGATGCTATTAATTAAGCAAATCCCACTGAATTTCCGGGTTTCGTCCACGTGTTCTCGTCGCCATTATTTTCT
Organism: Rhagophthalmus giganteus; assembly: GCA_036326145.1. Classification (NCBI taxonomy): domain Eukaryota; kingdom Metazoa; phylum Arthropoda; class Insecta; order Coleoptera; family Rhagophthalmidae; genus Rhagophthalmus; species Rhagophthalmus giganteus. The sequence goes on along the minus strand of JARFJA010000036.1, from coordinate 14,902,323 downwards.
TAGAAACGTTAATATTCGCCTCACGTTCGTTAAATTGTTATTAAAAATACAATAAGTATGGGGTTTGGTAAATGGTAGGTTAAAATGATCGATGTCCAAAAGTTCGAGTTAATAATCGACGTAGTACCTATCTGTTTTTTTTTGTTTTTTTTTAATTAATTAAGAAACAAGATCATGTGCCGAACTTATCTGTTTGGGAAAATACACTTTTTAAACGCTACAAAAATTAAAATAAATTTTTTATACTACGAATATTTAAAGATTAAATGCCTGTAGTAAATATAAATAATTTTACGTATGACCGGATTTGATGAGGGCTCGAAATGACGTTTTATGCCCCGCCCCCCGAGTTTATTTACGTTACTGCCACGATTACTTACACTTTTTTTAAATTACCACATGTAATACAATGTTTGTTTTTATTAAATATCGTAATTTATCAGTGTAGGTATAACAATTAATGCAGAATAATATGTTATGACGTAAACGTCCCCTTTATGCTTTTTTAGTTATTTTTACGAAAATTGGTAATGTTTAAACGTTCGAAATTTCCCGGAACATGAATAATAGCGGCAAGAGAAATAAAAAAAATTAATTTGAGTGCTATCGTCGATATAGTGGTGGGGAATGATGTAATCTTTATGTACCTACTTAATTTTTTATTTATAATAACAACGAATATAGATTAATATTTTTAATGGAGTTCGTCCGGCGTAGAATAATCGAGGAGCGAACGAATCGTTCGTCGAGGAACTATCGCGTGGCCCGTTGGATCGCCGGACCTCGCCCCACGTGGCGCATTATTAAAGATGAGGTATTCCAACCGAAGTCGAATAATTTGAACGACCTGGTGACCTGTTACATTGACAACTTCGACGCAGAAATTTTTGTAAATCGTTCTTAATTGTGTATAAATCGGGAAGGACGTCATTTCGACAATTTTTCAAATAACATATTATAAATATGTACATTCGTGTAAATACAGTTAAACTTCTACATAGCGAAGTCGACGAATCCTGAAAAATATTCGCCATACCTAGGAAAATTTCGTTATTTCGAAATAACAACTTTTGGTTAATTTTGTTTAGTGAATCTTTATTTTAAGATCTTTTAATATCAATTTAGCGTAATTAAAATCCTTAGAATACATTTAAAAAATCCTTTTAAAATATTTGCACTTTTTAAAATGTCTTAACTTTTGTACAGCATATTAATTCAATAAAAAAATATTTTTAAACGAGACCTATTTGAAGATGGGTAAATTTAATCTTGTACTGCTGATAATGCTAAGAAAGCACCGTTAAATGCGCAATAGGTAAAATTTTACAAATTTTTCATTTTATGGTTTAAAAATTCGTTAAATAGAAATTTTACTTCGTTACTTTGGAAACATATTCAGTATTTTCTTGTAAAAGGTCAGCGTACAGCACAAAAGTTCGTTATATGGAAATTTGACAGTATCTACATTTATCATTCAAATAAATTCGTGCCGCCCTTTGTAATTTAAAAAAAAATAATTTTGGATTGCGTAATAGATTTAATGAAGTAATTCAATACTAACTTCCTTATTTTACATGGAACACCCTAATTTTTATTATTGATTTGTATTCCCGAGACAATCGTACGACTTTTTGTTCCAATAAACATTGCTTCTAAAATTAGCCTTTTTGGTATTATTTCATGTTTTGTAAAAAAAATTGACAGCTACGTTTCTAAGACATTTACGCATGTATAGATTTAAAATTGTAGATAAGTATTTTAGAAAGTATGCTGCATCGAATGATGTATTATAAACCTAATAAAATAATACTGAATGTTCAGAAAAAAAACGCCGATCTAGTTATCTGAAAAATATCAATATCTTAGCAATTTTAAATAGCAACCTACATATTTTTCAATTCTATTGGATTGCACGTTCGAAATTAGGGACAGTTACAGTTACAATTACTTCGGTAGCCTAATCGAGTCTACAAAATAAAATTTCGAGGGAGTTAATACATTTTCCAAAATAACTTTAAAACTACGATATTTAGATGTAGGGAAGTAAATACATACTGCCCTTAATTTTGAACGTACGATGCAACAGAATTGAGAAAAATGTAGGTTGCTATTTAAAATTACTAAGATACTGATATTTTTCGTATAAGTTTCGCAATTTTTTTCTGAACATTAGGTATTGTTTTGTTAAGTTTATAATACATCAATCGATGTAGCATACTTTCTAAATTACTTACCTAAAATTTTTAATGTGTACATGTATAAATGTCACGGAAACGTAGTTAGTTGTAATAGTCCGCGACTGTCAATTTTTTTACAAAATATGAAATAATTCCAAAGAGACTAATTTTAGAGGCAATGTTTGTTAAAACAAAAAGTCGCACGATTATCTTGGGAATACAAATCAATAATAAAAATTAGGGTGTTCCATGTAAAATAAGGAAGTTGGTATCCATTTCCGGTATAACCGGAAGAAGTGGAAATCTAAAATTATTTTAAATAGAAATAGAGTAACTGGTAACGATTAATTCCAAAATTTCAAATCGCAATTCTTATTACTTTTCAATATTCATCTAATCAAAGTTGGTCGTGACTTACCCTGTATATTGAATTTCTCCATACAACGAACTTTCGTAGAGGCATTAAAATAATATTTACCAAAAGTTGTTATTTTTATATAACGAAATTTCCGTGTAGCGAATATTTCTCCAAGAATTACCGACTTCGTTATACAGTATGCCTGTTTTTCCAACAAATGCTCGAGAATCTCGGTTATTTTAAGGGGCAAAGTTGCGCATTTTGGTGCTGCTCAATAATTTGAATCAAAATTTGACCTGCTATTTTTAATTTTAAGAATATCGCAAATAAACTGAAAAAATTGAGATTTTCGTTTTTATTTTTTTTTACACGAAAATCAGTCAAGTTAACCATTTCTAACCAAAACATTATTCGGGCACTTTTTAACGAGGAATTTAAAAATAATATTACGTTTGCTTTAGCACTTGGCACTGCTAAACGAAACTCGATCAAAAAAAAATTTTTTTTAATCTTGAGCATAAATTTTCATTTTTCGCCTCCTAGTAGAAATTACATCGATTGAAAACAAAAAATTAACTTATAAGTACCCAAATAAAATTGTTTGTGTGAATAAAATATAGCTATACTTAAGTAAAGCCGGAGAAGTCGTTCACCAACGATAAGGTCAAACTATATAAAAGATAATAAAATATCGGATTTAGATTTTACTATGAAAATGCCTACGAGAAAATACGGTTTTAAAAATAAAAACGGTTGCTTGCGTTCGAATTTAAAATCGACGATTGCACGTATTTTACGTTTTAATATTCGGGGATGGCGGATACGAACAAAATACCAAATAAAACAGAATGCGACCAATTTCACGCTCATTTTCACTTTCAACTAATTATAGGTAAAAACGTAATCGTTTCCCTTAAAGTGACGAATGTGCTCAGCACCACCACACGTGCTCGCATCGAAACCGTACATTTTATCGTGACACGTTTATTCGACGAATACCATTTTTCTGCGACTTAACTAGATACAAAGCAAATAAGGTCGCATTATCCTATGGGAAGGATGTCACCCCTGCCCTTTATTTCAGCTACTTCTACCTGGATTTCGAAATATCGGAGGGTTCCATTCAAAGTCACAAAGTATACAGAATGCGCGATTGGGACGCACGTGAATTTCAGCTTTCGGGGCATTTTTTTACCGTGCGCCCGTTATTCTTTTAAATTCACGCTTCGACAAACGGCCTTGCATAATTTTTAACGCATTCGCTTTTTTCCCCGACGTATCGCACAAAAAAGTCGGGCGGTCTGATGAGTCGGGATGAGTCTAGACTTTCTTTTCAATTTGTCCGGCTGCGCCGGCAACGGCGTTATCGCGCCAGATAAAAGGGCGCCTACCGATTTAGTATGTATTTTTTGCGATTAAGCTATTTTTAAAAGAAGAGGGCCGCGCCGAAACCGTTAAAAGGGAAGCAGTTTTACTTACCGCATCGAACGTGTTATGAATTTTGTTGCCACGAAAAGATCGCGTCGAGCAATTCTTCGTCTTCTGGACTGTGCGGCTCGTAATTGTCGTAGACGTACTGTTTATACACTGTCGCGGGCGTAAAGACGGAAGTGGCGGATCCTTCGGATGCGTGCGAGGGCGTGGGAGACGCCGAAGATTCCGAGGAGGGCGGCGTCGGAAGTATCAGGGGATACGTCGTGAATTGTTGCGATATCGCGTCCGGACTGTTCGAGTAAAAACGATTTTCACTTATCGAATTTTCACTACCGGAACTTTTGGAGGACACCTCGGCCTCGTGATCTTCGAGCATCTGTTGAAGGCTTCTTATGTACTCGACGGCCATCTTCAACGTTTCCACTTTGCTGAGTTTTTTGTTCGCTCCTCTTCCGGTCGCGGCGGAAGCGGCGACGGCGGCGGCGGCGGCGCCGCCTTGGGGAGCGAAAGCGGCCAAAACGTTCGCGGGAATGTGTTGTCTCAATGCGGCAAATCCGTTATTTACTTGTTTCACGCGATTTCGTTCGCGCGCGTTCCTGCGAGCCACGGACGCCGGTTGCATCGTGGGACCGGCGTGGGTCATGAATTGAATTTTTCTTTTGCAACGCATGTCGTTGTTGTTGGTAATAAGTACGGTGTTGCGTTCCGGGGCCGGAGCCAAGGCCCTTTTATTTTGAATCACAGAAGTCGTCGACGTCGTCGTCGTCGGTTGACCGAAACCGGAGGAAACGATAACACAATTAGTTTGCACGCCGTTAAACATTTTATCTTGCTGACTTAGCGTCATGTTGCTAACACCCTGGACGGCTGCCATGTGCGCTCGTCCACTACACGCACTACTGAAACTAAAAACGCAAACAGCTGCCTCCGCGTGGGTGAAGACGGTGGTGGTGGGCAATTCGATAAATATAAACACAGAAGAATTCAACCAACACGAACGGATCCAGATCAACACCCGGAATGATACCTGGCATCGCGCTACCTAGGTCTTTGTAGTGGCGTTCCAGCCCATCCCCCCCACTTGATGAGGGTTGCAGCGACCGCTCCCGAGGGTCGGCAACGCGTGCCATCGACTCGCGGCGCATGGCTAAGCGAGCCGACAACTGCAACGCCAGCTCAGAAGCTGCAAGCCCGGACCCGCGAACTATCGAAGACGACCTCAACAGTTTCACGAGCTTGTTCGGCTTGTCGTGTTTAATTTAACGACATTTTTTAGTTCGAAAATTCCACAGATCCAGATCGTGAACACACTAAACGTAACGCTTCAATTTATGAATAATAATCCAGGTATTTACGATAAACGTTACATTGGCGTGGGAATTTCAATGCTTGGGTAGATCACGTGCCGGGACGTTTGTCTGTCTAGATTTCGAAAACTATTACTTTTAACATCGAGGAATTTTTTTATTAAAATTGTTTAGATTTGTAAAAAGAAAATTATCTAATAGATCGTCGGGCGCGCGAAGCTGGCGAAACAACTACCGACGCAAATAAAATAAAGTAATTTACGCCCATATTTTTATTTCGAAATTTTCATTAGTTTCCAAGATATGCATGATTAACTTATTGTTTCGTCAACTTTACGTTGGCGAAACGAAGTTACATTTTTTAAATTAAATACTTATACTTAGTCGCATTTTTAAATTTTTTTTAACCAATATTTTGATTTCCAAATTTTCATTGCTTTAATTTACATTGAATTTAATTTTTTTATTAAATAAAGCAGAAAAATTGTTATGTACCTAGTGCGAAAGTAGATAATAAATTTACAACGAACAAAATAACGAGTCGTAGGTAACATTTCAAGTAACTTAAATGGAAAACGTGAAATTTGCAAAATACGCGTGTAAATAGACTCGTCAATTTTTGTATTAATACGTTTTATTTACCTATTGTCGGTAAACGTTGTTAATCCAATTTTAAGTACCTACCCACAAATTATCAAAAATTAAATAGGTACACGTATTAAAAGAAAGAATAATGTTCAATAAATTATATCATACACTGTTATAATATTGCTTTATTTTCATTAAAAAAAAACAGAACACAAAAATAATTGTCAGGGACGAAACGATCCAGGACGAAACGTCCTTATTAATCGAAATCGGAAATTACCGTAATCCCCATTATTACAATTAGTACCTACGTACAGGGTGAATAAAAAGGGAGGAATAATGATTCTACATTTATTTTTCTCTATACATCCTTTAAAAATATCGTAAGATTGTATAAGAAATATTTTTAGAAAAATCAATTTTAATGTCGGAATATATTATTCGCGCCAATCTTAAATACTTGTACTTTTATTATTAGTAATTTGTTCCTGTGTAATTTGTTTACGAATCCAGGAGACGTAAACATACCCAACGAAGCCATTCACTTCCAACAGAACGGAGCCCCGCCACATTATGGCATTGAGGTTCGAAATTATTTAAATGCAGTTGTTTGGAATAGGCGGATCGGTAGAAGAGGAAGCAGCCAGTGGCCAGCGCGATCGCCGGACTTAAATCTGCTGGAAAAGTACCGTTTACAACAACAGAGCCCTAAATTTAGAACAATCGTAAATTCGTATTCGATTTTAAACATATTTTGAGTAGTTTAAATAAACCAATTTGTTAAATTTTTATAACTTATTTGAGAATGGCGCCGTAACATATTCAGACAATAAACTTGATTTTTCTTAAAAATATTTTTTATATAACCTTACGATATTTTTAAAGGGACGCATAGAGAAAAATAAATGCTATTCGATTCCGCCATAAAAAATACAGTTGCTATTTAAAAAATATATCATGATGTTACAGTTTAAAGGTAGAACTTTAAAAAATAATAAATGAACCTCGTTAAATTACAGCAGAGAACTATATATTAAACTTTTGTTAAAACCTTTTTTTTTCTAAAACCCTTAATAAATTCTCTAGCATCATTATTCCTTACTTTTATTCGCCCTGTATATTATTTATATCTAGATATTGAAAATGTCGTCTTATTAGTATAATCCGTATTTTTTTTAAATTTAAATACACAATAATGACCGTCAAGTAGACGTGCTATAGGTATACAGGGTGTTTTCTAAGTAGTGTACTTAACTTCAGCGCTTATTTTTTATAAAACACCTGTACAAATCGAATAATTCAATACTTGCAATATACTTATACGAAATACTTGAGATATTTTTGAACATGTGAGGCAATCAATGATGAGACGATTGGAATCATATGTGTTTTAACATCTGATTTAGTGTCGGAATAGACTTTTGTTTTTTGTTGTACATTGTCCGCTTTTATTCGACAACTAATATAGTAGCGAGAACTTCCTTTTACGATGTAGGCGCCCACCGAAAAATAATGTTTTCATATTCGACTCCTAAGAGGACGAAGAGGGGAAAGTATATTTTATAAAAATTTGATTAATTTGTCCGTAGGTACCTTTAAATTATAAAATTTGTAGGATAAAATTATAAAATAAAATTAAATAATTATAAAATAAATAAAATTAATAAATAATAAATAATTATAAAAAATAATAATTATAAAATTTGCGTTTCTTCGAATATTTCTAATTCGTCGCAGACGAAGTCACAAGTTAAGTATAATCTCGATAATTTCTGAAGATGTTTCAAATAAATTAACTAGTGCAGCGAATGCAAAAATTAGAATTAAAATCGTGATGTTTATACGTATCTATCAAACATCACTCCGACGCTACGTCGATTTATACAATATTAATTCTGACCGATAAATCCGAATTAGTTCCAAACCACGGGATGCATCATAATCCAACAAATAGATATCAGTTAACTCATTAATTTGTAATTACTTTAATGTGGAGACGTTAATGTATTTAAGGCACATCCCTTCGATGAATAATATCCTAAACCGTTACCTTAAAACGACATAAATTTCTAAGCGCACGTACTGAAAACTTCATTCTGAACATTAAAAAAAAAATAACTACAGATCACTTTTCGGGCCGTTTTACTAAAAAGAAGCCCGCGAGAAAACGGGGATTAATATTGATGTAAACGTATCTTGTAGTTCAAGAGTTCAAAATAAGTTACTGGGTCAAATTTATCGCGTTCGTCCGTTTGTTGATGATCTGATGCTGGACTTAACTCGTTTAAATGACAAATATTTGTCTATTAATTTTTTTTAAATCGGGTTAATAACGGCCACTACATCGGTGCCGAATTTATCATAAAAATCGTTAATTAACGTAGAGACGTAACGAGAATGCTCTCGGATTAATTCGAAGGAATTCGCTCACAAAAAAAAACGTTAGGTACCTAATTAGAGCGAAGAAATCACCTCAAAGCTGTCACTCAAATGCGAAGTTTGTGATAGACAGGTACAAAGTTATCTGGATTGATTTTTAATTTTTCTCGTATTATTTAAATTCGCGTTCAAGTTAGTAGTCGAATAGAAAGAAACTCATTCTATAATTGAGAAACATGATTCTATTATATAAAAGCTTCTCAATTATAAAAAGGTATAAAACCGACATTCTACAGATGATCTAAAATATAATTTGTCCGACAATCGGAAGCTTTGTTCGCGGTTAGTATCACTCAAAGCAACTACTTTCGTGGCCGAACATTTATCATTAATCATTACGCCGAATAGTAGCCGGTTAGGACATCAGTAAGAATCGAATTATCATTTCATCATATGTATAAAGTATTTAAATTAATAACATCAAGATAATTTGATGATCCGAAATTTGATTTATTTGTAAATTGTCCAATTTTTAAACCAATTTAACCGTTTATTAATCCGAATGTAAATTTAACAAAAAAAATATAGATATAAACACACAATACATACAATAAATCACCCGCAAGTTACATAAAAGTGTTTTCAAATCGAACAGGTTTCTTCTTTATCGTTTACGAATACCTGTTATACTTTGCTTGTTGTTTTAAGATATTTTAGTTGGCATTTTCAGTATCTTCTTTCGGATCTGTAATTTTATGAATGTATGTCTCATCAATCACGTTTGTGAGTAGAATAATCGTTTTTTATAGTCTAGTTTATATCGGCCGTAAAACGTTCACCGATTCAGAACTACGAAATAAAATTGTTGTGTAATATTATGTATTAACGTAAGGCGAGTGGGTCGTATTCGTGTCTATTTAAAGTTTTGGCAAATAAGGGTGTACGGTATGTATAAATACGTAATAATAAAAATACTAAAGTACCAAAATACTTTATGATCGGAGATAATGATGGACGTTGAATAGATTGGTTTGATATGAGCATTGTTTTACAGCGAGTTTCTATTTTAATGTCTATTTATACGTTTGAAAAGTTATTGTACTATCACAGCAATAAAACATAAGTTGACACTTTAATTGATGTTGTTATTTACTAACCTCATAACCGTATTGTTATAAAATAAATTTGGGACGGTTCTCTGTCGTCTTAATTTGTTATGCCGGTAGAATGCGCGTTTGTTAGATTACAATTCAAATGTAGCTTCTTTTACTTGTCTCCTTATTGTTAGATCCTGTCGAGTTTCGTTCAGAACTCTAATTGTACGACTCTATCTTCTTTAGTGTCGATGTTCAAAAGAAAAGGGGTCTAATGTGTGTTTGAAAAAACAATTGGCTCAATTTGCCCCGAGTTTGGACCGCACTGACGTTATAATGTCGTCAATTATTGGCCATTTGAGGTCCAATGGGGACGTCGTAAATGACGTATATATGATGGGTTAATGTCACAGCCCAACGACGTCAAATTATGACCAATCTAGTACGTCACTTGAGACATCTAATTGACGCCTAATTTCTTTAAGTGGGACATCGATTTGACGTCCTATTGACGTAATCCTAAGGTATTAATGACGCATCTAAAGGTGAAAAAAATACAAATACATTCAATATAATTATTACTTTATTACAAAAATGAAGGTACAAACAAAGAACTTAAATCTAAGAAATTAAACAAGGTACGTTAATATATCAAAGAATTAACACAAAATTATTTGGATTTACCTACTTAATAACCAAATATCGATATTATTATTATATACGAGTAATACAATAATATGTTTAAGATAAGATGTAAGCGGTAAATGTAATATAAGATATACAGTGTGTCCACGAGTTCTGGGATCATTTGATAGAACCTAAACTAAGCACAATAGAAAAAAACTATTTTAGATAAAAGCTTTCTGGTTGTATGAGACGCACAATGTAAAATTTCACATCGACAAAAGACATCTAAATAAATTAATAATAAAATGGGGGTCACTAACGCCACAAAGATACCTAAAGTCACCTAAAGGTTAAAACCTATAGAAATAAGTACAGTTTGTCTGTTTCTTGTTAAGCCATGATTTGTAAAATTATTATAAAAAATATTTCTTCCAGTTGTTTAAATATTTAAAATTATTCGTTTTAACTTTAGGTGGCGATAGGCTGATTCACCGTTAAGAAATTCACCACTTACAATTCTTCACTTATCGTTAAGAAATTATATCAAAATTGACAATGTTCAAATTTACAACGTAGAACTCACTGCAAAGTAAAACCATTAACCTAACAAAACCGCTGGCGGTAAACCAAAGCGTGATCAGTATACACAGTGGCGTGACACTTTAAAGGAACTAGTTCTAGCCATTGACGTACACAATTAGAATAAATAACTGGATGTGATTTTACTTACTTGTTTACTACTGTATTTATAACGTATAGAACTATTACTATTAATCGCATAGACGCGATAGTGGATAATTCCAAAATAGATTGATATATTTTTTTAGTTAAAATTTTGGATTAAAGCATAAACATGTTAGAAAAAATTACGAATATTTTACGCTTTAAATTAACGCTTTAAAACGTCTTTATCTTCACTTTTCCAGTAAGGATTCAGGACTTTGGAATGACCAAACAAAGACGTTTCAACGACGTTCTTTAATGACGTCAAATGTTCGTCGTGAAAGTGTCGTCGTTCGAACGTCACTTATTGAGTCCAGGACGTCGCCGACGATTACCAATTACCAATAATTACCAATAATTGACGATATTATGACGGCAGTGTGCCTCCTGGGTCGCCCAATCCGACAAGACTCAAATTGATTAGGTCCAAGAATTCAAGTGCCTGGAGTAGCTGGCGCAGAAGGCGAAGAAAGGCATCTACCACCCGTGAAGTCCACAGCAGGATTGGCCAGCTCAAATTGGAAGAAGGTCAACATCTCCACCAAGACCAAAATTCACCTTTTCCGCGCGTCGATCCTGTCAATTCTTCCTGTACAAACCAGAAACTTGAGCACTGCTCAAATCAGACACAAGCAAATGCAACGCCTAGCCGAGACAGATCTTGGGCGTCTCTCTTCGCGATCGCCACCGTAACGAGACAATTTCCAATCGACCAGAACAAATACAAAAACGCAGACCAACAAGGATTGCATTGTTGCATTATCAACTATATAAGCAAATCTCTTGATTTGGTTTTCGACGAAACGATTATTTTTTAATTACCACAAGCGTGTCCGTTTGCCCCGGGTTTGCTCTAAAATTTAGAATAGTTTGCTTAATTTTCTATCACGTGGGAAAAAAGTGACTTAGGATACGTTTCAGTAATAAGCGATTGAATTACATCTTACATCTAAAAAACTTATTGGCGTCAATTATTCAAATTAATGGAAATGATGCGTGTTTGTGGAGATGATTATTTTCCCGATTTTCAAGTTCATCCGATTCATTGCCGAGACGTTTACCAACAAAATTGACCTTGCGATTGCGATCATTTCATGACGCCTTGTGCAAATTCGAGCTTTACACACCAGTACGTGCTCGCATTCGGGGTCTTCTAATTGGCTTCTAATTGATAGGCACTACAAGGAAAAAGTGCTGTAAATTTGAAAAAGATTTGAAAAAGAAAGGGTAGATTAACGAAGATTAAATAAAATGAAATGAGAAAACGCCGATCGAGACGACCAATTCTGATTGTGAACGTTTCGAAAAGAAAGCATTAAAAACATCTTAAATAAGAGATCGATAAAAGTTTAAAAGCAATAATCTAATGATCAGTTTCATAATTTTAATGGGTGGGCGGATAAAAAGTGTACATCAAAGGGGTAGACTTCTTTAATTGGGTACAGGGCTAATATTTTTTGTTGCCATTCTAATACATTTTTGATTAATATTCTACAACGAATTAAACACGCATATCGATTGTGTGGTCACTTTCGGTTATTAATAACGCGTTTCGATATTACATCAATTTCCAATCGTTTGGAACAACGTCGATTCTAACTTTAATAGGCGTACGTAATTACCGCCGTCTTTTGTGTATAATTTTTTTTTTAATCGATACCGCATAGTATCGAAATAATTTTTGCAACGCATCGAGAATGCACCTCTAAAATTATTGTTCATTAGTTCCCCTTCTATTCTTAATTTTTTTTAATGAAACAGATACGCCTTTCGACACAATGCCTGCAATACTATAATAGTATTCGATTTACTATTATTAATCATCGTGTCGTTAGCATCAAGCGGAACAAGCACGGTTCAGTATATCTTCAATCAATCCACAAGAACCTTTAAAAGTTTGAAAGGTTACTTTTTGTTACAATCAACATTATGCACAGGATGTACTTATTTGCATCGTGCTGCTATTATGATTTGAAAACTACACATGAATGAACTTTAGGTTTTATGTTGTTTTTTCTCTATTAATAAGAGACTGGTTAGTCTACTATTTCTAATGCAGTTGAGTTTTTTTTTATCGATATTTACATACCCGTTGCACTGTCGGACAATTAAATAACAGTTGGATGTAAAAAAAGCGAGTAGAATGTAGGTGAGCAGATGATCTCAATAAGATCGCATAAAAAAAAAACGTTACAAATAAAAGTAAGAGTCGGTGACGAATGGAGGTCTAGCCGTCGCCTTTGTTGAATTTTTTCTGAATAGACACACGTTTCAGAATTCGCTAATAATCAACTCCGTTTCTAGTTAAGAGAATTGTTTTCAGCTAACAAGTTTTTATTTTTACTTGTTTCACGTCAATCAAACTAGTGCAGACGTGATAGAGATACTAATAAATTCGATTCGACGATTTATATACCTATTTAATTGGCCGCACTTAAAAGTAGGAATTTCGATTCCTAATTTATACCGGCTGAGCCGTTTGAAAAATGACAGGCGTTTTTCTCGAAAACGGTTAGAGATCGATAAAAATTACCAAATATCCAAATTGTAAATTGCGAAGGAAGCCGTCCGATGGCCTACCTTGAGTGACCTTGAAACTCATTAGTTTTGGAATTATAGGCCTAAATTATCTATTTTTTAAATTGACGGGGTACTTTTATGATACACAATCGATAGTTCGTAAAAAACAAAACATTTTTATTTAGGTACTTAAAAATATTTTTCGAAATAATCAATCGTTTGACAAAAAAAAACGTGTTCATCATTAAAAACAAAAACAAGCTTTAACAATGCAGAGAAATCAGTTTATTAACAGCCACAGGACCTAGGATAATTCAGTGCCTCCAGTTCATCGCCGAAAATTTTAAACAACTGTCTAAAGACTTAATAATAATTTGTTGTAAGTATAAAACCGCATTTTTATGTTTAAAACATTTGATAATCACATACCAACTTAATCTGCACTAGTCTAAACTGTCCTCGTCTACACTAACCTTTTCATTGCACTTATACTTATACTTGTGGAGTAGACTCCCTCTTACCCGTTCTCCGCTTTAACCGGTCGTTCACAATTGGACCGGGTACCGCTGCTTTAATCGGCCCAGAATACCGCGATACGTTGTTGTACCAAAGCAATCCTTTTTTAAATTACTATCCTATATAATTACGTGTGTGGGCGTGTTACGTATTTCTTGTTAAAGTCATGTAACCCTGCTCGCAAATAACTACTGTTGCCAAAACAGGATTTCTTTGTTTTTCCTTTAGGTAGACACTGTTCTTAGTTTTATTTACTATAGCCTAAATTAATTTTAAACAATGCACCGATTAATTATAGATACACTTTCCAAAACAAGGCCTAAAAATTTTAACAATGGTTCATCCGGTCAAGGGTTCGGTTCCGCACCGGTTAAGAGGGATGCTACTGCAATAAGATAATCGGCGATGAAATGGCTGACGATGAAACGGCCGCGATGACCTGGCGGCGTTGAATTGTCCCATTCCGAATTTTAAACTCCAATTAAAAAATTTTTATTTTCACTTGTATCTTCGAAACAAATAATTATTTCGAAAAATATCTTTAAGTAACACTTTCTTGTTTTTTTTAATGAGCCATCGATTAGGCATCACAAAAATACGCTTTCATATTTTAAAAAAGACAATTCAGACCTATAACTAGAAAACCAATGGGTTTCGAGGTCGCTCAAAATCACCATCAACCTCTCTCGTACTCTACAATTTTCGTAATAGGAAATCTTAACCGTTTTCGAGGAAAACGCGTGGGATTTTTCAAACGACTCGGCCTTTACGAAACGAGCTCACAGCGAAAAAAAACGATTGTAAATAACCGACGATAAGTTGTGTTAAATTACTGCTGCTTAATGAGGAATTTCATGGATGCTTAACCGCTAATGAAATTTTAAATGTTATTACCTACGCTTTTAACAGCCTTTGCAAGTTTTGATCCTCTGCAAACTGCATAATTAAAACGTTGTTAGCTGGTCTCGCGATACTAATTTTTCACCAACTTATACAACAATTTTACGTGTCCAATAACTAAATATTAAATATTATGGGCGCCAAATATTTATGTTTCTATTTTTTTTTAAAATTTTTTATTTAGAACAAAACCGAATATTTCGAGATGCTATCAGACGTTCACCTACATCAAATTTCACCCTATTAATTTCGACTGTCGGCTCGACTTTTAATTTTTATTTTCGAAACTGTAATTAGCAAGGGTGTGCTACCTTTACATTTACTTAATTATAGTGTGGAAGGTGAGAAAAAATTACGGTTCTAGCCTAAAGTCAACAAAAACATCTAATCACCGACTCCTTATGGGATTTTTAATAACAATCGGAAGCCCGAATTATTTTTGTTTTTAAATAATTAATTTGATTGATGTCGGTACGTTTTTTTTTTTAAGGAAATTAACGCAGAAACGCCGATGCCGATTTTTGCCAACGGTTTATAGGACATCCAAATATAATCTACCCGATAGGTAAACGCTTATGTTAGGTAACATCCTTCCAAAATATATCAAGATACTGATCGCGTGCAACCACAATTACGACTTGATGTATTTGAGAAGACTCAGGATCCGAAACTGAATTGTAAATTACAGTAAGTTATGGTTTTCAAATTGCCCATTATTTTCTGCAATCTCCTCGTCTTACCTCGCAATAATAGTCGTAAATTCTTCTATTATCTAGATTTATTATACGGGGTGTTTGAGAAAAAAAACGGCAATATCGCCATGAGCGATAGAACAGTGAAAAATAAGTGGGGATTGCTTGATACACATTTGCCAAAAGGTTACAATTGTTTTTCGCTTGTTTCTTGACTGCATCAAAACTACGATCGATATCGTATCGACATTTGATATGCAAATGTTGTAACTTTTCTTCGTAACTTTTTTGTGGTCAGGTTTATAGACATGACAATTTGAAAAACTAAAACGCCATTTAATTTCACAAGAAAAAGTTGCTCTAGTAAAAGTCGCCCAGACCCATCGTTCATCGAGATATTTCGTGAATTGACGATGTTGTGATATCACGTGATATCATGATACGGCACGATCCACGTGAACAACTACGTAGGTCGATTACTTTACGTCAATAGTGTTTCAGCAAAGTAGATGGCGATGAAAGTTGCAACAATTGCACGTCGAGACACAGTCTTGTATATCAAAACGAACGACCTTCAACGAACCACTTGTTTTTCGTTGTTTTATCACTCTTGGCAATATTGCCATGTTGTTTTGAAACGCCCCGTATATTGTAAGTATTCGATCTGTAGTTTTTCAATAAAACTGAAGAAAAAGCATCGCTGATGTTTTTAGTTATCTTCAGTTCGATCAATTTGGAAATTATTCGACGAGAACAAAATTTAACGCAATTATAATAATTCTAATTAACTTTATATCACATATTATGTTCAATGACAGAAAGGCGTGCCTCTGAACTTCAGTGGCTTGTGATGTTTACACCTCACAAGCGGGCTATTAACCTTGCAGCTAATTAGGGATCGTGTGATGGCAACCAATTTGTTGTCGGCAGGGCCGCGAGTTTGTGATTGATGTTTTTAGTTTCATTCAGCGTTCTGGGGGAACCGATTTATTAAGAAGGCCCTCGTGATACCAAGCAGAGAAAATAGTAGTTAAACGAGCGGACCGTTATCGGTTTTATTGTCCAAATAATAAAATTATCGTGGACACGTTTTATTTGTCACTTCATTTTGTTATATAACTACTATTCTAAATTACCATTAGGATTGGAATCTCAAGAGTTTTTAACTATTATAAGCGCATTTCGTGTTGATTGGTGGGCAATCAATAATTCTTGTATTTTTCAATTTATGAACTGCTCGAAAGTACAGTAATCCAGTTTTTTCTATTGACTATTTGTTTCTTTTCAGTTTCCATCTTCAATTTTTATCTCGATGATTAATTTAAGTGAATTGTCTCTTCCTAAAATGTGCCCAGTTTATACTTGACCTATTTCTATATTTCTGTTCTTCACATATTTTCTTCATTGATTCGTCATCGACTATTTAGTATTTAGTATGTAATAAACTTGATGACCGATGCTCGAATGTGTTGTTTTTAAAAATTTTTGAATATGACTGGTATTGTTGAGAAAATGTGTATTTAATCCATTATCTATAGAATTTTTAGACGTACAAGGAACGAGCTTATCTCTCTTTTGGGGCTGATCGCTTTTTTGATTGGATTGTGCGACGGTTGCTTTGTATTATCTTGCAATTTAGTTCAGTCTCGGTTTTCTCTCAACATTTTGGCCCATTATTTTACTTTCAATTATGATGAATATCAATCATCCGCGTCTTCCAAGAACGAGTCTATGAATGAGTTCATGTTAATTTCAGTTTTTAGGTTATCGGTCATCATAGTACCTGCGACTAAACTTACAAATTTTCCAGAAAATATGCGAACTAAATTAGAGGTCAAAAATTAACTAGCAATAGACGAACTAATTGAAGCACTTCGTGATAAAATTTTAATTTGTATCTGGCGAAAATTGTTAAATGTTACATTTTCTTAATGAAATCGTTACGTTTTCATAACAAAATCTTGACGAAATCGACACATTTAATAAATCAATATTTTAGATGATCATGGTTTTCTTCACGCTCCCCGCCTGAAAATGCCGTACTACTGAACGGGCCGGAGTGGCGCACGCCGAATCATACAGTGCGCGTCAAAATGATAGGTTCACCTGTATTTTTGCGAGTTCCGGGAAAACGTAACCTTATCACAACGGGCCACTATTTTATTCTGAAAGAACGCACAAAATAACCTGTTTTCCCAACTTTTTTGCGAAATTCGAAAATACGGTTGCGCAGGATGCTAACTTCACTCAACAGGACCCATTTGCGGTCGCGTCAAAATGATAGGTTCAGCCGCATTTTTTTGCATTTTTGAGTTTTAGCGTTAAGTTTTTGTTTGTTTTTATCTGTTATTTCTGTTTTTCTGTTATTCCAGGACCTTTTCCGTTACAATGGGCCGTGGACAGAAGCTCACTGAACGCGAGAAAGGTCAAATTTTGGCTTACGATAGTCAGGGCTTGCCGCAACGTTCTATTGCTGCTAGACTCGACCGTTCACAGAAGGTAGTGAAGAATTTTTTGAAGAACAAAGAAAATTACGGGTCTAAGAAGTCTTCTGGACGTCCAAAAGTGCCGACCCCTCGCGATGAACGTGCTGTTCTGCGGGCTGCCTCCAATTCTTTTTACTCAGCTAGCCAGATTAAAGAAACTACGAACGTTGCGGCGAGCAAATCCACAATTTTGCGTACTCTCCATCGCTCAAAACACATTATCCGAGCAAAGATGATGCCTTGTCCGCGATTGCTGCCGCGCCATATTGAAGCTCGTAGGGAAACTGCCCGCCAGTGGATGAGTTTTGGTGGCAAGTGGAAGCAAGTTTGCGATTTCCATGCTTAGGTAAATTGTCTTTTGGATATTCGGTTTTAGATCGTATTTGCTGATGAAAAGAAGTTTAACCTTGATGACCCTGACGGTTTTAACGGTTATTGGAGAGATTTGCGCAAGGAACCATTGCTGTTTTCTAAGCGAAACTTTGGCGGCGGATCTGTTATGATTTTTGGCGGCTTTAGCTCTTTCGGTAAGACAACACTGGCATTCTGTAGCACTCGCATGAACAGTGAAGATTATCAGAAGATTCTTCAAGAACATATCGTCCCGTACATGTCACGTTTTCGCCGAGCCCGGCTTATCCTGCAGCAGGATAATGCCGCCATCCACGCTTCCCGAAGTACTCAAAACTGGCTTCAAGCAAAGAAAATTCCTGTTTTGCCATGGCCCGCCTGTAGTCCTGATCTGAATCCGATTGAGAATCTTTGGGGAATCATTGCACGAGCAGTTTATGGTGGAGGGCGCCAGTATCAGACAGTTCAAGAGCTGAAGCATGCCATCCAGAAGGCCTGGGATGACATTACTCCAGACATCTTGTTGAAGCTCATTGACAGTATGCCAAACCGGGTCCATGAAGTCATTGTGTAGAAGGGAGGTGTGACAAGTTACTAGTCAATCATTCTAAGTGTTTGTTGTGGCCTAATGTAGACATAAATTCGTGGTATTCTTAGGTGAACCTATCATTTTGACGCGACCGCAAATGGGTCCTGTTGGGTGAAGTTAGCATCCTGCGCAACCGTATTTTCGAATTTCGCTAAAAAGTTGGGAAATCAAGTTAGTTTGTGCGTTCTTTCAGAATAAATTGTGGCCCGTTGTGATAAGGTTATGTTTTCCGGAACTCGCAAAAATTCAGGTGAACCTATCATTTTGACGCGCACTGTAGAGTCTACCATATTTTGAAGATCCATCGTGACAGTTAATTTAAATAAATAAGTATTAAAATTTAGTTTAAATGATAATTATATTTGATGGGTAAAGCACTTTTCAAGGACTTTCCAACGATGCTTCACAAGTATGAGGGTTTGCTATTTAATAATTTCTAATTGAAGTGGCTGGAACTTAGCGGGGTGAGGGGCGACAGTGAAGTACTTATTAGGTAAGTACATCTGTCTAGTTTTTCCCTTCAAATTAGTAAAAGATCACTCACAATTTTATATTGTGCAGGTACATCTGCCGAACATTCGAAAAAAATACATGTCCTCCAAGTCCCACGTCCACTCTTTCGCCCCGAAAAAAATTAAAATTCGACATTCTTTAACACGAGAGAACTTTCGATTTTAAATGCTCGCCAAAACTTCTTTTAAATGTGATTCGCACCACGTAAAATCGTTCCTAATTATCAAATGATGCATGAAATTATCGCCGGGCGTTTTGAAGCGGACGGCGAACCGAACAAAATCGACTTTTTATCCCAACAATTAATACTATGCCCAGTTTTAAGGTTGTAGGTCGAACCCTGAATTTTTCGAAATTTTCGAGGCGTTTAAATGCGGAATTTATCTCGCGAGAACAATGTTGAGAAGAAGGGCTTTTGCGTTTACCACAACTTAGCTCACGGCTCATCTACAACATATTTTTATATACTTATTATGTATACCGTAGGAACTACATCAATTTATTAAAATTTTGACCAGGAACGTTTTTTAAACCTGAGCCTCCCCTTGGCGAAACTCGCATTTTGTAAATATAAAACAATAAGCGTCGAAATTGAAATTGTTATTTTGAGAACCGAAACGCTTAAATAAACTACTATTTTTATTTAACAATAAATTCGACGGTAAAATCGGAAATGCCCGGCTTTAACTTAGTCTTAAGGTCGCCATAATTTAAATATTAATCCGTTTAAACGACTCATATAAAAATATATGGGAAATTTAAACGATCGTGTTTGTGTGTTTTTAAAATTACAATCTGTAGGTACGTTTTTTTTTCTTTTGTTGTGTTAATCGAAAATGCGCCGGCCTTCCGATAAGCAGTAGATTATATGACCGGAGGGAAATTTTTCGAAATTCAAACGTCCTTATTAGCAAGCCTAATGAAGTGGTGAATGTATGCATAATTAGTTCACGATAATTATCGGGCATAATTTCTACTTATAACGTTTATAACTTTGTCGCCCCTTTGTATCGGACTCGAACGTTATTAGTAGATAAGAATCTGATTCCGCAATAAACGCAAAATAGGTGTTCGTAAAAGAATCGTAAAGTACTTTCTTAACGCCTTCCAGACAGACTACCACAGAAGCCTCGACAATTATTTGTCGAGAACTATTTAAAAGAAGATACATACAAAATATTTACCTGTACTCGGTATAAATTTATGGGAAGCATAAAAATGAAGTGTCCAATGTTTTAAAAGGATTTCCAGCAGTACACGATTATGTGGTGTTATGCGGCGCCATTTCCAAAAATAACGAATAAATTAGCCCGAAGCGCTCCAGTTGTGAGAATTTGTATAAATGTATCTCTTAGAAGTAACCGAATGCTAACCAGTTAATCTAGATTTTTCTAAATAATAAATATTCGAACTTTAAAATGCCTATCGCTAAAATATTTGGGATGTGTGTACCTACATAAGTAACTTAACGAGATGGCTGCTTTTTATGGCAAGGTTAGAAAATCGAACAAATTTAAGGGGGGGGTCCTATATCGAAGTTATCAACGATAACCTAAGAAACGTACCATTAAGATAGAACAGAATGCCCATTAATTTATCAGATAAGGCGTTTATAATTCTGGAATTTAATTTTGTGTCGTTTAGATTCTGCACCGCACGGCTATTAAACTTGTACTAATTAGAATATAGATTTATTGGACGTGTTCAGTTATATTATATAATATCGAAAAATAATTACACGTTTCATATAAAAACCGTAAATGTCGTTGCGTCTTTATAAATTTTCGGGATGCGGAATGTCGCGAGTTTGAAGGCCCAAAACTGCTCCATATTTCAAGTGGACGCCCGGATTAATCGTCCAATAGGGTCATTGCTCGCCGGGGCACTGGATATTCGCATCGGCACCAATCTGCATAAATAAATCATTGCACGTCGACCGCTAATCAAATGCATCGTTTCATTATTAATAATCATGCTAATGTATCGATACAGTTGTTTGGGTAATTTAATAACAAGTAATGCTTTTATTGGCATCGACGCAACGTCTCGCTCGACGCGCGCAAAATCGAATTTGTGCCGCCCGAAAAATTTCGCAGTAGGCAGATGGGTGGAGGGGGGGCAATTAATTACGCTTAAATTTTGGCGACCGAGAGCTCGGGCCTTCGTAAAAAAAAAAAATTACCCCGGAACGGCTCTTCTGGTGCCGAGCGCCGTAATAAATTAGGGGGTAAACCTCCGAATTAAATTCGCCTCTTTTTTAATCTCTGTGCGCATCTAAATGCGAAAATTAATAAACGAACGCGCGGCTCTAAACTAAAGCGTAAAAGCAACGCGGTAATTTTAATAACTAATTACTTTACGACGGAAAGTATATTTTATAATTATTATAAATTAGCGGCGGACAACTCGATTGAGACGTAATTACAAAAATACCGCGTAATAATATTTATGTTTTATATTTTATGAAGCGGAAAAGAACGTAAACGCCGTCAGATCAAAGTGTGAAATGTTCGGTGTTACCTTTTTTTTGTGTTAGTGGTTAATGACACACCTCGGAAGACACCAGGAGAAACCGCCGTTAGACATTACTTCCAGTGCCCTCCGAGACATCCATGTCTACCGGGAGGGGGATATTTCACCACCCGTACCGGGATTCGAACCCAGGACGCTTCAGGCGAGCGGTCAGTCTCCTAACCACTCGACCAGCGGGTCGGCGTTCGGTGTCACCTGATATCGATAAAAATAATGCATACAGGGTGTTTCACTCGGTTATGGCTCGTTTCGTCCCAATAATTGAATCGTATTACCTTGACAATTTTGTTATGACGTTACTCGTCACTATTTTGCGCATCGATCGGTTTGATTGAACTGCTTCGCCATATCATCAAACTGTTAACATATTTTAATGCGACAATTCTTCTGATTGACGCAAATTAAATTGTTGAATTTCGCAAAAACGCACAACGTCGCCGAACTTTTGGCATCATTCGAGAAAAAAACTAATACTTTCAACCCGGAATACCAATTTGATTTCATTTATTGCTAAAATTATCACGCGAGGTCATCAATTCATGTCAAACGACTGCTCAAACTGATTGATAGTGTGACAGGCTTAACACGCGCTGACAATTCGAAAACGATACATCTATTATTTCGATGAAGCACGTGTTCAACCGATTAACTTACCATTCGACCTGACCTAACCTCATCGACACTAAACTAAACTATTCACGACATTAAAAAAAATTAATAGATTTGTAATTCGGTTTAAAGTTTGGAAAATGACATATTCTGTAGATGATTTATTTGCGCACATATTAGATGGCATAAAGAAAGACTACAATGAATTAGAACTGTCAAAATACGAGATACGAGGTGACAGTACTATGTGAAACGTCATCATCTAGTAACTTTTTATTGATGACGTGGTTGCATGTAGGTTTGGACGAAGTGTAGAATTCGTCCGGTGTAAAATTAGTCCTGCCAATCATTCTGTTCGAACCCTTATTAACCAAAAGCGGTTCCGTGAAAATTGCTCGAAAAAGAAATTTTTCGGATTTCTGAAATGTAGCAGATATTCGTTTTATTCACACTTTGCGCGCGTAAATTACGCTCTATTTAAGAGGTTTACGTACATATAAGAATTGGTAAATCATTGTTTTAAGACAATTTCCCATTTTAGCCATAATCAAAATAATCTTTTTGGCCTATTTCATATACGATATATTACACCTTATCTGCACTAGTCTTTTTTTTATCCTTTATTGACCAGTGAAAGTGTTACTACCTCCGACCGGAACCGTCGTAAAACAAATCATCAGTCGGGGCTGTGGTAATACAGATATACAAACAAGTAACAGGAACAGCAAGAACAGTGAACAGTAACGAAAACGGTAAAAAAAATAGGGAACATCAAAACAACATCATCAACTCTCCCCATTATACAACGGCGTCGACAACTGCAGGAGGAGGGCCACCCACACCAGCTTGTGCGAGTCGCTCTTCCTCACACCTGGTGCGAAGAATCAACTCCCACAAGGAGGCAACCCTATCCTAGACCGCTCCGTTCTGAATCATTGCTTCAACAACATTATTGATAACAATGGGGCAGCCTAACTCTCTCTCCACTTCATCTCGTAGGGCAGCCCATCTTTGACAAGAGAACAAGGCATGTTCTGCCATGTCCTCCTCGTCAGAGCAGTCCCTGTAAGAAGGTGACTCTCTTTTCCCTATCTGACACAGGTAAACACCGAACGAACCATGTCCGGTGAAAGCCTGTGTCAGACAGTAACTCATATTCCCATGAGATCTGGAGTGCCAGTTCTCGAGATCAGGGATGAGTCTCCTCGTCCACGCCCCTTTCCTCGATCGCTGCCACTCCTCCTGCCATCTCCCCAAAGTCACCTTCCTTCTTGCTGCCTTACTCAATGATCCCGGTGACTGCCATGCTTCCGACCTCTCTAAAGCAAGCAGTCGGATGGGGATCAGGCCTGCTAGCACGGCAACCGCTACAGATGAAACGGTTCTGTATGCGCAGCAGACACTGGTCCCTAGCCAACGCTGAAGAGAATCGAAAGCTTTGGCATTCACCCTACCTCGCAAGCCGCCACCCAGATCGGAGCGGCATATAACACTACTGAGTAGGCCACACTTGCCAGCAGTCTTCTCTTCCTGGTTGAGGGGCCTCCGATTCTGGGCATAATTCTCCTCAATGCGCCAGCTAATGTTTTAGCTTTGTTAACCACGGTGTCAATGTGGGATCTAAATTTTAAATGACGATCTAGTATGACTCCCATATATCGCGCACTGCCGCTCGGGCGCACCAGGACCCCCCCGATCTCGATAGAGATGGGAAGGATCCTCCTGCGCCCGTTCGGCAGCAACAGAACCGTTTTCTCTGACGCGATGGTGAGGTCGCTATCGGTCATCCACATTGACACCAGGTCGACACATCTGCACTAGTCTAAACTTACCTTATCTACACATAACCTAAACTTACTGATTTACTTCAATGTACTGAATAATAGCGAACACTGGCCCTCCCCCCCCGTTTTCTTTTCCCCTTTCGACCACTTTTGTAAATGAACGTGTCCGATGAAACGAATGTTTATCCTCAAATAATGTGAAGTGTGAATAAAATGTTAACTACTACACATCTACAGGACGAATTCTAACCACATCTACACTCTCCTAAACTAACCTAATTTTTCCAACTTCTCGCAATCAGATTGCCGAAAACAACTGAACTTGTAATGCGACAACTCATTTCGCGGAAACGGTACGTGATCGACTGAAGTGTTTTCGCTTGTTCGTTTTATGACAAAAACTACTGCCAGGAGCGAAACGGACCGAGAGCGAAACATTGTTGGAAGTCTCTAAAGGAAGGTGGACATCCTAAACTGCCAGCAGCAAGTAGGAAGTAAAAGACATATTGTTGACCTCCCCAAAAAATTTTTTGCGTAGACTGTCGCAGGAAATGGAGATTTTCACGAGCACGTGTCGCATGTTACTACATTGGCTCCTATTAGTTTGTCAACGCACATCAGGGAATACTTGACTACGTGTGGTTTCATCTAACTGGGAATGGAATTCCCTGAATACCCAGATATTGGCCACCGATTGTGAGAATCATCACACCGCGCACGAGGCACCACTTCATGATAAAGTAATTGGGATATGGTGCGCTCTAACGTGCAGCCGCATCTTATTGAACGCAACAGTGTATTGTAAATCAGTTGAACGACGAGGAACTCCGTACTGGCTATTTTCAGCAGGACGGTGTTACTTGCTACACTTGCAACGGCATAAAATAAATTGCGTCCTTCGTTGAAGCGTGTACAGGCATGCCGTGAAGCTAATGGCGTTCACTTCCACCACTTGCTGTGACCATTAAATTAATGACCACTATTCTGATTTTTATAAGCGAAAATCAGGCGTGGAGAGTGAACGAAACACCGTGTAGATTCATCGATTAGTATCCAGGTACCGATTTTTGATCAACTTATAAATTACTAATTAAATTAATTTAATTTAATTAACGTGGAAAACGTAAAATAAGTATCAAACAATTAATTAGACAAACGAGAAATCGTTTATATGGTAAAACGTCGATATTTGATATAATCGGTATATTTTTTGTTCATGATCTTAACACGTAATGTCTTGGACATTCTCTTGGGCGTTGCATGGACTGGTGCGTTCCGATGCGAGTGTGAAGTTTGACAGAAGTCGGTGTAAGCTGAATACCGATTGTTTTCTCACGGTCGTAATGTGCCACAGTCGTTCGTACAAGATAAGGGTAACGAAAACAGACCGTTTTTTTTTCCGCTAGCACGTAACGACCGCTTTTCGACTGGTCGTCGCTGATAGTGAAATGACATTGAAGATCAATATTGCAGCCGTAACAATAATGATTACCTATACGCGCTTTAAATCTCGCTTTAAGTATAAATTTTCCATTCGATCGAGTTTCGTAAATATTTACCTATATAACGAAATTACAATATAACAAGTATAACTAGCAGTGTAATTAACGATTATAAAAGGCCTAGTTCATGAAAAGTAAAATATATCGGTTGTGTGGAAAACCATTATAACGGTACAGTTTTTTAATAATTAAGCTTAACGGCCGCCGTTAATTGAATAAAAACGAAATAAATGCAGTTAAATATCACCACATAGGGCGGCGTGTTTTTCATTAAATATTTCTCATAAAACTGAAATAAAGGGATTTGTAGATCTATTAAAATTCCGGCATCGATACAAAATGATTTATTACACATAATGTATCTTGTAAAGCTTCGGTCGCCGCCGCTAGCCTACCGTTTAATAGGTACGTCGCGAAGCAACGAAGTCACCGAAATCAATAATGATCACGTATTTAGAACGAAGTTGGAATATTAACGATGCTCAGTATTGTCCCTAAATGCGGTATGGTATTTGAAAAATTATTTTCATCGCTTATTAACGATCAGAAAAGGAGACTTTTTTCCAGATCAACCTTATTATATCGAAACCGACGAGTTTTTCGTGGACGACCGCGATATTTGCCCGTTAATAAGTGGTAGAGTTTGTAGGGCGCCGTTATTAATATTTTAATTGAGCATTAAAAACAACCTCTCTTTAAACTACAATATTAGAATTAGTACCGAAATTACGAAAAACGTTTGTTTAACGGCCATTTAAATTTTTAATTAGCCGCCTATGCGTTAATTGGCGATTGTGAATGATACGAAAGGAACTTTTATTATTAAACAAATGGGCAGTTCTAAAAATTCTTTATCCCTTCAAGGGAGACCCGTAATTATAAAGCTGCTTCACAAAACTAGAGGGTACGTGCTAAATAAAATTCAAACAAACTTACGTTAATTGACAAATGTGTTAACGTATAAAACGATAAAACTCGTCGAGTTAATAATCGAGACTTGTACGAATCTCAATAACCAACTTCTATTATTCGCGTAAATGAAAAGGCGAACTAAAAAATATATCGAAGTTTTTTTGTTTATTTGAAATCATTCGAACGTTAATTTTCGAAAACGCGATTAATAAGTAATTACGTCAAAAACTGTTTTCGCACGGTTCGAATAAATTAAGACCTTTATTTATTTATCTGCCGGTAGACAAATAGAGTGATAAAAAATCGCACGTAGCCCACAACTCCACGTCATTGTACTTATCAAACATTTTTGGCTCAAGAAAGCCTTAACATAACGAAGAAAACGGAGGAAGATCGAATAGGAGCTTTATAATGGTTCCATGAGAATTGTTCGAAAAACAATTGCTCGAATCGTGTATACGTCGCAGAATAATTATTGTAAAATCAGATTTAAAAAAAACAAACGAGCCTTTTCACAAAACGCCGCCTTATTGTTGAAAAAAAACGTGTGTATCTCAAATTGGCTGATAAGTCATAGCCTTTTTATAATACGACTACGCATCTCTAGCATTTTTGTAATGGAAATAGTTAAAAACGAAAAAGCTTCTTCATTCGAACAATTGTTTTTCGAGCGCACCCTTTATAATACGCGGTGGTCGTAGCTTATATTCTAACATTCAGGAGTCAAACTTTGTACGCCACTAATTAAAAGGCGCAATTAATTCTAAAACACTTTATTAGATACACCAGAAAGTTGAAAATTGGTCCACTGCGTCACCGCACTCCTTTAACCCTAGGATAACTAAGTTATCCGGCAACGAAACAAATTTTTGTTCAATTGATTCGTCATAATGCGCCTTGGAGAGGGTATTAGATTTAATAATACAAAAAGCGCAAAAATAGCTTAGGTAAAACCAAAAAAAAAGAAGAAGAATGAAAATAACCGCACTATTTTAACCCTAGATAACTAAGTTATCAGGCAACGAAACAAATTTTTGTTCAATTGATTCGTCATAATGCGCTTTGGAGAGGGTATTAGATTTAATAATACAAAAAAGCGCAAAAATAGCTTGGGTAAAACCAAAAAAAAAAAGAAGAAGAATGAAAATAACCACACTATTTTAACCCTAGATAACTAAGTTATCAGGCAACGAAACAAATTTTTGTTCAATTGATTCGTCATAATGCGCTTTGGAGAGGGTATTAGATTTGATAATACAAAAAAGCGCAAAAATAGCTTAGGTAAAACCAAAAAAAAAAGAAGAAGAATGAAAATAACCGCACCATTTTAACCCTAGATAACTAAGTTATCAGGCAACGAAACAAATTTTTGTTCAATTGATTCGTCATAATGCGCTTTGGAGAGGATATTAGATTTAATAATACAAAAAAGCGCAAAAATAGCTTAGGTAAAACCACAAAAAAAAAGAAGAAGAATGTAAATAACCGCACTATTTTAACCCTAGATAACTAAGTTATCAGGCAACGAAACAAATTTTTGTTCAATTGATTCGTCATAATGCGCTTTGGAGAGGGTATTAGATTTAATAATGCAAAAAAGCGCAAACACAGCTTAGGTGAAACCAAAAAAAAAAGAAGAAGAATGTAAATAACCGCACTATTTTAACCCTAACCCTGATAACTAAGTTATCAGGCAACGAAACAAATTTTTATTCAATTGATTCGTCATAATGCGCTTTGGAGAGGGTATTAGATTTAATAATACAAAAAAGCTCAAAAATAGCTTAGGTAAAACCAAAAAAAAAGAAGAAGAATGAAAATAACCGCACTATTTTAACCCTAGATAACTAAGTTATCAGGCAACGAAACAAATTCTTGTTCAATTGATTCGTCATAATACGCTTTGGAGAAGGTATTAGATCTAATAATACAAAAAAGCGCAAAAATAGCTTAGGTAAAACCAAAAAAAAAGAAGAAGAATGAAAATAACCGCACTATTTTAACCCTAGATAACTAAGTTATCAGGCAACGAAACAAATTTTTGTTCAATTGATTCGTCATAATGCGCTTTGGAAAGGGTATTAGATTTAATAATACAAAAAAGCGCAAAAATAGCTTAAGTAAAACCAAAAAAAAAAGAAGAATGAAAATAACCGCACTATTTTAACCCTAGATAACTAAGTTATCAGGCAACGAAACAAATTTTTGTTCAATTGATTCGTCATAATGCGCTTTGGAGAAGGTATCAGATCTAATAATGCAAAAAAGCGCAAAAAATAGTTTAGTTAAAATCAAAAAAAAAGAAAAAGAATGAAAATAGAAACATTAATTATCCAAACCGAAAAAATCTAAAATTCGTAGTAACGCAATAAAATTAAATATTTAACTTCGGGACCTCAAACGAACGTTAATTTTAAATTTACCACTTTATTTACATTTGAATCTTATTAATAGTTAAACAGGTGAAAAAAAAATACTTAAAATTCCAATTACATAGAAAAATTTATTATAGGGTTTCTAATTCAAGGCTTGTCTTCGCACCTTGTGAAATTGTAATTCAAAATGAATTGTAAAAATGTGTGAAAATTAGCAAAACCCCTATTCTGCATAAGTCCTTGGGTTTTTTTAACTTTTAATATTCCTAGCAGAATATCGCACTAAAAGTTTATCACAAATCTTTATCCGTCGAGTTTATTATGTGCGTTTCGGGAAGTCGTTGCCGTTTATCGATTTACAACTTTATTTGAATTTTAAAAGGATTAGACACCAAAATCGATTCGTCAATAGAATACCTATAGGTATAGGAATTTTTAGTAATAATTAGGTGCGAGCCGGCGCGTGTGAAAGCACAGGTGATTGCAAACTACGGGTACCGTTAATTGGTCCACCTGCCCGATGCAAAAAATATTTCGACTTGTGGACGGTCGTCGGTGCGAACCTCATTATATCGCGGATTGAAATAGGATTTGAGACATATTAAGTGCACTTTAGGGTTACTGAAAGGTCGATGCGGTGGTGCGACGGTATTTGCTGTTCGATATAAATTTGACGCTAACGTACTTAGCAGGGATAAGTACTTATCCCTCGTTGTGGTTAAAATTAAGGTCTATGTAGATAATTGAGGTATTACCTATCGTTATAGTTGCTACATACCTAGTTAAAATGTTTTTTTCTTAAATATTTGGTAATTTGTCAGCGGGCTAAAAAAAAAAACATCAATTTTATTGATTTTTACAATGTAGCTCAGCGAACGCAATTAATTAACCCAGAAAATTAGCCGTGGATATAAAAACGATTTTTCTAATATAGGTTTTAGTTCGTCGATTTTAGCACGCCACAATACAATTTGTAGAAAATGATTGACAGGTCGAGAATGAAAATCTTCATTATCGTGCCTATTAGATTTTAAAGTATTTAAATTAATCCACAAAAAGTTGGTAATCGTTCAATAGCTGACGAATAACTGACAGCTTAATTTTTGGCTTAAGCACAAACAAAATCGCTTAGATTAATATTTAAATAACTTGTCTAAACAATAATTATATAGATTCTTAGTTGACGTTGCTCTTCATATTAACGAACAGATACGTTTTCTCGGTTACAAAGCAGATACGTTAAACCGATCCATTGAAATACGTATTAAAAAAAAACTGTAAATTAAATACGTGCCACAAAGTCATAAATAACTCATATTCATTTTTATCGTGTTAATAACATTTAATTTTGCAAATTTATGTCCTGGTGTTATGGAACTTTCTTTTTCAATTGCAAAAAGTAACCCCAAATGGAAATAATCTGGCATTTTAAGGTCAGATAAGCGAGCGGGCCACTTTGTGCCCCCGAAATGAAGAATCGGTCTGTACCATTGAGATGTCACTGTCTGAGATTGTGGTCCCTCTTCGTCTTAAACGAAAAAGGATCATAATGTCGTTTTTTTTAACACACGCAAAAAAAGAAAGTATTTAGCATATTTTTATTAAACAAGTAAGTAGATCGAAAGCCGTTATAAAATAATCCAAATTTTCAAACTGATAATTCCATTCAAAGCGTTGCCACATTTAGGGCCAGTGTTCGGTATTTAGATTTTCGTTTAAGCCAAAAGTCAAATACAGTAGTCTCGTTAATCCAGACTTGATGAAAATCCGGATTAACCGGATTAACCTTAATGAGTCGTTTACATAGTCGTGTGTTTTTGTTGCTTCATTAGGTTTTTATGGCAACGTCAATGCAATTGACAGAAGTGAATATGATCTGTGAAGGGGCGTGGCAGGCGTCGCTGTAAATTTTTGGGTACAGTCCATGTCAACAATATTTGTGCTGTTGTGAGGTTATGTGTTATTTATCAAACAAAAATAATATTTATTAATTATTGTACGTACCGTTTTTTTAAATCGGGCAACAGCGCTTTGAAAAAGACAGACTTCTAAAGGAATAAACGCAAAAAAATAAGAACTAATGGGAAACTCATTGACAAAATGTAGATAAACGATCACGACAGCTGAAATTTGCGTTTTATGGAGTGTACTTTTCGTTTGTCTTTAACTGTAATTGGATGAATGTTTTGCCGTTAAAAATTTTTGAATGTAGTTAGCACATTTTCCGCAGATCGTGTTCACTTCGGCGAGCTGTACCTGTAATTTTTTTTACCGATTTCTACTTTTTAAATAAAAGTTAAATGAAATTTTAAAGAAACAGTTTAGAACTTTACTATTTGCTGAAAATTTTTTAAAATTAAAAATAAAGTAACGTTTTTCGCTTTACATCTATTAAAAATACAATTAATGCATTTTTCGTGTAAAGTAAACAAGAAGAGAATTATTCTGAAAATATTTAATAATGTTGCAAATATGAAGTCGTTACAGTTACAATTAGCTCCTCACGCGAGCGACATCTGTTATTTCTTTAAGGTTGTCAGGTTACATAGTTTTATACGTTTGCACGGATTTTTTCTCGAACCATTCACTTACATAATGTATGCGAAAAAGACGTCCCAACAATGGAACGTCTTATGGAATTATATTTGTTGTGACGTCGTTTTCGCATGCGTTACGTAAGCAAATGGTTCGAAAATAAACTCCCAGATTAAATCGGCAAAATTGGCAAAAAATCGGTCAATCACCATGGAAGCGATTATTAGTAGCAATTGTGTCTATGGTGATTGGCCGATGGTGAGAGTTAACTGATGACAATTGTCAGTTATTTGTATAAAGTATTCATTTGTTTTATACGATCTATCTTCACTTTGCAGTGTCACCCGAAAAATGTTTCCGATGCATTCCCCACGTGTTTATTGTATCTTCAGTTTGTGCATCTTTTTTTTTTAATTAAGTACATAATTCCAATTGATTTTAAAATTGTTTGTTCATAATTATACGGTTCGTTTTTCTACAACATACTTCGAGAGCAATTTATTAATGTTCCAATGATTGATTGATTGATGGATTTGAAACTGGCTCCAATTTTACTTCCATTTAGTTAGGCATACATGCTAAAAGTGACTTTTTCGTTTTTAATTATTTTAAATGCGATTTACGGTAAAATTAATAAAATGACGTGGCAGCTCGAAGATTCCGATTCGGTACCTAACAGAATTTGTTGTACTTATTGTTAGATATGTTTATACTGAATAAATGTGTAATATAAGCTCCCTTTTAAACATAAAACTTATTTGATTTTGATAATTTATTACCCATAGTATTCCGTTGTGAGCGACGCGTTGCATCGCCAGTAACGACATATAAATAATACATGTCAACAATAAAAGTCAAAGTTGTCAAAATGCTAATACAAACATAATCCGCTTATTTATTATCTTCGAATGCGACATAAACGTGTTATACAAGTTCTGCTAACTGTAAATTGTTAGAAATACTGCTTTTTAACAATTTTTAAATGGAAAGCGTGGAAAATTTACCTGTTATGACTTGTAAATTGTTTTGATTTGAGCTTTCATTCTTCGCTAAAATCAAGAAAACGCCTATTTGAATTTTTCTGGAAATACCGAATGTGAGATATTTCTTTTATTAACTTGGTACTATCGCCACCTGTGGAGAATATTCATAAGAAATAAAAGCTTGCCTTAAAATATCTGAATGACGTAGGACAGTAGGTTAGGCCAGCGTAACTTGTCGTACATTTCGCCGATGCAACGGTAGGCCGACCGTAAGAGTTTCAATTGGAGCGTGTATTACAAATCGATTCCGTTAATCATATTTCCGATTATGTTTTTATTTTAAACTAAGCAATTCTTTAATAATTTCATTCGCTCTTTAATATGACGTTTTTTCTCTTAATATTACTTTATTCTATAATAATTTGAAATAAAAAATTAGAATTATAACGATAATTACCGAAATTAACCTTTAAGGTAACCGTGCATTAGGCCGGGGCGCAGCGGGGTGCATTTTAAATGAGTCTATGCCGATTCCGGAATCTCTGTTGCGCGACAACGATTGGTTGTAGAGTAATGCGATGCGATGCGGCCCGCTTCGCCCCGGCGTAATGTACGCTTACCTTTAGTTGTGTGCAGGTAACGTTGGACTATTAGAAAACTCGATGCAAAATTTGAGCCGATTTTAATAAGTAGTTTAATTTAATTTGCGTGATCTCGATATCTTTAACCTTTACACAGGTATATTTTCTCTCCTATTTCTTTCGACTTAAATATTTATTTAATATCCAAACGAAAAAAAACAACACGTTTTCATTAAAATTTTTAGGCAGATATCTAATTTAAAGGCGACGTAATTGTTTAAGACTGCCTAATATGAAATGCAAGAAAGCGACTTGCGCGACTCTCACCTGGAGTTACACCTGGACCTGCTGTTCGGATCCTCGTCTCTTCGTTTATGAGGTTAAATATAATTAGATCTTGTGCTCAAATTTGGCGGACTTCCGCGGACTGGTTTAAGATGTATTTAATTAGTCGTTACCTCTGGGACATAATTAAGAAATATCGGTTATTTCATTTTTCTTCGGAACACCCCAAGCGACCGTCAAATTACTTAAGGTGCAACTTTAAGAATTCCTTCGATTAAAAATTTTGAACGAGGTGCAAGTCGGAGTAATTAACAAATTAGTAGTTCGTTCCGTGTAGGTACAATTAATTAATGAAAGAAAACGGTAATTTTAATTTATGGGGTTGTTAGCGTGTTTTCGTATTATTTGACTACGTAACTGTAGATGTTAATATTTGACGAGTGCCGCTGTAAATGAATTTATAAATAAGTACTTTGATGTTTATTATACGATATACGTACATGTGTGGTTTGTGTATAAAAGTAGATTCGTGTGTGGACCAATGACGTTCCAGGACCTTGCACCTGGTGTCCTGATACCACCTGCCCGCTCTTTCTTCTCCCGAAATGCTAAGTGTATTTTATTGAGTTTTCACCAATTTTGTGATCGCTAAGAGTTATAAGGAGAAAGCTGGGCGTTAATCTAAATATTATGTTTTAAATTTGTCGAACCATTAGTATCTTTGGGTAAAATTTTTGGAACTAAAGCGATCCATAAATGTCGTGAGCGGCTAAAAATTTAAAGCCAAAATATATTTCGACTAAATCGAGATCTTCGCGGAATTTCTAGTTATCGCTATTTATTTTATTGGATTTCATAGTTAACAACCGGCATTTTTATTACTACAATCGTTGAGGAATGTTTGAAGAATAACCATCGAACGAGAGATACAAAATAATAAAGAATCCGGGGGCAAGAACATAAAACGTTTTCACTGCCGATTTGTCAAATGTGCTAATAACGAATTTTATTTCAGCTTTTGATCGTATTTTATAACAATTTGTTAAAGTTTCAAATATAATTCAATCTAGTGTAGACAGAAACAATTTTATTGTTACAAAACCTAGATATATGTAATTTCATTTGAATGCACAAATCTGATAAAGAGAGCCAACGTGCATCAAGACCTAAATTTACATAGGAAACGAATCGTTCCGATGTCTACTGTTTTTTATGTAAACTTTTGCCGCTGTCATGATGTTAAAATCTCCCACGTTGAAATTCGTCTGGGGAGATCTTAACATGCAAATTTCGGATAGTTCATTGAAGAATCCGAACGTGGACATTGAAATGTCCGTTGTAATGTATGCATTATCGTACATGACGAACACCGAAATCCACGTTTTAAATCTGAAGTTCTAGCTCGCGATCCGCTACGCGACAGTATCAGTCTGGTTCGAAGCCAAAAAAAATAATTGCACGTTAAAAATTTTCCACGGCCTTTCGCCGACTTTTAAGCCGGAAAAACGTGTCGGTACTAATCAAAAACGTACCTCGTGCGACAGAATCGCGGCACGTTCCTCCTAATTTTGTTATTTATTAAAATAAAATTTTCAAACCGAATGTCACATTTTGACATAAAATTGTGTTTTTCTCACTTCTCGTTTCGCCGGAAAAACCATCGATTTTCAAGTTTCGAATAGAACATCCTGTATATTATTACATTTTTAGAATCTGCATAATTTTCCGACAATAATTACGAGCGAATTTGTAAGTCCATCGAAAAGAAAACAACGCGTTTTTATTTTCATCGATTTTCACTATTGTAAAAAATCGATGCACGGTCTAATTCATCTTATGGTACTGATGAAGAGGGGGTTTTAAGGTTATGCTCACATTGTTTACGGTTTTTCGTAATCTATAATACCTAAATCGTTACTTACAAATATTTATAATTAAAAAAAAACTGCAACAGGCCGAAAAAACGTTGAAAGAAAGCAACGCTGGCGCTGCGCGCTGGTTTAATTTAGTACCTTCCGTATTGGTTCTTGTAGAAAGTGGGTTGTACCTAGGTACATATTACTAACCATTCCTTATTTCATATACTTCGCCGTCCACTTCAACGAACG
This sequence comes from Rhagophthalmus giganteus, assembly GCA_036326145.1. Taxonomy (NCBI): domain Eukaryota; kingdom Metazoa; phylum Arthropoda; class Insecta; order Coleoptera; family Rhagophthalmidae; genus Rhagophthalmus; species Rhagophthalmus giganteus. The sequence continues at coordinate 14,866,863 of JARFJA010000036.1, read as the reverse complement.
TTACTTGTTGCATTTTTGCGTTTCGCGGTTTCTTTAATTATTATAACCCTACTTCTAACTTTGCTGAATGAACGTTCTGGTTTCATCGATATAGTTCGCAACGGTTCGTAAATTCATCGCAGACCGTACGAACATCGAAAACATTTGTGACGTCACAATTTCGCGATGTCTGTTGCGCGACAACGGCTGGTTGTGGAGTAATGCGATGCGACCCGCTGCACCCCGGCATAATGTACGCTTACCTTAATGGCACCGCATAAATGGCATTTCAACTATCAAAAAAATTGTCGCCATGCCTCGATAAGCGATCGTTACGTACATACTATGAACAGTCATGTTCATATGTTTTATCCCACGAGATGTGATCGCAAGCCAACGAGTGACGGCAGAGGATTAACAGGGACGAAAGGTAGCAGTTGTTTTTGAATTGTAAAAAGGAATACGTCAGATAATAATAAATAAAAATGGATGGTAATCTTTTTTTTTGAGTCTTTTACGATAAAAACTAACGCAGGCGACGAGACAAAACATATGAACTTGACTGTACTCACATTCGTGAGTAGATCCGACTCTGGGTTGGGCCATAGGTTGGGTTCAGATTCATATTGTCTAAAAATATCACTGACCTTTTTAATTAATCTTTTTTACAACTTCCAACGGGTTTCACAATGTTTTTTCGCATCATCAGGGTTATCTGTCGGGATTTTTTTCATTTTCTTTTTTTAATAATTCGTTTTAAAATGGTGAATCGATTAGGTGCAGTGTTAAATGGTTTTTTTTTTAATTTCTAATGCTTCCCAAAAATTCTGATTTAGTATTGTTATTGCATATGTGTAAAATTTCTAATTTATTATTAACTGTTAATTTTAGTTTAGTTTTTAAAATGCGTTTTGCAAAATTTGATTTTTCCGGGTGTTTGTTACGAAAAGCTGCGAGGTGTTCATTAGTTAATTATTTCATAGCAAAACTAATGCAAAAGCAAAAACAACAACAATCTCCAAATGTTTTGCTTCAAAGTGCTGCCATCTTCGAGCAGGTTAAACATACTTCACCAAAATTTGAGGTTGTACGAAGAATGAAAATACCTTTTAAATGAGGTGCCACTTGACGATGCAAAAAAAATTCAACATGACGTATTTCAACAAATTTCAAAAAATTTATTTTTTAATGGCATTACGACTTACCAAGTGAACGTCGTTGATGACGAAAATACACGTTTTCATTAATCCAACTATATGTACTTATAATATAGAAAAAGTAAATATCATAAGTGATCACGATATATAAACAAAGAAAATCGACGTTGATTGGTAGTTTCATATTTTAAATGAACTCCTCCCTCGAAACGAATAAAAAACAATCAGCAGGTACTTTACACGTATAGTAAGAAGAAAAGCGCTGTCTAATCTGAATTGCAAATTGAGAACAGGTGAGGGCGGAGAAGTCACCCTTGGCCTTAAAATAAATTTGATTTTAAAGGAAGGGAAGTATAAGTTTTTTACTCGTTCAAGTTGAACGTTTTATGTTTCTTTTAATTCTATGAAAATTAATGGCGTAAAAGGGTTGTACGGGATAGTTTTATTTATTTTAAACTTTCACCCTTATGTTAGTCAGTTCTTATCCCTTAGTCCTTTCTTCATCAGTTCAATATACCTACTGAATAATACATTCTTTAAGTTGAATATCCTACACCTACCTATACAACTTAATAAAAACATAATTATTTATTTAGTCACAAAATGATGATTTCATTTTAGTACAGAATATTACAGAAATTCCCGATAATTTAATTTAATTTTGATAATTTCAGTCAATTTGCTCCAAAAATCGAGTTCACACGGATGTTGTTGAACGGTAGGTAGACACTAAAAACAATTTCAACCCCAACCGAAATAAAAAGAGAATTACTATCGCACCTTTATAATATTTAATTACGTTTGTGGTTTCAAGTTATTTACCCATCACCTGGTCACACATGTAATTACACAGGAAATATCGTGCAATCGTTTTTATGCAGCCGTCTACGTCGTCCCGAAAAAGATTTAAATTTATGGGAAAATAATATTACATATATAACGTACAATCGCGCCACCTCCTCGACTTTGTAAAAGTGGTAAAAGTAAAATTAAAACATTTTTTATCCCATCCTTTTTATCTCTCATATAAACAATGTTTGTAATGTTGCTAATTCATTTGTATGATTATAATAATTTTTGTAGAGAGGGTGGCATGTTACGTCATAATAAGTAGGTAGTAGGAGAAATGCACGTCCCACTCCATACGCACCATCAACTCGGGATCACATCTCGCGGGACAAAACATATGAACTTGACTGTACCTACGTAATTATTTATATAGCTATGTCGAAGATGTTAGTTAAAAACTGGATTTTATATAGTTACCGAACGTTACTGGATGACGTGTCTGCGGTATAATTTGCAAGGCTTAATTTCAATTACCTATCCTGTGATAATTGCTGTTTGCGTGAGTATGTAGCTTAAGGAACTGTGTGGGATACGTTGTTCATGCAATCCATAATACTTTACATATCATTGCTGTCTATCGTAAGGTCGATGAGGTTTCATTATGATTACAATAAGTACAATGGGAAATTGGAATGTTATTTTATACCCACGCTTTTTGTTCATTTGTTAATAATCGACCATTAACTATTCAGTTATGATTATTAAATATACGATGTCGTCGCAATCTTTATTAAAAAGCGTTGATAGGTACTAGGTACTACGCAAGTCATGTACTCTCATGTTGCCTAGAAAGAAATAAATAATTCGTATAAATAGCTAATTGTAAAAAAATTTGAATATCGAATACTTTGAATGAATATCAAATATGTTTCGCATCGGATTTCCAGAAACGTGCAAATTATAGAATACGAAGAATTAATAGTCGCACCAAGGTTCAGGAATATAGAATAGGACAAGAAGGCCACGGCACGCGTCAAGCAGGTGCGATAAAGACCACCTGGAGACGCATATGTCACCGGCATCGGCACCGGCAAGGACTAAGCTTCCAATTCTTTAAAACCACAAACAGAAGGTGGTACGTACAATCAACAGGTCATTCATCGGTACAGTAAAAAGTATTGAACGAAATTAAACATTTTTTGTTGTTACCATCTATTTTTATTTATTTTTTTTTTATTTTTTTTTTGAGAATGCGGGATCTGTACGAAAATTTGAAATATACAAACGAAAGGGCAGGTATGAAATGTATGAATAATAAAATTTATGGGTACCATATGTACCGTACCAAAGCATACGTTAGCATTACACAAGAGTAACATCATAGAATATGCTCAACTGTACAAATCCTGAAAGTAGTTGGACTACCATCCACTTCACCATGTGCGAATTGGGTCATCTCACGTTTTTTCACTTCCATACACGTAGAGCAGTACCTTGGTTCTCGAAGAAAACAAAAATTGTCAACCCCCAAACTTATGCCCCAACCATCGTACGTTGTTTAATATTGTAGTACCGTTATAGACCCATCGTTCAAGAATTGATGTTTTCTACTGATTCTGAATCAGTTCAAACTTCAGAAACACTCTGATTCATTTGAATATACGAATATGTTTTTAAATCAAAATGTAGGTACTTAGAAATAAAAGAAATAATACCATAAACCTTAACAAAAACAACTCGTTCCGCTGATGATTATTTTGATTTGCAATTTTGGAATTCATGGTAATTCTCACAAGATAGGTACCGAATTTTAATTACTATAAATCAACGTTTTTGTATTTTATAATTTAGTTTAACTTTACAATGTGATAAAATTTATTATCTTTTAAAATCAATTTATAAATAGTTCGTACCTGTCATGTAACAAAACTAGATGTTGTATTCGTTAACCATAAGCGCCTACAATTTTGTTCAATAATAATTGAAAAGATCGTCTGCATCACTGAATGAAGTCGGCAAAATGCGCCTGCGGTTCGCCGGTGACGGAATCAACCACAAATAACAGTTTTGGGTCACATTAAATATTGCGGTCGTATCATTAAATAAGTAAAAATTAATTAATGCGTTGTTAAATAAAAACTCGGTCGTGTTTTAATGAATTAAAAATACACTATGTTATACTAAACGGGGTGTTCAAAAAATTGTGGGAAATCTCTAACCTCTATTTTTCTGCAATTTAATAATTTTCTGTACACTTTCGTAGTAGATGTAGATTTGTAACATTGTGTAATAGATGTTTTAATATCATTTTAACAAGGCTAAAGGCACTACCTCTAACCAAAATTTTTAACCTAATCACAAATGTTTTCGGCGAATCAGTTTTTATAATTTTTAATGACATTTTCGGATTTTCGAACATTTTTAAAATATAAAGTACCCTTTTTTAAAAGCTCGAGAGAGACGAGTCATAATCAAAATTTAAAAATACAATATAAAATAGCAGACGCTTATATATATTTACCTACTTATTTTTAATTTTCGCATTTTTACATTTTTGTGCCCCAAACGTGCCTCTTGTTACGGCGTTGATGACCGCCATCTACAAACTAACTAATCCTAACTAGAGGATTAAAACAATGTGCGCGAGATGTCGCTGTTTAATATAATTATCACGATATTGGGCTAATATCGTGTTTACAACCATATATAATATTGTATAATAAATATTTTCTTAGTTATGATATAATAATGAACGTACAATATATTAAAAACGATGTTTAATACAATATTTAATTTTAAATATTGATTTATCAGTATTTTAAACATTAATATTGTGCTAATGTTGTTCTTTAATCGATAATATTTAAATATTGATGCAATATAAACGCGATCTTATCACATCGGTTAGTTTCTACTACTGAATTGAATTAAGATTCAATTTCAAAATTAGTAAGATACTTTTTACCAATTTTCAAAAAATTGTCTATCTATCTTGGACACCTCTTACTTTCTAAGAAAATTACAATTTCTATTAAGAAAGCGATCGATTGAAATTTAACAAGATAGATTCACTCTTTCAAGATTCCGTCAACGTTAATCCATAGCTGAAACGACTTGGAATCCCTGTCAGACGGCAGACGACCCGCAGACGCATAGGCATAGTAACCTACTGCAGCTGATGGAGCTTATATGTACATAAAATCTATTTTCGATTACGTTTGCATGTATGTGGGTACCTGTATAAGTCAAGGTCAAGAACACATACCGGATAAAGATTAGTTAAGTGTTGCCTCGTCGAGCCATAGTTATTTTAGTGACCAAGAAAAGGATAGTTACCACCGTTGACTTTTTTACAAGCTCATGCACACGAACAGCACGATACCTCTTCGGGTCCTGCGAAACATGCGGGCGCCCCTAGATGTGTTGACGCCACACTTTTATTCATAGATACACTTTTTGCCGTAAAATAGCTGTATAATTTTTTTTTGATATTGGGAAGCACGTTACGATTCGAATTTGAAAATAAACAATAAAATAAAATAAAACAATAAAAACAATTAATACCTAGGTGTTACCTAAGTGAACGGCGAAAAAATAAGTGGAGAATGAATATGGAATTGTTACAACTTTCCATCGCCATCGTTTTGATAAAACACTGTTACTGTGAAGTAATCGACCTCATCTAGTTGCTTGCTCCATGTACCATGTCGTGTAGTGATAGGTATTCCGTGATATCACAACATAATTAATTGTAAAATATTTCAAAAAGTCTGGGCAACTTTTACTAAGGCAACTTTTTCGTGTAAAATGAATGGCCTTTTAGTTACTCTAAATCGTCATCGTCTAAATCTGACTTCAAAACAGTTATAAACCGAATTTGGGCGTGAATGTTGTGTAACTAGCGCCCTCTGTGACACACGTGAGTACCTTAAATCGCCTCAACTACCCCGAAAACATTTGCATGCCGAATTTCAATACGATATCGCTTGTAGTCGAGAAAAAAATATTGCAAAAAGCCATTTTTTTCTGAAACACCCTGTGCATATTGAAATAACCAATTTTTAGTGCAACAGACCAATAACTAGCAATAAGCACCTACGCATTTTTTTATTGCAAACGTAATGGACGCCGACGAAGGAATTATAAACTTACAGAAACTAATGAATTTTTCAAAACCAATCAAAATCATCACTTCGAAATGTGTAGATACGTAAATTTTCCTGAGATATTTCAAAACGACGCTGACGTCCTACTTTTATCGAGATGCTGTATTAGAAATAATTTACAAAAAAAATTCAGTTAATAAGTAATGATATTATGATACAAGAAGTTAAACTTAATATTTCTTTACGTATCTTAAGACCGACCAAGTGCGGGCAGGTATATTCGTATTTCAATTGTATTTTAGGGCCGCTAGAACAGCGCACTATTTCCGTTATTGAATCTGTGGGAAAATATACTCGTCGTATACTCGCTGGTCCCGATCTAGAAAGACATCATTTCTATAGAAAATTTGTGATTTCAGGTAAAGCTAGACCGTTCACTTTAGGGGTCCTTTATGTCGAATCTAATGTCTTTTCTGCCATCTAAGGAAACGACCTTTAACCACCCACTAACTGACACATTGACCCACTGTGTACCGATAGTCTTCGTAAGTGATTGATGGTCGCGAGTTTGAAATAACAATCTCTTTCCCACAAGATGTTTTTGATAAAAGGGTTAAATCGCGGTTGTACCTACAGGTTTAAAACGTTACCTACCTACTGATACTGCAACGAATAAAACAGTCCCTAGATTATTGATCGAATAATTTTTTCACTGAATCAAAAAGTACCAAAATATCTATTGTATGTATTTATTAAAAAATTATGTTTTCTACCAAATAACTTCTTTCATACACACAATAAAAATAAATAAAATAAACGGAATGTACTGTTTTATCGACGAATTTTTCTTATAAGTATTAAAAAACATTTATATGTTTTAAATAGAAAAAAAAAATAGGTACAGATTAATTATATTATTTACATATTAGTATTCATTTTATCCGTGATTCTTTAAAAGAATTTTTGATTTTTAAATTTTTCTATAAAGAATAATATCTTGCAAACTTTCCTAATAAAAATATATTTTTCCGAAAGTCTTTCGTTGAAATATTCGAAAAACTGATAGAAAACGTAGCTGAACCTAAAAATTACATTGAAAATTAATTACGACACTTTAGTTGGACGTATTTTGTAGTGCAGTTATAAGGTAAGCGTGCACTATGCCGGGGCGGAGCGGGCCGCGTCGCAGCGCATTACTCTACAACCAATCGTTATCGCGCAACGGAGATTCCGGCATTGACTCGTTTAAAATGCACCCCAACAATTGGTTGCGCTGAAATGCGACTCGCTGCGGCCCACTGTGTCCGCTTACCTTAATATTCCCGTAGATTACTTTTATAAACAAAAGAAAAACAACCGTCGGCGTCGTTGTGAACTAGCGCACTTTGATGACTAAAAAGTTTATTTTAAATAGCGTTCCCTCCTGTTTCTTACAGTTGACCAGTTTTATTTTAGTCGTGTTAGAATTTTCGAAACTCAAATTATCGGGGTTTTACTGTATTAGCAGTTTAATCGATCTACGACTAATACTAATCCACTCACCATATTATTTAAATTCCCTTAGATAATTTCGATTTCGTTCGAAAGGTTTATACCAAGAACTGTCCAAGTTTTTATGCTTATTGCAAAAAAACGTTCCGTCGAAAAGGAAAACTCGAAAATTGACGAGGACACTCCGCATATTTTTTCGCTCATTTGCTATTCACGATTTTGATTTGTGGCGTTTCTAGACAAACTTTTCTTCAAATATTTTTTTCGAAAGGCATTTGGTAGGTAAGTACCTATGTCGTTTTTGTTAATTTCGAAGGCGCTAGTTTAAAATATTATAAATTCTAGGATTGATATTATAAAATATTTTACTCGTTTATAATTTTTAGTAAAGTTCGTCAAATTATTCGAGTGGTACGTTATTATAATAGAAACACGTCGCGACTAGCAGCTTTGATTCCAATATCCGGCCATTTCATTAAACTGGCTCCGATCGAAATCGGCTTGTTTTGTTACTACATGTGTAATTACTCAAAACTTCTTGATTGGCCATAAGGCAATTGACATCCATTTTAGAGGTGACAGCGAACGTGTTAATTATTTCTTTCAAACAATAATGTGCGTATTAAGCGGCCGATTCTAATAACCGGTGAACACAATAAGCGGCGACCACTGATATATTTCAAAAATGATACAATTCTTCCACTGCGCGGCATCTTACCTATCGATTTACTTCACACGAAAATATATAAGTAGTTACTACCTTATCAACGACTTAATCAAATACGATTTAAACTTAAAGTATACGAAATCTACATAATATTACTATTATGCTTTGAATTAAAACGTTTGATACCGCTTTCAGATTAAAGCGGTAATACCGCATAATTTAGGACATCGAGCTTTTATTATAATCTTCTTACAGAACAGTTTAATAGAGTTGGAACTTCGCTCCATTAATCTGATCTAATAATATTTTAAGGTGTCAGCTTCTGTCAAGACTTACCACCGCGACCGTTCGTTCCCGTGTATTATTTTGTTTTTGAAACGTTAATGTTATACAAATTAGAACAAAAATGCAAACCTGAAGCAGCGTAAACGTAGCACTACCTGCAAATCGGTGATAAACCAGTGGCCGCCGTTCGTACTATAGAAATGTTGTATAAAATCATAAAAGACTAAGCGGCCCCATTATGATAATCTTACAATTTTGGGTAGTAAAAGGGTTAAGTAGAACAAAAATTTATATTCGGTGGTTGTAGTGAATGCGTTCCGAATACAAAGGTAAAAACCTTTTTTCCGGTCCGGTTAATCTGACAGTTTCAAGTACCAGCAAACATGAACTTGAATTGGGTCACTACTACCAGAATAGATGGATTATGTTTGGAAACGGAATCATTTTAGTTGTTGGGACGGAACGGCTCGCAACAAAAACACGTACGCACGCTGCTGCGTTGTATTATTATTATTATACATAAAAAAGGACGCCGCATAAATTTTAAAATTGCCGCGTGTGTGTGTGTGTTTTTTAGTACAGTTCTGTTACCAAATCAAAAAACAAAAACAAAAAAAAACAAACTAGGTAGGCACGTATGTAAATTTAACGAGACTTGAAATAATATTACTTATAAGGCATTATATTTAACATTTGATTTATATTGGCCGTGCAGCGTTCAATTTTCATATTTGGAACGTTCGACTAGTTTGATAGTATCGACTAATTAAGCGAAGCCTACATAATTCGCTAATTTTAAAGCGGCGAAATTATTATTATTGCTATTATGACATTTCTCAGTGATTTACATGGTAGTTCGCTTCACAATATTTAAATTCGTTTATTAGATGACCGGAATTTAAATTTACCAAACGATGCCCCAGAGCAAATAAGAAAAGTAATCCTAACACTTGCAATTGCCAATTAAGGAAATTATAGGATGGAATTTCTGGAATGGCGTTTACTATTAAAAAACGTTTCGAAAATAATCAATCAAGTCGAGTTATTATCGAGGCATCTATAAATAAAAGTAATTTTAAGGTTACTTAAGCGTAAGATAATGGTTCGAAAATTATATTAAATTTACATTTTTGAAAATATAGTTCCGGAGATAGCTATATCGCTCTGATAGGTCACGTTCAACACGTTCAAGGTCAAACAAACACAACAACCAAAAAAAAAGAAAATACAGTGAAACCCGCTTATTACGATCATTTTGGGACTTGCAATTTTTGATATCGACAACCGACTGATGACATGCTAAAGTTAAAAAAAAAACAACGACAACATTTACCTACATAAGAATGGAACAAAAAATTTTATTTTAAAAATTTAACCGGTGTTCGATTTCGTTTTCGGTAAAGGCAAAAAGTTATTCAAGAAATTGGTCGATCAAAATAATAAGCCAAAATACTCGGATCGAGTCACAGTAGGGAGAAAAATGAGACGACGCTTTGGCCGAGCCATGGCAGAAGAATTTTGAAGATGAAATTGTACTTAAAAAAAGAACTAACAATAAACCATTTCCAAAATGTGAAAAAGGACAGAAAAATGTTTGACGAAGAAAAAAATGAGAGCGAGCGACAACAATAACCTGCAGCAACTCGAACATAAAGAAAGTATACAAAGATCAACAACAAGAAATTGCCAAAATAAAAGCGAAACAGTTCAAGAAACAAACGACTCCCGCAAAAGGTACGTCAGTGGAAATTGCCCGTCCAAGTTGCGATGAAGCATGTCGCGAGTCGAAGACTGAATTTGTTGTGACGGTTGTCTGCGTTGCATTGGTGGCACGAGGGGTGCAGCAACAACAACGATTGCTGCTAGTTCGCCAACTTGTCCAACGCGTTAGTCATCTTGGCCTAACCAGTAGGGCTAGATGACTAATTTGCATTAAATCGGAAAAACTGTTATCCTTATATTTTTTAAAGATTTATTTTCAACAATAACAATAACTTTCACACACGACTTGGACGTGCAAGCTGTAATTGAGCCGTGCACGCGTCGGGGCGGGCGCGACCGCGGGCGCGGGCACGAAACTTCATCAGTTAAGATAAGACGAGGAAATATTTCACAGTGTGTGTGTGTGTGTGTGCGCGCGCAGCTCGAGTACTATTTTTGCTTAGGATCGTCAACTTACTCCCTTTCCGAACTACCCTTTCCGTCTAAGGGTCGATCCGAAACGACGCTTTCGAGATAATCGGATTGTTAAAAACCAAGAATTTCGGCGTTTGTTTTACGAAATCAAACATTTCCGAAGCAGTCTTCGCCAAGACTTGCTTTCGTGGCATTGCTGCCAAACGCAAGGCATCGAGAGGCGAATTTTTGTTGCAATTTAACTTGCATCGGATCGATCTGATCGTCAAGTTCATTTGTTACTCGTCCACTAATTTCTCTACGATAATAGGTAAGTTGTTAAAAATTCTTATCGTACCTAGTAGTAGACCGACTGGTTTCGATAACATTGTCCGCGATTATAACCTACTTGTATATCGACGCAGTTTTTCCAGAAGGGCGTAACCCACAAAAAGTAAATTTTATAGGAGGGCACATTTTATTATCGTCGCGTAGCTGTAGGAAGATACGTTTCGCGGAAATACAAATGGATTTTTCCGATGAAAAAAAACGGAATATTGATACCAAATTTTAACAGATGATGCCTTTCCCTTAGATGCATAAGATAGTTGGAATAATTCATTTTCACAAAAAGCGTGGGTTACGCCCTTTTGGCAAAACGCCATCGATTAGAAACCGAAGTGTAGACCACACAGACGAAACGACACACAATAATTGTAAATCCGTTCCAAGGAACTTGAAATTAAGAGATCTGTAAGTAAAGGGATTGTAGGGAAAGCGATTATCTTTTGAAAAAAATGTAAGCGGCATTATTCGCACTTAACGAACACTCACGGTCGCCTAAATATGTTTGTGTGGTCTCAAATCTTCGACTATTATCTGAAAATCGTACGAATAAATGTGCTACCCTCAAGTTGTCTTATTTAGTTTCAAACATTTTACGTATAGGTAACCCCCTTTTTTTTATAATGACACAATTTTAGAAGTTAGTTTCAAGGGGTTTTCAATTAGTCGAGGACGCAGATACCTCGATTTTCATTCTAATTATGTCTGCGAGGTATAATTTTGATTTGTTTGCGAAGAACGTTTTCTGTTAAAATAAATATATCGTCCTCCGGGCATTTTGGGATAAGATATTGACGTTCGAGTTATCCTTTTCTACCTGTAGATGTTCTTATAATTGACAAAATCGGGAAGTGCTCGACATGGTATTTTTTTTAACCATCTACGGTACTTATGCAATTATTTAATTTAGCAAAACTCGAAGAACAATTTCGTTCTACGGATGTTTCTTAATTATAAAGCCGCATTATCGCAAGAAAATGTAATTTTCACGCTAACGATGTCTTATTTAATCTGGCTAGTAGTTTAACGCCACTAATTAATGCATTCCAATTTTATTGTCGGTAAAGTATGTTAGATTTCACTGAAACTGGGGTACGTACAATTAATAGCCTACAACAGATCTGTGATAGTTACGTAAGAATTCTTGAACTTATTTAATAATATACTTATGTATCTAACTAACGTATTTAATCACACTGAAAACCGGAAAATTTAATTTAAATATTTAAATAAGGTCAATTAAGGTAATAGGATACCTCAAAATGTTATCGTCATTAATTTTTACTCGTTAATGGTCACAAGCTGAATATTTGTTCGTGTGCCGAAAGGTTGCTCGATTGTTTCGATCGCTTCTCGTGTCGATTTTACGAAAACGTTCAAGAAAAAAATCGCGAATGCTATTAAATTAGCCGTGTTCGAAAATAATACAATAGCGCTTACGATAAATTGGATTTAAGATACCTATCCACAATTTTCGCACAATTACTCTTGTAGTGGCGTCTTCAAGAGACTATTGTTGTTGCACTTTGTAAAAGCCGCGTTCTTTTCTCTTTTTTTTTCATGCGAGTGGTCACAGACGTGGACCGTTTCGCTTTTACTTGATCGTTACGATTTTGTGTATTTAGGCAGTTTGTTATGCTTACATAATTTTGTAGATAATGTGTATTTATAACCGTATTTTTTGTTCATAGGAAAAGAAATAGTATCTATCTAAACCCAGTAGAAACTCAAGTTTAAACCTGAAGAGTAGTTTAAATAAATACGTATTTAGGTAAAAAAGTAATTTTAAAAATAAGTAACTTTCCCAAACTGTATTCAAAATTAGGAAATATTTATACTTTTCGGTGAATCTCTGAAATTCAAAAATTTAGTTAAATTGTATTTTAAGTTGAACATGTATTTTTCTCAATTGCTTCACATAAATTTATCTCTTTGTCGAATTGTTTTAAAAATCCGCCCCCGGTAAATCGAGAATCGGCTGATGTACAGTTTTATGCTTATTTTCATCTAGAAGTGTTCAGTACAAAAGTTCGCTATATGGAGAAATACATATAGAAGTTCGTTACAAGGAAGTTTGACTGTATGTGTTGAGGTGCATTTTATACAGGGTGTTGACGGTCTTGTGTTTCTATTTTTAAGGTGCTAAACACTTAAAAAGAAGGCGATTCGCGCCAAAACACCTCAATAAAATTTGAATAATAAGGGAGATATTTATTAATTAATGTAAATTATGGACTTGATTGTTTACTTTCGTTCCTAAACAAGTTTATCACTCTGTGTTGTGATGAGAATCGAATACAAAGACAATATCAAAATCTATTTTGTACTAATTGTAAATGAGCTTATGCGCCCCATTTCTATTGGGTAATTGGTTAGATAATACATATACTAAAACAAAACAATAGAAACCTAGTAAACTATTAATTGTAAAAGTCGTAAGTGCCATTTGTAATTATCTGGAATTTATTTGTTTTTTTTTTAATAATCGATAAGAATAATATACCTACATATATATTTTTTACTTATCTATTATATACTTTGTTGTAACCGGTAAATTTTATGCTAGTTCGTCGATCGAAAGCGTATAATTTAATATTAAAATAACCATTTGTTATTCCTATTCGTAAAATTTATTGAATATGTTACAATGGTAAAATAGAAATAAATAACTATAAATGTGCATTTTTCAAAGTCATAAACATGTCAAACTTCAAAACAAGCACGTTAAATAAAACATCGATCTAATCGATTCGCCATTTTTTAATATTCTACCGAAAACACTATTCTAATGAACTGAATTTTAAACACCTAATTAGTTTTCCCCAAGTGTAGATAAATATTTTTTTTTCGACGTCCACCGCGAAAAATGTATAAATACACACCAAAACAAAACTAATACTGTTTGTTTGCCGATCGAGCGCGTACAACGAAACTCGTTGGCCAATCGAAAACGTTGTGGCCCGTACGAAATGATTTCGCACGCCGCTTAGCCAATCAAAAATCTTTTAACCACTAGCTAAACCGACGTGGAGGACGTTTCGTGGAGGGATATCGCTGCAAATAGTTCAAACGAACAGTGCTATAAAAATACGCCACTCTTCTCGTGGCTACGCAATAAAGAATCGGAAATTAATCGACAAATTCAGAGTTTTCATTATCAGTTGTCGATAATTATAGCTTTGGTGAACAACATATAAATTTGATTTAAAACATAAATAGAAATTGACGGCATTGCTGACAAACAATGCTCAAAAGAGCGAAATACAAGATAATTTTATTAATTTCATCTTAGTTCGACTATAATCGAAATGTATATATTATACAGGGTGTCCGACGCCATACCTCAAGGGCGCGCTGGCAAGGTCATTTCAAGTAAAAAAATGTCCAAAACTAATTTGTTGAAACTGTTAATTTCACGAAAATAAAATCATTTTGACAATAAACAGTTACTTTTTTTGACAGTTGTTACTGAATTTATTTAGTTTTGTGTACCTACGCACATCAAAACAAAAATGTTACATTTTACGTTAATGTAAATTTTAAGCTGCACGTTCATTACACATTTTTGACGCAAAATAACTTCAACAACACACCCCCCAAGCTGTGGCGGTCATGTCGCGAAACGCCCTGTAGAATTTTTGGTCAGTCACGTCATAGATTCTTTGATGAAACTATGATCGTGTCCACTCGGCCTTTTACTACAGATAATTTCACTACTACCTGCACTTGATCCGAACCATACCAATTTCTGATGCACCTTTGCACCCAGGAGACGGGGTCATAACCCCCTTAATAGCCTGAAAATGAGTTGTGGAAAATCAACGATTAGACGATTGTTTTGTTTTGTTTTTTCATAAAACCTTTACCTCCGAAACTTCTTTAAAACCGTTCCCAAAGCGAATTTCCGTGGTGCGCCACTGACTTCCGCATTGTTGTTTTTTTTATTCGGCACAATTATTAATTGCAACTCGAAGAACTTAAACAACAACAAAACCTACAAGTATTTAATTTCGGTGGACGTCCATCTCTAAATAATAAGTTGGAAAGGCTAACATGAATTTAACTGCTCGAAACCACTTTTTTTATGCGTAGATAAATAATAAAACAATTTAACACCTTTTTGTTATCGCGATTAACCCAGAATTAAAGGGAACAGAAAAACTCGTGTTAACGATCGGTTCTTCAAACGCGACACCTACAAACGAACGATTTTGTTTTTATTTTTAATGGAGCAAATTAAATAAACGGAATTTGACGACCGAATAATTTATTGTTGGCCAAAGGTTCTTGTCCAAAACCCGCCTACAGCTAGTTATTATAAGTTGTAGTATTTGATTTGTTTGATACGGGATTCGCACATTTCAAAACGCGTGTCTCGATAGTTTGAACCGCGGCGGGGGTTTCACGATCAAGCAGGTGATCAGGTAAAAAAGAAATGCAATACTTTAATTGCAGAACATAAAACTGGGTCACAGCTGGTTTTGCAAAATGTTAAGTTGCTTTTAATAGATAAAGGATACGAAGAAAAAAAAAGCGAATCTTATACCTATTAGGGCGTTCATCGATTTTCAATATGTAGGTCATACCGCTCGAAGATTCTTTTAACAATCGAAGAAAAATTCCCCTAAAAGCTTCGCAGGCTTTTAATTTATAACCTATAGCGTATCGTTTTGGTTAACGGTAAAAAGGCTTCACTTTTTTTACGGTTATTATTAAAGGTGTTATACACAAATTATTGTGTTTACCTTGAAATAACAGTTCGTTTTAAACAATAGACACGTGTAAAAATGTTCATTGTGTGGTCCTATCGTAAAAGTAGATCCACCGGCGCGGCGCGTCGGTAAGTGTTCTCACAAAAAGCTTTTGACAATTTTTTACTTCATTAACGTGTAGTAGGTACACTTTTTCTTAGATAGGCATATAAAACCGAAATGATCCAACATTATCCACTCTAAACGTAAATATTTGTAGGTACGCGGTCGTCTTGGCGGCCATAAACTGTAATTAATATTTTAACACATAGGCTAGTTTTAGTTGAAACCGTTTTATTGTAGCTCTTTAGAAAAGAAAATTAATTTCGGAGGCACACATTGTTACGAGTGTTTATTTGTTAAGGTAAATAATTATAAAATGTCCGTATACATTGCTTTTTCATTAACTTTTATTTACAATTTACAATCTTCGTCATATTGTGTACCTATATCTATTTTTTTGTTGTAAGATAGGGTTTGCAAGGAAAACATCCTCTAATGGATTTCTTATAGTTGTGTAGGTTGATCACCCAGACGGCACACTGTCGTTATAATGTCGTCAATTATTGGCCGTTTGGGACCCAATGGGGACGTCGTAAATATGACGTCAATATGACGGGTTAATGTCACAGCCCAACGACGTCAAATTATGACCAATCTAGTACGTTACTTAAGACGTCTAATTTCCTTAAATGGGACGTCGATTTGACGTCCCATTGACGTAATCCCAAGGCATTAATGACGCATCTAAAAGTGAAAAAAATACAAATACATTCAATATAATTATTTATTACAAAAATGAAAGTACAAACAAAGAACCTAAATCTAAGAAATTAAACAAGGTATATTAATATATCAAATAAGGAACACAAAATTATTTGGATTTACCTACTTAATAACCAAATATCGATATTATTATTATATACGAGTAATACAATAATATGTTTAAGATAAGATGTAAGCGGTAAATTAATATAAGATATACAGTGTGTCCACGAGTTCTGGGATCATTTGATAGAACCTAAACTAAGCACAATAGAAAAAACTATTTTAGATAAAAGCTTTCTGGTTGTATGAGCCGTACAATGTAAAATTTCACACCGACAAAAGACATCTAAATAAATTAATAATAAAATGGGGCTCACTCGCGCCGCAAAGATAGCCTAGTCACCTAAAGGTTAAAACCTATAGAAATAAGTACAGTTTGTCTGTTTCTTGTTAAGCCATGATTTGTAAAATTATTGTAAAAAATATTTCTTCCAGTTGTTTAAATATTTAAAATTATTCGTTTTAACTTTAAACTGATAAATTTTTCACTTACCGTTAAGAAATTATATCAAAATTTTCAATTGACAAATTTATAACGTAGAACTCACTGCAAAGTAAAACCACTAACCTAACAAAACTGCTGACGGTAAACCAAAGAAAAGAAAACCAAAGCGCGATCAGTATGCACAGTGGCGTGACACTTTAAAGGAACTAGTTCTACCCATTGACGTACACAATTAGAATAAATAACCGAATGCGAGTTTCCTTACTAGTTTAGTTGTATACTAGCGTATTTATAACCTATACAACTATTGCTGTTAATCGCATAGACGCGATATAGCATAATTCCAAAACAGATTTATATATTTTTTAGTTAAAATTTTGGTTTAAAACATAAACATGTTAGAAAAAATTACGAGTAATTTACGCTTTAAATTAACGCTTCAAAACGTCTTTATTTTCTCAAATTCAATTAACGTAACATGAAAACTTCAGTTTTTCCAGTAATGATTTAGGACTTTGAATGACCAAACAAAGACGTCTCGACGACGTTCTTTAATGACGTCAAATGTTCGTCGTGAAAGTGTCGTCGTGCGAACGTCACTTATTGGATCCACGACGTCGCCGACGAATAATTACCAATAATTGACGACATTATGACGTCAGTGAGCCGCCTGGGCAGTTATCTAAGTTATTTGCTAAGTCTAACGTAAGCAATTGTCCCATTTTGCGTCGATTCTGTGCTTTTTTTGTACCTAACGAAGGAGATCTTCGTATAGCAATGCTCGAAGCGTTTTTGACTGAAACCAATGTACAATTGTCGATCTTGTTGATTTGACAGACACCCATAACTGCGCTCCATGTGCTCAAATGAGTTTAAACTGGATTTCTAAAATGATTTTTATTTATTTTACTGAAGCCAGTTGATTTGTTCACGTTTGAGACTTCAATTATTGTCATGTTTAATTGTGTGCGTTTGTTTTGCGTATGATGGAATCGACCCGTCTTGAACATTGAACATTTTAGAACCTTTTCCGAAACCAGAAGGGCATTTCGAAAATATGTGTCGAAACCCTTGTTTTCGATCAATTTTCGACAAAATAAGAACAAAAGGTTTTGATCGATGTGTGTTCTGCTTGCGCTAACATAATATGGAGCTCGAACATTAACCTATATTAAACAAATAATAAACAAGATAAGGATAACACAGACGTAGATGGAGAAATCATTTATAGATATTTCACTGAGAGACAAAAAGACAACTGAATTACATATACACAACTGACATCATACACAGAATAGCCAATTTAAAATGGGCGTGAATGACGAATGGAGTGTCAAGATCATAAGGTGGAAGAAAAAGAAGAGGGAGGCTAAACACGATGTAGCACGACGACATGAAGAGAACTGAAGAAAACTAAGATCTATAGGTACTTAAAACGTTCTATAGACGGTCCGATTTGGTTGGTATCACGTCATTTCAACTCGGTTGGATACTGCATCCGGACGAGCAATCGATTTTATCGGTTAATCGATCTTTGTTTGATTGAAACGCCAACACGATAGAGTCCTTGGTCGACTCTTGCTCTTGGTCGCTCTTAAAATATGTCCAACGAATTTAGAAACACCCTGTATAATATATGGTAACATGTTATAATAATAATTGTGCGTCATTGAACAAATTCACGATCCCATGGTGAACATATTTATTCGACATCAAAAAATGTGTAAAATGTTCGCACATTGTAGCGTTCTTTCATTAAACACCCCCTAATAATATAGTTACATCGGGACATAACGCATCAACACCTTTGACAAGTAACACAACCGCCTCCGAGGCAAATATTTAAACGTCGCCGCGATATTTAATCACACGGTTACGGTGCCAGTTAAAATATAGTGCGGTACCTTACCAGTCGGCGAACGGAAAGTTGTAAATCAATGATCATCGAAACGGGACAGGGGTACTTAAAATGTTTCTCGAAAATATCAAGTGCGGCGTGTTCCCGATTTCGCGTAATTTATGAAATAATTACACAATCGATCGTTTAGCGGTAAAGTCGAAAATCTTTGTTTGGGCCGAGTTATTTTAATCATTATTTGTACGCGTCCAACTCTATTAATCACAATTTCGTATGTAAAGTGGAACTTCAAGTAAACATACCTAATCGTAAGTAATAGTTAGAAAAAGAAAATTAACTACCTACCTAATATTTTATAATAGTAGGTACAGCTATTTCGGTAGTTTTTTTTTCTAAAAGCAATCGACCATCACGTAATTACATTGTCTGTGAACCGCAACACCGCCTCTGAATTATGATATTTAAAAAAAATTAATACGTAATCATAGTTATTACGAACATATCGTATGTAATGTAATGAAATTTATATTGAACTGAAAATAACCTCCTTTTAATTACGTAAATAATCGTGCTTTTAAAGCCATTTTAATAAAAATTGTTTATTAAAAATCAACTAACAACGAGCGAGAAGTAAAATAAATTTATAGAACGTAAAACGAATAGAATGCGTATTTGTTTAATCCTAATGTATTTTTGAATATTATAAGTGCAAATAAAGCTGTAGGAATTTAAGCCTTAATTCAAATTAATTGCATTTTTTTTAATAAAGACAATCGCCGATTCTTAATATGTTTTTAGACGATCTTGACTTCTAGTTTACTCCATACAGTGTATAATTAATTACCTTAAATGGCCTTAAGCTTTAAAAGCTATCTATTAGCGAATTATATAACTCGATAATTCCGTAAGATAGTAGGTAGTGTGTATGTATAGTAATAACAGATTTTAGTAGATAGCGCTATTAAAGGTGGATTCCTAAACCTACTCTATTATTATGGCATTTATAGTCATCGAATTTATAATCTAAGTACTAAAAAAAAAGCGACGATGCAGATGTATTTTTCCAATATCAAAATCGAAATTTTTATTTTCCAGCACAAAACCACGGCCTGTTGTTGTTTTAAGACCGCTGGCATCTAGGAGCCGCGCCGATTACGATTTAAAAATAAGTGAACAATTTCAAATGGTCTACTTAAAATAATACACTTCATTAAGTGCTATTAGTTACCACATACGTCTGACAATCGGTGTGAAATATTCCCTAAATTAGACTGAAGACATTCTCATCTATGTAATTTTTTTTTTAAGAAACCACCTGGAGTCGAATGAATTATGGCTTTTAGGCGGGCGTTTAGATAATTATTACCCCTTCATTTTCAGCGCCCGAATTTTCGAATTAAATATACAAGACGTCGAAAAAAATATATATTTTTTGAGTAGGTAGATACGTGCAAATAAAACGACGAGGAGAAGAGACGGTATAGTGTGCAATCATCTTATTAGCACACGTACGCCTACAAACCTCGCGGCGCTTTCGAATATTAAAATCAACATTAACTTATTTGTTGTTTTATATTGTTGCCTCTGGTTAGGGTTTTCGCATGACTGCAGTGAATTATGCTGCTTTTATCTCTATAGTCGTCGGTTCGTATTATAACTTTATTATTTGTGATTAATTTCAGCTTGCCTTCTATCCTTTAATCGGAACCACAATTTACTTACAATTTATTCATTTTCACACAGCAAGGAATGTCATTTTAAGTGATATACAAAACGTATGTAGGTACTATCACATTCGTTGATCATGTCCCGGTATTTCATCTCATTTTACCAAGCGTAGGTCCTAAATACATCATAATACGCATGGGTGTAACCATACGCATAATACACCACTTAATTCGCTTTCATTAAAATCTTTAATTTTTAAATCCTTTTGTTGTTTAGAATAAGGCCGACTGCCCGCTAAGGGTAAAATTATTACGTTTAACAAGTAACGTAAGTATATTATTATTGGCGTTATACTGCTTATTCTACAAACACGCGTTAAATAACATAAAATAGTTAAGCATTTTTGTTTTAAATTGATGATTAGGTATTTTCTTGTAAGGGGTATTTGCTTTTTAACCTACACTAAACTAAACTAACCTCATTTACACTAACCTAACCTTATCTCATCTATTCTAACCCCTTTTTTACCGTGCACCGGTATTTCCTTAATCCACAGGTTCGTCTTTAGCTTAAATTTTGCTACCCTATTTTATCATTTCTTTTTGCCCTTCTGCCCCTAATAACTTGCAACAATGACGTTATTTACAATGGTCCACTTATTTTCACTTATTACCATGATTCACACTATCCTTTTTTTTTTAAACTATATACCCTGGGATCATCATTCCTGGTATTCATCTGACGTATTAGTTTCCAGTTCTCCTTCCAGTCTCTTATTCGTTGTTTGGGGTCGCCCTTGCCTAGTTAATTCTTTAATGGCTTTGGCCTTCATGATATCCCAATTGTTCAAATATTAAACAAAATAATAACTTGGCGAGTATTTTTAACACGAAGTTTCTTCTATAGAACGAGAAAAATGGTACCACTTACCGCGTTTTTTTTTTAAATTTCCGAATTCGTTAAATCGACAAGAACATTTTAAAATTACGGATATTGCCGATCACGTTCAGAAATTCGATGGTATTACCAGAAAATTAGAAAACCCTTTACCAACAAATAATCAAATAACTGTTATTACTGTAATCATAATTATTTTATCGAGCATTGATTTATCGATACTTGTCAAAGGCAATTACGGAATGATTTTTTTTTCGAGCAGTAGACACAAGACTATCGCGTGCGTGCTCAACAAAATTATCTTCTTCCCGTTTGATTTTTGAACTAAAGATACCACATATTCCATTTCGTACGCCGCTTTTCACAAACACGCGGTACAAGACGACGTCGAATTTACCAAATAATAAAACTTGCACTCAAATCGAACCAAATCGAATTTAGGCGGCACCCGAAATTGTTCCAGAAAAGATAACCTTCGCGGTTCTTTCCCGCCCTTTAACTTCGCGCGGCGACGAATTTTAAGAATGGCTTTTGTTACCTGACTGTCTGGCAACATCTGCATTTAAACCGCATTTATAATATTCCTCTCAATGACATACAGTCAATCCTTTATTTACACCCACGCACACAGCTTGTCCTGCATCTGTTCGCTGTTTACCCCTTCACGTGCTATTTACTTCGGATTTTTGATAAGATGCGTGGGTGTATAAATCGTTTGTTAACGTTCAAAATCTTCCGTAAGTAAACGTGATAAAATCGTTTCACAAACCGTTAACTCGCCGATTCTGAGAAGTCGTTTTTCTAACACCTTTCGAAAAACGTTAAATTGAAAAACAATTGTATTTCGATCGATACGAACACAAATAAAATTCGTCGTTATTAGCGAAATTGTCGTCATCAGGATAACTTACTCACACGCCATTACTCGATTATTTCACGGTTTTAATTAATAAAACGGCGAAAAAATGGTGTAAAATGGTGTCTCTGCACAACGCTTGACCACAGATTTTCGAGTTGAATATATGACGATTTACCACAACTTACCTATACTCCAAATTACATCTATTTCGAGATAGAAATTAGATACTTTTTTCAAAATAACTTAAAAACATGAAATTTGACACACGAATTACTGCAGTTAATGCTAACAAACACATAGGGCGTTTATTTTTATGGGCCGTAGCCTCAGTTATTTATCAACAAATTTTCTACGCGCACGCCACTGATTCTTTTGGGAACGTTTTTCGAAAGTCGGGTTAATTTAGAAACTTTTATTACTCTTAGAAAAATTTAATATCTTCCACGGTTTTTTAATAAAAGGGCAATTTTCGTTATAATATACTTGTAACGTTTTAATGTTTGTAATGTGTAAAGTTTTTAAGTCGAGACGTTAATGAGTAATTTTGAAAAACGTAAGTGATAACGCCTCGCTTATATCTCGAAAAGGACGCAATTTGGAATACGTCTAGGTCGAGAATTTGTGGTCGAGCGTCGTTCGGACCTTTCAGAAACGCCCTGTACATCCACGTGAAACATTGAAATTAGGGCGGCATTTGAATAAGAAGGCCCGCATCTTCGTATAAATCATCTCTCGACAAACGGTATTACGGTGCCACGAAACGCACGTGCCAAGAAAACTTATTCTGGACGCGGGAAAAATAAAATATACGTTTGCCACCGCTGGGTTACCGTTAAGGTGTCTCGCGCTGCCTTCGTCGAAATCCGGAATTTCTTAAATTTCGTCGTATTATCGATTTCGAGAGATTGTAACTTGATTTTTAAATAGAAATTCGAATCGACGTAGGCAGAATAATTAATTTGCTTTCGATGGCCCGCCGAAAAATTCCTGAGAAAACAACGTGCACTTCGGGATGTTTCAAGGAAACGTATTATTTAGATAATATATACGTATTATATTTAATCTTATTTTAAGGGTCGCATGTCGTGAGACGAACGTTTACGTAAACCAACAACTAACAATTAGTTATACGGGACAGTCTATAATATGCGAGGGTGCACCGAATGAACCATTAAAACACCTGTAAAAAATGACGGAATTGTGGTAAATTTTGAAACTATTCCGTTTCCTGTTCCATCGAACTATTTAAGACTTGCACAAAAAATCAGATGCTAAATTTGATTTATGGCCAGCCCCGCCGAAACTACACAAACGCCATTTTTTACGCCGATTTTTTATTATTATTATTTTAAACTAAAATAAACCAAACATCAATGCCGTGGACGTGAACTAATGGCCTCCCCGAAAACAACAGGACGTTTACGGTTCGTTTTATGTAATACAAATATTTTTCTCGAGAGTTTAACGTCAGTAATTATTACACGTCAATTTTCGCTTAAATGTATAAATAACTGTAATCGCGGGGTTTAAGATTAAAACGATAAACTAATTTCGGAGCAATTAAAAATAATTAAGAAAAAGTGTTTTATTTAAAGTCGAATTTGTATCTGCGTTACGTACCGTTTTATTTTATTAACTGATACGTAATCCACAATGTTAGGTAAGTATTTAATAACGATGTATTTTATTGACGAGTACGTAATTTATGTACTTATAAACGTCGTTAAAGAGTAAGCTGCTCCTTTTCGAAGAAATTTCATAAGATAAGTATGCATATATTCTACCGGTTTTTTTTGTTGCCGAAAAGTGTCGTCTTTATTCGATGAACTGATACGTTTTATTTGTATTAAGTGATTAATTATGATCGGAGCTTGAAATAAAGTTCAACGCTCTTTCAGACAACGAAATAAATCTGTTCGATTTATAATACGTGCATTTTTAATCGTCGATATTTTTTCGTCGCTCGCTGCGATGTCAGTATATCGCGAAGTAGTTTTGACAGAAGGACGTAACTCGCAAAAAGTAAATTTTACAAGAGCGCACATTTTGTGTTGTCGCGCAGCTATATAAACAGATTCATTTCGCGAAGTTACAAATCGATTTTTCGCAAAACGTGTGGGTTACGCCGTTCTGCCAAAACGCCATCGATACGGTCACTTTACAAAAACGTTCACATTCACCATGGTACGTAACAGCTACCTAATATAATTTTATTTTATTCGACATTTGAAACTGTAGATGATTGAATACCAAATGTACAATGTAAAAGTAGCAATTATATTATTATAGGGCACCGCCTGAGGGGGCCGTCGAATTTTAAACCCTTAAAAAAATTTAAAACGGTTGATTTTGAATTTGTCAATGTAATTCGATGGTGGCAAAAAGAAAAAAATTAATTCCAAGAACCTTAAAATCAAGGCCCTAGATGGGCCATTTTAAAAATTTATGGCCTAATCACTACATCAACATTAGCTTCTAAAAATGCTCGTGCTCGGCTAAAGTTTCTGACTAACTTATATCTTCTAAATACAATTTTCGCATTTAAAATGCAATTTAACCTATGCGCGCGCCAAAAAACGTGACCTTAAAAAATACGTAAATATTGTTATTTGCGTTAAGAACATGGAATTTTACATAATGACCAACAACAGCTAAGGCAATAATTGCCTTAACAAAAAAATTAGAGTGGTTTTACCCACTTCCCGTGCAGTTTATTGGCACACCCCCGAATTGAATATTAAAAACAACAGTAAATGTACCGATTTTCGTCATTTTATTTGAAAAGGTTCAGGAGATGTTAAATAAAAACCATTCTAAAACCCACATTTGAAGGGACTCCACCTCCCTTAGGGGGCGTTTTAGGTTTTCGGCACGTTTTGACTTGCGCTATGTGTTCTCAAGTTTTGACCGCTTATTTTAGGAACACCTCGTGTAACGGAAAATTAAAAATTTTAAGGATATAAAATTTAATGGGCCCTCGAGGATTCCCCATAGATCGGAATTTTACGCGCTGCGGTTCAAATGGCCTTATTTATCTTTAGTAGGAAACGTCTGTGTTTAAAACATTTCATGCTTTTAACACATATTGCTACATTTTCTCGACTATTGTCTTGTAGTTCGTCCTCCACTATAATACCATTGTATATTCATTGTTGTTTAATAATACTCGCTTTAGGTATTTCTTATCAGAAAATATAAATAAGTAGTTAATTTAGAATATATTTACATTTGTATTAGCTTATTTGAACGATTTCTAAAAAATCTATTTTAGAATTAGTTGAACAAGTTAGTGTTTACTGATACGAACAAGAAGTTTTGGGAAAGTCCCTAGAAACGTATCCGAAAGCGCCGAAAACGTTATAGAACTGAAAACGTAAGTTTTAGGAAGTAGAAACATTAATTTCTATAGGAATCCATTATGAAATTCGGCACACACATTTAGTCAATAAAAGTCTTTAAGACGTATCTTTTAAAAAAATCAAAAGGGGGGTTTTTGAGATATTAAAAAAAAATTCTTCTAAGGTCTTCCAAAATTACAAAATTTAAATATCATAGTCACGTTGCTTGTCAAATTAAAACCCATTAAAAACACAAGAGAATAACATCAAATTGAGCGCTCTAGATCAAATAGGTTGAGTTACAACGTTTTAAAAAGTTAAAGATGTTGTCATTTTTGTGCGATTTTTGCTTCTTTTAAAATCAATAACTTAAACATTTTGGGTTTTTTGTCTTCTTGATAGGTACAATGAATACCTAAATAAAAAATCTTATAAATCTGAAATCTTAAAGTCCAAAAATATGTTTTTACTAGTTGATTTGACACAGAATGACGTTGTAATGATTTAAAACATATGCTCCTTATCAACATATGGTTTTTTATTGTTAGTTTCTGAGAAAATTGCATTTAAAATTTTAAGTACAACCCTGTCCTTGCTCAATTGAAAATAACTTCATAATGTTAAAGACGCATAATAAGGAGACGAATCATTTTCAAGATAAAATTCAATCGATTGCGTCTGCATTCGGGGTTCGTGTACCAAAAATGACTTTGGAACCGAGCGCGAACGAGGCGAGAGGTGGCAACACGAGATAACGCGAGGTGACCCAGTATACTCTCGCTTCGCCTGCTCTCGTTGCGCTTCGGCGAGAGTGTACTGCCGGCATTGTAGTCTTTATACAACCACCGTCTAATATGTGTACAGGTAAATCATCTATACTATAGAATACGTCACTTTCCAAACTTTAAATCGAATTACAAATAAACAATCTAGTAACTTTTTACTTATGACGTGAATCGCTTAGCCGGTCGGATAACGTAAATAAGGACAACTCAAAAAATATTAAAAAACCTGCATATTGTAATAGATTTTTGAACATTGCAGTAATAACTAAGCGACGACTTTTACAAGTAAGTTTAATAAGAAAACCGTTGAACTACTAGAAAAACATGTTTGAAATTTGATATGCAAGTAAAGTCGGCTAGCTCAATACTCTCGTTATTTTATTGATTCCAGTATACATAAATTTACATAAGTATACTGTTTAGATACAGGTAAGTAAGAAATTACAATTCATTCTATTACCACCCAGACACTAAATTTAAAACTTTTCGGGTCGATCGTTTCGGCTTCGATTAACTATTTTACGACAGATTCGACGGGCGTTTCCGTGGTGAAATCGAAAATTTTAAGTTTCACTCATTTAAATGTCAAATAAACAATCGAAATCATTAATACGGCACGCCTTCGACGAGCCGCTATTGGAAATTTCGTACAGTCGAGCGCAAAATTAATGTCGCGGATCGCCGGCGTCGCGAAAATCCACAATCGCAACGTTGCCGCTTCGCAATTTGTTCGTTGTATCGCGGCGTCCGCGCAGCGCTCGCGATCAGCGACATTTAATTTGCACTCGACTGTACAAATGATTATGCGGCACACGAAACGCATTTACCGGACATGCCGCTTGTTGGTTTTATTAAATTGCCCGTCGTTGTCCACGAAAATTTATAAGAAACGTAGATTACTGGAATTAGATAACGAATATTACAGGACGTTAACGTCCAAAATAGTTTTAGATAGAATTATAATTGCAATAGAAATACCGCACTTTGATTGATGGTTCGTTCGATTCAAACCGGGCAAGTAGTGTAGGTACGGTAAATTTGGGGTGGCTTTCCTGTAGTGCCATTAGGGCGGGCAGACGTAGATACAGGTGTATGGGTGTCTGCCTCCACAGGTGCATATCAAGGTCGCATACTTAATACTAAATCTTAAACATATATCTCATATTAATCGTAAATATTTTGACAGAAATAAATGAACTAATTAGTTTTACTTACTTTATATACGTAAAAAAAATATATATCGTGTATCTCCGAAATTCCTCCAGCTTTAATTACTTTAACGTTCGAATAATTTTCAGTATCAATAAATTCTACGGTGAAAGCAGTGGAATACTAGAAATCTGGACTACCGAAGGTAGGTAAATTAATTATCGAAGCAACGCATTAGAGTTGTTGCATAAATTTGTTTAAAATTTTCCTACAACGGCACTAGACCAAGTTCGACAAAAGTAGCACGAAAAAAGTAACTAAATCAGCGTTATGACAAAAAATGAAGTTTCGATCTTAACATTAGACGTGTATCTGTTATAGGTGTACATATTTCCGTCCAGGTGCTTGAAAAGCAACGATTTGGCAGGTGAATTCACCTGCCCGGCACGGGTTAACTCCACACGGGGCCGTTGACTTAATTTTACAACAACCAAAAAACATTATGAATCTGTATTAAAAAGATTGCATAAATGTACAATAATATCGGTCTAGTTCGTCTCAATTTATTTATTTACTCACCTCAATCGACGTAACATTAAGAAAATTACTGTTACCGCGTGCATTTTAGATGTTTTGCATATTCTCAAAATCAACTTAAAAAGGTCAACGTTATTTATATCGCCATAAATCGAAATATTTTCTCAATGATAAAAATGTTCAAATTATGGTTACATTTTTTAAATTGGCGTTTTAAGTGCTAAGTGGCCTCTCGCGATTTGTCGTCAATCGCAAAATTTGTTATGCAAATAGACCGAACGCTCGTTTTTTTTTCAAATGTTGAATTATTTGCGATCGAAAACGTCAATTTGTTTGTTACGGTGCCGATTAGTTATCCACAAATTGAGATTACGTATACGAAATTTATTCTCATCCACGCTCGCAACTTCCACATTTCATGATCCTATTACATTAAATCGTTGCGAATATTTTTTACTCGTCGATACATTGACTCGTTGTGTCTAATACTTTACTGTTATTAGTTTAAAGCTCTTTTGGCCAACTATCGTTGTGTAGCGTAAACGCAAACAAAGCTTTTCCATCAGCGCATCATCAGGTATTCAGTCACCGAAAATTTCAGGAAGCGGCCAGGGGAGAGATTGACTCTCGATATGTTGTTCAGAACATTAAATAGATCAACTTTACCAATTTTTAACTTTTTACTATTTTTTTGCAAAAGGTTCAATCCAAACTTTGTCTAATATGACTGTGCTAAAACCATGGATCTAGTATTGATGTTATATTTTGTAGGTACCCAGGCATTATAATGTCGTCAACTATTGGTCATTTGGGGCTCAATGGGGACGTCGTAAATGATGTATATAGTGACGTTAAGGGGGTATTATCAGGGTCCGCCATAATGAAAAAGTATAACAAATGAAACCAATATTAATATACATTGTTTACGAAAACGAAGCATCTTTACGAAAGATTCATAATTTGTATAGATACATCCAACCTTCTAGTTTTCAACAAACTCATTGCGTTTTCTTAATAAGCTTAAGAAATTATTAAATTTGCAATCAAACATACAATAGTATTTTAAAGAAATACGTCACTTCAGGGAATAAAAACCACCTAGAGTAATAGATAAAGCATAGCTACATACTACAAACACAACGTTAACAGTTAAAAATTAACCATTTTTAAGAACAAAGGGCATAAAAATTAACCTAAATTACTATAATCTAGGAACATTTTCCTGATGTGTTTGTTAAGTTGAGTCAATATGTAGTTCAGCTGTTTTTAGAAGGATGGCAGCACGTGCAAATTTTTGCGTTGTTGTCAAACGTACAATTTATGAAACTTCATCCAAAGTAAATAGAAAAACAGAGCAATGTTTTGTTTGTATTTTTAAGGTTAAATTTGCACTAGTCAATAGTCAGCTTCAGTTCTACTTCACTTTACGTTATATGAAATTTTCAAATTGCAATAAAATTGCATTTGTTTTTGCAAAATATAGTCGTGCTAACTAATACTCCTACATTTTATTTAAAGTTAACTTCTGAAAATTAAATAAACAATATATAAATATATAACAAAATCCAGATAACACAACGTGCGGACATCCATAAGACAATTGAAGGGTCTGGTGCAAAAAGAAGGCAGCTCCAACTGTATACGGATTATACGGACTTTTACAGGGGAATGCGAAAAAGGATTATTACCAGACGAATATGTTGTACTGGTGAAAAATACTTGTAGCAAGTTTGTAGTAGTTTCGGTTACCCAAAACGTCATTTTAAATTTCAGTGGACTGAAAATTTGGTCACGGTATGTATTCTTTACTAAACTATAACATAGCGTACAACTGGAAAATATTTTTTTAAACGTTAAACAGTTTTTACCTTCTCCTGAACAATTTATAACAATGGAGCTGCCCCCTTTTTGCGCCGGACTCTTCAATTGAGGAGCTTAGAGGAAAAGTGGTACAAATGACATTTGTTCAAATGATGACATGTGCAGTATAACAAAATTGTGAAGTAGAAGTTGCTTAAATTAATACAGTTTATAGAAAAAAACAGTAGTATTTGGTCCATAATGACAGCTATATGGCACTCAAAGTTGAAAATATTTTTAGCAATTGTGCTAAGTTTAATACGAAGTATCTCGCATAAACTCAAATGTCACTTGTACTACTTTTCCTCAAAGTCCCTTAATTGTTAAATGGATTTTCAAATAGGTTCGTTATGCTGATATTATATGACACGTATTCTTATACAACTTGTAAAGTATATCATTCGAAGCATATTCAACAATCAATGAGCAGTAATCAAAAATACAAACCGATGCTTCAAATGGTGTCTGATTATTTATTCATTATCAATTATGCCCTATTCCAACACCAAAGGGAAGAAGGAAATTGATTAATATAAAATATACCATTCAATAGAAAATCATAAATCGATGTATTCTGCTAAATACAACCATACATATCTTTTCTATACCGAATAACGGTGACACTTTTTGAACTTAACTGTAATATTCTTAAGTATACATCTACCCACTGCTTTGGAAGATTGGTATTAGTTATTTCTAATTCATCTTCAAATTTTGTAGATAAAAATGATTTACAGAATACATAATTATTATCTGCAAGATACCTAA
Organism: Rhagophthalmus giganteus; assembly: GCA_036326145.1. Classification (NCBI taxonomy): domain Eukaryota; kingdom Metazoa; phylum Arthropoda; class Insecta; order Coleoptera; family Rhagophthalmidae; genus Rhagophthalmus; species Rhagophthalmus giganteus. Next base: position 14,836,186 of record JARFJA010000036.1, on the reverse strand, counting down.
TACCTCTAACCTTTAAAAGAAAATGGTTGAATAACTGCATCGGTCAACAATTTACAAAAATTTATCGAGGAAGATCGATAACTTTATTTTGGCACTAAACTCCTATAGTGAAGTTGAATGTTATTAATATTATATTGAAAATTAATGATTGTGAGATGTTTACCTATAAGAAATATTCAATGTGACATATGTTGAGGTTATGTTTTTTTCTTATTTGTAATCACATACAAATTCAACTTTAGTAATAAGGTACTTAGGGGGTATAAGGTAATTAATATAGTATAATAAGTATAATATAATATAATATAGTATAAGGTAATTTAGTACTTTTGTAGGTGTTTGTTAATTTATTATGAGATATAAATAATAATATATATACACAAAACGCGTGCTTTATTTTAAGGTTAACTTTCACATTTTATTTCATTTACTGTTTTATAAAAAGACATTCAAAATAACAAACACCGAGAAAACTTGGGTACACAATATGTAAAATATAATAATTAATGTTTTATATGACATAAGTATAGTTATAGTTTATAGTTTCATAATTAAAATTTTCTAACGCACGTTAGGCAATCCGTATTAACAAACTATATTTCGGAAATCTAAAAATGCATATTGGTAATCCGAACCCACTCGTGAAATTCCGTGCAACATTTCGTAATGAACAAATTTAATGTCGAACTAGGCTTTGCAGAATAAAAATGCATAAGGATAAAGACATAAAGATAGCGGCAACACTGCTAACTTAAAATATCGCGAATTAGCATTAAAAAAATTTAAATTGTAAATTCTTTAGCAGGATATACATATGCCATCTATTAGCAAACTTGTAAGTGTTAGTTCCAAAATTGCCGTCGATTTTGACTGTAGCGTGCTAATAACCCCTTAATATGACGAGTTAATGTCACAGCCCAACGACGTCAAATCATGACCAATCTAGTACGTTACTTGAGATGTCTAATCGACGTCTAATTTCCTTAAATGGGACGTCGATTTGACGTCGCATTGACGTAATCCCAAGGCATTAAAGACACGTCTAAAGGGAAAAAAATACAAATACATTCAATATAATTATTATTTTATTACAAAAATGAAGGTACAAACAAAGAACCTAAATCTAAGAAATTAAATAAGGTATGTAACAAGGTATATCAAAGAATGAACACAAAATTATTTGGATTTACCTACTTAATAACCAAATATCGATATTATTGTTATATACGAGTAATACAATAATATATTTAAGATAAGAGTAAGCGGTAAATATAATATAAGATATACAGTGTGTCCACGAGTTTGGGGTCCTTTGATAGAGTCTAAACTAAGTACAATATAAAAACTATTTTAGATAAAAGCTTGCTGGTTGTAAGAGTCGCACAATGTAAAATTTTACATCAACGAAAGACACCTAAATAAATTAATAATGAAACGGGGGTCACTTACGCCACAAAGACAACCTAGTCACCTAAAGTTTAAAACCTATAGAAATAAGTAGAATTTGTCTGTTTCTTGTTAAGCCATGATTTGTAAAATTATTCGTTTTAACTTTAAGTGGCGATAGACTGATTACATTTTCACTTACCGTTAAGAAATTATATCAAAATTTACAATTTAGAAATTTACAACGTAGAACTCACCGCAAAATAAAACCACTATCCTAACAAAACCGCTGGTAGTAAACCATTACGTGATCAGTATACACAGTGGCGTGACCCTTTAAAGGAACTAGTACTAGCCATTGACGTACACAATTCGAATAAATAATTGGATGTAATTTTACTTGTTTAGTTGTATACTACTGTATTTATAACGTATAGAACTATTACTATTAATCGCATAAACGCGATAGTGCATAATTCCAAAATAGATTTATATATTTTTTAATTAAAATTTTGGATTAAAACATAAACATGTTGGAAAAAATTACGAATATTATACGCTTTAAATTAACGCTTCAAAACATCCTTATCTTCGCTTTTCCAGTAAGGCTTCAGGACTTTGGAATGACCAAACAAGGACGTCTCAACGACGTTCTTTAATGACGTGAAATGTTCGTTGTGAAAGTGTCGTCGCGCGTACGTCACTTATTGGGTCCACGTCGTCGCCGACGAATCATTACCAATAATTGACGACATTATGACGGCAGTGTGCCGCCTGGGTAAGATTTCTACGCTTTTCCATCAGGTGTCTCGTCCTTTTTGGCTTTCTCGGACTCTGCACTGTCCTGACAGGCGACTGTAAACTAACATGTAAGTAAACACCTGTCACATATGGGAATAGAGAAAGATCCTATCTGACCGAGATGAGAGTGGAACGAAGCTTAAACATCCTCTCGCTACTTGGCGAAATTCGACCGAGGTTCGAAACGTTTGGTGCAGCTTCAAAGGAAAGAGTTAAACTTCGAGCAGGGAACCGAAAATCGGGAAGGTTTGGTTCTAAAGCGAACAATTAAACCAGCTTTTAGAAAAACTCAATTACCAATTCCTCCAGCAGGTTAACCGGTTTTATGGTTCTTGGGCAGAAGAGGAATCAAAAATAGTTTTATCTTTTGCTTGATAACAAATAGAGTATCGTTCCCAAGACCTTTCATTTCCGATTTTACACAAACAATAAAACATGAGCGATCATAATAATACCATGAGTTATCTAGTACAACCAAAAAATAATTAAGTCAAAACTAGGACGAAGTCAGTCGGTATTGTTAGAACTGAAGCCGCATCACTTCACCACCTACAAAAGCAATCGTAAGAGAACTTAAAACAACAAAACTTAAAATAACACGGTCAATATGGGAAACCATTTGAATGCCTAGCCTCACTGTCAGTTAATCGATCGTTGCACAATAATTTAATTCGTCGCAAAATCTTTAAAGCGTCAATCGAATATTTATTTCAAAACAAATTCTTTTAAGAAAATCTGATCCATCAGTCCGTTATTAAACGAGATTATTATGCAAAATTATAAAGCTTTATTCGCGTTTTCCTTTCCTTTTCCATTTAAATATAACTTCTAAGCCATTTAATTTTTTTTAGTTCGGTTTGAAAACGATCATATGATTGAGTGTAATTTTCAATTTGAGTTTGATTTTAAGGTCTCATATTTAATAAAAATCCAGTGCGTCCACGGATAGACCTAACTATACTTGTAAACTTTTTTATTTCTCATTTTTAGAGAAAAATCGTTCTTTATAAAGAGTTTTGATTAGTTTGAAAAGTCCTCGGCCATAGTCAGAATGTCGATATAACTTACAGGGTTGTTTAAAAATTTTGAACGGATAGATAGAATTTTTTCTAATGAATAGATTGGACGGTTCGGTCTTATAACATGGCCTGCATGCTTACCTGATATTGCCCCACTTGATTTTTATTTATGGGGATACTTAAAGCAAAAGCTTTAAAATAAAAAATAACAAAAGCAATAGCCAACATAAATGAACAAGTAATTGATTTAGTTCATGAAGAATTGTCAATTTCCTCAACCAAGTAGTCATTTTAATTAAGTACCAGCTGTATTTACACTAAAAAAGCAATAAATTGATACGAATACAGATTATTGAGAAATAACAGTGAAAGTACCTAATGTTTGCTTAAAAAAAGAAAGTTATTTTAAGTAGATACCGTATTAACTAAAAAGCATTCGCTTATCACCGACATCGACAAAATAACTGCTGAAATCTGATACAAGATCTTTCCCAGCTTAAAGCGCTATTAACGAACGTTTTCTAACAATATGTAAACACAGGCTTAACATGTTTCCTTAAATTTACTTTTACCCACATACCTATAGATAGAAAAGGCGATAACTAAAGGGTTTAACTCGGCATAATGAAGACGAATCCGGCACAACGTGCGGCGAGACCATGAAATAGTTAAATACCAGAAAATCTATAAACTTACAAAAGCTAATTGACAGATAAATGGTTCGAAGTTCTATTTTCGGTAAAAACCTGGACGTTCGCGTTTTGTTCGTCGGTTTATTGTAAACACAGATCGATGCTACTGACGCTGACGGCTGCAGTCCGGTTTTAACTTAATTATCTAGAAACTTGAATCTTTTTTTGTGTTAATCTCTGCATGCCATTTTATTCACAAAGAATCGTATTTTGAGCACACGCCGAATTCAAAGGTGCACGTTTTTCTGAGATTCGGAATTATATTTCGAACCGAAAGCCGTAAAATTGCAAACAAAACACGTGTAAGTTTCATTCCTGACCGCTACTTACACTAAGCACAGGTAGGCTGCGGTCAGTCACTACATCGCCTTTTAACTATGTACGTATTGAAAAATTCGTGATAAGTTTCACCAGAACGTTGCTAAGCACGCAGCAGGACGATGAGACATAATTATTATTTAATGTTAAATTAATATTTTCCGTTTTTCATCTTAGCGTTAAAAGTATTAAAGTTTCTAAAGCCTAGTACAGACCTACATACACTTGTCCACAGGCAAACGTTTTCCATCCTCAACGAAAAACAAAACCCTCGGGTGCGTTTGTTTAGGTAGCTATAGCTTATCCAAACCTATATGATGTTCACGTCATCAACAAAAAGTTACTTAGATTGTTTATTTGTAATTCGGTTCAAAGTTTGGAAAGTGACATATTCTATAGATGATTTATCTGCGCACAAATTAGATGGCATAAAGAAAGACTACAATTTATTAGAACTGTCAAAATACGAGGTACGAGGTGACAGCACTGTGTGAAACGTCATCATCTAGTAATCTTGTATTGATGACGCGAATATCATATAGGTTTGGATAAGCTATACGCGTTTTTAAACAAACGTTTAAATGTAGTTCTGGACCGGGCTTTACGGCAACGACATAAAATTATGAAACTAATGCTGTGATTCTGTAAGCAAATGTTATGCTTAACATTATGTTAAGAAGAGGACGAAGAAAGGTAACTCGTATATATATTATAGGAACTACATTTCTTTATAAACTGCAATTGAGGAGCGTTTTTTTCAAAAACGATCGTGTCCAAAAAATCCTTTTTGGAAAAAACGCTCTTGAAGCGAAAAACCGTTAAAATACGAAAACCGGCTTTGATTTAAATGTTCATGTGACATTCACGATCGTGTTCAAAAAATCCTTTTTGGAAAAAACGCTCCTCAATTGTACATGAATAATGACATGTTAGGAATAGTCCTTAACACCTACCGGTACAAATGTAAATAAATGATTATATATATATATATATATATATTATATAGGAATAGTATGCGGCTTTACAGAACAGGTTTTCGAGACACGCAAAACCCGTTTGAAGTGTTCTCAGATTTGTGTTTCAAAAAAAGCTTTCGCTTTAGAAAAGACTTAGCAATAATGTTAATTAATCGATTGAAACCTGACTTATCTACTGCCCGTTCAAGTGCTATTCCTGCATATTTGAAGGTAATTATCATTACATTAAATAACATATCATATGGGTGCCTATATGTTTAAAACTTTGGTTTTGGATATTCCTAGATATTAGTTACACTTTATTTTTTGGTACATGGACATAACCTTATAACCTAATAACCTTACAAATCCAAACAATATTCGAAAATACCGGGAATGAAAACAATTCACTGCGCATGTGATAAATCCCGTTAGTTCAAAAATATACATTTTTTAACTTTTAGTAAAAATGTTCAAAGCATTTCAACATTGCCAATTACAGAATACGATTTTAATGCTATAATGTTGCACATCACTTAACAGAGAAATGTTATGTACATAATTTAACGTTAACATAATGTTAACTAATTTTACAGAACCACAGCATAATGCTGTGATTCTGTAAGCAAATGTTACGCTTAACATTATGTTAACTACATAAAAATGTAAAATTTTAAAGTATGCAACGAAAATGCAATTCTATAAAGAAAATATTCGCTGTTAATAACATTATGTTAGTAAAATTCACTGTAAAATAACAGTGAGGTAAAACGTGAATGTAACAATTTTACATTGGATTTGTAAGGTTATGTTGGCAGGTAATTTTCGTTTCTTGTGTCAATAGTTTTTGTTGATCTTTAAGGGATGGATGATAATATTGTTATAATGACATATATACTACTAGAAGAGGACGAAGAAAGGTAACTCGTATATATATTATAGGAATTACATTTCTTTATAAACTGCAATTGAGGAACGTGTTTTTAAAAACGATCATGTCACATGAACATTTAAATCAAAGCCGGTTTTCGTATTTTAACGGTTTTTCGCTTCAAGAGCGTTTTTTCCAAAAAGGATTTTTTGGACACGATCGTTTTTGAAAAAAACACTCCTCAATTGTACATGAATAATGACATGTTAGGAATAGTCCTTAACACCTACCGGTACAAATGTAAATAAATGATTATATATGTATATATATATATATATATATATATATATATATATATATATATATATATATATATACATAAATGAAAACGGAATGAAAACAATTCACTGCGCATGTGATAAATCCCGTTAGTTCAAAAATATACATTTTTTAACTTTTAGTAAAAATGTTAAAAGCATTTCAACATTGCCAATTACAGAATACGATTTTAATGCTATAATGTTGCATATCACTTAACAGAGAGATGTTATGAACATAATTTAACGTTTACATAATGTTAACTAACTTTTACAGAATAGGGGCAGTTTTGACTGCTTAAAATTTGACATCGCTGTGTCAATTATTGTTAAATTATCTAATTCAACGTGGACGACAGTTATTAGAAAAGCCGAAAAAATCGTGGCTTTTAGGAAATTGACGTTTACTACTGTTTCGGTAGACTTAGTGGTGCGTTTTGGGGAATACTACCCCGATTGGCCTTGAACATTTTTGAAGGAAACATTTTGAACGAACCCCGTACATTTTAAAAATTAGCGTCAAACGACTTTACGAATTTCCCCGTATAATTCTATTAATCGCGATTTTAATTTAAATGCGTACGTTTTATTAAATAAAATACTCTTAAAATTGCAACTTACCAAGGCAATTTTTAAGTTAATGAAGTAATAAATCACAAAAATGAACTCTAAAAAAAATACAATAATTATGAAGGCGCTACCTTATTAAAATTTTCGATTACCTACTTCCTATATTACTTGGCCGTTGTATGTAATCTCTGTATTTCCGGCCAATCTATAGTTTTGTTTTTATTCGTAACCCACGGAGTTAAGCGTACTACCTATGTAGGTATTTCACAAAAAGTACAAAACCGCGCTCACGATTTGATTTAGTGTGCGACCAAGTGATTATACTCATACGCCTTCAACGCCCCTAGCGCCGCGGACTGTTTAAAATAAACATCAGCTTCGTTTCTCGTTATTTTAACCTGTTTTATTTAAGACGTTTTGGCATAAGGATAATCGACAATTCGAAAATTTTATAACAGGCGACTAACGTTTTCGTTTTTCATTTTTTTTTCACAATGCCGTTATTCCCCTAATTCTCATTTCCTAAGAAATAATTCCAAGTTTTTATAGCCGTTCACGCACACTATAAACCCTAAAGTATTATAAGGGTAGAAGAAATATTTCAAAAACCCGTAATAGGATTAAGCCTTTCCTTTTCTAGTAATTGAAGTCAAGGAAGGATTTAAAGGTTTAGTGAATTCTAAATGCTATGTATACCTGAAAATTGCACAAATGGAAGGTAACCTTTTTAAAGTTTATACGAAATACCTGAAACTTAACCGAGTGTTGCATAACGTCTATTATTAACAGCGCGACACCTAGCCAAACTTAATGCGAACAACGCAAGATGCTTTGAATTTCAAAAGTACCGGCTACTTGTCATTTGGGGTTCATTTTCGGTCAAGTGTGAATCTCGCAAATAAAGCAACCCCCTATTGTGGGCAGGTACGTTGCAAACAAGCCGGTACTCGAGATTATTGACTCACGTCATGGTCATTGAGAGCCGGCGCCGCGCCGTATTACCCAACCTCTTTCGATTTGCTAGACCATCTTTCGGACGAAATTAATGCAAACGTATTTGTTTTTTAAATAAACATTAATTTTTCTGAAATTTCTTCGAAAAAAGATCTGTTTTATAGACAATTAGTGATAAATCGCTGAAATCGATCGAGGTCAGAATCAATTAATTCCCCACTTACACAACACTTTTGATTTCATTTTATATCAATTTTTACGTGAATACTTATAAGGGCACATGGATCTTATCAGAAAATAGAACGTTAAATAGAAGAGGTAAAGGGTAAACATCGAACAGATGCGGGGCAAGCTGTGTATGTGGGTGTAAATAAAGGATTGAGTAGCAAAATTGAAAGCGATACATTCTATATTTCTGGGTAAAATGCAGATGTTACGGTCAGGTATCTAAAGGGGTACTAAGCAGATGCAAAAATAACTACAATACTTTTCCTTTCAGTTTGGCGATCGGAGATAAAGGAATTAATATTTCTTGGTAGGGTCGAGGTATACAAATGGGCAAAGAAATCACATAGATGCGCTTTACATTATAGCGTGTTTGCGAAATCCATTTATAAACGGAATTTAAAATAAACCCCGAGAATAATATCGATTGACGCATTTTTAGACTATGACTAATTTAAACTTGACACCGCTGATTGTTTTACAATAATTTTTTTTAAATAATGTACAATCGAGTGCAAAATTAATGTCGCGGATCGCAAACATTGTGCGGGCAATATATAAAGCCGCGTTCGTTGTTTATCCTCGCGAAATGGACACCAGATTGAATATGAAGCTTACAATGCTCTAGTCGGGTTAATCTAGCGTTAAAAGGAGCCGCCTAGAAGTAATTGCAAACAAAAAAATTTAAACTTACAATCCAAAGTTTACCAAAATCGGATCAATCGTAAGGTCAGAAATAAGGTCCTATAAACCAGTAGAGGGTATATTTACTCCGCAAAAGGTCGGGCAGTTTTGATTTTTGATATGTTTTAGATATTGGGGTACCATTAGAAATCCAAGTTTTCAACCTTGACGCACTTCCGCTCGCGCCGCCAGCGCCATATTGGAAAAATGGTGTCAAAACCGAGTTTTTCGACATAATCTTCTTTCCAGTTTATTTTACGACAAAAATACCCATAAAATAAAATGAAATAAAGAAAATTTCCTATAATTTATGTTGTTATCATTTTTCTGTAAAGTCAATAGTTTCAGCGTGCCAACACCACGAAGTCTACTCCATCTAAAACTAATTACAAACAAAGGATTTTGAACTGTAAATTAATGAGTTGTATTTGGTATTATTCTTGATTTAAATCCAAAATCAAAATCGGTCCAGTATTAAGGTCATATGTATCCTAATTTTTTAAAATTGTGACGTATAGCACTTTGCAGTATCTACGCCTCATGTGTGGTAAGATCTTACGATTTTCAATTAGAAAAATCTTTTTTCTCCCATATATTTCCACCTTGTTATCATACAACGTATTGAAAGGCACGTTGATACCTTTCATTAGAGGTGTAACACGTGATGTTACAATTTTAAAAAGTTCCGGGGGAAGTTTTGACTCGTTATTCATTAAAATACGAATATTTACAGTTATTAAAGTATTATATTATACGATCTATCGGTTTAATATATCAAATTTCATAGAAATCGTTTGCGATGTGCACGCTCGATTTTATCAAATAAACCCGGAGAAACGGACGTTATTTTGCCGGAATTGTGTTTATTGATGCTTTAAAGTTATTACATAAACACCAAAAAGGTCCGTTTTTATTTTAAAAAGTGTTTATCTTTCGTTGGAATTTTAATAAGTTACGAACGAAGAGTACCAATTAATTGTCTCGCATTTTATCGGTCCTATAAATTAATATTATAATTACTGCATCACGAATTAGAATTATAAAATAACGTGTAGTATTTGTACCTTCTACGTAAGCTTTGTTAACAAGTGTCCTCGGTAGTATAGTGGTCAGTATCCCCGCCTGTCACGCGGGAGACCGGGGTTCGATTCCCCGCCGGGGAGAATATTTTTTAATTTCTATTTTACATATAGATTTCAATTTCATTTAAATCATTTTAATACGAGCGATAAAATATTTGCAGCTTTTCAAAATCTTAATTCTAATCAGTTAGGATCATTATTAACCAATGTAATATTGTAAAATACTTATTGTTACAAGAACATTGATACATTATTTGTTTTTTTTTTTATTTTACCTATTTAGTTGTTGGTAGAGAAGGGTCATTGATTATATTGTTTTGTTAATGAACTTAAAACGTTCATCGATAACATGTTACCTACTTGGTAATTGTCCAAGAAAATCGGTGTTAATTTTTTTAAATTATTTTTGACTTTTTCTGTTCAATTCTTTTTTCATATTTATCAGTGACATTTATGACGATGGTAAGGCCCATGAGATAGTTTTAACAGCATATTTTTGTTGCATATGAGCTGTTAACTACATTTTGATATACCGGGTATAGAGTTAAAATAGACAACTTCCGGTTTGGACGGAAGTGACGCCGAATTTGATTTTTAAATAGAACACTCTTCATATTTTACTAATTTTTTTTTGAATTTACGGAATAAATTCTATCTAATTATGTTGCTAAATTTTCGTTTTTCTAAAAAAATAATTTCAAAATTTTTAATTTTATTTTTCAACGCAGAAAACCACGACTACGGTACAATAATAATTATTCTATTTCGAAGTTGGCGTACGAAAACCGTAGATAGTCCTCTATTTTTTTTTTATTTCCAGGCCTGCTATGTTTGTAATTTAAATAATCAAAACGTCAAATACAATCTAGATAGGCAATGAAGAATATCTACCTATTTGTGAATTATTTGGTGTTGAATAAAGATAAATCTGAACATGCGCATATTGTTGTATCCGCGATAAAATTTTCTATCGAATGAACGTGGGCGGCCCTTTCACTTTTCGTTAAAAAAATAATTCTTTTATCAAAAATCAGATTTTTAAAATTTATGGGTGCTCAAAACACTTAATAGTAACTTGTTATAAAGAATTATGATTTGGGAGGATAACAGAGTCGAGATACAGTCACAGCCTTTTGTGTTAAAAAATAAAATTAAACATTTTGAAATTATTTTTGAGAAAAACTAAAATTTGGCAACGTAATCAGATAGAATTTGGTCCGTAGATTTCAAAAATAGTAAAATATTTTTGGTGTTCCATTTGAAAAATCGAATTTTGTGTCACTTCCGTCGAAACCGGAAGTCGGCCATTTTAATTCTGCACGTCAATAAATTGGAAATTATGTCTCGTATGTATTTTCCAAATGTCAAAACAATCGGTTCATAAACATAGTAGTTAAAGCTTGGTCCGGGTCTTGTGGCCACATTTGAATTTTGAAATGTCAGACCTGACCCTCTAATGATTGTCAATAGCAATCGAGGCAAGTTACGGGCGGTTTGAACATAAGGTACATATTTTCCTTAAAAATCGAAATTTATACAAAATCAGAACCGATATTTTATTAAAATCATTTGAAAATCAGAGGCCGAGTGAAACTCTGCACTATCACAATATAGATTTTCGTTGAAAAATGTTAAGTAATTATGAACGCTATAGACCTGTAGTCCTAAATAACCTGCAGCATTTCTTCATCGAGCAATTATTTACCTTGCGATATTGTTCTTTTGTTATCCTCCAAACATCAATTGGAAGACATCAAACAAACGAAACGTGTAATACCACAAAGTCCACGGCTTCACAATAAACGCAAGTCAAAATCCACACGTGGCATATGCGGGGTAAAGTTAAATACACATGTGCTTATTTTGGACGAAGAAGCCCCACGGCAAAAATTAATTGAATAATAAAGAAAATAGAGGGTAGAATTCAAATCACAATTTGATTTACTAAACGAATTTAAATGATCGGTTTAACATTCACGTCCCCGCAGTCTTTTGAATTTTACTCGAACGAATTACCAATCTCAAACTCTGTTGTACTCATACTACGTGGGCGCATCAAATGCAGATCAAATTCGTCCATTATAATAATGTTAAACGAGCACTTACGTACGTACGATTAGTAAAAGTAGCATGTGCCAAAACAGGCAGTTGGTTTCCCGCACCCACTCCACAACAGCTGAAACCCACAAATAAATTGAATGAGTAGCAATATATGTAATATATACTTTTTTTTCTCTATTTTTCAAGGCATCCACAAAATCGGCTGCCAGGTGTATTAAGATACGTTTTGAAGTAAATATTATTACCTACCGAAAGAGTAAATTGGGAGGCAGATGTTTCGTTCTTAGAAAGTGAACGGTAGCCACCGAAGAGCTTTTAATGAATAAATAAGTAATTTTGGTGGTGTCGAGCGAGAATTTTGATTAAAATGGCAATTTTGAAAATTGCTAGAACGAAACAACTTAAAAGCAACTATACTAATTTATTTATTTTAATGAATTTAATTAAAGAAAATTGTAAAAGATGTGAACGCACCAAAGCGGGCGCGGGCGCGGACGCGGACGCGGGCAAAAACATAATCAGTTGAGATAAGATGAGGAATTATTTTACAATCCATTCAGGATGAAGTTTCGTGACAGCGTCCGTGTCCAAGTCCGCTCCCCGGCGCGTGCTTTGGTAAAATAATAAAAAAATTCTATATGCTGTAATTTTGTAGTTATTCACAAAAAATTGACGATAAATGTAAATGACTAAGTCCATTATTCTGTTCATGCCCATTTTTGACCCGGTGGTTCGCGTCAGTATTTAAACCGAGTTTTCATCATTAAAGATATACAGAGTGTTTAAAAAAACACGGCAATATCGTTAGAGATGATAGAACAGTGAAAAACAAGTGAAGTTTGCCTAATACACATTTGCCCGAAGTTAAAAATTACCTTTATTGGAGTAAATAAAGGGCACAACGTTTCAAAATTTGAGATGCCTTCACCTCTTCATTTCTCATTAAATTGTTGGCCAAGAATTTGTTGTTTATTATTTTTTTCTCGGCTTCATTAACGGTTCCCAACAACGCAACGTCTTGTATAGTTGGCGCGCTATTTTGAAATCGCTCTGTACAAGGTTACATTTACCTAAACATAGTCGGTATATCTGAATTCATTTACAATTTAAAGTCACAATTTTGTATTCTAATGAATAAAACAACAATTATTGTGTTAAGTTTCGAGCATTAAATGCTACTGAAAACGATTTCTAAATCATATTCCCATAGAAAGGGTTATAAGTTTCCCATGATATTCTAAAGATACATCTATTATTTAAATTTAAAATAATAGAGAATATTTATAACCCCACTTTGTGAAACTTGAGCAATACTGTTTCAGCTACAAATAAACACATCAGAACTCAGAAGCTGTATAAGATTTTAGATAGAAGAGAGTGTGAATCAAATGACAAATAAAGAAATAGATGTATAACGCCTCCACACACTTCTCACCTCTTATTTAATACACTGTTCGCATAAACGGCGCATATACCCCAAATTATCTTTATTTTTATCGAGTTAATTTGATAACTTTGTACGATTTACGTTGTTATTGTTAAATGGTTAAATACTTTTTAATAAGTAGATATTAAATAATTTTTTTTAAATTAATTAAGGCTTAATTAATTAATTTAATTAATTAATTAATTAATTAATTATTAAAATAAATCTAATGTAGATATTTTTAGAGAAACAGGGCTATTTTAGAAAATTACACGTCTAACGAAATATGTATACCTACACAAACGAACCTAATTAATTGTTTTTAACGTTTTGATATAATTTTACAGTGTATGTAGAACACGATTTCCAAAAAAGCGCTCTATGTGGTATCCGAATTGTTTATCTGTTTTGTATGCTTCAAAGACTTCCCACTGTTTTAGTGCCCGTATCAAAGTGCTATCAGAATCCTGAATAAAATACAAATTTGTTATATGTAAAATTGAGCAACCGTTTTGTAACGTACCGGCCGGCTAACTGACATATCACAATATAATTTTATTAATGTGCCGCATAAATCAGATCGCGCCAAGGAAGAGCCCAATGTAAATTCTTATTGGTATGGAATCGTGCTGTGCGCTACCAGCGGAATATTTTGTTTAAAATAGAGGAAACCCAATAAGTCAATTATTAATAGTTTTTATAATTCGTAAAGGCGCAAATTATTCTCGATCGTTTACCACCACGTGGCGAAGGAGATGGCATTTAGAAATTAATGTTCCTGTAAAACATCGATCATCCTTAAAAGCTCCAGAAACCGTAGTAATAAATATGTTGGCTTGAATAGCATTTTAAAAGTTATTACTTACGAATTTGAATTATTCCGTCAATATAAAAAATTGAAACTTTTTTTTTAATAGGTATACAAATATTTATAGCAATTTTATTAATTCAAAAATAATTTGCCGTTTATTTCCATGATAAGTACCTACGAATGCTTTCCGTTTCGAAAGGTCATATAGTCGGGTAAGCATTGGTAATGTGCTTTGCTCGAATTTGCCCAATTTTATTCTCAAAGGTCCGTTTCGATGTAAGTTTAACTTTAGCAAAATATCGGTTTCCAAAAATTCATGTTGTTATTTTCAAAATTTTGAAAAATATTTTTTCCCCTCAGACACCGTTATGTATTGCGAATTCTGTAGAGAAATTCTGCGAGAATGGTATTATAGAGGTACTAAAAGCTCATCGGTGGTATTTTTTTGGGACTCTCCGTGTACAATAAATGAGAAAATAGTGATTATTAAATTGAAATAATTTAAAAATACATCTTATACGCGGGGAGTAATTTTTCGTCAAATATTTCCTCGTACATAATTAAAGGTAAGGTGCTCCCCATATGTAAATATCAAAAAATTTTCCAAAAGAGTAAAAGGTAAATATTTGAAAAAGTTCGTCACTTGAATTCCATAGAAGTCTGCTATTCAGGATATCCAGGAAATGGAGGAGAATGTCTCGAAGCGTATAAACCGTGTCTAAATAATGCTACAAATTCCTATACATCCTGTAGAAATGCATTGTTGCATCGAGATCTTGCATCGTTTATTCTTTATGTATGATTTTCTCGAATATGCTCGAAAGATTTTACCATTTCCCGGACACCCCGTATTTGGTTGTAACAATTGTTTAAACAATACAAATACAGTAGACTCTCGCTAATCCGGCACATATCGGATGAAATAGTGCCGGATTGCTGTAAAACGTTTACATTTTTATCATTAACTTGACAACGAAGGACAATCGAAGAATTTTCCGCCCTTAATTTTCGATTTGTTTTAACCTCTCGAATAGAATCCCAGAAAACACGGGCGTCGATTTTGGAACACCCCGTATTCGTGCAACCTAAGCGACCTCTTATTTGCAACGGCGCACGTAACAACCTGTCACATCAATAACGCAAAGGGAAACACAATACAAATCTAACAGGAACAAGTGGACGTAAAAAATGTGCGCGTTTTGCCATTCGTTCCACTCCTGTATCGGTAAGTAAGTGCATTTGGCGCACTTGTCATTTACTGACAGTTGCGCTTTCTTCAACGGTCGGGGCATATTCGAAGTTATAACTAATGTGGGCGTAAATGCAATTTAATGCACATCTCGCTAGATGCGCAATACGACATTAATTAAAGAATAAACTACTTTTCCGAAAACGTTACCACGGTAAAGCACGTCGAATGAGGAACGCTTCGCTATGCTTATAAATAATTACTCCGATGCTTACACCTACACGTAATACAGTGCTTTTGACATCTTCGAGTATCGTAATTTACACTCATATGTAATTGGTAGACTAATTAACGTGCATACTCCGAATTAATAAATTAGTTGACGTAAATTGGTTCTTTACGAATTTCGACTGTGAAACGAAATTATTGCACTTCTAAAGAATTTTTTCTTTAGGCCTTAATTAAAGCACGTCGAATGCCGTAATGTGATCAAAAACGATGAGGACAACGACCAATATTGTTTGTTTTTCTTTGCATTTGTATTTTAAATAATAATAACATATATATATATATATATATATTTTTTTTTTTTTTTCGCGTTATAGCGTTTTACGCCTTGCGATTCCCAATTTCCATTGTCCTCTCTCATTCCATTCTCCGTCATTCAGGTTTCTTTCACTCATGGATTTTTGGATCCCTTGACTCCAGTTTTTCCTTGGCCTTCCTCTTTTTCTTCTTCCTTGTGGTGTCCACTCGAGTATTTATTTCGGCAGCCTACTTTCGTCCATCCTCTGGATATGTCCGTACCATCTTAATTGTTTTTCCTCTATCTCCTCTATAATGGTCTTTTCTACTTCCATTATTTGTCTGACATATTCATTTGTTTTATGTTCTAGTCTTGAAATCCTCGCCGATCTTCTTATGGCGTCCATTTCCGTAGCTAATATTTTCCTTTTATCGTTTTCGGTCATTGTCCATATTTCACTGCCATAAGATAGTACGCTTTTTATTATAGAGTTGTATATTCTGTTTGCTCCTTTTTTTAACGTTTCTTGGCCATAATACACCATTGAGAGCCCCTATGACTTTCCGACTTTGTGTGATTCGGTTTTGAATTTCTGTCGTATCTTTACCTTCATTTGTAAATGTTACCCCTAGGTATTTGTACTGTTCTACTTCTTCAATCGTTATATTATTCTCAAGTGTTAAATCTCCTAATTTTGCTCCTATACTCATATACTTTGTCTTGGTAACATTCATCTCCAGTCCCCATTGTTGATATTCTTCCATTAGTTTCCTGGTCATACATTCTAAGTCATCCTTAGATTGTCCGATTACTACCTGGTCGTCTGCAAATTGTAATGTAAATAATGTTGTATCGTTCTTGATTTCATAACCCATCATTCCGCATTTTCTTTTCCAGGCTTTCAATGCGTGTTCTGTATATATTTTAAAGAGTGTAGGCGATATACAACAACCTTGTCTTAATCCCTTATCTATTGCAAACCCTTGTGATAGTTTATTGTCCATTTTTACTTTCGATATGCAGTTGTTGTATAGGTCTTGAACTGCCATTATGAGTGTATGGTTGATTTGTGTGTTTGTTAATGCTTCCCATAATTTTGTAATCGGTACTGTGTCGTATGCTTTTGATAAATTGACGAATAATAGATGTACTTCTCTTTCATAGGCTAGTTCTTTCTCTATTATTTGTTTCATGCAGAATGTATTATCAATGCATGATCTTCCGGCTCTGAATCCGCTTTGATGTTCTGATTCTTTATCGCTATATTCCTAATAGAAAACCTAATAGAATCTAATAGACCTAATAGAAAAGGAATATATATATATATATATATATATATATATATATATATTGTCAAATTGATTTTGAAAATTTTCTTCGTGAGTCACGTGTGACTCGCGGTCACATGGGTTTGGTTCGGTAATTGTAAATTCTCGCATTGTATATGTACAGCAATTACTAAAGATGAGAACCGGACATTTGGGTACGACCGTTTCGGCGTAAGCGTTATGGCGCAAATACAGTTTGACGCAGAGACAAGTTTTCCGAATGGGATTCCTGTATGATACGGATGGTAGTTAGAGGATGGACCCAACTGCAATTTGGCAGCGGAGCCCACTTGGCTTATGGAACTGAAATTCCATCGTGAACCGACAGAATTGCACTTCAGGAACTCACTTTTGCGGGTGCGGGGCTTTGTACTTCTGGGATCCCGATGCTGGGCATAGTCATACTTCAACTAGTTCTTATAAGTTCGTCCCTTCGCTTCCCGTCTAAATCGCCCTTGTTCTTTTTCGGCCCTAAAGCTATTAGAGTACTCGAGTACTTTTACTCGTTTTCTTTATCTCTTGTTCAATTGTATGAGGAATGGGTTCGATATGCTAACTGTTTGAAGGTATACCAACTGTTAGTCCCCGGCAAAATATATTTGTCTAATTTTTTTATTACATACTTTACAAATTTCCACGACTTTGTCCTGATTTTTGAAAATTTTCCACTTTCTTATTTAATTTCCCCGGCCATTTTTCGTGTTTACCGACTTTTCAGCTTGACGGACACCCTGTGTAATTTTATTTTCAACAATATCTGTAACTTCCTTTAGAAAAACGCGACGTGGAGCTTTTCGATCAATATTGTTTTGACTTGTTCGCTTCATGAGCCTACGGTGGCTCTCACGTCCACCCCCGCTGTTCACCTGTTGCTCACATTTGCAAGTCAGATTAGAGCTGCAATATGTTGTACATACGTACCTATCGTATCCCTGCGTATTGCTGGAATCTGTTTAACCCGACATCTCATTTTGTACCCGCCCACGCAACGTTGTATTGTGTATGTGCGTCGCTCGAAGGCCCATTTGTATTCCATTATCAGAATATCGTACGTTAACGTCATAAATTGAATTATTACGTAATAAAACTTTATCTTTTGCCAAAATGTTATAGGTACGGTCTCGATGAGTAAATGTTTTATTTCAGAAAGAAAGACCTTATAAATTACAATGACTTTATCGATCATTTAATATTTTTTTTTTAGATAAGTGTCAATTACGTAGTACATAAAAAGACAATTAAAAACACATCACAAACTGGAAACTTGTTTAAGATTCGTTACAACGTACTCAGGTATTTAAAAATGCAACAAAACCGTAAAAAGTGATTGGATATTTAAAAATTAAAATTATAATTAGACTAATGATAAAATTCGCTAAAATTATGCGATTTTAATGCCATTTCATTAAAATAGCTCCGTTTCGATGTCGGTTCGAAATGTTAATTTTGATCTAATAGAATTATAAATGTAAATTAGTAGCGTATAAAATTATAATGTTGACGCGATAAAAGAATTAGGGAACACGTTATGAAAGATGAAATAACAAAAAAAATCTACTAAAATTTTTAATACTTAGCAATTTTAATATTTGTGTTATAGGTACAGTGCCCTCCAAAAGTACAAACTAACGTTTAGGTCGTTTTAAAAATGTGTTAACGGAAAAATATTTAAATAATTTTTTTCCAATTTGGTATCGCTGGTATTCACTAAATAGCATCACGTACTGGTATCGTTTATTTTAAAATTACATAGGTACATTACATATGTCAGATTTTTATGGAGTTAAGTACGTAAGAAAATAAATACCGTAAACGAAATAGGTATAAGTAACCCTCGTATAACGCGGAGATTAAGGGCTCTAGTTTGTAACAAATTTGTTTTTCTTAAAGACCTGTTAAAAAAACTAACAACTAATCGCGATCGAGATTTTATACGTTTTCATAGCGATAACATGTTAACTGGGTGTTAAAATTAACACATTTTTTTACAAAATAGAACAGTTTCAAAAAAATAGTATCGCACTTTATAAAAATCGTGTTATGAGAGGTTCGGGCTTCACCTAAACCTAAACCTAAACATATTTGATTCGTTCAATTCCATTATTCCATTCTTTTATTTTGTTTTACTTGCACCCTACCAGGGGTAGTGAGCAAATGTTGTATTTAAACGCCAAACAACAAATTGCCTATCAATCAGGCGTTAGTGCTATTACATTAAAGAGCTAACATTGTTAAAAGAACATAAACTATTTAACAAATACATACCTAACGAAAAATTATAAAATCTATTTTGAGCAAATTTCTGAATTATATAATTATATATAATTATTATATAATATAATTATTATATTAATATAATTAATTATATATTTAATTATATATAATTATATTGTATATTTATTACACGCGATGTATCAAAATTAAAGAAATATACCTATAGCTTATCCAAACCTATATGATGTTCACGTCATCAATACAAAGTTACTAGATGATGACGTTTCACAGTGCTGTCACCTCGTACCTCGTATTTTGACAGTTCTAATAAATTGTAGTCTTTCCTTATACCATCTAATATGTGCGCAAGTAAATCATCTATAGAATATGTCACTTTCCAAACTTTAAACCGAATTACAAATAAACAATCTAGTAACTTTTTTTTGATGACGTAAACATCATATAGGTTCGGATAAGCTATATTTTGTTCAATTTTTCCCACTCAAAAAAAAAACGGTGAAAACAAAAGAACAAAACAAATATTGATACAATTCACACAATTTATAGAATTCGTCCTATCCATTTAAATAGCTATCGTTTTAATAATTTTAGATTTTTCTTACGTACTTAACTCCATAAAAATCTGACGTATTTCTTATCGAAAAAACATTTCAAAAAAAATTTCTTGTCTTTTGTAGTGGAATCATTTAAAAACAAAAAGGCTGCTTGTCTTTTAGCCGTTTTGTATGAACTTCAATGAAAACAAGGAATTTCAAAATAAATAAAACTTATAAAACCTTCTAAATAAAATCAGATTAAAGGTCATCCAAATTTTATTACTCGCGACGTCGTATAGGTAGCTACCTACGCATATATTCTTAAATATTTTGTATTTCTTGATGTTTATTTTATTTATATAAGTACGTGGGCCTATCAATTATGAGCGGGATTTTTAAACGCTCTGTATTATAATCGAATAAATTTCCACATAGGTAAATCCTACATAGTTTTCTTCCTTCTTCGCGTATTTGCGCCAATGGATTTGGCCAACTTTTTAATCCGCGTATCGAAGAGTGTTTTAGGACCGATCAAGAAACAATTACGCACAAATTCTTCGATTGTTGCATTCATTGTCTTCAAACTGTTCGTAATGTCTTTTTTAGTGCCCCGAGTGATAATCGCATGGCGATAAATCGGGTTTTAATTTAAAATCCACGTTGTGAGAAAATTTTCGTAAGTTTAACATTGTGGTGTAATAAAACTTAATAATAGATAATGCGTTTCGCAACGGCACTAGGAACCACTTGTTTGCGCGTCGTGCGCGGCTACTTGTACAGTCGACTCCTTTAATTTTGACACCCTGTCCGAAACGCTACAACCTTTTAAGACTCGAGTGGCGCGGCAAGTCATTAATTTAGGAGCCCGCTGTGCAGTTGTGATAAAGAAAATTCAATTCACATTTGCTTGACCCGCATATTTTGAAACGCTCGTATTAGTAATCAATATATTTAATAAAATGTGTATGACGTCATGACCTTTATAATAAAAGCAATAAATTCTGCATTTTGGGAACAAAAAGGAAATATTAATTATTCATTATAACAACCAAGGTTGTTAGTTAAAGTTTTGTTCTTCGACCTTGGCCATGAGGTTATGCAAATCCCTATTGAGTTATTAATACAAATAAATAATACCATCAATACAAAAATGATTGATAAAACACTTACAAGTGTTTATTCGTAGAACCTTCCTTTTCATTTTTTATTACAAATAAATATAAAACTACATCCCTGTCGTCAATACAATCTGAACAATCGTAAATCATATTACACAGTTAAAAAGCGAGATAAGCGCCCTTTTCATATTTGATAAAAAGAACACACAATCGACTCCTACGACCGTAGGGACTATGCCCGAATATTATATACAAAATATCTGATAGTATGTGAAAGGGTTTTGTTGACATTATTATTCTCCCTTTTGTTATCAAGTTTTTATCTACACTTTTTATATGAATTCGCAGATCAAATTCTTAGATAAATGTGTACCAAAAACATATTATATCCGTACGTACCCTCGCTGACAAAATTGCTATACCCAAAATATAATTGATATCTTCGAAATTTTGTGTCATTTACGCGTTTCAATCAAAATAATTCGATCGTGTGAATTGTAGTCGGGCAATTAATTGTAATGATGTAAACGTGGGGTAAATGTGGAAACCGGAGGGCGACAACAATGAAAAGTATAGCACCTTTACATATCTAATGACATTTCACAAACTACCGCTACCCATCACCTGTCTATGTGCACAAATTATACAGGAAATATCAAAAAAAAAAACATTACCAAAGAACCGTTACAAATAGATTTACACTGATACAATTTGTTACATTTTTAATTTATTACGGGTAGGTACGGTTTGTATGTATGGGAATTATTAAATTCGGTTTTCAGTTATTTTACACGATTGTCACAATTACTTACTTACCTACTACTAAATTAATTTGCGACAATGGAATGTCGAACTATTTATACGGTAATAAAATCTTTGACCTAAACATTAGCGGCAAAATCTAAAAAGATACACAATAAAGAATAATATAATTTAATAGACGCGGACGCCAGGTTGTGTGTGTGTTTTTTTAATGTATCGATATACTTGCAATTATAAATATAGGCAATTAATTAATTCAGCACTTAATTATATTTTATATTTGATTCAATTATTTAGGTTTGCATTATTTATAACGGCAATTTTGTTGAACCATTTATCGTTTGGCATATTTCTGAGACCAGTCTAACCAATTTAATACACATAATGGAATTAATGGTTTGTTATATTTTAATTAGGGAACCACCGCATAATTTCTTGTCGGTTCCATTTGTCAAAAGCAAATGTTAACCAGTATCATAATCTATAATATTGATAAAATAGTAATTTTTAATAAATTGATTAAACATCAACATTAAAAAGCAGTAATTTTTCACGATGGAATAAAAAATGTAGGGTACGTGAATTTTTTCCATCCTATTCTTTATGAATCTTTTTTTTTCGTTATTAATAATTATTGTATTTTATTCTATAACTTTGTGCTTTTTTGTATATTTCGTTTCTCCCTAATATCAACACGTTGAAATGTTTTTCATGTGCTTGTCCTAATGTTCTGGTTAAAGCCGCGTACTTACTAAGCGTGCGAGGACGAGCAATCACTCGTATCGAGTACGAGTTAGCGAGCGAGCAACATTTACTCGATCGCGTTCAGAGAAGATCGGGTGGCTGGCGGTACATCAAATAAAAGCCGCGTTCGCGCTGTTTCAGCGTGTTTCAGTTAAAATTTTCTAAATTAACCTGTCTTTTGAAAAAAAAATACTAAAAAAATCAGTAGCTTACGAATAAAAAAGTTGTTAGTAAAAAATAAACACCCTGTGTATAGTGTATAAATTAGTCTATTGTTTACATTGCTTAACATATAGTGTTTATTATATATACCGCAGCAATACATGTACCAAATTGAAAGTTTTTAAGTTAAGTTGTTAATAAATTATTTTGAAAAAAAAACGATTTTCACCTTATTGCCTTATTATTTATTTAATAACGCAATAAAAAGAAACCGTCAAAAAGATTTATTGGTTTTCGAAAGCCAGAGAAATTAGTAATTTGACAGAGTAAATGAAGTTAATAAGAAATGAGTAAAATTGTTGATTTTGAAATCTACAAAATTAGAAGTGTAAATAATTGTTTAGTTTTAAACGATGCCGGACTGGATGTCGTGTTCAAATTTCACTTTGTAATTTCCTTAGCGGTTAATAAGAAAAATATTATTTAAGTTTGCGAGCGAAGTTCGCGCTCGCTGTTTTGGTGAGCACGAGCCGCGAGCGAGTGCGAGCGAATGTTTGCCCTTGAGCTCGACGAGTGCCTAATACAAAGTTGATCTAAGTAAATAGTTTTCAGTTTTCCACATAAATACGTGGCGTAGTTGTAAAAAAAATATTTTTGTTTTCAAGTAAATATTTCGAAAAAAGGGCGTGCATTAAAGTAATGTCGTATTCGTAACGTCTCATTTAAATAATTGTCAAATAATTAAATTACTTTCACCGAATTACAGTTAGAAGTGGAAAAAACTGCGCGGCATGCGTCAAAGCAGGTGTAAAGAAGTCGACCACCTGTAAGAAGACACGGGGAAATAAACGCTTTCGTTACTTTCAAAATGTAAAATAGGCGGAAAGCGCGGCTCGTAATTAATTCGTGTGACCTATTTGATGACCGAATTGCCCGCGCGCCGCTAATTTTTTTCTCGCGGCGGCGGCGGCGCGGCGGGCGTCCGCGGCTTTTCGCGCTCGTCGCAAAAAGTGGCGCAATTACGCAAGTAATTAACGGACTTCAATTCGCCCGCGCGTTAATATATTCAATTAAGACCCCACGGCGAATTCTTTCCGAGATAAGATAGATAATTGAAATTTACGATATCTGTTTTATAGTGAGATAATAAAAAATAATTAGAAACATCGAACCCGAAAATAAGTACTGCGGCGTTGACACTAATTATAATAGTTATTCCTATGAATATTTTAACGGTCATTAAAGGCAATCTTTTGCAAACTAAAATCACCAAACGGCGGCAAATTGGATATTCATTTTGCGACATAAATTAAAATAGCGATTTTCGGAACCCCAAAGAATCTACTAGTGCGACAATCCTTTTACGCAACTTCGGATGGACATCGTGGACGGGCAGGTGGTTTTACGGGCAACCAGGTGCCCAATTCTACTTCCTGATTGGTCACCGGTTTAAGGATAAAATTTATATGCGCCGTACGTGAAACTTAAAATTATATCCTACCTATACTCGATAATAATTATAGCTATACGAAATTTTTGACTTTTACGTTTTTAATGAACGTCGTGACACATCCAGCTTAAACCTTAAATTTTCCGAATTAACGGCTTACTACTAATTTGTACGTCAAATTTTTGTTTTTATACAGAAATACTCGCGGACGGCGGCTCGCAATTTCGGAAGCAATTTAAAAGCTCATGCGAGGAATTCGAATAGCGATACTGAAATTTATACAATATAAACGAAAACGTTTATCTTTGAGGAATTCTTAAGAATTTACGAAAGAATTTTTTTTATTATATAGTTTTGATTGTAAGTACTTAAATTAAATTGAATTAATTTAATTAAATTTTGATTCTATTTATTGAAACAGTGTAAAACATAAATTATAAAGTCGAGTTATAGAAGTAGGTATATTGCACATAGACGACAATTATTATTAGTGTTATTTATAAAATAAAGAAATAAAAAGCATCACAGAAATTACTGTTCCGAGTTCAACTCTAAGAGCTATTTTTATTTAATATGCTAACAGTTCCGTATTTTGTTTTTGTTAAAATACAATGTTTTGATAGAAACTCCATTCCACGACATTTGGACGCGAGCGTTATAGCGTAAGTACACTTTGACGCAGACCCACTAAGACGCGGACCAATTTGGACGCAGGGCGCACTATTAGTTGGATGTTGCAAGATAATTTTATTTAAAAATCGCCAGAAAGATTAATCAAACGTAGGAATGTCCCGTATACTTATTTAATATGTAATAAAAAAACAAGCAAAACCATAATTAAACAGGAAACTCTATATTTTTTTCGGAATTCCCTTGTTCTTTTAATAATGCCAATTAAAACTTCAGAAACCAACATCGCGGCAACGTAATTTAAACTAGTTTTATTTCCAGAATATTTGTATTCAGTTGTTAATCTGTTAGCACGCATATATACGTAATTTCCGGTTCTTTTTTTCAAATGTCCACGATCATCACATCGAAACCCGCTAAACAAACTCTCATAAAATTTTGTATTTATACCGTGATACCAATTAGAACCTGAAACTGTAGGGATCGCGTATAAATTACTTTATAACAAAAAGTAATTTGTTTCGATTAAAAGAGCAGCGACGATATAATGAGAATTCACGAGAAATTCACAATAGAACCGATGTAAATAAAGTTCAGATAAATATTAACACGACGAGCCGCTTTTATAAAGAAGCCAGTAGAAAATTGGTATAATTTTCATGTCTTTATTACATCGTGACAGGTATTTCACGTGATATACAACAACAATAAAATCGTAATCGCGTAAACGTTTCGCTACTTATAAGGCAAGCAACGATTTTATCGAAAGGGTCGTAAACTATATTTAAAATAGTTATTTTGCTTTGATTAAGTGACCTATTTTTCAACTTCCTATAGGTATTTATTTAATAAAGTAAAGAGCACGCGAAATGTACATTTTAATCATAGGCGCTTCGTAATAAACGCTCTGGTTGGAGCTCTTACGGTCGGCCTACCGTTACACCAATGACAAGTATGACAAGTTAGGCTAGCGCCCACTAGTGACAGAATCTAACAAGTCCGATATTGTACTTTGCGCCGCGTTGTCTACGTTAATTCACGTCAATTGGCACTTCTATCGTTTTAAGAAATTTTAAGAAATTCGACCTAATTAATTAGTAGAAAGTGGAAACTTGACAGATATTAATTGAGCCTAACGACTGAAAAATCCCCATAAATTCAGGCTATGCTTCATCAGCCGTCGTGAGAAAAACACGCTGAAAACGAGTTTTTCGCCAGAATCTCCTTTGAGGTTCATTTTACGACAAACATACTTATGTGATAAAATAAACTAGGAAAAATTTCCGAAAATTTATCTTGATATCGTTTTTCTGTAAAGTCAATAGTTTCGGCGTGCCGGCTTCGCAAAATTTACTCTACCAGGTAACGCGAAAAGTTACACTTTACCTTTCGATTCAAACATGAAAATTGCAATTTTCGTTAGTTTATTTTATTATATAGGTATTTTTGTCGTAAAAAAGTCCACAAGGGAGATCGAACAAACAACAAACAAACTCGTATCTGGCGCCTTTTCCTCACGATGGCGGTTTAAGCACAGCTTGGAATTATGGAGATTTTCGACGGGTTAATCGGCAAGGCCCAATTAACAACCGCCCCAAGTTTCCACTTCCTACTAATAACTTAGGTAGGATTGAGGTTTTTTATTCTTAAAATACCTGAACTATCAGGGCTGTGCTTTTACGTTTTGTAAAACATTTGTCTGTACTGACGCACAACAAATACCAATGCGACTGGTGGTGTGAGTTAAAAGAAATCCAATCAAAAATTTGACACTTACCTAAGGCTTTTAATGTTTTCTGCGTAAGGTAAAATATGATATCATAGGTTCGTTTTAAAAATATTTTCTCGGTTCCATACCTTATCCGAACCTTGTATATCGGGTGTCAACGAAATCAGCCTTAATGTTTGACGGTAAAACGGTGTCAGCTTCAAATTTTTAATATTACAAAAATGAGCTTTTATAATTTTTTTACCCTTCCTTTTAGCCCGATCGCGGCATTCTAGATGCACAAATAAAATGATCTTAAAAAATCAAGTGGGCTATAAAAGCATTTCAAAATGATATAATTGTATTAAAAATCGATAGAGAATTCAAAGAAAATCAAAATATACAGGGTGTTCCGTTTAAAAATCGAAACTTGACGTTATTTCCCGCGTAACCGGAAGTGTAATAGTAATTCTTCAACAGTCAAAATATAGCACCGTTGCACTATATTCGTCTCAAAAAAATTCAGACTTTCACCGTCAAAAATAAAAACGTGGAATGATTTCGTTGACACCCTGTATATTATGTCCAACGTGACCATGAAAATGTAATTTAAAGAGCATCTTTTTCGCTTAATAAGTTTATTGTTAAGGGCTTGAAGGCTATTAGATATTAGAACTTTTAAAGAACCATTGGAACGCAAAAAATTAACATACAAAAAACATCACCTACTGTCGCGTATTACCAACTAACAAAAAAGCGCCGCTTTTTGTCGTTGCTGATAATCCCGAAACATGCGAAAATTATGAATGTGTCGCCGTACTACGTGTTTTTTGATTGCCTCACGACCCAGAACACTAATGGTTTAACCGATTCCGGGTTTACATAACTCCCCCCCTCCTCCCCGTCACTCAAACGATGCGACGAATTCGGGATGTAATAAAAAATGACGAACTTACGGATTTCTAATGATGCAGAAATATGACTTTGTGGCAAGATAACCGTTCAGCCCCATAATTTTGAATCATTATTTTTACATCGAAGGTAAATTTAGTGATTTCGTAGGTCTGACCTTGCCTTACTTATGTACGTAATTAACCGTGAGATAAATTTGAGAATTTACACGATACATATTATTAAAAATATATATATTTATATATGTAGGCTGTTATTAAGTTGCGCATTTTAGAATGTTTATATTTGTAAAATAATGTAATAATAATTTACCTGCTTATAAAAAAAAAATTGCGAAATGCATTTAAAAAGTACCTAAGGCCTTAATGACGACGATGAATCAAAACGGGATCTTAATTTTTTTTCGAGTACAAGCAATAAATCCATTTACCTACATAGTTACCGCACAATAATTTTTACTTTCTTAGATCTATAATTAGCTACCGAAAAGAAGTTCTTATATTCCAGATTTTAATTATACGGTGGCGTTATCTTATCAGGAGTGGATCGAACTGACGGACGCCACGCCGAAATAGAATAATTATATTTTTTAAGTCTTCGCCGTATGAATAGTACGACCCTTGCGTATATCTCCGGAACTATCTACACAGCTGAGTTATTAATATTTAATTATAAAAATCGTCTATGTAGATATACAGGGTGTTTCAAAATAACTTTTCCTACCTTTCAGAACAATAATGTCCGGGAATGCTTAATTTCCGTGATACGGGGTGTTAAAAATTTGAAAAAAAATATTTTTTAGATATCTCAGAAACGGTTTATTTAAATCATTTGAAATTTGGTATGTTATTTACACTCTATATGTGCGATATACGGTCAATAACAATGACAAATCATTTCGTCCAGTGGCGGAGATCTAAGCATACCGTTACAGTTTTTCAAGTAAAATTTATACGCCGCTGGATTTATTCCAACGTCGGCGTCGTTTAAAAATTTTTCTTTGCGTCTTGCAAAAATAAGATCACTTGGACTGTCATCGTACGACGAATAGTTTTCGAAATAAACGACAAAATTCGATTTTATGCCCATTTAAGCGTGCGTCAATGGAAAATTTATTTCATAATATCGGATTTTATCGCGGAAGACACGCAGAAAAAATTTAAAATGCTGCCAACGTTTGAATAAACACAGTCGCGTCAGAAATTTGTCTTTAGATCTCCGTCACCGGACGAAATAATTTATCATTGTTATTTCCAGTATATCGCACATGTAGAATTTATAAAATGATTGAAATAAACCGTTTCTGATAGAAAATAAAAAAAACATAATTGTTTTTCGAATTTTTAACACTCTGTATCTCGGAAACTAAGCGCCCATCCATCACATTTAAAAAGTAAAATAGCTATTCTGAAACGCCATGTATATAAGAAGTAAGAATGTTATTTGAAATCAAAGATTACCAGGTAATCGGTATAATTTAATGGTGATCTCATTATTCTACCCACGTTTTATACATTTTTATGTTATAAGATGTAAAAAGTGCCTTGTATTAAATCAGAATTCTATTTCCATATTGGCTTAATTGGTCGTCCATTTTAACAATATGTACTACAAAAACTGGCCACGGTTGAATTGTGCTCCAAATAGTTTGCTAGGAAGACTCGCTATTACGACAAACCCTCTCAGACGGGTTACCAACACCCGAGATCGCTAGTAGGATACTTTGTAAAGTCTTCAATGAGTAATACATATATGGTAGAACAACCTCATTCATAATAGAAATCGCGTCGTCACTCGACCAAGCTTGACGCGATTATAAAAAAAAAGTATGTATACCTACTATCGAAATTTTTATATTATGTATAATAAAATAATTCCCGTTTAAGCAAGCGGGTATATAAATATTTAACTGACGTTTTAGAAGTTTTAGTGCGGCTCGTAATTATTATAAATGTTATTATGTGACATAGCCGTATCATTAGTGCGGTTAATAGCTCAATAAATTATTAAATAATAAGCTACTAGAGTCGACGAATAATAATTATGATAGGAATGTAGTAACTAAGTACTACGTGACGTAATTAATCCGTTTCTTGTAATACATAATACATTAAATTCGTAGGTAGATATTTACAAGGAGAGTAGGTAATTAAGTTATTACCTATATAAAGTTTTCCACGAATTTGCAAATCTTTTTTTGTTTATTTTCCTCATTAATTTTCAGTTAATATAAAGACGCTATTAACAATAATTAAAGTTCAATTTTTTTTTTTTTATTTATGTTCCTATAACTTGTCCGCACGCGTTAATTTCGAGATTAACATCGAAAAAAGTAATAAACTTGATTACCTCCCCGCCGAAAACGTTAATTTCTTCTCGAGAACTTTTACGTCGATTAAAACTAGTTAAAATATCTTCCAAAATTAACTATATTACTAGCACCGTAAAGACCACACGTACGCAGCATTTTTAAACGCACGATGGTCGTAAATTTTTTTGAAAAAAATAGCCCGCAATCGTCGAAGAAAATTATTAATAATCCGGGAGATTAATAAAGTCATAACTATTTTATATCTCCATTGAAATTAATACCGAAATAATATAATATTATATCCGAATATCTTTGGACAAACTCTTGAAATAACACCGATAAAAATAGGGTGTCCCGAATATCGCAACACGTCACGCGTATTTAACTGATCGTTAAATAACTACCGAACTAACTGAATTGAAATTAAATTACATAATCGATCTCGTAATTGAAGACGTACCCGATAGGTAAGAAGAACGGTGGCAAGGAATTGACCGAAAGACTTGAACAACGGCGCGAACAAACGTGATATCCTTGTTCTACGTACTGCATACGAGAGACTGGATTGCGGGACAATTATCCGAAACTGGAATATAGAAATGTCGCCAGATAATTAATTTATCTCTTTATTTCGTGCCGCACCTTATTAAGACCTTTCTTGTGAATAAAAAAACCAAATAAATTCGAATTGTTTCGTTGTTAGACGAATTAGACGAGAAAATAAATGTCTTCTCGTTGCCGAAATTATTCGGTCGTACATATTCATACCTAGATTACAAAAAAAAATGACATACGAAAACTTTCTGTTCGGAAGACTTTGACGAACACAATAACCTAAACTAAAAATGTAAATGAACGAGATAATTCCGCAGTTTTTTAATTAAAACATCTGCAAGGGTCGTTCTTTTCTTCGTTTTTAATTTAAGTTAATTTAATTTGTTTTAATTTAATTTAAATGTTTTACTACATTTTTAAGCGTTTAAATGGAGCCTGTCCTGTATTTTATGGAATAAACAAAAATGTCGGCAATGACATCGATTTAATTTTCAAAGGTTTTTTTTTTAATTAAAACTTTCGTTGTCGAAATTGCGCCGAAATTCTTTAATTCGGTCATGTTCGTCGGCTTTGTAATTGGTACATTTTGCACGATTATTAATGTAACGGTAAATAATTCATATTTTACTTGAGAATGACAGTAACTGTGTCAAGATAATTTATAAAATTAACGCGTACAGAAAGCCGCGCCGCGATCGCAGGGTGACTACGGCAGTGGACATTTTTTTCAAATTGACGCCCGCAGTTGTGCTTATATAAGGCACATTTGTAATCATTATCAAAGATAATTGTATATTTTTCGGAATAAAAAATGGTTAATAAGTTTTATAACTCGTTATCCCTAAAGCGCATTCCGCATTGAAATTACCATTTTCGGTACCTAGGTACCCGAAGTATTTCAACTCCAGTTTCGTAGGTACCGCTGATGCTGTATTAATAAAACAAAATTACCGCCGAAGATTATTCATGTGTTATCTTCGCCGGTCAAATCTGCATCTTGCAACAATCATCGCAGAAGTACCAGTTTTGGAAGAAGATAAGGCGCGTGTTACGTTTAAGTTGAGAATTAAGGTATTAAAAGCAAGTCGTTGTCGATGGCCGTTCGCGGAACTCGTTCTGAATACTAATTTAAGTAATTGGTGTGCAACAATTATCGGGCACGTTGGCTTACCGTCATTATTGGCAAACATGTATTTGAGGGTTAAATTGATTTTTGCCACAAAAAATAATTAGAACTGCAAAGTTCAATTTTAATTAATTGCGATTTACTGCATGTTTTATGCGATTTTATCTTTGAATAATCAGATAACATTTTTTTTAGGGTAAAATGTAATTTATTTGTTTTTGTTCGGTTTATACATCTAAGTAAAGCCAAAGTCACACGAAAGTGGTAGGAAATTTTATTATTATTATAGTACAAGCAGTTGTAAATTGGCGTAAACTTGTTCGTTTAGCATTTTATAGATATAAATTTTAGCGCAATCAGTGCTTTGCGTTACACTTCATGTTTTACTCTATCATCAAGGACTATCTACTCGGGGAACGTCCACGTAAACTACTCTCTACTCATTACAGCCAGGTTAATAAAATTACCATTGTAGTGACTTTATTAATATTTATCGACTTACACGCTCTTTATCTATATGTATTTACAGTAGCTCTCCAGTAGCTATTTTATTATTTAGACGAACAATAAAACACAGAACATAAAAGTCATGCTTGTAATATTGACAATAGTATAATTGAATAACTCATTCTTTATTTATATATTCGCTTTTAGGTGGTACCTGAAGAGGTTGCGCTTTCAAATTCAAAATTTACCAAACGATTTACAAGTTAATGTGAATGTTTGAGTTGCGGCTTTAATTTATTTGCTTTACTATAGACACGACCGACTCCAATAGGTGGATATTATTTTATAAGATTCGGTTATTTATATTTTTTTTCGGTATTTACTGTAGATAGTTCCAACTTTAGTATCTATGCAGTAATATAATAGTACTTATATTGTATAACAAGTGATAAACGATGGACATTTCATGCTCGTGAGATTAATCCGCTCGCCTTCGGCTCGTGACTCACAATAGAGGCTCGGATATGTCCTTTACCGACCTGACTAAAACTTGTCATACTTATAGATCATAGCAATAAATGTTACTGGTCAAAATTTCAAGACTCACTTCTCAACCATTTTCGAGTCATTAATTTTTGAAAACTGATAATAGTTCCTACGGTACATACAGTGCCTGCAAAATAATAGCACCCCCTACAAATTTTCGTTTTGCACGTGCTTGTGCTGACAATGTGGTGCCTCCAAATGTTTGCCAGTACTAGTACATTGTGTAAAGTATACTGTAGTGTAAAATCAGATAAATATGTAAAGTTCTTTACAAGCTAGGGTCAAAAACGTGGGTGATTAGCTTAAATTTAGTTTCCACTTTATGCTAAACATTTATTGCTTATTTTGTTTGTGATTAATTTTTCGGTCAGCTGGATATCAAATCAAACAAAGTGAGTTACCATTATATGTTATTTTTTCCGCTCTTTCTAATGAAGCATAGTTGATGGAAGCTAATCACCCACGTTTTTGACCCTAGCTTGTAAAGAACTTTACATATTTATCTGATTTTACACTACAGTATACTTTACACAATGTACTAGTACTGGCAAACATTTGGAGGCACCACATTGTCGGCCATGGTCAGGAAGCACGTGCAAAACGAAAATTTGTAGGGGGTACTATCATTTTGACAGGCACTGTACCTACCTCACTATTGTAGTGTGAGCGATCACCATTTAGAGTCACGGGTTCGATTTTCTAACGCTTGCTTTTTTTATTTTTCGTATTATTTTAATTGTAGGTATTTAATAGAATCGATTTTTATGTAAAAACCGGTTTTACAAGTAACAAAGTGCCCCACCCAATATTAAAATAATAAATAAAAATAATATTCTTATAATAATTAAATTAATTAATTAAATTAATATTAATTTAATTAATTAATAAAATATTTAAATAAAATATTAAATATTTTAAAATTAAAATATTTAATTAATTCAATTAATTAATTAAATAATTAAGAAAGAAAAAACATGCATTAGGAAATCGAACCCGCCATTCTGCACGGTGATTGCGCACTCTACAATAGGTAGTACCTAGGTAGGTATGTACTGTAGAAATTATCATCGATTTTCAAAAATTAATTACTCGAAAATACTTGAGAAGTGAGTCTTAAAATATTGACCAGTAACATTTCTTACTATGATCTACATGGTGTTTCAAAAAAACATTAAAATGTTGCTTAGAGGTGGTAGAACAGCAAACAATAAGTGGAGGTTTGTTTAATAGACAATTTACGCGAAAATAATCTATTTTTGTGATACAGGACGTTGAAAAATGCTTTTCGTATTTTTTTTTCGACTGTATCAAAACTACTAGCGATATCGTATCGAAATTTAATATGTAAATGTTTTCGGAGTACCTGAAGAGATTGCTGGTACTCAAGTTCCCGTATACAGGGTGTTAGTGAATTAACATCGCGGAAAAAAACTACGGGTAGGTAAGATTAAAACAAACAAAAAAACCTAAATAAAAATTTTTCCTAAAATCAATAATTTTCGAGTTATTGCTATTATTAATTTGATAATCGTCTTACTCGAGTATATTCCCTTTAAATATTTTTAAAAACTCGGAAAGTGAAACTGACTGTTGGGTCAGTAGTTAAAATTAATTTTTAATTTATGGCCCCCGTTGTAGGAGAGTGCCGATTGTTGTGGATATTTTCATTTACGAATGCAATTCCTATTTTCGGTTTACACGTAAAAATTAGATTACTTTATTTAACATAATTAATAACATGTCTGTTTTTGGAACAGTTACGTTTAATATTGAGAGGCTTGAACTAAAAGGGGTGCCGGTACTAGTTTTATGATTTTGAGAAATTGAGAAATTTCGAGGGCTTTTAAAGTATAATTAAATGCAAATAGACAAGTAGATACTTTATTTTTTGGTTTCTTACCAAACATTAGGACCTAAAGCAAAATTTAAAAACTAAACATTCCATAATGACGCAATGAGTGTTAGTAACTTTCAGTGTTATTTCGAGTTTCTTCAGTTTTTTTTCGAGTTATTTCACAAAAATTAATTAGAAATTTTATTAGAACAACACATGCAGATGTAAAACATTAAAATAAAATGAATAACAAATAGCTACTTAAGTGTCTACTTAAATGAAGAAACATTTTGAATATTTTTTACATTACAACTTGTCAATGACCGCATAAGATATTTACGACTTCAACCCTACAATCGTTTCTGTTTACTATCGTAGTAACCTAATGGAATGCCAGCTGAGATAACGGTACTTTTCAGAACCCACCAATGTCACTTGTTGAAGTTTAAAGAGGAACTACTGGTTTAATTTCTCGAACAACCCCCTAAAAGTAAATTTGCTCAAATCAAAAAAGATTACTAAGTAACTAAGATTTTTTGTTTGTATTAGTCTCAGGTACATGTACCTTTCTTCCGCAACATTAATTCACTAACACCCTGTATAACATAGGGTGCTAGTTATACAACGTTCACGGTCAACTTTTGTTGAAACTGAAAGATTTTCAATTTTACACAAAAAAGTCACCCAGACGCATCATTTTCGAGATTACGTCGAGATCGTCGCATTCTGCGTAAATGCACCGACAGCTCAAACACTTTCAACCCCCAATAGTGGTGGAACGCAACAACTTAGAGCAAACTGACCTGAGTATCATTATGAGCAAAATGGCGACTCAGCACTATGACGTGTAAAATTTATCATTGGCTCCCGGACTATTAGGTTAGGTTAAGACATTTAAAATAGAAAAATTTTATAATCGTGCTTGTTTAAAAACTATTTCAAAATAATAATTAACCGTTGAACCAAGATACTATCATGCGCCTAAACGGTCAGTCTGAAAGTCTCCGTGCCTAAGTCTACGTCTAAAGACTCGCGCCTAAAGATGCGGTCGACTTGTTGGCAAGTTGAAAATGGTTCCAATTGAATGTTTCTGGTCAAAACAGATTTAATCTTTTTTTTAACTTAACAAGAACATCACTAGATTAGTTAGATCAGTATAGATCGCCAAAGTCATTTAATAAATTGAAATATTCCGTGCATGTAAAAAATAAACAGCTCCTATATTGAAAGAGCTATAAATAATGGCCAAATTATCTTTCTTTTAGCCATATTTACAGTTATAAAACTGTTATAAATAATTTATTTCGAATTTAAAGCACTTTAATCTAATCCCGTGGAAACCGAAAGAAATGCTCTAGACAGGAAGCTCCTCTACATAAAGGTTAATTGTCTTCTATTATCTGAAATATTTCGAAATAATAAAAACCTTAATTAATATTATAAATGATACTACAACTCATTTTATGAATAGCGTGTGTGGTCCCAAACTTGCGTAACATTTTTAATTTTTTTTCGTAAATTACGAAAGCGCGAAACCAAACTTTTGACTTTAACAGAAGTTGCGTCGTCTTTTAAACAGTACCATCAACCGGAGTGATTTGTAACAGGGATCCAAACTATTTTCTTGGTCAAATTTTCCACACGTGGTTGCCTAGCTAAGCAGTCCCAACGACGACTTTATTAAATAATAATGGAGCGGGACGAAAATTTGACCGAGAACACGGTTCGAACCCCTGTCGCAAAGTCACTCTGGTCGATGGTATTTAAATACCATTTAAATTAATTTAAATTAATTCCATTAGAATCGAATTGATACAAACGTGCACAAAAAAAAACGAAACAACGCACCCAATAATAAATTTAGATGCCCTCGATAAATCTTGCGAGCGTTCCTAGATGGCGTTTTCTTTAAAAGTGGTCGGGCGATGTCGGGGGAGGGACGTTAATTATAGAAAACGTTTTTAGCCTATAATGGCCAATTATAAACCGTTATCCGAAATCGTTGGGTGTTCGATTTCACCACCTTTAAAAATCCATCGAGTCATAATTTCATTTTGCACGAAGATGGGTTATCTTGAATTATTATGGGAAGGCGTTAAAGTTATCTCATAATTTTCTAATAGCGGTTTGTGGTTTTTACAAAATCATGCAATCTAACGCGTTTAAATTAGCTTTGTGTTTCCTTAAACTGCCGGAATGATTGACGTTTCCATATAAGATTGGTTTTTCGGGCAAAGGTACCACCAAAAGTTTTTTGTTAAAATTGCGCGGTATCTACCTCTTAAAAACTTGTTCTATTTTTAATTCTCTAAGATGCAACGTTTTGTTTTTTTTAATGATAACCCCCAGTCGTATAGGTAAGTTCCGATCGTTAATAGAATTATTTTTTGTACCTATAGCAAAATATGGTTAGTTCAAGACCTACTGTTCACACCTCCAGGGGTTTGATTAATGGATTTACACCTTATCCAACACTATCTAAATAGTAGTTCGGGAGTCTTATTAGAATTCAATCAGATATTCAACAACAATAACAAAAAAACCACTACGCTAGGATCTCACCTAATTTCCCTCCTCGCCCTTTGTTTTCCAATAAATTTTTCGTCGATCTTGAAATATCCATATCAGAAACTCATTTAATAATCAAATTAGCAATCTAAAGGCGCCCGCATGTCCGTCTAAACGCACCTGAGAACGAAATAAAGAACCAATTTACCGGGCATTTACCTACGCCCGATGCTATCGGCTTTGTTATTACATTTAGTAGCGGTTTAATTGTCAGAAGCGGGGCGACAAAAATGGTAGGATACGGGTGTCTTCTTGTGGACATTTGCATAACGGCCTTGGCAATATTTACCCACATACGTCCATACAAATCCGACGATTAAACGTTTCTTTGGGATTTTCACGGTCCGCGCGTCTCTTTCAATAGTCGCTTAACATAACGAGGTCACATCTTTTGAAATTCCATTAAGAAAAAAGTCCGTTCATGTTATGAATGAAATTCTCGGCGTTGCACTATCAGTATTCCGAGTGTGTTCGTCTCTAACAAGGTGTTTTTAGGTGCACTTATAACAATAAACTACTAATGTGCTGCTTAAATTTTCTGTGCATTTGCGCAGATATTTATCTGAAGATACATGGAATATGTATTTGAACGCATTACTTGTCTTTATAGTCGAGAATTTCATTAAAATCAAGAGTTAGCGTTTTATGTTCTGATAGATATTACCTACTTTATATTCAATTTATAACGACATGCGATATTTTTAAGGTGGACATGCACGTCGCGGTATACCTGAGAGGTTTACACGCTCAGGCAAAACTGAGAGTTAGTCGATAAGACAAACTTCTCGCCGTATTAATTCTTTT
Source organism: Rhagophthalmus giganteus (assembly GCA_036326145.1). NCBI lineage: Eukaryota > Metazoa > Arthropoda > Insecta > Coleoptera > Rhagophthalmidae > Rhagophthalmus > Rhagophthalmus giganteus. The sequence continues at coordinate 14,798,522 of JARFJA010000036.1, read as the reverse complement.
CGTTTGTAATCCATTTACATCATAAGAAAATATCACATCGCACAACTATCACGAACTCACACGCAAAAAGGCCTTACGAAGCGAACGGGCACTTCTCGCACGCGCGATTAATACGACGCCGTAATTTAAAATTCGAACTACTGAAATAAGAACTGATACGTTTTTTTTTTAATTCAAATTCAATTTCGGCATAAGAGGAGTTGGCTGGCGTAAATTTTCAATTATTAAGGGCGGTCGTTTAGGAACGGTTCGGTAGGAACAAAAATAGAGAAGTCACATCTTTAATTTCCGATAATATATTCCGTTAATCTTCGTTCATTTTGCATAGTTTCAGTTACATTTATCGCTTTAGAGCGGAAAATAATAAGAATAACGGCCAAGGTGTTTAGGAACCACCGACGTAGTCGGATCATCTAAAATATATATATCGTAACATCGTTGAAATAATAGGACCTCCTTACCCTCCGTAGGAGGTCCTAGAGTTGGTTTACATTTTTCTATTTTGGATTACCTTTCCTCTTTTTGGATTTCGTTTTTCTGGTTTTATTCAAAATTATATCTGCTGTTTTTGGATTGGACTTGTTATTGGGTTGGACTTGGATTTTTGTTACCGGAAGTAGACTTGGAAGATCGATTTTGGTTACTACGCGTAGAAAGCTAAGTCAATTGTTCGGAATAATTTATGTTTTTGTTATTGTTTATATTAATTATTGTTAACGAAGTGTTTCTCGAGAAGCATTAACGTATTTACGTTTTTATTTAACGTATTTAAATTGTTCATATTAAATTTAGGACTTCATTTAGGCCTCACTTTCAAAATTAACTCTTGTATTGTTCGTTTCTTGATAATTTACCGGAATTTACCTATTGTAATTATTTACCATCGTATACTTTTAGTAATTCTCCATTTTTTTTAATAATAGTTATTACTGTAAGGAAAAATTACTTGGTGCCCCTTTGTTTTTTATTATTAGACCCGGCCGAACTCCACTGTTCAAAAGCTAACCGACAGGCCTCTAAATTTTGTTAAGTGCTATTTTAAGTTTTCTTATTATTAAATAATTTTTTTTTTGATCAAATTTTATTTTATTTTATCATTGAATTTTTTTTTGCACGTAACAGAACTAACGCGATTGATCTGAAACGGTTTTGCCGGAATTCTATATATAAATGCATTCGAGCGCATTACACGGATACTAGGAAATCCCGCTTTTGTTTTAAGAACGTTCAGTTCTTTGTTCAGTACTCCAATAAGATATGAAAGTGTGTGGCGCACATGTTTTATCAGTTGCTTTGTATTTTAACGGTCGCATAAAAATGCAATTAAACTTTTATCTGGTTTATGGTTTGTACCAGGGAAATTTTGAATGCTTAAGGGCACACGAATAGTTTTTGAAGTAAAAATAGAGTAGATTTATTTAATTCTGCGGCATAAAGGCAGTAGATAGTAATTATTCGAATAATTTTAAACTGATATTTGTTTTTTTTTGTATTTTTTATTTTGGGTACCGAAATTTTTATAAGGAGCCGCGGTACTAATTTTTTTTAATATACTTTGGGTGGTACGCGTAACCCAAGAGATTGAGAGCCACTGCAATAGATTCTTGTCGAAAACGAGTCACTGATAAAAAACAATACACGAGGTTTTCTAATAGTTTCAAAGCCGGTCATCATGACCAGGGTAAAGTTTTATACGTAAGACCAAATAATGCCAAAAAAACAATTTTCGTGATCTAGGGGTCGAGATCGGATAAAATCCAAAACGGCACCTCCGGGTCCAATCATCAGCCGGACTGCGATAGCTACATTTTTTATGAAAATTCGCTAAAATAACGTTTGAGAATTGGAAATTCTCCGACTAATTATATGGGGTAGAATTTGTTTCAACTCATTGTCAGACGAACACGCTGACTATAGGTAAGTATCTAACTATTTTCCTGGAGGGTCCCAGACTATATAGCTAACTATATGGATAGGTATTTAAATTTTATTATTTTATCTTCTGTAGTTTTTTTATAAAGAAAATGTAAATTCAAATTTGTAAATATTAGGTAAGCGGGTACACATATTTACTTTTCCATTTGATTTTTGAATATTTCTGACATAGCGACAAGCTTTCAACGGTCCCGTCGCCGTCGTTATAACCAGATTACACAATAGCAGTAGGTACTTTGAATCAGAATTAAATACAATTTAATTTTTGTATAAAATACTATATTTAATTTTTTTTTAATTTCGCTGATAATGCCCAGCGCCGTCGCTTATGACGGGCAGTTGACCCGGGTGTCGCGCCGCGTGGCGTCCCTCTTTTTCCAACAAAATTCAAAAAATATAAAAAAATAAAAAAAGTAGAAGAAGGGGGATACAACTTCGCCCACGGCAGCTACAGCACTCGCGGCGGCGTTGATAGTACTCAAAAATTTTAATTATTGCATTCAGCTATTATAATTTTGCATAAGTACCTACTACATTTTGATCATTTTTAGAAAACAGTTAAGTTTTAGAAATAATATTCAGTTTGTGTAGTTCGGTCAGATTTAACTGCAGTCACTGCTGTCTTTGATAATAAATGTCTTTTCCCAATTTACGACTATTTATGGGAAAAAAAATGACGGTTATTTTATCACACTTGCCCCTATATAATATACTTGGAAAACCAAACTGTCGGATATTTAAAACGCTCAGTACTTTGTTTAATAAATTGCTTTAAAAATAAAATCAATAATAAATAGTTTAATGGAAGCGGTAAAAATTTTATTGAGTTTCGAAACGGCCCAAGTAGATAGATACGTATACCTACAGTCGAGCATTCAGACGGTGAAATATGACTCGCCCTAATTTCCCTTCCTGAACCTATATAAATATTTGGAAACCATTTAAGAACTGCCAAAGTGCTCTATATTTTTAATTAAAAAAAGTAAACATTTTCCTCCGTGAGGGCGATTCTTTGTGAGAATGTCTTGAGAGCGTTTATTCTATTATATTGACTTTTAAGGTCGTGTATTTACTTTACTTTAAAACTTCCGAGTTTGTTCTTCAAACCGATAGAGAAGTTAAATAGCGTAGTTTAAAATGTAAAAATTATCAGAATGCGAACGTAATAAAAATTTATAAGTAGTTAGAAAATCAGATCGCGAATAAATAACAAAGAAAAATTAAACTCGAAGAATGTTTTAGTCTCATTACAACTACAATGTAGGCGGAATTTAATTTTAAATTCGATCAGAAAGTCATAACTTCCCTTTGGTAAAACGAACAAAAGTAATGCCAGATCATAATTTACCGCACATCCAACTGATTATCGCACATACGCCTCCAACGCTTCCGGCGCCGATGAACCCTTAAACAAACATCAGCGTTGTTTCTCGTTATTTTAATATCTTATTTCGAATTGCCGCCGGTCATTTTTGTGCAAGCACGCAGTGAATTATGTGCCTTTTACCTCCAGATCCGTCGGTTCCCACTTTATTAAATGATGATTTCAATTTTATTCTTTTTCCGTTTGTCGCAAAATAAACAAACACGAAAATGAAGATGTATTATTTGCTCGCACAAATTGAGGGCTTATTGGTCTTCGCGTAGTCGTCTTGCGTGCGTTCGAATCGAGTAATTACATACACTTAAATTATCGCTATTATTATTTTATATTCAACAACTTATTTAATATACTTGTAGTGATGTAAACTCACCGTAAACAATCGTTAATAGAATGCAAGAAACAATTGTCGAACATTTCCCGAACTTATTTATTTATTCAATGGGGCACTAACCCAAAAACCTACCTATTACAAAAAAAACCACTACAATACCGCAGAACAAGTAAAAAATAATAGAACGACACTTACAACTAATAACAAACTGAATTGCCTTTCCCTCTTAATTTCAAAACAGTTCAAACAGTTCAAATGTTATTATAGTTAATAGTTGCCCTTCTCAGACGGCCATTATTGTTTTTTGTGATCTAGAGGCATGCGAGAACATGCCCTGAAAGTGGCGTTTAGTCCGCACGACGACGACCACCTTTTAAGTCCTTACAAAAACTACGAAAGAAACACATTTTTTTAGAATAAACAATTTTATGGCTTGAACTTTTGTTCGAACCGTGACAGAGTGCGTATGTATTTTCTCTAGTTGCAACATTCAAGGTTAGTGTCTTTATTCATCAAGCTATACATAATCTAACCAACCACTACGTCGCTTCATTTGTTAATTAATAAGGGGGTTTTCCTCCTCTAATTATGAATCCATCACTCCCTATTTCGACTTCCCCAATCAATAAAACAACAGAAGCTATGGAACCTACCATACTCAACCCTATCAACCAACGCCGCTCATATTCGAATATCCTCAAACGTCAACCAAATTTCTCCTTTCCTACCAAACATCAAGGCATATTACTAAATTCGGTTGAAGGCATTAAAATCAAAGAATACATATATGCGATTGGCAACTTAGTTCAACCGAGAAATGTTATCGCGGCCTCGAGGATATCAAATGAGCGGATATGTATTTATCTATCTACCAAAGAAATAGTTAATAACTTATTGCTTTCCACCAAATCGATTAACATAGGTAATCAAGACATACAAATAAGAAAATTAATAAACCCCGCCAAGAAAATTCTACTGTCTAACGTCTCCCCCTATATAACAAATCAACAGTTGGAATACTTTTTGAAAAATAACTTAAAATTAAATCTTACTTCACCAATTTACTTCGTCAAATCTGGGCTAGAAAATCCGGACTATTCACATGTTATCAGCTTTCGTAGATTCGTTTATACAGATGCCAGCGACGTAACCAACCTACCATCATCCTTTGTTTTACAACTAGAAGACGAACACTGTAGAATTTTCCTACAAACCGAATACCCTAAATGTCATAAATGTAACCAAGAACACCTTACTACTACTACCTGCCCGAACAATATCAATAGTTCTCTACTCTCCGTAAACTACGACAATCATTCCCAAGTAACCTCCGAAATAATCACAGCCGAAATTCACGCCTCACCTACCTTTTCTCCATTACCTAATTCACCTAAACTTCCCTGCAAAAAGAGACCGCATCTTCCCACCTCTTCCGAAACTTCACCCGAAATCACCATATCTAATCAAGAAATATGTACATTCCATCCTCGTTCCTCACTACAAGAACAGCATAAAGATCCGAACAAGAACGATATTCAGTCAATTACTAACATAAGCCCAGTTGAAGAGGTCACCTCCTCTACAGTCAATATCGTCCTCCCCACTGTCAATCAAACATTCTTAAAACCACGATCACAGCCAGATAGAAAATCAAAAAAGCTAAACATTCCTCACCCGATCCCCCTACCCACAACTTATTAGAAGTCTTGACACCGCTCCAAAAAATTATTGAAGAATCGCCCTCCTTTTACGTGTTAAACTATCAACAAATTTGCCACTTCTTAGAAAATGCCCACGGATCCAGCGACCCAATCACCACTGCAAGAGAATACACTAACGAAATTGATAAATTAATATTGATGTTAGAAGACATTCATCCATATCTAAATTCCCGTTCAATAAAATCTAGATGTAATGGAATAAGAAAGAAGCTCCTAAATCAATATCAAAATGAAAACACATCCCAAACATCTCTTACCGAAGACGACAGTGACATTTCCTTAACAACTTTTTATTAATGACAGTTATTAATGGGTATTATTCCCATCTAAATCTGGTCGCAAACTAATCACAAACTTTTCGAAATAAAACCATCCACACGAATCTTCCCTAAGATTCCTCCTCATAGAAAGGAACAAATAATCGCTACTCGTCTTGGACTTGGACACTCCAAACTGACTCATGAACACTTACTTAAACAAGAAGAACCACCGATATGCGACACCTGCCACACCATCATCACCATCAAACATTTAATTTTATCCTGCAAGAAGTAGGCCCGAGCAAGATCATTAAACAACATTCCAGACAATATTCACGATGCTCTAAACGACGACATTGAATCCACCATCAGCTTTATTAAATCTATTCAGATCACAATTTAAAATAATCATGTATATATAAAATGTAATTTCAATCAATGTGTAAATCAAACCATCGAATCTTTTACGCTAATAACCTTTAGAGGTTGATGCGAAAATAAAATAAAATAAAAAAAAATAAATTTTATGGCTTGTCAAAATATTCGCATTTAAGTTTTATGCACTTTTGCATGCGTTCAAATCAATTCTCGAAACGTTTTTTCCACTCTGAAGTTGGTATCGCAAAAACATGGTTGTTGAAGGCTTCGACGGCTTCTTTTTGTTTGACATTCGGGAACACAAAGAGGTCGTCGTTAGGCGATAAATCAGGTGAATACGGGTAACGAGATGGTAGTTTGATGTTTTTCTCCTTGAAATCGTCAATTGTTTGACGAGTCGCGTGAGAGCTGACATTGCCATGTCGCAGAATGACGCGCAAAATCGAATGTATTGCAATCTTCGATATGTCTAAGTCGCATGTCGATCTTCTTCAATCTAGTTGCGCACAGCATCGATGGGTTTTTTTGGAATAACAACCGATTTTGGTCGACTTTCACTGACGAAATTCATCACTGACGGACGCACGACCACGACGAAATTCTGCAAAACAATTGTAAACGGTCTTTTCTGGTGGTGGTTCATTGCCAAAAGTCGAACGATGCGATTCTATGCGTTGTCGTTGAGTTGGGCCTTTACGAAAATCGTAAAAAATCATCCGACGCAAACCTTCACGTGAAATATCCATTTTGTCATCCAATTGTTTTGTTTAAACGCTCACTGTAAACCGTCGTCTGCGTTGATTGTTTTTTTGTGCTTATAAGGTCTGTGCAATCGCATAAAACAGTTGACTTGACAACTTTAATGGAAATAACAGATGTCGCTCGCGTCGGGTACTAATGGTAACTGTAATGATTATTTGCAACTAGGATTTTCATTTAAAGTGTGGAATTCACAGTAATTAATATGAAGCTAAAACATTGTTGTGTGCCTAATTGCACACAAATAAATAGAAATAAAATTAAAATGCACCAATTTCCTTCTGATATTACATATAAAAAATTGTGGTGTAAAAAAATATTTAATGTAACAGGTAAATAATTGCGATTTCAATAATTCATTCTTACTTAACTCCTTATTACTACTTAATTATACATTTACAGGACACAATATTATGACACAATTTGTATGTTTGCGAAAAACATTTCGAAAAGAGTTGTTACTATCCCAATAAATTAAATCAAAGATATAAATTAAAAGCAAATTCCATTCCAATTTTATATCGTCGTACAACTACCTTAGACTCTACCACTCCTGATGTAGATCCTGTACGTCAGAAAAAGTCCAACAATATCAATCCTAAACAGTCATGCACTAATATGGATGTTGATTGTATATCCACCCAAGATCCTGCCACTCCTGTCGATCCTATGAATAAGAATACTGAATGCCCTTTGTCTTTTCGCTTTGAGCTAACTTCATCAAGTAGTGATACAAAAATGCCATTGTGCAATACCGAAAATTCATTACCACCCATGTGCTCAACGATCCTAGTGGATTCTAATTGCAATGAGAAAGTTGATGAAATTAGATGAATTACAAAGTTTACGTTTACAATTGAAAAAGGCAAATCAAAAATATAATTTTTTTAAAAATTCTTATGAACAAAAATTGGAAGAATTAAAAACTACGCAAGATGAATTCAAAACTACACAAGATGAATTAAAAACTACGCAAGATGTATTAAAAACTATGCAAGATAAATTAAAAAACAAAAGTAAAGCTCAAATCTGCATTAAAAAAATAGAATCTGATGCTGAAAAATCTTATCTGTTGGCTACATTTATACTGGACCAAATTCATAATTATGCAAGAAAAAAACCATTTTGGTCAGAACATACTATTCGTTTGTGTATAGCTTGGAGGTATGCATCCCCCAAGTGATATGAATTCGCCAGAAGAAGTAACTTCTTGAAAGCTCCTTCAAGGTATACATTAAATAGATATATGGACAGTACACGAGGCGATATAGGTTTATCGAAATTAATTCAAACGAGATTACTTGCTGAAGCCAATCATTTAAACAAAATTGAAACAGTATGTTCGCTTATAGTCGATGATATGGCAATAAAAGAAAAATTGTATTATAGTCGAATGGAAGATACTTTTCATGGTATGGCAAACACCACAAAACCAGTTTTAGGAAAACAGCCTATTTTGGCAAATAAAATAATGTGTTTTGTTGTACATGGTCTCTCTACAAAATACACTATACCTGAAGGTTATTTTTTTCATAAATCACTTTCCACAGAACAATTTTATCAAGTAACAGTAAAGGTTCTTAAGCAGGTACATAGTGTGGGTTTACTATTTTAAGGCTTGTTAGTGATAATCATAAATCTAATATAGCCTTATTTAAAATGCTTGGTGGTGGAGTGCTTAAAACAAGAATTGTCCATCCTATATATCCACAACTACCACTATTTATCAGTTTTGATTATTGCCACTTGGTAAAAAATGCTCGAAATTTATTCTTAGACCATGATATGGCTTCAACTTCTGGTATAATAAGTGCAAATTATTTGAGAAACATTTATAACATTCAAAAAAACTTGATTATAAAACCAATTCCATTTTTAACACATAAACATCTTTATCCTAGTAACTTTGACAAAATGAACGTATTAAGAGCTGTCCAAATATTTTCTCCAATTGTCATAGCATCACTAAAATATTTGACTCGATATAATTCATCATCAATCGATTTCACAAATGCACATGCAACCATAGAATATTTAGAGAATATTAACATGTTTTTTATGCTTCACGATGTAAGTGATAGGACACAACACTTCAAACAACGTGAAAAACGATATGCGCCTTATACACACATTACAGATGAAAGACTGGTGTGGTTATCAGAAATCTTTCCAAAATATATTCAAGATATACAAAAAGCGTCTAAATTACAAAAACTAAAAGGTTAAGTATTTGCTTACTGAAAGCAATTTTTATTATGTATTAACTAGAATGTTTAGTTCTGACGCAGTAGAATATATGTTTAGCAATGTTCGGATGAGAGGAGGATCTTGTGATGCAACAGATGCAATTAAACAAATTCTCAGATCGGGGATCATACATACAGCACCTTCTGCAAATGCGTTTCAAACCGATGCATCATATATTAGTACAATTAATATTCATGATAGCAGTCCTGTTCAGCTGTCCGAGGAGGATAACATGCAATTGGAATTACCTTGTACCATAAAAGACAGTATTCATAATTTGCAAAAAGTTAATAACAATATGGGATATGGCATTATGTCTGCAGCAGTAGCAATGTTAGCAGGATACATCCTTCGTACTTTAGAAGAGAGCATAGACTGCTCCTGTTTAGAATCACTCTCCAGTATTGAAGAATGTACACCACTACTGGGATTACTTTATTTACAAAATAAGGGATCTTTAAAATATCCAAATAGATTTTTTTCTTCATTGATATATCACACAAGTAATATAATAACAGCACTAATTCCATATTTACCTCAAGAAGGCAATTCGCTCAAAATGACATCTAACTTATTAAAAAATTCTTTAAAAATCATAAAAATTTAATCACAGACATCATTTTAACAAAGCTAATTAAACCAATATTTTCCAGTTACTGTAACACGCAAAATGATAAAGTAATTAATCAAAATGTATATTCAAAACCACAAACTAGAAAAATTTTAAAATTATAGTCTTTATAGATCAGTATCTAGCATTTTATTAAATATTTTCGGAATAATTTCTTGTTTACTTTACGAAAAATACATTAATTGCAGTTTTAATAGATGTAAAACGAAAATACAATTTTATTTTTCAATTTTAAAAAGTTACACCAAATAGTCAAGTTCTAAACCATATATAATAGATTTCATTAGTACTTGACGCAAGCGCCTTTAATTGTAAATTAAAATCTATTGAACAGACCTTATAAGCACGAAAACAATCAACGCAGACTACGCTGTAAACAAACTACTCGGCCGATTTCTGAGCCGCAACTGTTTTCACAATGACAAATGTCAAATTTTACGAAAATAGTAATGACACATCTCAATCCCAATTGTGTAGATAGTTCGTGTGACACTTAGCGAAAAATATAGGCGATTCCGTTTTGCCCCGTTCTTCCCCATCTTAGAAACGAAGCGTTTTCGTCTTATTTGGACGTGAAGAATGCGTTCTTAAAATATGTCCAATCAATTTAGGTACACCCTGTATAAGAAACAGGTTTACCTACTACTAAAAAAGTACTTAATTAGTCTCCATAACTCGAAAATTTTAAATAAATCACGCACACACATCCCTTAGCAGAGAGTACCTAATTTAAAACAACCCTAATAATTAAAGGTACCTCTCGTGATTTATTGGAAAAGCCTAGCGCTATAATGACCCAACGTGTTTTTTTTTTTTCGTTTTTTTTTTAATATAATAGTTGATCTATTAAAAGAATCAGAAATAATTTTATTTTCGTGGTAGGTATTGTTTTTTATTTAGCTATACTGCTTAAAACTTAAAAGTCGCTTTACCAACCAGAAACCCTTATCGAGAATTTCTGGAAACTCACCCGACATTAACCTCATAAATCAACCGCTAACTAGACAGGGGCGTCTAACAAACGAGTCGTCGAAACCTATAATTTTCGCTTCTGAATCGGAAGGAATACACGTTGTGTTGCGGTAGAAGGCTCGCGTACTACTTTCTTCGACAGCAAATGCGAACGTGCAGCTTGATTTTTACGTATGGCGAGCTAAATAATTCTCACGGTACTCAGATTCGTCAAGCAAGACGCATTAGAATCTAATGGGCGCGTTTACTGTTAGTACGTAATATACAAAAAAAAATAATAAAAAAGCACCGACTACCTACATTCCACTACTTGAAAATTTTAATTCGACATTTTTTTTACAAACAATTTTCGTTAATGCGAACTGCGAGAAGACAGTAATCTCCGCCGAAAGCGTTAATTGATGCGATAGAAAAAAGTAATTAGAACAGAAATAAGAAATAAAAACGATATGCACATCCGTATTATTTAACAGTGGTTCAAGTAAAACCATCAAAACTTAAACGGGTTATTAGAAAACCAATACGGATTCCGAAACCTGACTTCATATACATCAATCACTCGAGCGGAACCTATAGAAGAAAATAAATCATCTTAATTTGTTTGTTTTTCTAATGAATAATTTCTCGAAATTAATGAAGGTAAAATTCAGTCGCCCTGTTATTAATTATCTCTTCTTGTTTTAGGTACAAAGAGCTATTTGTAGCGCTAAATGTTTGGCACTTCTAAACTACCTACTTGGTACCCAACTGGGCCGTCTAATCAAAACGAGCGACGATCAATTTATACAAAAATAATCGTTTACCTATTCGGCTCATTTCCGTGGCGCTATAAAATAATAATAATAATAGTTAATTTATCGATAACCCATTTAATTTTCTTTAACATAATCGAGGTATAATAATGAGGGAAACCGAACATCTTCTAGTTCTAGCCAAACCGAAATTAAGGCTATTTGTACTAATTGCGTAGTAGCCCGTTTAATAATTACGGTCTACGAGAACGTCTAGTGTGGTAGTTTTTTACCGCAACCCGTCTATTGTTTCAAAATCAAAAAAAAAAAAAAAGATTTAATTCGGTGTCTAAATTTATACTCCCGCGTGCGTTATAAATATCGATAAATGTTAATTTAGTGTTAAAAGTTTAATTTAATTAAGAAAAAAACAATTAAAAAGGCGACGATCGTTTTAAAAAACCTCAAACGCAAATTATCGACGAACGGAAGAAATGGGCGCGTGGCAAAACGTGATAAAAAACGACCACGATTGCATCGATACTTAAGTCCTTCGTCTGCGTTGATTGTTGTTAAAGACACTTATATAAAGTCTGCGCAATAATTTCAAAATTACAACTGGAGGCGCTCGCGTCGGGGACTACAGAAATCTATTATGTATGGTTTAGAACTTTTACTATTTTCTGTTACTTTTTAAAATTGAAAAATAACTCGCTTTACATCTGTTAAAACTACAATTAATGTATTTTTCGTAAAGTAGACAAGAATTATTCTGAAAATATGTAATCATCAGATCAGATCAGATGAAAATATCGGAAGGGAATTGGTGCATTTTTATTTTATTCCTGTTTATTTGTGCGCAGTTAGGCACACAACAACGTTTTAGCTTCACATTATTTACTACAAATACCACACTTCAAATGCCAGATAAAAATCTTAGTTGCAAATGTGCATTACAATTACCATTAATTTCCGACGCGAGCGACATCTGTTATTTCTTTAAGGATGTCAAGTGGGCTGTTTTGTGCGTTTGCGCATACTTTATATAAGTGTCTCTAACAACCGTAGTCTGCGTTGATTGTTTCGTGCTTATAAGGTCTGTGCAATCGATTTTAGCTTATAACTAGAGGCGCTTGCGTCAGGGACTAATGAAATCTATTATGGATGGTTTAGAATTTGACTATTTGCTGTAACTTTTTTAAATTTGAAAAATAAAATTGTGTTTTCGTTTTACACGTATTAAAACTGCAATTAATGTATTTTTCGTAAAGTAAACAAGAAATTATTCCGAAAATATTTAATAAAATGGTCAATTATGTATGGTTTAGAACTTTACTATTTGCTGGAACTTTTTTAAAATTGAAAAATAAAGTTGTGTTTTCGTTTTGCATCTGTTAAAACTGCAATTAATGTATTTTTCGTAAAGTAAACAAGAAATTATTCTGAAAATATTTAATAAAATGGTAGCAAATATAATTTACAGTTACCATTAGTTCCTGACGCGAGCGACATCTGTTATTTCTTGAAAGTTGTCAGGCCAGCTGTTTTATGCGAATGCACAGACCTTACAAGCACGAAACAATCAACGCAGACGACGCTTAAGTTAGTTGGCGTGTTCAAAAAACGACGGAAACATAAGTTAATAAGTTAAGGAATAAAGAAGAATCCAAGAAAGCGTATTATATATCAAATTTGCTGTTGGAAAATTAATCGAAATACGATTTACCGAAAACCATAGAAATTTTCATCGTTAATTAATTTGCAATAATTACACAATACAGTCAAACTTGGATAATTCGAATTTTTCGCACGATTGCTCTTATAACATTACGTTAAAACTAGTTCATGAGATTTTTCAACTGACGCGCATTATTATTTTAACGGCGTTTTTAAGGATATGGGAAGCGAGGGACCTTGGAATGTTGTTTGAAAACATCTCGACGTTCTTGAGAACCGTTACGAAATGTTTTCATAAGACGGGATTTGTAAAGGAAGAAACTGAAGAAGGTCAATGTAGGAGAAAACTTAGATGAAACTGATCCTGAGCCTGCTGTCGACAATTGGAAAGAGGCAACTTCTGATCCATCAGTCTCGTATGAGGACTATGTCAACGTGGAGCAAGATATGCTGTGTGTGGCGAGATAATTGACGCGGAAAATACAGGAAAAATCCCTATCTAGTGCGGCAGAAGCCGTGAACTTCGATGATTTTTTGAAGGTCGGTCTAATGTAGAAGATTCTATTTTTTTATCAATTGATAGGTTGAAATGCAAGGACTGCATTCAAAGAAGCAAGTACAAACAATCCTTCAACTTCGAATTATCCAAGTTTGATTATATTCAAACTTCCCTTAACGCTTCATCAAAACTACAATTTATTGCACCAGTATGTAAAAAAATATCGACGCTGTGCACAGAACATAAGCAGCAGTGATTGGAAATTATGCCATAATCAAAGAAACTTTCTTGAATTTTTAGGGGAAGACGAAGTAAAGTTGGCAAGGTTATCGAAAGTCGACGTGAAAAAAATTACAAACGTTATAAGTATTTTATATTATTGAATTTAATTTGAGATCTTTTTCTGTACAAATACGTTGACATCGTAACTACGCATCCGCGGATGCAATTTCTATGCAAGTTACATAGCAGAGAGTGGCCCGATGCTGTTTTTATTGCGCAAGAACGTGCAATTCTAGTAACATTTTAGGGGTCCGTGAAGTTAGCAGCACATGAACGGCACAAATCACGGGACCTGGTCCATTCGTTTGTGCTTCGTTTGTGCCGAAATCAGTTTTTCGGCAACACGAACCGTTCCCGAGTTATCGCGATTTTTAGATGTACTGCAAACTTCGCATCTGATTGATCGCACAAATCTTGGGACCTAATCTAACCGTTAGTGCTCGTTTTTACTAGTTTAAATTTTAAGTAGTTTTAATTAGTAGTAGTAATTAGTAGTATTTTAATTGCTAGTTTAGTATTTTATTGGTTTGACATTACATAAAAAAAAATTATTGGTTGACGCGATAACTTCTTTATAGTTATCTTGCAATGAATAAATGACCCTAATACCAAGTTCATATTTGCCCATTTACGGTAAACAACATGTGTGGCGGTAGATGGACAAAACAAATTATATGTTTAAATAAAAATGTTTAATGTTGAGTTATAACTCAAAAACGGTTAATATTGTTGAAAAACTAATTAGAAACTTATGACATAAACTAGCAAAAACGAGCACTAACGGTTAGATTAGGTCCCAAGATTTGTACGATTAATCAGGTGCGAAGTTTGCAGTACATCTAAAAATCGCGATAATTCGGGAACGGTTCGTGTTGCCGAAAAACTGATTACGGCACAAATCGGTACAAACGAAGCACAAACGAATGGATCAGATCCCGAGATTTGTGCCGAAAATCGGGTGTGAAGTTAGCAGCACATCTAAAAATCGTGATAACTCGGGAACGGTTCGTGTTGCCGAAAAACTGATTACGGCACAAATCGGCACAAACGAAGCACAAACGAATGAACCAGGTCCCGAGATGTGTGCCGTTCATGTGCTGCTAACTTCACGGACCCACATTTTAGTACTATTTCGAATTATTAACTTAACAAAAAAATATATAGGTGCTATTCAAAAGGTGTTTTCTTTTAGTATAGTAATGCTAAACTGGCTGCAGAAATTTTAACTATACAGGCGCAACTTCTTCGTCCGTAGCATGTTAGAATTACCTCAATTTTCAGATTAATTTATTTAAAATTGGTACGTAGCACGTTTGTAATATTCCTTTCGATAGATTCTTTTAAATCCGCATATTTTATCTAACGTTTTTAATCATAATGCAGTCGAACCTCTATAATTCAAATCTGAAGGGAAGAGAAGAAAAGTCGAGTAATCGAAATATTCGACTTATCCAGATTTCGCTGTATTATAATTCTTTATTTTGAAATAACGTTACTTTGTAAAATTAAACTAATCAAACCGTGTAAAAATGATTAATCTCGCTCAAATAATAACCGATGCATAAAACTGACAAAATCAAATTTAATATTATACACAGAAACGTTTTTTAATCTACTTAACAATTCGCTCGCGACGAGCATTTAAAAAAAACTACACCAACAGCCCAACTACCTACCTACTACCAAATACTAATTCAAAAGCGGGTTACTGAAGTGCCAAAGACAGATGCTCCTCAAGAGCACTACATAAACAATTGCAATAGGACGCATATTCGCCGAGTAGAAATTGATACTCGTATCTCCTTTAGTGTTGATACAGTTATCCAAAACTGAAGTGGCCGAAGTAACGGTTGCAAAATCTGCCCGATTTTTTGGTATTCGATTTCGACGAAAATTAAATGGACCGTCATTCATGCGACGGCGCGGCCAAAAAAAAAATATATATATATAAACAAATATTGCGTAAGCGTTTTGTTTCGCTAAAAAAAGTTAAATTTATTATTCCGTCGCAACATCATCATTAACCTATTAATAATAAATTAATCGGTTAATTTTTTTTAGCGATAGCATGCGAGTCTTCGTGAGTAACAAGAATAAATAAACGAGGTCCGATATTTTAATGAATGCATTTAAATCGAGTTCCATAGTAATAAGAAGTTAATCGAACAGCATTTCAGGAATCTAGTTTTTGCGTGCTACTGCCGATGTTTGTAAAAAAGTGATTTTACATTCTAATATCGAATTTAGAAAAGCAAATCAAAAATTAAGTCGATTGCTTCAAGTCAACGGCCGTCGCGTGGTTCGCCCGTGCCAACGCCGAATTCACCTGTCGAAGCACCTGTTTATTAACTCGACCAAAAATAAATAAATTTTAAGAGCGATTATCGGAATTTATGCCCCACTTCATATATATTTTTTTAGGGTGTCGAAAATAAGGACTGATAATACAGTTATTTTTGTGGAACTTGTGAAAATATACCCGAACAGAAGCGACAAGCTTTCAGTAAAACCAATCTGTAGTTGATGATAATTCGTTAAAGTTGCGAGAAATTAACCATTACCGGCTTCTAATTTAATCTTTTATCACTCCATCCCGACTTAAAGCGTTTTTCAAGTGGTTAAACAGTCAAAACGCGCTGCGTTTTCAGTTATATCAGATCATTTCACAATAAAAGTCCAATGGGTTCGAATCCGGGAGTTATGATGGCCATGATGTTTGAACTCCAAAACTAATACCTACATTTAGATTAAGTGTCGAGTTAAAAATGTTAAATGGTAGGTTATCGGGTTGTCTTCTAACACAAATAATGCGATTTCCAAAAATTATCGCTTATAAACCTACCATCGCCGTTAGCGTTACGTTTACTCTATGATATTGAAACGATTTTCTCTTGAACATGCATCAACTTTTAAACTATTAAAGTTATAATAATGTATCTGTGATATATAGACAGAAAATTATTTTGTTTTTATTTTGCAAAATTTTTAAAAGTTAAAAAACTAAAAAAGCTATTGATTTAATATCCTGACATTTTAATAAAAAGATTATACATAGGTAAATACAGCAATTCGAAAATTGTGGATAACGACCTTCAACCTTGACTTCAATTTACATAATATATGTTAATGTAAAATCTATGATGCGCTAAGATGTAGAAAAATCACAGTACAAAATGTAATGTAACATGGTAGTACATGGTACAGCTTATCCAAACCTATATGATGTTCACGTCATCAACAAAAGGTTACTAGATGATGACGTTTCACACAGTGCTGTCACCTCGTAGCTCGTATTTTGACAATTCTAATAAATTGTAGTCTTTCTTTATACCATCTAATATGTGCGCAAGTAAATCATCTATAGAATATGTCACTTTCCAAAATTTAAACCGAATTACAAATAAACAAGCTATAGTTTATCCAAATCTATATGATGTTCACGTCATCAAAAAAAAGTTACTAGATTAAAAGATCGGGAGATATCGGAAGAGATCGGAGGAATCCCTAAAACAGACATTGGCGTTTATTTCAATTTAACATTGAAGGCAATAAAATATGCCGATATGAATTAGATCACTGAAAATTCTATTTCCAAATATTTCGGGTCTATTTTGTCACCGATTGTGAACTAGTGCAAAAGCACACAAAAGCCATTCCTTCCTTAAATACTTTCAATTGACCCTCTTATTGAACTTTGTTTTGTACTTTATAAGCATTTTTGAAAATCAAGCGTTGTCAAATAAATAAATGTTTTTGGTATCAAGTTGTTTATCGAATTATATTTTGATTATCCGCTCGCACAATACATTCATTAATTAAATATAATAATTTTCCCATGACGACGATTCGAGATTAACAGATTGCGTTCAGGACTTTTAGTACGTTAAACAGTGTGTCTAAATGAACATCTCTGCCAAGTTTCAAAACATTATCAATTTTTTCCGTCAAATTTTCCTCATTCGATTGGACTATTTAAGTAAGTACTCGTAAAATTATTCTTGATTTCTTAAATATTTAATACCTACCTAATTAAAATAACAAGCAATTAAGTAGGTGCTAGGTAATTTATTAATTAACATTATCGACACTAATTTGAAATTTAATTAGATAGGTACGGATAATCAAAACTAAACGTTCAAGTTTGAAACTTTTAATTTCAATCCTGGGAAGTAAAACGCCTGATTTTAGGCAACTTAATTCACATACATGCAAGTAACATAATTTTAACCTTATTCTAAAAACACTTCGACTCAAAATTAGTTATTAATATAACAGCTCATAAACTTATTCAAATTAAAATAATTATGGTTGCCTTGTTTTCTAATTAATTGTGTCACGTTTTATTTTCGGATTTTATCTATCTATTTATTTTATTTTTAATTTTGTAATCAAACATGTTAAAATATTGCCAATTTTTTGCCACCGGCCACGCTTGTTACCGCGCAAACAATTTCCAATCGATTCACAATTTCACTGATTAAATTATACAGGGCGAGTTAAGATGGTAGCACTCCCCTATTAGATGGTTGAATGTTTATATTAGAAAAATATTTTTTTAACAAAAGATGTTCAGAACGATATGTGGTATATTATTGTAGATTTATTTTATTTCAGGGCCTAATGAGATTTGAGCAGTAACATGCAACTAATTATTTTTAAATGACACCCTGTATATTTTTCGTATTTTTTTTTGGAAGAACAATCTTTTCTCTATACAGTTAGATGACAAAATTTCACTGTTAAATTTAAAATTAAAACAATTGAAAACACAAAATCTAATCAAATTTGCTAAATTTTCAAAATTACCTCCAGTTTTCGAAATGGGCGCTTTAGTAATCTTTATTTTGAAGATTTAGTGGATTAGTTAGCGCTTACAACTCGATGACGTCTTGTGAAACAACCGGAATAATTAATGTAAGTAAGTACTTCAACCACCCTCCATTAAATATTATTTATAGTTTGGATGAATGGTTACGAAACGTAGTGAATAACAATTTAACGAGTCGCGTTCGAGCTCGTAATTAAAGATGTCCAACGTATAAATAGCGTAACAATGACTGTTGTTCACACCTCCGAGCGTTTTGATTTACGAGTATAAATATTATCGAACACCATCTAAATAGGAGTCTGTATCCCTATTACGATTCAATCAGATATAGTACGACTATCAACACTTGAGGGAGCGATAAATAATAATTTATTTGGTCTTTAATTTTGTACGAAAGACCTTGTTTTTGGCGGCTTCTGTTTATACATTCGCGCCTTACAGCGATTCCTAGTTTAATTTGCATGTCTCGTTGATAACATTCATTTGACTTTATTAGTAGAGTCAAGGAACGGAAAATAAATGGCCCGATAAGGAAATAATTGCAACGTAATTGATTTTTGTGCCGAAATGATAGTAAAAATGTAATTTATTATATCTCAAATGCACATTTTAACAAATAGTGACCAAAAAACGGTTATTTTCCAATATCTCGTAAGCGAGCAATCGTATCAAAAACTGTTTTAAATAAAATATGTTCCTTATAAAATTATCTAAGAGAAATATTATTATCAATTTTTTTCTAGAACCAACGCCTGCGTTAAAATCGAGGGTCAAAGGGTCACCGCTATGCTATTGTGCTAACTATTATACGCTAGTATATGTCGTTATGCTATTATTACTAAATCGACACACTCGTTGATTATCATTAAATAAAGGGGGTTTGGGAGATTCCACATCAAAATAATAGCCGAAACCGGGATGGCCTTTTTTTTAAACACAAAAATCGTAGATAAAGATAAATTTCCCTTCAACTGTTTCTTGTTCGCAAATTACGTTTTAAAATGAAACGCGAACTGAAAATTCAAGAAAGTTCAACAAGCCGACGTAATTCCTTTACTCGTCGTATTTTATTATTTAATACGTTTACTCATTCATAAGCCGTTATATAACATCATTAGCCGCGGTCCTGGTCGAGTATTTTGAGCCATAACGAGAACGGGCTTTTTGCAATTTCATATCAGGAACGACCAATTAAACTAACGCGGCAGGCATTATGATTTAATGCCGAAACTTGTGTTTACATTTTCGAGAACGATTAAAGGGTTTTTAACTTCCATAAATACTAAAAAGCGTTCGAAAAATTTTCTTGATTGGACTTCCGCATCTTTGTGAAGAATCACTTAATTTAACGTTACTAATTCGAAACAACTCCACGTTCAGAGAACTATTTAAGGCGAAATGTCGATAATTTTTTATTAAGTGCGATGGTATTTTAATTGATTTTTTTTCAAATTATAAAATTGCCGGCTTGAGAATATAAATGCATTTCTCGAAAATATGTACAGGTAACCCCCGTATAGTACGGGAGTTATGTTCCAAAAAATTGCCGTGTTATACGAAACAAAGAACTAGTATGAAAAGGGTGGGTTAGGTTCCAAAAATTAAAAAAACATGCTATTATATTTTCAGAATTAAGATAAATATCTTTATTAAAATTTTCTTAAGAAGTAATACTTATTAATATGAATTAAACAATGTTTTTTTCACGTTTATTCGGCTGTTATACGGGGATTTCCATAATTTCAAATTAAATCTAGTTCACTTTTAATAGTTTTTATTACATTTCATGTTGTACGAGGGTTTTACCCAATTCTCGAACCGTGTTAGAGTGAATCCGTGCTATAGAAGTGCCGTGTTATACGGTGGTTACCTGTAATCGTATTTTTTCGGTCGGAAACGGACATGCGAGTATATTTATGTAGGTATAAGTGTTAGGTAAATGGATTTAATAAAATTTAAGAGAAAATTCATTAATGTAGGTTTTTTTATAGTACGTTTTTGCTAATGAAGACAAACTTATCGCCGGCGAAATTTTAATTGCGTTTTTTTTTGACTTTGGCCACAGAAATGTGGACAACCGAACCGTTATTTATTAGAATTTTACAGAAATATGTATTACCTACGTAATTTAACTCGTATTCAGTCACAGCTAAGGTCCTTTCTATATTTTTTTAATTCTAAAATTACTTACGTTACGCGAAAACTACGAAAAGAGATTATCTTCTTACCGTTTCAAGTGCAATAATTTTTTATTTAATTTATTTTTTTTTGATTATTAACTTGATTATTGTTAAGTTGGCCGAATTAACAAAATAGAGAAAAGGTCAGTTTCCACTACAATTTTTATTTTTGGTTTTCCAACTACATCACATTACAACCTTCGATCCTCGTTATTGAAACCGCTTTATTTAGATTTATCATTTTAGAAAGAAAATTTAAATACGTTTCAAACTGTAATTACGTACTTACTTACCTATATTAAAATGTAAGTATTATTTGATTCAAATAATATACCTACAACATATACTAATAAATTTAGTCCCTAAAATAAAGAGACTATTTAAATCAGTATTCATTGAATATCACAATTTTACAATGTATTTTCATGTTGATTCTGATGTTTTCTTTATTAGTTTTGTGTAGATTATTTCGATCGTCCATGGAATGGCGCACAGAAGATAAGCAAAGGTAAGTAAATGCACCACCATTTCATGACTATGCGTGACAGCTTTAACGAAACCTGAATCGATCAAAATCAATTAATTTACAATAATATCGGTATAATTTAGTTAACTTACCGATCAAGGGTCCAAAGGACAATGCTATAAATCCGCAAACAACCATATACAAGGAAAATGCAGTTACGAACCTGTCCGAGTACGCTTCAGCAACGACTAAAGGTAGTGGAGTCTGAATCAAACAACGTAAAAATCCTAACGCCGAAGAAACCGAAGCTATCCACCAAAAGGAATTGTTTAAAACGAACGCTGAAATTTAGAACGACGTCTTGTAAGTAACTACGTATAGAAAAAAAAAAAACATATTACAGAAATTACCTGTTCTAAACACTGCCGATAACAACGCTCCAGCTAAGAAAAGATATCGATTTCTCACGTTGAATGTGGCAGTGACAATAGATAACAATATCCTGCAGATCAAATCAGACGTGAAGTAGATGGTCAACAACAACGTAAACTCTTCGCCGTGGAAACCGGCGTTTTCTAATAATAATGGAAGAATGGACAGGAAGGCCAAATCCGACGTGACGGACAAGGACAATCCGAACGCTATATTAACATAAACTGGATCCTTGAATAGTCCCAAGTCCAACGATTTAACTAAGGCGTTCCTGTAAAAAAATATTCACCGATGAAAAACTACTAAAACGAATGTGAAAAAACGTCGAACTGCCTAAATATGTCGAAACGAATCAAATTTTTGTTTATCCTTTAGAAGCGATTCGACCAAATTAAGATTTGAACGTGTCGCAGCTTTTTTCACGTGAAAAATTTTTTTACGTACTTGATTTAATCTAACGTAAGATAATATTTGCTTAGTCCCATAAACAGCTGTCAATTTGAACAAGAAATGCCAAAACGATAGCTGATAGATGATTCGAAGATGATTACGCTCAACTTCTTATTTAGGAGTAGCGCAACCTAACGAGATGACCAGATGATGGTGTGGACCAAGAGAATGACAGATGTGTGAGCCAAGTTTTGTCCAGATAAGGAACGCACATGCGTACACGCGCACGCGCATACGCAAGTTTACTTAAGTACTTATAAAGATTAGATTAAATACCATATTCCAGAAGGCTCCTCCTGCTCTCCCTTCTCGTTCTCTTCCTTCCCAATCTTGTTCATGTTCGTGACGGACATAGCGATGCTTCCCATGCTGACGAGCGATTTACGCGGCCTCTCCAGCAACATTAAGTCAAAACGATGAAGACGGGGCATTCCATCTTCGATTGATTTTCCGTGAAGCAAAGGTTCACCTTCGATATAAGAAAGTCTGGCTTCCTCTTTCTTTTTAATGAAATCGGTGAGGTTGTGCAAACTTTGTACTGAAATCGCGAACTCATTTATTTAGTCAATTGTTTTAAACTATATATATATTATTTACCGCTGCTCATTTCCATCGAGGCTATCTGCACTTTCTTCATGTGCCACTTAACCGGTTGCAAACTGGCCATAGCCGGAATGCAATGCAAACTAAACGCCGATAAGAGCGCCACGGTTCCTCTAAAACCGAAGATGCTAATGCAGAATTTCGAAAGGGCAGGAAATCCGATCGTTGCGGCCACCATTAGTGCCTGCGCGACGCTCATCGCCACGTTCTTCCTCTTGTCGAAGTAGTGATTGAAGGCGGTGAACATCGACGGCATCATCAAACCGAATCCGGCACCTATAAAATTTCGTCAACCGAAACTGTCAGATACGAAACCGCCGTTCGTTACCTACCTTGAATTATACCGAACGAGATTATTAATTGAAAAAGTGAAGTTACGAAGATGGTGGAGAAGCTCCCGATAAAATACAAGAAAGCTCCGATGATCCCCACTTTTCGATAGGACATTTTCTGTAACAACTGGTTCGCCGCCAAACCTGGAAAAGACGATCGGGCGTTGTGTGAGTAAGAAAAATCGTCGGTTTTGTACCGATGAATTACCAGTGAAACACAGGACCGTGTTGAACATTCCGTTGACTATGGTGGTGCCGCTGGTTTCGTCCCCGACGCTGGCTAAAAATGGCCCGAAGACGATACCAAAAGCGGCCATCGGAACAAGAGTGACGGTCTGGAGAAACAAAAATTATTTATTAGCGGGAGTTATTACGCATTAATACGGGGCGTCCAGAAAATCGACGCGAAAAATAGGTATCCACTTACGATTAAAATTGATTAATTTCGTCCTTTAACTACTAAATATTTACTAAATAGCACTAATTTAAGGTTGCGTTTGAAGTGTATACTGTGTTGCCTAATGGCTGTTTAATTATAATTAGTATTAACATAATAACAAAAAAAGTATTGATTTTATAAACATTTGCCATTAATAAATATTATTCAGAACAAGTACTACTAACACAGGACAAAATTTGATAATGATATAAAAATTTTCAGATTTAGAATTTACATATTTTTTCATAATAAACATATTATTTCTAAACATATTGCCATAAAACTTTGTCAACTTCTTGCGCCAAGTTTTGTGATGTTAAAATTAACAAAAAATAACGGTTTGAAGGTATAGTTTTTAAATCTCTACGTAAACGGAAATTATCCTGAAATTTCGCGGTTATTTGCGAGAAATTATATTCTTAATTCAGCTTTTGTGTAAAAGGGAGCGTTAGAGTAAGTTAACATAATTTTTACCTATTTGTCGTACAGTAATCTACTATGGTAGGTATAAGCGTATCTAACAGTTCAAATTCGTTTTTTTTTCTATCGTTTAGCATTCGAAGTCGAATGCGTGACGTCACAACTGCCTATCTATGTTAAATCCTTATCAGCACCTGCGTGCATTACCGTTGTAATACGAGTATCGCTTGTGCATTTTTTATTATTAATACATATATATTGGGTACCTTTGAGAAAAAATAAAGGGTTAAAAAGTCGTTTTCCATATCCGAAAATCATCGTTATAGCTGATAGTGATATTTCTAAACAAATCTTTACTTAATTCGCGCTGATCACCTTAATTATATTTTATTATATTTCTTGTTGAATTTTAATCTCTTAAAGATACATAAGGATACATAAGGTACATAATTGGACAATTTTCGAAGATGGAACGGTGTCTTGTTTTAATATTAGTTTATTCTTTATAATTTGTCATTACTTTTTTTTCAATATGTAGGATTGTTCGTAATCATTTTCGGTAAAATGTACACTACGTAGTGTACTACCGAATCTTTTTACAGAAATTAAGTTTTCTCGCTATATTTTTATGAGCCAAACTCGATAGATTGTATGTAAGGCGGTTCTTTTTATTATAGGAAAATAATAAAAATGTAAGTTTCGTTAGTTACTAATATTTTAGCCGGTCTGGCAGGAAACTATTTTTCTGAGAATCAATTAACTTCAACAATTCCTGTCCGGGCTGATTACAGATATTTTTTCCACAAAAACCTTGCCACCCCTTTCTTCAAAAATCATAAAAAGTGTTGGCGACGGTAGAAGCATTCATTATTATTCTGCCATTTAGTTCATTCTGTTTTGCCGTATTAATTACAATAAAGATATTTAAATTGTACATAAATTTTAAATCGATCCCGGGACACAACAGTTTTTATTCCGTTGTGATTTAATTGGAACGCCCGATTATGCAACAATCATTGTTTAAAATTAAAAAAATATTTACACTTATTTAATTTATATCAAAGTTTATACATTTATTATGACACTAATTAATCGCTTACGACTTGCAATTGAGATTATGTGTAGTTTCAGCCAGACTGTAAACTCGTTATACGGCTATGATGTCGTCATAAACTAGAAAATTCTTGAAATAAATTCTACTTTAATTTGTTGAAAAAATACAAATAGGTAAAATAAGTTGTCAATGTCCCTATGAAGAGTTCCAATAATTACGTATTACTAAGTAAAGGTCTTACATTAGATACCCGAATTCAGCATTAACAGGTGTAAATTCCTAATTTTGTGCCCATTGGGACCGTAATTTACGTTCCGCTTCCGCGTTATAAAGGTATCCGCTTCAGCTTGTTAAAAATGTAGACGACACTTTTGCAGAACGACGTAAGCCACAACAAGTAAATTTTGCAGAAGCGCACATTTGGTGTCGTCCATAGCTAAGCACAAGCCGATTTTTTTGGTGGATCTTATGCATCTAGAGCAAATACATCATCTTTTAAAATCTGATAACAGTATTCCGATTTTTTCCACCAAAAAAATCGAATCGCAAAAAATGTGGATTACGTCCTTCTGCTAAAACACAGTCGAGATTATTTTGGCGGGACCAACAAAATTTTTCGTTTCTTGGAGGTTTCCGTTTGATGTAAAATAAATATTTTTATAAAAGTTTAGCCGAATAGAACGAAATAACATCCCCACCTTATCAATGTAAAAAAATGTAAATAACGCAAATAA
The DNA here is from genome assembly GCA_036326145.1 of Rhagophthalmus giganteus. Taxonomy (NCBI): domain Eukaryota; kingdom Metazoa; phylum Arthropoda; class Insecta; order Coleoptera; family Rhagophthalmidae; genus Rhagophthalmus; species Rhagophthalmus giganteus. The sequence goes on along the minus strand of JARFJA010000036.1, from coordinate 14,772,777 downwards.
ACTTCTTGAATTCTGACAAATTGACTCGTATGTTGGATGTAGTAGTAATACGATACAACACTCAATGTTTATCGTAAAGAGCGTCATAAGGTTTCTACGAAACTGTATTTATTTGTGGGGAATTATTTTTATTTTGAACGAACAGAAGTTCAATTACTAGCAGTTACACAAACCTATTGAATGATCGAGTACCGTTGAGTCCAATGCCTAACGAAAGCTTCCATAATTGCCCACTACGAATTTGCACTGGCGTTTTCGAAGGTGGCCTTAACTTATCGTTATTTACACTGCAAGTTAGCATTTTGTTTATTTATCCATTATTTAAAATATGTACAGTCAAGTTCATATGTTTTGTCCCGTCGCCTGTGTTAGTTTTTATCGTAAAAGGCTCAACAAAAACAAAGATTACAGTCCGTTTTTATTTATTATCTGACGTGTCCTTTTTTACAATTCAAAAACAACTGCCACCTCTCATCCCTATTGATCCCCTCCCGTCGCTCTTTGGCCCTGGATCACATCTCGCGAGATAAAACATATGAACTTGACTGTACATATAGTGGTATTTTTTAAAAAAACGTTTTCCGCCAATAAAAGTAAAAAGATGATTTAAAACAACAATAGATTACTAATCGATAACCGCTTTTGAGCATCTATATGGAGAAGTTTCGTCGTGTGTGGGTAACAGAAATGAAATATTTCATATATAAAAATATATCAACAAGTAAACTTTAGCTATGTTAATACGATCATAACTCTACCATAATCTCTAAAAGATGTAAACTAAAACCAATATTTTTTGACATTATTTTTAAAAAGATTTATATACTTAAATGTAATATAAAACAATAAACGTCAATGTCGTTTGATAGAAACGATTTTAAACGATTGTTATAAAGTTTTAAGGTTTAAATTTAACTAAACACGGCAGTATTAAAATCGAAATTTATTAGTCAACAAAGTTGTTTTTTTTTGTGGTCCGTTTTTTTAAATATGTAAACCGTATGTTAAGAGCAACTAATAACGTCTATTTTTTTTGTAGATGTTATCTATTTATAAATAAATAACTTTTAGCAAGCTTAGTGGTGTCATGTAAAAAAGAATTTATTTCCGAAAATTAATTTTCGTTTACAACGGTTTTTTTTGGTACTATTTACAATAAATTGAAATTATTTGAGTTTTTTTTTAATGCAGTTTTGTCCAGTTTCATAAAAATACGGTTGCCCGATCCATACGAAGCAAAAAGTTCCGAGACCGGTCAAACGAAGGAATTTTTACACTGCATTTAAACAGCTGATAAACACGCGCACTATATTTCAAGGTCATTGGCTTGCTTTCAATTGACTGCTTATTAAACACGTCTCGTAATTACGTAATAGTTAAAAGGTGATTTTCCATAATTTTTGCATTTTGTTTATTGTGGTGCAACGTTTCACGGTTGCGTGCTAAATACCAGCTGATGGGAAGGCCAAATGCCGAGTTGCCGAATACACGGTACAGTTATTACAATTGTAGTCACGATTTCCACGTATTTACGGAAATGCAAATCCGATTTTTCGGGTGGAAAAATCGAAATGTTGTTACCAAATTTTACCAAATTATGTCCTTGCCTCAGACGCATAAGATAGTCGGAACAGTTTGTTTTCGAAAAAAGTGGCGCTCAAGATGTTCTGCCAAAACGTCATCGATATGTAAAAATTTATTACTTTGTTCTAAACACTTTCATTTAGTACCTACTATAAATACAAATGACAAATTATTTAATTCCAATAAGAAATAAAAAGATTTTAAATTTTCAACTTTGAGGGGCAAGAGCAGGTAGTAAAAAAAAGTTTATGGGTACTTATGGTATTATTTTGATGTGGTCTAGTTCATAGATATTATATCGTATACTATTGTATAATTACTACCTACCACCAAAAATACACTGTGACTCCCAAAATAAGAGTTTTCCACAGAAGTAATTTTGGAGGATTTTGGATTTTTATCTACATTTTGGTACCAAAAACGTTTGTGTTGTAGTTTATCTAGGTTCACCCATATCTTATCGTAATTGCATTGGACTATTAGGTATTTTGCGTACTCCCAACAGAAGGGGGGCTATTTTCTTATAATAATTAGCACAATAACACAATAGATTATAAACGATAAGTACCTACATTTTAAACCATAAACAATGATTATTGTAATTATATTAACAACACAATTACGTCTTAAATTATTTATTAACGAAACAGTTGGGTATAAAAAATAATTTCATCCGTTGTAGAAAAAGTAGTTAATAATCGTCGTCGGTAACTACTTGTGTAAATAAGTTAAAAATAAATGTAAAAATTGTTAGAAATAATTTGTAGTTAAATAAATACTTACAAAAGCTATAGTCATCGATAACGCAATAACGTATCCCCAGCCGCCTTCCGGAGGTATAAGTTCATAATTCGGTTGGATGTGTTTCTGGATTTTCTTGTGAATTACGTTTTTTACCGTCATTTTTAATAGTCCGACGTACTTATCGGAAACTGTTCTTAAATCAGTACTTTTTCACTGAAGAACAGTATAAAACTGAATCTTAGAAATTCTTTTCAAAAATTGTAAACTTTTATCAGTAACTTATTTTAATAAATCTGTATACAACGATTTTAATTGGCGTTAGAACTTGACAGATCATACGTAATAAAGTAGTATTCCCGTTATAAATTAATATCATTGTGTACTAAAAATAAGCATCTCTCTTTAAACATTTACGACGTGTTGACAGTGCAAATATAAAATTTGATGTAATTATAGGTATAATTTTAGCGATAACAATATTTACTGGAATAAACAGTCGTAGAAACGTCTAAAACGTTTAAATTCGTCAAATTTAGCTGACATGACAAAAGGACGGTGTAGGAGAGTCACAAACGGCAGACACAAAAAATTCGAGGAGAAAAAAAAAGACTTTTTTTACTAGTGTTTACTGGATTTTCTGATGTTCGCTTCAAATTATGCGAATAAAATATAGTAAAAGCTAATTTTATTTTATTTTGAAGCTAATAGCTTTAAAATATCCAAATCGACAAAAAGGTGGCTTGACTTAATTCAATTATTGGGTTAACGTTGCGCGGAATGGCTGCGCAAAGAAAAAGTGTATCGAGAAAGCCCATATATCAGAAGTGAGGAGTACAAGAAGCTGTTTCGATTATCAGAGCAGAATGTAAAGTTGGTAGAGGAGTGATATTTTCTTCAAAGCAGAGGATCTAACCCAAAGGGTTAACAAGCAAATTAAAAGGAATTTAATCACTACACGACACTCAACGTTGCCATTTTTTAAACACTTTATCACAACTGATTGAGGTTATGAACTTTTTAAGTGACCCTCGTAAACATTTTTTTTATTTCTTTAACTTTTGTATGCAATATCTACGCAATACTTTAAACTATCACAACCTTATAGATTGAAAAACTTAAAAATAAAAATTCATTCTTTTGATGAAATTTTCCATTACTTCCATGAAAAAAAGTTATTGGGTACACTTCGTCCAAACCTATATGCAATCCACGTCATCAATAAAAGGTTACTAGATGATGACGTTTCACACAATGCTGTCACCTCGTACCTCGTATTTTGACAGTTCTAATAAATTGTAGTCTTTCTTTATGCCATTTAATATGTGCGCAGGTAAATCATCTATAAAATATGTCATTTTTCAAACTTTAAACCGAATTATAAATAAACAATCTAGTAACTTTTTTTGATGACGTAAATTGCATATAGGTTTGGATAGGTCATAACAATATGAATTTTTCGTAAATGAATGATTTTTTAAATTATAATTTTATCCTGTGTCTTTTACCTGTAAAGTGAAAGAATTTTTGCATTAATTTTTGCACGTATTATTAACAAATATTTCACAATTCAAATGGATTACTTACAAAATTTTTGTTAATTCCTATACGTACCTAAATTTTGATAAACAAATTTTCCAGGAATTTCCACAAATTAATATTTTTTGTTTTCTACATTAATAAATTATGTGTTCCCATTGTTTAAGTAATTTACATTATCTGATGGTGTGATCAAATAAATCATTATTTTTACTGCAAAATAAGTTATTTTGAAATTACCTATATATTTGCTTTAAAGAATCTAAAACTTGTAAACATAAAAATATGTATAGCCACGATAAATGAGAAAAATCGTACGTATAGCTTTATGACTTGGTTCATCGATATGTTTACAAGAATTCACACATAGGCAAAAAGTAAGTCAAAACTGAACCCATTTTGTCAGGTAAAATTCTTGCAATTATTTATCAGGATTGAACTTCGAACATTTGAATTTTTATGGTATTCAGTAGTCTCGATAATTCGAGTTAATTGTGACTGAGACTACCTCGAATTACCGAAAACTCGAATTTTTTTTTAATAAGTATTTAGTACTTAGCTAATTTTAGCGAATTTTTATAGAAAATAAAGCTATTGCAGCCTGTCTGATGATGGGACCCAGATGTGTCCTTTTGGCTTTTCTACGGTCTTGATACCTATATCTTGTCAATCAATTTCTCGTGAACACGATTCCGGTCGCATTTTTGATTGTAGGAGGCTGAAATTTGGACAGCGCATTGTTTTTATGAAAACGAAGAACGAATTCGTTAACCAGCCAAATCGACCGACCCGTTTCAAAATGGCGGTCGTTCAAAAATTAAAAAAATTGTAATCTCCGTCATTTATCATCGTATCGGTAATGTGAAATATGTTTTGGTATCGGCATAAAATTCTCTACCGATCATGTCTCTTTATAATTTTCGTTAAAATCTACTGTTTTCCAGATAATAAAAAAAGTGATAATTTTTTTTTAATTTTCTTAAATTTCCCTTCTAAATGTTATTTTTCAAAAAATGTATTTCTTTCGAGAAAAATTTAAAAAAAAAGAGTTTTTCACATATAACATGGAAATTCGCTGCCGCGGCTTGCGCGTGAACGGATTTTATAATTTAAACATTGTAATTTATAGTATTTAGTTTATCATTTGTAAGGTTAACATACAAATATAGAAGTAAATAATAAGATACATAGGTATTACATAAAATGCAGCAGGCAATCTGTACAATATATTTTAGACGTGTGCCTTCATAAAAGTTCCTACCTAAAATAACATTTTTGTTATTAATTTAACAGCATATAAAGTTATATTATAATTGCAATAAGAAACGTGTTCTGGTACTCTCACCTTTGACAGTGTCTCGACATACACTCTTTACCTAACAATAAGTATAGTAGATAATTTTTTATCAATAATTGCTAAATAATTTAAATGATATGCTAAAACAAATATTTTCCATCTAATTAGCGTTTCGAAGTAGTGCGTAGTAGTGCGTAGTAAGAATAAGCAGTTTTCATAATCTGTAAAAAAAAATAAAAAGAATAATTAAATAGGTATTTATCAGAACATTTTCAAAAAAAATTATAAATTTTATTTAAAAGCGGACATACACAGTCCGTATTTTACAACAACGGTTCATACGGACAAACGCATTAACTTATACAAATATTAAATGATCAGTACAACTGCATCAGCACGTTAACTACCCGTCTAAACAATTCTTTAGTAAATACGTCGGAGATTACGGTTTGTGTATGTCCACTAGGTGTAAGAAATTTTATTTATTTAGTGCTTTAATATCATTGATCGTAGCGTTTTTTTTTTTAAATTGACGTTTTACACGTTATTTATTTACATGTTTATTCTCCATTTAGGAGTAGATTTGCATGTTTATTGGTTCATTCTTGTTTTTATTAGGTATATCATCAGTCTTGCTATTTCTGTTTGGTTGTCTTGTGCTTTATTGTTTTTCCAAGTCTTAGGTCATTGTATTTCGAACAGTGTGATAGTATGTGTTCTATTGCTAGTGGGCGATCGCATGTGTCGCACAGAGGAGGGGGTTGCTTTAATAAAATATGTTTATGTATCCAATCCTAAGTAGTGTCGATAGGATTTCGTTTTCGCGTTATGGTTAATTTGATGTGGTCCATCGTGTACGGTTTTCTTTTATTTGTCTGAGTTTGTTGTTACGTGTATTTTTCCATATATTGTCTTGTTCGTTGCATAGTTTGTGTTTGTAAAATTTAATATCTAGATGGCTCACTATAAGAAATCTATGTACTACATATTAAGAGACGTGGGAAGTTGGACAAATATGAGATTGCGAAGAATAAAACACACAAGTTTTATGGCCGTATTAAGACTAAATAAAACTTTTTTTCCATATCCTCTGAATTGTTCAAACCATGCGCCATCAGATTATCTTTTTTTTTGACCTTTTAAAGGACAGGAAAATGGTTTATCAGTACCTAATGGGGATTCCTAATGGTGGCGTCTTATAATCGGACTATGACGATGATAGGCAACATTGCATTTATTACATTCTAATACAAGAGATCCTTACTTCGCTTTGTTCTACTAATTACAGTGCCTATATGTAAATAATGTTTTACTATACCTGTATAATCGAATCATAGTTTGTGTTTTATTTCTCAAGTAGGAATAATTTACTCATGTTTGCCCAACTCACTATTAAGATCAATAAATAATTAATTAATTGTGTAATTTACCGTAACAAATGTACCGAGAGTCAACGGCGCGAACTTTCCAACCGTTAGTTCCATTGGTCTTAAACTTCTCTGTATAACCATGACTGATGCCTTTTGATATCGTACGTCCACTCCAACAAAATCAGCTTCGTAACAAGCATCGATTATGCCCTCACTCTCCACTTTCAACGTATGTCCCCAAAATGACAAAATAAACTGTAGAAATATGTTACCACAGCATACTATACTTATATGTAGCGAATTCCTATTAAGCGATAAATGCTAAAAAATGTTTAAGAAGTATAACGAAGCTTTTAAAAATTAATTTGACATTTACCAAGCTGAAATAAACTAAGTTTATTCCTATCACAATCGATACACCCAAAAAGTCAATTAGGGTTGCTATATGTACTGCACCATTAACCTGAGCGGTTAAATCTATTATGGCATTATGATATTCTATAATTTCCTTAATGGTAGTCTTCAAATGTTTCCATGGTATATTTGGTTCTTGTAAATTGGGAACTTCTGCCTAAAGAGTTGAAATGACATTGGTAAAGGGTATCTCACAATCAGATTTCACTCTCCAGGCTTATATCTTGATTATTTTTGAGAATTACCCCATCGAATCCTAAATATTCGTAAACTGTATGAAATTCTTAACAAGTTAGTGGTAAATTATGAACGATATCTCTTTAGAAGTCAGAGAATATAGGTTTTTTAACGCTTTTTTTTCTTGAATAGCACCGTAGGTATTTGTTTAATTATTCTGATAGAGCTTTTTACTATCTTTTCAACCGTGTAAACCGATACAGGTCTTACATTTGAAACTTTTCAATAAAAATACGATTTAACGTTCAAATATAGGTTTGTCATGGAAATAATTGATTTTTTTAATTTGTATCTAATCGGAGATGGTGCGCTATTAAAGAAAAAAAAAGTTGAATGTTGCATCTTTGGTTTCTAAAGAGATAGTTCATAATTTACCAGAAACTTATAAAGAATTTTATACTATTTATGAATATGTAGGGTTTAATGGGGTAATTATCAAAAACAATCGAGATATAGGTCTAACGAATGAAGTCTGAGACACTCTGTATAGCTATCTACATAATATTTACCTGGGTAATTTTATCTGCGCTGTACTTTACCGATATTTTAATAAAATTCTGTAATATCTTGCACTGGTATGATAAATATCCAGAAAGTGATGAAATAATTAAATCTACAGTGAAAATTGTCATGCCTAGGATATTAACGAATATTATTTGGTAAAGAAAGACCATTTCAAAAATTGGACTGTAAATGTTTTAAACAACGCAAATCCCCCATAAGGAAATTCCTTAAATTCAGGATTATGTTTATGTGATACCCTTAATGATGGAAATTGTATAAAACAGAAAGTTAGGTTCACCACAGCAGCTATATTAATAATTGCCATCTAAAATAAAAATTAGAAGTTATTTAATAGTACAAATAATTTTTTACAAAAAATATGCGGTATCATTTTGTACACTTATTACAGATATACCCTGTATTTAAATATAAACATATACATGTGTAAATAACTACATGGTAAATTGATTTATTACCATTGGTGTCAGGAAATTTAACTTTACCTGTAATTTAACATATAAGTTGTATTCGTCTATTAATTCTTGTTCTATAGGCCCCCCTCGTTTCGGATTCGGAATAAATATACTTTGCTGCGAGGCTTTCAAAACATATCCAATTTTTTTTCTCGTTAGATATACAGCCATCAATTTAAAAGATGCTAAAACCAAAGTTATATGACTTATAAAATTGATTTACCGATTCTATTATAATTATAAAACTTATTTATTGATGTAACGGGTATCCAAAAAGTCTTTCTATCTTAGTTGACTGATGTGGAAAGGTAATTTAGGTCCGAGTAATTTTATTAAACTATAAAATGACAATAAATAACAACAATACATACCTTTAATACCTTTCCACAGCCAATCAAGACTGAAAGATTTCTTGGTCATCCGTATAATTTACAGTAATTTATTCCGTTTCTATTCATTTTTCCTACGTTGATTTTTAAATACATTTATAAGTTTTCTTTCTAATATCGAGAAACTTTATACCTACAGTTTATCAAATTTTCTCTATACAGGGTGTTTCAGAAAAACATGGCAATATCGATAGCAGCGATATAGCAGTGAAAAATAAGTGGAGTTCACTTAATACACATTTAGCCGAAGGTCGTCCGTTTTCGAGATATTGGACATTGAAAATTGTTTTTCGTAAATGCTTCTCTTCTGGACTGTATCAAGACTACAAGCGATATCGTATTGAAATTCGTACGTAAACGGTTTCGAGGTAGCTGGAGTTATTGGTGGTACTCCTCACGTTCGCATATGTCATAGAAGGCACTATATTTACATAACGTTTACGCTCAACTTTTGTTCATAACTTTTTTGAAATGAGTGCATAACAATTGAAAAAACTGATAGGTCATTTAATTTTAGATGGAAAGATTACTCTTAATAAAAGTCGCCCAATCGCATCGTTTTCGAGATATTTCATAATTAACGATGTCGTGGTATCACGAGATATCTTTAATAGTCTTTAATTTTTTTGTATTAGCGGTCAAAACGGCATATCTAAAATCGAAAAGATGCGCAACTAAATATAAGTGGAGTTTGAAGAATTCTAATAGGTACAAAAATTGCAATAAAAGCTGCTAAGAAATGTTGCATTAAAACCAACAAAATTGCAAGTGAAACAAATGTTTTGATTTTGAAAACGCACGCACAAAATATTTTATGGTCACCGCATCGACTAATAATAATTTAATTAATTAACTTTTTCATCGTGTTTATTAATTTAGTTAATTTAATTTTGATTTTAATAATAATTAATTCTTGTATATTCACTTACCCGTAATACATGCTGAAAGATACGACAATTTTACCAATAACAAATCGAAATCACCCTTATTGCTAACAATAATCTCGTGAGTAATAGTAATTGTACAACTTAACATTAAAAATATCATAAAAAATGAATATACACGATACCGCCAATTCTCGTTCTCGTTAAAAGACAAGCCACTGTGCCACAAAATTTTTCGATGTAACGACAGATATTCGTTTTTGTTAATTGAATCCATCTTAACCAGAGGCCTGTAAAACTCGGAATAACTACTTTTCGTCTAGTTACAATTCGTAGTTTCATCTAATAATAAAATATTCAAATTGTTTTTGTTCAATATCGACTAACATTAAGTAGGTACTTGATGTACATATGCTTTATTTTCTGCAATCGCACAGATAGACTTTTTAACGTCTACAGAAGCAGACGTATGTAGATGAGTCAAGTTAGTTAAATTGGCAACATGAAATTGAACGCGAAATTGAAACAAAACCCGCGAAAAAGCTACGAAACTTCTTATACAAGGTGTTTAATAAATAATTCATAAGTAATTCGAAAAATTTCAAGAAACGATTCCCTTTTATACAAGGTGTCCAGGAAATCTCTAGGCAGTGTTCAAACCACTTCAAAATAATGTTACAAGTTCCCATAAAATTTTTCCTACGGCTCCTATATCTGTATCTATGTACCTATATCTATAAACATAAATACGTTGTTTTGTGGATGTTAAATTAGAAATCAATATTGAGGGATGACACAACGGAAATAAAGAATAGCATATTATACACGCCACAAAAACATAACCAAATTTAAGACGTCTTCATTTATTACGTTGCGTTGGTACATACCTATACCAAAAATTATTAAATTCCAACGAAAAACAAAAATGTTCAACTTTGGGAGCGAAACGGGGGAGCGCCGTAGGAAAAAAATTATAGGAACTTGTGGCATTATGTTGAGGTGGTATATACGCTCTCGAGAAATTCTCCACCATTTTCTGAACACCCTGTATAAATTTTTTGCCTAAAACGTCTCCTTCCGGAGTTACACCCCTCAAACGAAGAAGAGAGGAATTAATTAATGACAAATGTTGAATATTTAGTTAAATAAAGTTATAACAGTTGTTGATAAGTTCTGACAACGGACAACGTTATTTAACCAATAAAATATCATTGGAATATTGAGATATTTCAAGTTTCACTGCGGTGCACAAACACTTACTTTATGTTTTACTAGAAAACTATAGGTTTCGCGGAAAAAATGAAGGAGCCGAAAAAGGTTCCAAATAAGCTTTTAAATGAGATTTTCTAAATTGCAAAATGTTAACTCTCAATAAAGGTGTTTAAAAAAATACGACAGTGGCGCAATTTTCACCCTCTTGTCAAGATGGGAGACGATTGAAAATATTACTGTATAGGAAACTTTTCGATAGTAAAAATCATCCGCTAAATGTTATTCCGTTGCGATGTTGATTTATTTGAAAACAACGTTTTAATTTCTTCAGTTTTCCAGTTAGAAAATAATTTAATTAAAAGAATAATAGCATCAACGGATAAAGGATTTTTTCTCTATCTTAAAAACTATTAATTCTGCTTGTCATTCCTACATGAATTCCATTGAAGTAAAAAAAAAATGTCAAAGATTTTAAAAAGTTTTCAGCTTTCGTAACAGCTTAAATAATTAAATATACTTCCTAGATTATAAACTATGTTCCTCTATAAACTAGGTTAAATGAACACAGGTGGAACATACAAACGTGTCCTATTAAAATTTATTAAACAAGGTTATATGCTATATTGCATTCTCAGTTTTAATAATTTTAATCTTCAGTAATTAACAATTAATCATTTTCTTTATTACTTAATAATACTTAATACCTATTAATATTTTTTTCTTATCTGTGACTTTGATATAACGAATTTTTTATTATGTATAATACTGCGGTGTTAAGCATAGAAATCGTATCTAATAAAATCGTAGTTTTGAGTAAATGCTGAACATGTCAAGTTGTAAAAACTAGAAACTTATTAGTTTATTTAGTGACGTGTTTGATGATATTGACCAAAATTAAGCAGTTGCAAGTTTTAGTCTGCTTGTAGTCGAGGCATTTAAGGAACAAAACCTAATCGACCTGACGCTAAATTATTAGTAGAAAATGGAAACTTGGCACAGTTATTAATTGATTAACATGTCAAAAGTCCCCCATAAATCCTTCAGTCAAAAATATGTTTTTTTTTTACCAAAATATCCTTTACGATTCGCTTTCCGATAAAAATACTTATATCGATGGCGTTTTGGAAAAACGTCGTAAGCGACAAACAGGAAATTTTACAGGAGCGCACATTTTGTGTTGTAGCTTAATTATAAGCAAATAGCTCATGGAAACTACTATATATATATATATATATATATATATATATATATATATCGGCAATTCTGGGCACGTTTGTATCAAATAACGTATTTATTCTACGATGCAGTCACTGGTTTGAGTGATAAACTATCCTTGAAGGAGATACGATGGCAAGTATGTGCTAGTAGTGCTATACGTTTGTTGTTTTACCTCGCCACAAACGCAACGCATCTTCCGTACAGAGAATTAAATCGCATCCTAACCACGTTTCGTAATTACACCTAATGGCACTGGTTAAATGGTTGTTTTTCCATGATTTTCGCACTTTGTTTTTTGTGGTGATGGCAATTGGACGTATAGCAACGTGTCCCAGTTCATTCGCTTTGTGTAAGACTGCGTGGTGGCAGCCCGTGCTGAATACCAGCTTATGGGAACGCCGAATGCACGCAAAAATGGCGGGCTCGGTTTCCACTTACTTACGGAAATAAAAATCGATTTTTCTGGTATACAATGTAATCCATAAAGTACGCATCATATGGGAAACTTTGTTATAATGGATCTTTCGAAAAAAAGTTACTCTTTATAAAAGTAGGCGCTTCTTCCATAACTAAAAATGCAATAATAAAAAATTAAAAATATTTCATAATACACGAGAGAGATCGAACAATATAATTTTGGCTCAAGAGTAAAATGCCTTTATTTTTGAAAATATCGAAAAATGTTACTTAAAAACGTTGTTTAGAATTAAAAATTATGGGGAAATATAAAATCGCAACCAACTAAATCTAATTTTATTTTTTCTGTCGTTTTTTTTAATAGCGCCTTGAAAAATCGCTGTTGATCTTAGTAATTCATAAATGTCATTCTTTTATCTTACATACATTCAATAATGTGAAAATATCTTAAATTATTTAACGTTAATATCACTGTCTTACAAATATTTAAAATAGAAGTCTTTCACTATTTAATTAACTTAAATTCACGATTTAACTATTAAATATTTTTTTATTAATTGTGTAAATGGTATTAATTTATGAAAGGAATGTGTCGATAATAACTGATTTAACTAATTCCTACAATTCATCTAAGTAACTAAATTATTATTGATTTTACAAATGATTAAAGTTGAATGTTGCAATTTTGGGATCGCACTTACCCCACTTCACCTTACTTAAGATTAGCCCTTAGAAACGTTTCTTTTTATTATTATTAGTAACCCGGAATGCCAGCGGAGACGAAGGTTGCTTGTTACAATTACTTCACTTGCTGAAGTTTAAAGAGAAACTGCCCGTTTAATTTGTATTAATCTCTTATTGTCAGCTACGTGTAGTTTTATTATTAATTTTATTTTACCATTAATTGAAACGCTCCTTTTCGGATGCCGTTTAACCTTCGCATTTTGCGCACCGAAAGAAATCGAATCTGCAACAAAAACATTTTATGCATCCCTCTGCAACCTACTTACCGATCCCATGACCGACCCGAAGCGGATCGACATTTAGCTCTTTAAGTAGAAAAGTATGTTCACCGATCACTTGATCGACTCGCACTCTCGATAATACCAAGATTCATCCAGATACGTCTAGGCATGTAGAAGATGTGAATCACAAATCAGAAACCTTCATTCGGACTTTTCGATATTCGGACCTTCCGTTTCGTGATCCGTACGCATGCTCTGAATGTCTAATATTATTGTCGGAAAATCCAACAATGTGATTTTAATTTTTATATATTAATTATTTTCGCCGTTATTCGGCGCAAAATTATCAACACTTACGTTGTACCTACCTAGTAAGTATCTACCTATCATCTATTGATCTGATATTAACTCTAGCATTTCATTCCCGAAATGTGTACGGACACAATAAACATTAGCACGTACAGCAATAAACAATTTTTTACATATAATATGTAGGTACATTGTCAAGGTCAGAATCTTACATTACCAAACGAATAACCTAATTAATATGAAAAACATACAGTTTGATGTCATCGCCGTTAAGTAACTCGACAAAATCGAATATTTGTTAAGGTACGTACACACACCACCAATATACGACAATTAAAATAAATTTAATTCATGCACTATCGTATTTATTTACAATTTGGTCCACAATAAAACTTGCAAAAAATTTTAATGTATACCATAAACCGGATTTTGATTACACACATATATAAGCCAGGGTAGGACATCGATATCCACTTCTTTGTGTTATAGCAGTGATAATTATACAGCCTCGACATGTTACGTTTGTTTATTATTAGTTTACTATCGGTGAATCTTATTCTACTTGAAGCACGCACCGTAAACAATCAAAATTCAAGGTAAAAATCCTATTATAAATTTTTAATTGTATTTTGCGTCTTGTTAAATTTTAATAATGATACTTAAACCGAAGAATAAAGGATCTAATTGATCGACCTACTACGTTACATTTTTAAGTCGTGTTATTTTTTTGTATCTATCGACGTATTTTTAAAAACGTTCTACTCAAGACGTGTATTTTGTACGTAACTTGTAAATTAAAAATAATTAGCAGGTAATCGGTTTGGCGCGTTCAAAAAATTGTACAGTGGTACAAAAAAGCAGTACAGGAACGACTTATAGCCGTTTTACGGCACACCTATTCAATTGAACCTCATTAAATTCTGATTAAATATGCATTAAAGTAATTTAGACGTAAAACGTTTTCATAATCTATTTTAATTCCTGGAAAAATATTTTAATGTAATCGTTCGTCATCAATTTGAATTCGAAAAGTTCTCGTCGACGCAAATTATTATCATTTCATTGACATTTTCTATAATATTGCTCCAGAGGTTATTAGAAAGTGCACACCTCCAACATTCCGTTGTTTTGCCCAAGTTCCTTATGTTATTCCAATGAATTCAAGATCTTCTTTCCGTAATTGGCCAAACCCTGCCATATTGTACCGGGCTGTATTGTACCGTATTGTAACAACGCTCCGCTCGAGTCGATAAGGGTATCAAAATTAAAGGAGCCAACGGTACAACGCATATTCTACAATAAATTGAATAAGTGACATCGCCAATACTTCCGTAAAACCGTCAATTGCCATCAAATCATTTGTTGCCTTGAATTGCGACCGAAGTTGTCTCGATCAGTTGTTAGCATTTTTACTTCAAAATCGTCTAAAATGCGTATGCCAGCGTATGTTTGTGTTCTTATAACGAACAAATAAAAAACACAATTTCCTCGATTTAATAAACAAATCTGATAGAGGTGATTCCATCCCCAAAGAAATATCAACATCGCCAAAGAAACATCTGGAGCCAGTAAGTTGCTCAACAGCTGAGCATCGCTGATCGTTAATGAATCACCATAGAAATGATTGTCTAAACCGTCGTCTGCGTTGATTGTTTTCGTGCTTATAAGGTCTATGCAATAGATTTTAACTTACAATTAAAGGCGCTTGCGTCGGTTACTAATGAAATCTATTATGTATGGTTTAGAACTTGACTATTTGGTGTAACTTTTAAAATTGAAAAATAAAATTGTGTTTTCGTTTTACATCATCTATTAAAACTGCAATTAATGTATTTTTCGTAAAGTAAACAAGAAATTATTCCAAAATATTTAATAAAATGGTAGATACTGATCTATAAAGACTATAATTTTAAAATTTTTCTAGTTTGTGGTTTTGAATATACATTTTGATTAATTACTTTATCATTTTGCGTGTTACAGTAACTGGAAAATAATGGTTTAATTAGCTTTGTTAAAATGATGTCTGTGATTAAATTTTTATGATTGTAACAAGAAAAATGGGAACTTAAAGAATTTTTAAAAAAATTATATTTTTGATTTGCCTTTTTAATTGTAAACATAAACTTTGTAATTCATCTCATTTCATCAACTTTCTCGTTGCAATTAGAATCGACTAGGATCGTTGAGCACATGGGTGGTAATGAATTTTCGGTATTGCACAATGGCATTTTTGTATCACTACTTGATGAAGTTAGCTCAAAGCGAAAAGGCAAAGGGCATTCTGTATTCTTATTCATAGGATCGACGGGAGTGACAGGATCTTGGGTGGATATACAATTAACATCCATAGTAGTGCATGACTGTTTAGGATTGATATTGTTGGACTTTTTCTGACGTGCAGGATCTACATCAGGAGTGGTACAGTCTAGGGTAGTTGTACGACAATATAAAGTTGGAATGGCATTTGCTTTTAATTTATACCTTTGATTTAATTTATTGGAAAAGTAACAACTCTCTTCGAAATGTTTTTCGCAAACATACAAATTGGGTTCAATATTGTGTCCTGTAAATGTATAAGTAGTAATAAGGAGTTAAGAGGGGGCTGGAAAAATCAGCTTCTACCATGTTTCCGCTAGTAACGCCACAGTAGTATTTTTCTAATTATTTTAATTAATATCAAACGGTTTAATCGTAAGATGGCGCGATTTTGGCATCAGCTATTTAAATGTTAATTCCTGTTTTCTTGTACTAAATAGTTTCTACAGAGTGCGCTTTTTCATTGATGCATTGGCATCTAATTTAATTATGTTTACGTTGTAAACTTTGCTAGTGTTTATAATTATTTATTCTAGGATAAAAAGTTACAGAATATAAAGAACGGGCGTTTTGATGAGAGACACAAAAATAATGAAATGCAAGTTAACAAGCTTAAAAAAAATTATTTAACTTGCAACCAGAAAAGTTACTAAGTTATGGGAGCGTAAAATTCAAAATATTTCTCTTCAAGAAAGCCACAATGATAATGATTATTGATTTTTAAAATTTATTTTTTGTGTAAGATGTGAGAGAGGTGCCATTATTAATACAAAATAAAAATTGTAACAATAGAAAATCCAATATTACTGATATATGCACATATGTAATTATGTATATATTTCAGAATAATAATTATTATAGCATTCCATTAATTGCATTAAAAATTAAATAGTTACAGTTTCGTTCGCAAATACATGTAGCTATACGTTATTCACGATAGGTTTCAATGCACGCAGCCATGCACAAAAGTTACTAAATTGTATATTTGTAATATTCAGATTAAACTTTTGATCATGGCACTCCGATGTCTACCGATGATTTACCTGCACACATATGACATGGCAAAATAGACTAAAGTCTATTAGTATTGTAAAAATACAAGGTTTTATTGATGACGTGTTGTACGTATGTATACATATCTACTTATTTATGGGAAACGTCCGCCGCATTCTCAGCATTTTTCAGTAATTCACAGAAATCATAAACAACAACACGTCGAAATGCAAAATAATTATGCTTACTATCGAAAAAACAAACCGAGTGAGATTCTATCTTTTATAGAATGAAAACTTGTAAATAAATAAAACTTCCGAATACTTCAAATTATAAGATATTTAGCTACTATATGACTAAAATATTATAAGGAGCAAGTAGAAGAAGGTTCAGTGAATACGTATACGAAAGTACAGGGTATAATTGTTGCTAGAATTCGTAAACCGTTTTCCGAAAAATCGTCATTTTCAAGTATAAAGCTATCTTACAGATACCTACTTGATTTCGAAGAATTTGTCTAACAAAATTGTCCAACTATTATTGAATAGATGGTGCTGTAAAAATACTATAGTGGTATTTTTTTAATTTTTTTTAATTTTTCCGGCTGATCGTGGACATCAAACTGCTAGGTGGCATATTTCGTTGTGAAATATTTATAGTCAACGTACCAATACCGAAAATGAATTCGTAATTCTTATACATATAAACTAAAACCAAAATTGAACTCCTGTATTTTCTTACACTCTAAATAGTGAAATTCCAACCATTTCTACAAATGTATTCGTGATTTATAATATTGTATAAAATAGTCTAATTTCAAAATTACAATTAAAATTAAATATGTATATAGGTACATTTGCCATATCTACAGTTTTATTTATTTACAAGTTTTCATTCTATAAAAGATAAAATCTCATTCGGTTTCTTTTTCGATAGTAAGCATAATTATTTTGCATTTCGACGTGTTGTTGTTTATGATTTCTGTGAATTACCGAGAAATGCCGAGAATGCGGCGGACGTTTCCCATAAATAAGTAGATATGTATACATACGTTATTCGCGATAGGTCCCAACACGTCATCAATAAAACCTCGTATTTTTACAGTACTAATAGATTTTAGTCTATTTTGCCATGTCAGTGCCATGTTCAAAACTTTAATCTGAATATTACAAATATACAATTTAGTAACTCTTTGTGCATGGCTTCGTGCATTAGAACCTATCGTGAATAACGTATAGCTACATGTATTTGAGAACGAAACTGTAACTATTTAAGTTTTAATGCAATTAATGGCATGCTATAATAATAATTATTCTGAAATATATACATAAGTAATTACATATGTGCATATATCGGTAATATTGGATTTCCTATTGTTACAATTTTTATTTTGTATTAATAATGGCACTTCTCTCACATTTTACACAAAAAATAAATTTTAAAAATCAAGACTGATCAATCAATCCAATTGTGACTTTCTTGAAGAGAAATATTTTGAATTTTCCGCTCCCATAACTTGGTAACTTTTCTGGTTGCAAGTTAAATAATTTTTTTAAGCTTGTTAACTTGCATTTCATTATTTTTGTGTCTCTCATCAAAACGCCCATTCTTTATATTCTGTAACTATATCCTAGAAACGCTAGCAAAGTTTACAACATAAACATAATTAAATTAGATGCCAATGCATCAATGAAAAAGCGCACTCTGTAGAAACTATTTAGTACAAGAAAGCAGGAATTAAATAGCTGATGCCAAAATCGCGCCATCTTACGATTAAACCGTTTGATACTAATTAAAATAATTAACAAAATACTACTGTGGCGTTACTAGCGGAAACATGGTGGAAGCTGATTTTTCCAGCCCCCTCTTAAATGAAAATTCTAGTTGCAAATAATCATTACAGTTACCTTTAGTACCCGACGCGAGCGACATCTGTTATTTCCATTAAAGTTGTCAGGTCAGCTGTTTTATGCTATTGCACAGACCTTATAAGCACGAAACAATCAACGCAGACTACGGTCTAAACAATTGTTTACACGACAGAAGTTTAGCGGCGATCGGCTGTTGTGCAACTGGTTCACTTTGCTCCATATGCAAACCATCGTATTTCACTTTGCCCCGTGCATGGGGCAAAGTATAAGGAACAATGACTTCATCATTTTCTTGTACGTAGTAGACAGTATGACGTTAAATAAACTTCACCGATTACAAATGTTTCTACATTGTTATTTTATGTTCGTTCACTTTGCCCCACGTTCCTAATGTCAAGGCTGTTAATTTAAACTTCGAAAAGTACAATTTTGAACGTAGTAATACCAAATTTGTTAACAAACTTAAGGCTGTAAGGCACATTTGGCATACTGTAGTAGAAAAATGGTGATTAACTTGTGGTTATTTAATATACTTACATTTAGAGCCAATAGCCCTAATAAATTGCCATAATAATAACATAATAAGAATACAATTAATACCTACCAGGAGTTTCCTTCTTGCACCAAATTTTTTATTTTTACTGCGGAAATTATAAAATTTTACCACTTGAAGATGACTCTAAACAGAGTTGAAATATATAGTGTTAATTAATTGTTGTTATTGGCTTATAACCACAATTTTATAAAAAGAAGAATAATAATAACAGACATTAAATTTTAAAGTCGCTGTAGTTTTATTATGAAATAGGAGCTTTTCGTAAATTTGTTTAATACAAAACGCTTCTTATATTGTGTACTTAATTATTAAAATAACGGATAGGGTGTATTTATAATAAAAATAATAGTATGTTGGCTTGTTTTAGAATTACATATCGAATGAGAGGGAGCTACGGGAAAAAGTGAGATGGGAGATGCAACGCACCCAGTTGAGAGTGCGACTCTCGAAAATGCAATTTTCGCATGTTTCCACATTTAATTATTTATCTTAATTATAAAGCCCTACAAAAATATAATTCTTCTATCGTCGGATGCTACAAGGACGAACCAAACTTTTTTAAAGAATAAAATTATTCGATATGTCGTACTGTTTTGTAGTTATGACAGTATAAACGGTAAAAAACGCGAAATTGAAGTAAACTTTTTAGCTGTTCGAACCGAGATATCGGCCCCGAAAGTTATTTTTCTCCATAAGAGCCCGTGTATTTTGCGTTTTTCCAAAATTTTTCAAACGATTAATTCCACAAAACCAATTACGAATTTTACGGCAAAAGAAAGTTCATGTTTACGTTCGCTGAATAACTCTTTCGGTGAAGATAGCGCCCTTTTGCACTGGACGATTTTTGACGGCTTTTGATCTTTCGATCTGTCGAGGTTTCATCTTGTAACCCCGACCTCCCCACGAAATTCATTTTTAAGCGTTTTTCGGGGCGCTGAGCACTCTACTTATTATTGAAATTTGGAGATAGGGTTGTTTTACTGTGGTTGTTTACTTACTACAATCGAATTGTTTTTTGATTAGTTTACATAATATATATTATAGCGACTAAATTATCCAATTTGTTTCAGGATAAGCACGGAGGCAGAAGTATTCAGATTAAAATCGACTATAACCTCTCACACCAATAAACGTCAAAAGCGTGTGGCTCCAGAATCGGACCTTGAAAATCGCATAGAAGAACCACCGTGTATACTCACGAGCTTCAAATACGGATGTTTATGTAGATACGGCGATTTTAAATGCCACTATCCGGATATGTTTTCTTTAGAGTAAATAAATGAAACAAAATAGAGACGTTTCCCAACGTACCGAAGGCTGTATTTTTTTAAATCGTTAATAATAATCTATTGTTGACCGATTTTTACTTTCCATTATTTACAATCTGTTTTTATACAGGAAAACTTTTTTTATTATGGATTTTTCAAAAAAAAGTTATTCTTTATAAAAGTTGGCGCTTTTCCTAAAACTAAACATTCACCAATAAAAAATAAATCATATTTCAAAATGTAAGAGGGAGATCAAAAAATATAATTTTGGCTCAAGACTAAATTACCTTTATTTTTGAAAATATCGAAAAATGTTATTTAAAAAAATTGTTTATAATTAAAAGTTATGGAGAAATATGAAGTCACAGCCAGTTAAGTTGAATTTTATTATTTTTTTAATAGCGCTTCGAAAATCAATGTTGTTCACTGTAACATTTGGTCTTGTTCGGCTTTCGTTTTTTTTTTAATTACCTTCTTACAATACGAGCTCTTACGCTGTTTAACAGGGAAATATTGACCTTCTCTAAGATGTGTTTATTTATTGAAGCGACAGCTGTATGAAGACGGTCAATAACAACTTCTGATCCATGACTGGTTCAAGGCAAACATTTTTTTTGGCGTCCTCATAAAAAATCCACCGGATTGAGATCGGTTGACTTAGGAGACCAAGTAATTGGTCCATCCCTAACATTCCATCTCTCAGGAAAAATAGCATTCAACCCCGTATACTTTATAGTAATTGACTAATGACCAGAGTTACTCAACTGGCGATTGAAAATCGACCCTAAATATTTCGTGATCGCAAAAGTACACATTACTATAATAGCACGCATCGATGCGAATTTAATCGAATTAAGTAAAAATCTAGACGCATTTAATAATACTGGATCTTTAATTACATTTACGAAATAAAATTTCTTGTTCGATGAACATTGGATGGAAATTAATCTTACAATTATTAAAACAATTCGACTGTCGATTTGCCGTCAGTTGGCTCTGGTGGAGAACCTGGAGTAATCGGTTCAGGATGCGACATGGCATCGTCGTCGGAATCATAAACGACCACCGATTTGACCACGTCAATTATTTCAATCGGCTCCTCTCCAATTTTCTTGGCAATTTCGTTGTATCTAAAATAAAAATACATATTGTTCATTATTGACGATAAATCTTTTTCGGATAAATTAAAAACCGATGCAACTACTTAAGTATTCTTAGGTGTACGAATGCCTTGAATAAGAAAATCAACACTTGTGTATTAAACAAAATTTTTACAGTTAGCAGAATTTACAAAAATTAGTAACTTGAAATTTTGGAGAAAAAAAAACGTATACTATACATAATCGAGAAAGACTGAAAGTCCCAAAATAGCGCCCATAAAATAAACAAAATTGACGTAAATTTAACATCATTTTAGACGTCATAAATACAATAATATATTTGGATTTTCCATAGAGTGCCTTAAAGATTTTAATTAAAAATGTCTATTTTTCATAATTTTTTAAATTATCGACGAAAAACAAAAAACATTAAAAAATATTGTTTTTGTTCTACCCTAACTAGGGGGCTTTGGAGCATCAACTGCCGTGGTTACTAGCTCCATGATCACAAACATCCATGCCTACTGAGGGGTTATTTCACCAACCGTATCGGGACTCGAACCCAGAACCCATCAGGTGAGAGGCCAGTCTTCTGACCACTCACAATCAGCCACCGAGTCGGCTCATTGTTTTTTATTAAAAAAAAAATAAATTGAAAAATAGATACTCTGCAGATCTAATTATGTACATTTAAATTCCTAATAGTAAAATGAAACTTACAAATTAGCGTAACTGGCGTAGTCTTCCTCTCCTTCATTTTTCTGTTCCGACAAAGAAGCCGTTTCTCCTCGCAAATGTATAACGTTTAATACAATAAAACTCACGATCAGGATTCGATACATTTTGACTAAATAACACGGTAGACTGAAATGTTAACAATTATAAAGTACGACGACTAGGAAAATATATAATAATCATCTTCACCCACTTACATCTCTTCTTTTGCGTCAATCGGTTCTAAAAGGGTAAATTACTCAAATCACGTATTATCATTTCCTAATGCAGTTAGTTAGTACCTATTGTTTTAATTACTAAACTGCGAGCATTTTCAGCGTCCTTCGATTCCAGATTGAAATTTAATGAGACACTTGATCATGATTTTAATATTTATTATATCTTTATTTACTTACAATTAAACCATATTTCGAAAATTGTATATAAGCATCACTTTGTTTTGAAATTTTGAATAATGTTTCTTATTGTATAATTTTTTTAAATAACATTTTAATTATGCTATATCACAGTACAAAATTACCAATAAAATAGAATCGACCTAATTAAAAACGAATTAAAGATGTCGAAAAGATAAACAAGATGATAAGTTACTTACCTACTTTTAAATTTTAAAATTGCTATTAAATATGACTGACGTTATTTATCAATTTATTATTATTAATTCAGTATACGTCAAGGTTCCTTGATAATATCTATATCCTTCCATATCAT
Source organism: Rhagophthalmus giganteus (assembly GCA_036326145.1). Taxonomy (NCBI): domain Eukaryota; kingdom Metazoa; phylum Arthropoda; class Insecta; order Coleoptera; family Rhagophthalmidae; genus Rhagophthalmus; species Rhagophthalmus giganteus. The sequence continues at coordinate 14,749,674 of JARFJA010000036.1, read as the reverse complement.
CTATAATTTAAATAGGAACAAATGACGAGCATAACTAATGAAATGTCTGGTAAATCATATAAGGCTGTCATAAGACTAAATATTAATCTATCAAAAATACATTTTAAATATGAAATACTTACATAATTCAATTTGAACATGTTTTAATAAATAATATTATACAGTGTTCGCCAAATACTCTGCACCACATGGGAAACTTTTGTATTATTGATTTCTCAAAACATTTTATTCTTGATAAAAGGTCCAAAACCCAAAATACAACCGTCAAAAGTCAAAATTTATCAGACGTATACGGGGTATCTCGGAAACTATAAATGTTAGGTACTCAATTGCCCTTATTTTGACACTATCGAAAATTGTTATTAAGAAAAGTTCTAGAATTAAAAGTTGACCGCTGCTCCATCCGCGAGTCGACTTACCTATTCTTTTCTTTACTTCAGCCATTCCAACACACAATTGAGAGAGTTAGTTATTCTCGGAATGAAAATTAGGCGCGCCAATTTTCTTAAGAAGTCCCCAAAAAGTCGCGTTCGGAAACCCTTTAAGCTAAATTGTCCTAACAAACGCAGACTAAAAACGAAACAGACGCGTCTCGAGGCGTATCAAATATTTTTTCAAAAATCGCTCGAAAACGTCAATTTTATTAACAAGATATATTTTATTATTTGACCACCGTCGATGGTCAAATTTCGTTAACTTAACCTTAACCACAAAATGGGGGTTCGTGTGGCTCCGAAACATTAATTTTCTACACACGGGGTGTCCGCGGATAACTGATACGTGTAGTTGACCGAACATTTTCGAATTGAATTTTGATATTTTGGATTTAGCCGCTGCTTGCCCTCAAACAGTGTTATAACGGGTTCGATCGTTCACAGATATTAGAGAAAACTAGTCTTATATTCGAAATGATTCAAAAAAATTTATTTAAAATAAGTTGTTTAGAATCGAAAGATAGGCCCAAGCTCAAATTTTCGAAAAGATCGGCTTATTTTGATATTTTTGCTTTTTGGTATTTTTTTTATATTTTTTTACTGACGTACCTAATTAAATTTTCTTCTCTTTAGTTATTTTCAAATAAATAAATAGCTTTACCTAGCTACATAAAAAAAGGATTTTAAAGTTTGTCCTACAAAATTGAAAAATTCCAGTTCCTGTACCGGCCGGCCGGCCGTTTTGAACAGAAAGGAACCGACTGCGTATTGAAGTTTCTGTAGATTGTATTAGTTTAAAGTAATATCGCATAGATGGCATTGCCGATTTATAATGCTTGTGTAGATACAGTTGTTCCATTCAAATACGAATTATCGTATTCCGAGAATCATACTTACCTGGCGTAGGGGTTACCTTGATCAACAAGGCGGTTCCCCCAGGATGAGGCCCTTTCATTGCACTGCGATTGGGCTGACTCCTGCGATTATCCCTAATGTGGATAACTCGGGCGCGTAATTTTTGGTAGTCGGGACTGCGTGCGCGCTGTCCCGGTCAAAATTAAATAAACTAAAACTTCCATTGGTAAAATGTAAATTAGGACCACCCACCCATACGTGAAAGTACTAATTTACAAAAATCCTTTTTAAAAGTTAATTAAAATAATTTTTGAACAACTGTTTTAGCAAAGCAGTGATTATCGGTTTTATTGTTGCTGGTGCAAATTTATATAAGATGGGACCTCGGCGAGATCTTACAATGTGGTACCCTACCACATGGCCCTATTCTTAGTTTTTCTACAGATTATTGGTTATTTTCAATTTTGATAGTTGTAACTTTGGCATCCTCGGAATTTTTTTAATTCATATATGTTAGGGGCAAAATCAGTACTGTCGGGACAATGTCAACATTGTCCGTCGTCCGCATTAAACTGGGCCAAATTCGCAAATTAATAATTTCTATGGACCCAGCAGCAACAGATAATGTTGACATTGTCTAGGCAGTCCTCACCATACCTATATAGTGTTCAAGAAATGGAAAGGGGGAGGGGGGGAGAGAATTTCCCGCAAAATTTTTCGGGGATGAAGTTTTATAGACCACTTCAAAATGTTTCTATAAACATTTTTCCTATTTGATTCTAAAAAACATGTTCAATAGCAAAGAATATACATAATACAGATATTAGATATCTAATAGAAAATTAAAAAAATACTTTTGAACGTTCTTTTTTACCTAAAACATTAACAGTATTTTTCTCTAAACTCAAAAACTACTTGTCCAGATGGTAGGTAATTAAAAATTAATTAACAGGGACATAGTATTTATAACGCCGTCCCAAGGACGAGGCGGTTGCCCCAGGCGCCATAAAACATGGGGCGCCTGTTCGCCCCCTATTGTTCGGTAAAAAAATAAATAAATAAAGCAGGTGTTCTTGAAGAACTCGGATGTACTTTTGTTAGTGGATAAAATGATGGTCAAGGAGGCGCCGGATGGAACCTCGAAACTAATACAATAAAAGTAGGTACTCATAAATAAATTTATTTCTTTTTTGTTATATAAAACAATCTACATTTAATTAAAGTTAATACTTTTCAATCATCTACTTAAGACGAACAATTAATGGAGTGGTCTATAACAGATAAGCCTGTACAGAGAGATGAATGCATTATTCACAGATTCAGTCTTATATATAAACTACTAATATCACACAAATGCCTTATATATTGCATTATGAGATGCTACTAAGGTCTGCAAATCGATTTGTTTGGTTACTATCCTACAATATAATACTAACACAAACATACAGAAACAATACGCAAAACTTACCAGAAATATGATAACCATATTTCACATACTATTATGATATCATAATAAATAACATGAATTTCTTTTAACCACTGTATGTTTTGTCACAAAGCCTTTCTATAAAAATAAATTACGTACAAACAGATCTTACAAAAAAATTAATTGATGTTCCTAAACAATAGCATAGTTATATAGCTATATTATAATTTATTGTTAACAATTCATTTGTTGAAACAAAAAAAATAGTTATGTTAGTTTAATATTGACGATGAGATATAATATTAAAATGATTAATCAAAAAACATAATTTCTTAAAAATATAAATGTTTCGAATTTTAAAAATTTTTACTATAACAAATTAAGTAAAAACGTTTAATATAAAAATTGTAGTCTATAAAATTGATATCTTAAGAGATGAATTGATCATTCATATATGTACATATAGTTTGAACAGCCCCACCCCCCCACAATAATGTATTGAAATCTAATTTAAACATAACGAAATGATTTATTTATAGTTTTTCTCGCTTATTAGCCTGTAGGAATTTTAATTGAAGATTATGATATGGATTTGGTTTCTTTTGAAAACGATACATCAATTATTAAATTATCCAGATGAGTGTTAAGTTAATTGACTTATTTAAATTGAGCTCTTTCATAAAAAAAAATGTATAAATAAATATTACAAAGACAAAATTAAATTATTTGAATAACATCGATCATCATTATCAAATAGATGTACGGTAGACACTTGCTAATTCGAACTAATTAATGCAGAAAGGTGTTCGGATTATAGAGGTCGAAAAAAAATGCTTTTATGCGTTTTTTTTTTAATCACAGATTCTTTTGTTTATTTTTCGAAGAATATTAAATAACGGGCTATTTGGATTACCGTAAGGTTCAAATTTGCGAGCGTCCACTGTATTATTCTTAATTTCTATTAATTACAAAAGTATAAATATGCCCCTCTGGTACCCTGTTTTAAAATTAATATTCCATTCCGACTTTAATACCACTAGAATTAATAAGTAGATACAATATTAATTTCGTAATGCCTTGTTATTTATTAAAATTATGAGAACTATAGAATAGGTAATTGTTTATTTAACAATTGGCACGTATAATTATTAATTCAACAACCCTATTATGAAAATATGTTTTATTTTTGTAAGTTGGAACATATATGGGTATAATATGGGAATTATGATGTGTATTATAATGTTAAATTTGTTACTTATAGATATTGTCTTTGTTTATTTTCGTCGAGTTTAGTTTGTATTAAAAAAGTTGAACACTGATGGATTGTATCGAAGTAATATATTTAATGTTTACGTTAACGAAACTTGACAACTTTCTACTTTTTTCATACCATTTTGATGTAAATTAAACAACATAACGTAACTATATATAATATTTGGGTTTCGCGTTATTTTTAAATCAATTGTTAACTTGTTCGTCTAAATTAACTAACATTATTTAAGTACCTAACAAATGAAAATGTGGAATTCATTCATTCTAATTTCATGAAATACTCAAAATTGCAAATCTAATTCACAGACCTTTATAAAAATGTGCTTATAAGTATATAATAATAATAATCATCCTCCTCGATTCATTTCCTATATATTGATCAAAAAGTTACCAAGTTTCCTCCGTTTGTCATGTGGTGTCTGAACTTGTATCTTCTTTTCTTGATCTCCACCATAAAATTATATATTCTATACTCCAGGCAATGCAGCATAACATAATTAGAAAAGTTTGAGAATGTAAACAAATCGGATAACTCCTCGAGGAATCACGAATATACCCTAAAACAGTTAATAAATGAAGGTATCTGAAAAATTAAAATCAACATTTTCAAGATAAAACTACAGTAGAACCTGTTCTAAAGTGAACCACCTCTGGGAGCGATTAAAAATAGTTACTTTAACGTATACAAAAATTTGTTTGTGACCAACACGAACAGGTGCTCAGATTTACAGGTTCTACTACAATTAAATATCGAATTTAAAAAATGTTTCACAATACAATTTTACGATTGCTTACCCAAAACAGGTCCGAGTGCAACAACAAACAATCCCTTCCCAACCATATGCAGACCGAATGCTGCTGGCAGTTTTTCGAGGGTGGAATATTCTGATATTGTAATGGCAAAGTTGATCAGTGCTGCGCCCCTTACAAATCCACAAATAACCAACCACACTAAGATCATTGTATAATCTGTTTGTTCTGCCAATACTGTGAACAATAGAAATCGAAATTAAAATCAAAATTATTTAACTAAGGATGACTCGGTGTGAAAAATAAACAGAAATAAAACACATTAGAAAGCAACGAAATAATAGAAAATCCTGCATTTAAACAAACGGAACACTAAATCATATGCCTTTGTAAAATACGAAAATGTTGTTAAAGCTTACAGTTCTATATTTTTTTTTTGTTTACCTATTTTTAGGCTCCTTCGGCTGCCAACAAAAAGTCATAAGTTTATTAGAATACATGTTCACAAAATAACATGTCTTAATGTAAAAACTAGCAAGATAAATAATTAAAATCGAATTGTCGCTATAAACAAAGTATTTAAGATCGAGATAATTTATTAAGACGTCACTATGTTTTACTTATTACAATAACTGTTTAAAAAAAATTAGTTAGGTATAATCTTCGGCAAATGCAATTGATAAATTCTTCGGTAGGTAAATTATTATTGGCCGCCTTCGCGTGTAGAGTTTGTACTTAATTTTGGTGGCAAAAACGACACTAGTTTACAATGCCGTAACGAGCCTGTGGCAAGTGTCTAACTTACCCCCCCCCCCTAACACAGTGCGCCTGTGGCGAGCGTCTTTCGCCACGCTCTCGTTACGGCGTTGTTATTTTATATTGTATTTTTCATCTCCAAGATTGACAAAATCAATTATATTACACATGTAGAAGAAAGAATTATGTTCGTAATTTTACCGATGATTATAACTCGAACTTTTTAAAAGGCCTGTAATAAGTATTTAGTGAACTAAACGAGAGCTAAATAATATACAAAATGTAAAAGTAAATAGACTCTATATACAGATGTACAGGTAAAAAGTAGAAAAGCACAAATAAAATGTATACAAGTAATCATAAAAAATAATTTTTAAATAACTTGAATATCTCTGAATAAGCTCTTATTTAGTAGGAGAGCCGATAACACTTTCTGATACATCAATGGGTAATGAATAAAGACGTGTTTCCCATAAAACATGTGTGAAATGCCTACTTGAAACGCGAAAAATTGCTCCTTTAATCCTGCACCGATGGGAATAAAATGGTTAATTTAGGTTAATCTTACGCATTTATACATTTTAGTCTTCCGGGAACAGGTCAAAATAAAACTTTAAGTTTTCACAATATTTTTCGTACGACGCTCCCCTGCCGAGCTATTCACCCCCCCCCCCCCCAAGTGTTGAAACATTAAAATCAATTTTCTTTAAGTAACATTTTAATTTTCTATTCGACTTTAATAATTTTCGATATACACACGTAATAAATAAAAGCCGTAAGCTTTAAAATTACGTAATAGGCATTTTGATATCACCTTAGGGGTGATATCACAGGGGTGGTACCTCCTCAAAAAAATGAGTAAACTCACATCTCATTGCCATGTGACGTATAAATGCGTAAAATTAATCTAAATTAATCCTTTTATTCTCATCGGTGCAAGATTAAAGGAGAAATTTTTCGCGTTTCGAGTGGGTATTTCACACATGTTTCACGGAAAGCACGTCTTTATTCACTATCCGTTGACCAAACAAAAAGTCTCACCGGCTCTTAGACTATCTAGTAACTAAGAAAATCTGTAGAATAACAGATTTTTGAAGTAAATAATAAAATTATTGAATTTTCACAAAGAAAAGGTCTTAAGTGCAGTAACTATACAGGGTAACACGGGGAGGAATCTGCTAAATTTTAGGGGCGTGTAATAAGTAATTTTAAGCAAAACAAGTTATATCGCCATAGGTCCGATTCGGAAAAGTTATCGAGTTATGGCTCGTTAAAAAAAAAGCCAGCACATTAAAAATTGTGCCCTTGATTGCGCAATTGCAAGGAGGAACTGGAAATAATTACTAAATAGCGCAAAGAAGGTCAATAATTGCGACGAATTAATTTAAAGAATTTTGAATGCTGCAAATGAAATTCGGCTTGCCACAAAATACTCCATATCTAAAGGCTCGTTTTCATGGGTCGAACGATTCGGTCGTTTGATACAAGTCGAGGAATAAAGTCGTCTCATTATTTGACCACTTTTTAGCCATTTTAACAAGTTTTTCTCCCACGCCACAATAAACTGAACGACTTGCTCGAAACAAAGTTTACATTTTGTTTACAAAATTATTTGTTTTGTTTACATCAAGTTTACAATCGCGCTCGATGATGTATTTCGAACATTTTTCTTCAAGCCATAATTCGAATAACTTCCGAATCGGACAAATGTTAATATAATTTTTTTTGCTTAAAATTACTTAAGAAATACGTCCCTAAAGTTTAGAAAATTTCTCTCGGGGCACCCTGTAAGTATATTTTAAGTTCATTAAATATGAAATTAAAAAAATATATATACCTAAATCTAGTATAGAGCGTTTCAACTTTAGAATGCAGTACAGGATCTTATGGAGTACAGCGTTGTCATATCTAGTTTATTCAAAACACATATAACGTTCTAACAATCAAACTGACAACGCTGTTTTATCGAAAAAAGATGCCGTAATCGAGAAAATGTTGAAATCGACAAAAGAGAACAATACTTCATAACACCCCGTACTGCATTTTAAGGTCGAGACGCTGTATAGTAGACATAAATTTCACGTTGTAAATCTGAAGTAGCATATTTTGTTTCAGTTACTAAATCTGTTCCAGTTATTTTAAAATAATATACTTACTAGCGAAACAATAAATTTTTTTATAAAAATAAATAAATAATGTTTCGTGAAAAAATATCATGCTGTGTTAATTTAACTAACGTTGTCAATATTTCTTTTGTTTAATAAAATTACAGTCGAACTCCTTTATAACGAGCCCTTATTCTGATCATTACGAGAATTTTACGTTTACAATATTGTATTCAATGAATGCTAGAAATTTCCGTGTACTACGATCTCGGTTCCCGGAAATAACGAGCAGAAAGTTTAAGAATGTTGCTTTGTTTCGACTCCCCGGTAAGTGAATTTTACAACAAGCATTTGGTGAAGACAAAGAAGACGAAAGTTCAAAAAAGCGACAGTGTTGAAAAATACGTTTTTTCTATAAACGCAGAAAATGCGTTAGAAACCTTGATGAATTATTTTGTAATCGCGTTCAAGCGCAAAAGTATTATTTGATACCTAGTTTAAGCATTCTTAGACGTAATTTAAGAGACATTGTTCTCAATAATGGGTACTACGTAAATAAATCGAATTTCAGCTAAAGTTTTTTATTCCCGGTACCTATCGTTTTATAACGAGCAAAAAGTGACGTTCCCGGACAATCTCCTTATAAACCGAGTTTGACTGTACATATGAATTTTGTGTAATCTATCCTTTCCGTTATTAAATAAACAAAATAATAATATTGCTAAACTTTAATTAAAATTGTAAAAAACTAAGTTATTTTGTAATTTCAAAAATATGCTAGTTAATTTCAAAGTAAAGAATTTGAAAATAATATAACGTATTTTCCAACCATATAAGAAGTTCTGTAAGCCATATGAGTAGGTACGTTCATTTTTAACCATCAAGCACACTTACTTATTTTACAATACATTTTGTTATTTGAAAAATTTTAAATATTACGAGTATTATTATTACAAGATTCATGTAGGTCAACGGTTCTCAACCTTTTATTATTTGGGACCCAATTTTTTATATCAGTTTCAATTGCGCCCCCCTTCCGATGATTTGTTGAAGCCCTAATATTTTTTTCTATATATATATATATATATATATATATTTCTTTTGCTGCAGATACGTTTTGATATTTTTATACGTCTTCTTTTAATGTCTTCGTGCACCCCTAATGAGGCGCGCCCACAAGTTGGGAACCATTGATATAGGTGCCGTGAAAAATATTTCAAAAATATTTAAAATACACCAGATGCAATAAAAATAATTTACCCCGTTTATATAAAATTAACATTTATAATATTTTTATGTATAATTATAAAATAAATCCAAAGTAGGTACCGTGAAAATGACCGGCGTAAAGTTAAATATAAATGAAAAACTGTTTTATCTATCAGAAAATTTTATTCTTCGTAAAAATCTTCGCATAGTTCCAAATTCAAATTCCTATTTCAAAATTTGAATAGCACCTTTCGTATACGAGGACGTTCAAAAATATGAAATCGACTCAAAAGTAAAGTACTTTTATTTTTGAAAATACACAAAAATGTTATTTGAAAAGATACCTACAATTTAACGAAGCGAATAGGTTCGAGGAAAATGATTTTGAAGTCGTGTTAGAGGAAATAAAACGCGAAAGAGACGATTTTTTCGAGACGTGTTATTTCTAAACCGTGCAAAAAAGACCGTGTAAAAAAAGAGTTGAGTGCATATTAATATTGCATCGAAATGTAAAGAAAAAACGACAGTCCGTCTAAGACAGTTTGAAATTAATTGTTAATGAAGTATATTAAAAGAAACGAGAAAGATTTTTCAAAAAACTTATCGTATCTGTATGCTTGAAGATTAATCACTTTAAAGGACACATTTTCTTCATTTAGATAAAGAATAACGTTTATAAAGCAATGTTATACTACATGATCGATAATTTAAAAGCAAGTCACATGATATAAAATTGAAATTTTAAATGGTTGATTAAAAATATCTACTCAAACAAAACTGGTTTAGTTCCAATACAATAAATAGGTAGGTACTATAAAATAATAAAGAAATATACAGTGCGTCCGCTTTTCTCGTTTTTAAAGAAAAGGTGATCTTTTATAAAGAGTTTTGCTTAGTTTGAAATGTCGTTAGGCATAGTCAAAACGTCGATATAACATACGTACAGAGTTGTTTAAAAATAATAAAACATTAAATTGCTCGAGAGGAAAGTACTTACTAATCGTTTGAATAAAAATGAAACATGATAGAAGAAGGAATTTCAAAACTTTCTCACAAAGTACATTAAAATTAACGAAATTACTAAAATTAAAGCGCATAATTTATTGATTAACGAAAACAAAAATTTGTACGAACAAAACACGAATATCTAATATTACTTTACATGATGCCCTCTCCCACCTCTACACAATTTTCCATTATTTTTCTAAATTCTTCGTAAACTAAATCAATTGTATTTTCATTTATGTTGGCTATTCCTACTGTAACTTTTTGTTTTAAAAGGTCTACGCTATTATTAAAATTATTCACATAAACCTTTTGCTTTAAGTAAACCAATAAATAAAAATCAAGTGGGGTAATATCAGGCGAGTGTGCAGGTCATATTATAAGACCAAATCATCCAATCCATTTATTAGAAACGTTTCTATTTAGCCAGTCTCTCACTCAAATGGTCCCTTCAAAGTACATAAAAGTATGAACTTCTATTGACATTAGAAATAATATTCTTTGCTCTGACATTTTTACTGAAATAATTGGTATTTTACTCTTGAAAAATTTAATGTTTCATTATTTTTAAACAACCCTGTATGCCTAAGAACTTTTCAAACTAAGCAAAACTCTTTATAAAAAATGACCTTTTCTCTAAAAACTAGAAATAAAAAAGTTTACGAGTATAATTACGTTCCTCCGAAGACACACCGTATAATAAATGACTTAAAATAAAACTAAAGTAGAAAAAAATAAAGAGTATAATGATACAAAAAAAAATAGTTATCGTTTGACTTGTTAAATTAAAGACCAAATTGAACGGTATTTTCTATCGAACAATCGTCATATTTTACAAAAATTTTAAACGTAACATAAAATAATTACCTGATCGACAGATGCCCAACAGGAAAATTCCCATCATGAACAATGTACGTTTTGTAATAGTAAGTCGGTCACAAATTGGTGGAAGTACAAGTCGAGCCAGGATATCCGTTAAAGCTTGAACCGAAAGGAAAAGAGCCGTGTACATCTTATCGTAACCGATGCTTTCGAAAAAGAACGGAGTCACCATTTTAAAATTCTGCTCGGCAACGTAAAATATCGACAGTCCAAACACTAAATTTAAATAGATGGGATCTTTGAGTAAGTCCAAATCCATAAAATTGACGACCTTCTTCCAACACGTGTCTTTCTTCTTCGGCTCGAATTGTAAAGGTTCTAACGGCATATCCTTCATGAATTTCAAATTGGAATTCAACTGAACGGCAGGATAACTTAGATTCCTGCGCATACGGACCCCTTCCGATATTTGTAAAGTGGATACCGCTTTTTCTCTAGTCTAAAAGCGAACGATATATCACATCGAAATGATTATGTCTGTTAATAAAAATGACCTGTACATACCTCCTGTAAATGTAATTGAAGACTAGAACCAGTAAAATCCATGTTGGAAATAGTCGAATAGTTCGATATTACCGAAGATTTTCTACCGCGAGATAAGAAACTCATTGTTGAAAAATTTCTAGGGAACGCCGCGCCTTTTTTACCATAATCTTCTATTGTTTTTATAAAGTCCGGGTTTGTTTTTACGCCTATAAGAGTTTGTGTTTGGCCACTTTCTGGCGATTCGTCTTCGTCTTCGGCTTCCTTGATAGTTTCCATTTCCTGTGGACAATTAAAATTTTATACATTTGGTAATATTTGGACCCGCTAAGCCAACTAAGCAAGGCCCGAGGGCGCCAAGGAAACGTGGAACGTTGTGGGGGGCGCCTTTAAGGCCGATTCATATTTTCGATTCGCTCACGGTCAAGTCATTTTGCACTGAAGCATTCACATTATCGGGCACGTTCTAGCCAAACAGTCGGGGTCTTTCTTTCAAGGAATATTTCGAGTGATGGAGCGAACTGTGAATAGGTGACGGCGAGGTCTCGGTCAGTGCTTGGTACCTAGTGAAGGCGTTTGATGTGCACTGATCGTTACCATGGATGAGCAATTGATCGAATTCGTCGCGCGACATCCGAAGATACTGAATAAATTTTGTTTCGTGATCCGTAAGCTCTTTATACAAAGTAACTTCACTCCACCCACATTCTTCTCCGCTGTTGCCTTCTGCATGGTTCACTTTGTTCTTCTTCATCCAAAATGTACGTCATTATGACGAAATCGTTTAATGAAATGTTTTAACATTGTAGTTGTTAAAAGTACCAAACTTGTCTCATCGGAAGTGACCACATAATGTGAATAGTACATCAAATTGGGCAACTGTGAGGGAATCGAAAGTATAAAACGACCTTTAGAGTTTGCCTCAGGACGCTCAAAAAGGTTCCGCCGCCGTTGACGATATTATCAACTAACAAATAACACAAATATCTACCTAACTGTAACTAAGTATATTATGTTCGACATAAATTGCAAATACGTACATATGCTGGTGTATCAACTGTAATTAATACTAAATATATACAGAAGCATAACGACTGTAATCATTTTTATGACAACGAAAATATAATTAAATTAGATATTATGATCATAGTTATGAATGCACACACGAGAATATGAAATAAGAAAAATTCTATTTCCTACCAACCTGTAATAAAAAACCCTGATAATATAAAATAAATTAAATAAATACAAAAATAAATAAGCACTCGAAACGAAAAATCATGCCACAAAATCACACAATAAATGAATGAAATTTTATTATAGATACCTACCCATGGTTAAGGTATTTACCTCATTCGAAGAGAAATAGAAAGTAATTCTCTGCAGCAACAATCAAAAGAAGAACAAAGTTAAAAATATTAATTACTAATAAGTAAGTTGTATATTTTCGAATTAAGTAACTTGGATATTTTAATAATTATTTCAATATAAGTACCTACTGAAAACTTCAAAATTATTTTAGAAAAGCTGTTTTTCAAACACACACAGGAGCCGGTGACGGCACCGACACCGAGTTCAATGCAAATAAATTATACCTTTCATACGTAAATCGGTCCGGCAAATTTGCCGGACCGGTAACTTGACCGGCAACAACCGGATTTAAACTCGACAAATTGAAAAACGGAACCGGCATCGCGGCACCGGCACACATCTAAATGCCGGAGCTGTCGAGCCGTTTGTTTTCCGTTCTCAAGCGTGCTTTTATTGTATTAATAATAATGAAAATGAATAAATGATTATTTAAACGAGTAGGACGTGGTGATTTCGATAAATAAATCTTTTTTCGCGTCTTCTTTATTTTCCTCCGATGTAGAAGAGGCTAAGATACATGTTTATTGAACCACAATGTTAACCGAATTGGACACCGCGATGTCGGCGTGTGTGAAGATGAGCCGGCAGAACCGAAACCGAAAACGGCTAAAGTCGGTTTAAAGTCGTCGCCGGCTCCGATTTTGTCTAACACAAACTATATTTAATCGTATCTCGCTTACTTTTTGACAATTTCCTTCCTCTTCGTTCTTAACTGCAGAAACAAAATGCCATTCGGCAGGTTGTAATAAAGTGGAGCCTGCAAGTGCATGAAAGGCAATTCCACCTAAGATTAGGATAGCCCCACGAAAATTATATGCTTCCAATAACAACCTTACAGCTTGGGGCATTAACATCATACCAAATGCGGTTCCTGCCAACGAGAAACCCACAGCTTGGCCTCTACGTTTTACAAAGTAATTATTTAAAGCTACGAATGTGGCAGAAGCTGTCAGTCCAACACCTAAACCTGAAAATTAAAAGATCTCTAAGATTAACACGTTAACTGCCAACTACGAGACAACTCGTAGTTTGCGTTATAGCCTAGGACGCCAACTAAGAGTTATCTCGTAGTAAGAACATAATAATATAATACGATTAAATTCAATTCGCTTCTTAGACCGGGATCCTGAAAAGTACCCTGGCAGTCAATGCGTTAACTAGGTAACTAAACATTGATAAAACCTGCTTACATAAAGTTAATAAAATGAAATCATTTTTAAATGACACGCATCTATTTTCAAATATGTCGCCGGTAACAGAATTAATTATTTTCAATTGATTGCTATTATTTTCTGCACTTTGGTCTCTGTTTCAAAATAAGCAATTAGGGTGCTAATACCAATTGACAGACAATATGATTCATATATCATTTTTATATAACGAAATGTTGCATAGATATTATGTGTAGGTGCCTAATTTAAATTGGATAAAGTGCTGATTTATAAATTAACAGTCATACTTTTTAATTTCACAAAAAAAACTTACCATTTATAATACTGTAAGTAACGAGGATATGTGCCATACTATGAGCCGGAAATGTAAGTACCAAACCCAAACCGCAAAGAGCAGCACCAACTAATGATACCTTACGATAAGAAAAGGCACGAATAAGCGGTCCTACCAGGAGTCCTGAGAAATTAATCAGAGCATCTAAAGTGCTCATAATAAGGGCAGCTCCCGTAGTTTCTACTTGTAATTCTTTTAGAAGATCTCCAAATAACAAACCAAACGATGGTTCTATCGATCGTGTGCATAACTGCAAAAAAAAACAATTAATTTAATTTAAATAGTCGTTTTTGCAAATTCATTGACCACTTAGGCCCGGTTTTACAATTCAATGTTTATAATGCAGAATAAGCTAATCCTGGAATAACTACTATGGAAATGTTTGTCGAAACGATGGTTTCCATAGCAGTTATTCCAGGATTAGCTTATTCTGCAGTATAAACACGTTTGTAAAACCGGGCCTTAACCTATTACATTAATCATAGAATTATAATTTAAAAAAATGACGGAGTCGCGCGTTGTAGACTAGGGAACTGAGCGCTTGCCTAGTAAACGAACGGTTGTAGGTTCGAATCCCGCCGAAACCGTAGATGTGAAAGTACTACAAATTCTTTAAAAAAAACTAACTCTTACCAACCAATTCTAACTTCGACGCTAATAACCACAGTGCTCTTGGGGCAGTTGTTCAAAAATACCATTGGTTAAGAGGCTAATTATAAAATTACAACAAGCAATCATCAAATAATTAAAAAATTAGTAGATATCTACAGGTATTGCTAGTGACATATCGATAGCGTTTTTGCAGAACAGCGTGAGCGACACTTTTTTCGAAAATGGGCTGTTCCGACTATTTTATGCATCTAAGTCTTTACATGATTTACATATTTTTTTACGGTTTGGCACGAGTGAGCACCCTTACTACCCTTAGTATCTAACAAATAGCTAAATGACACGTTGCCGTGCGGCTAGTTTACGACCACAAATCGCAAAGTGCGAATACCGTAACATAAATTGTTTATAGGTACAGTCAAGTTCATATGTTTTGTCTCGTCGCCTGTGTCAGTTTGTATCGTAAAAGGCTCCAAAAAATTAGGATTACCGTCCGTCTTTATTTATTATCGGACGTGTTCCTTTTTACAATTCAAAAACAACTGCTACCCTTCGTCCCTCTTGATCCTTTCTCGTCGCTTGTTGGCCTGCGATCGCGTCTCACGGGACAAAACATATGAAATCGACTGTACGTTACAATAGAAAATGTGAACTTCTGATGGTTACGTTGTTCTGTCAAAACGCCGTTGATATTTTAATAATGACACTCAATTAAATAGCTCTATTTTCTCTCCAATTTCTTGTTTGCCCTTTACAAAATATTTCATACACAAATATACCTACAAACCAGCGTTTATTGCGAGTTCGCTGGAAAACGCTCTCTAACACTACGGCAGCTCGAGTTGCGACAAAAAGTGTTTGTTTATGTGCATTCTATCACCGACAATTTTCTCATCTTGTCCGGTATTTATCGCTTAGTTTTTTTTTCATTGCCTCAAACATCTTCTTTCTATTGATTGAGTCATACACCTGTCTATAATCAACGAATAGGCAACTTGTGTGTGCTTAAATTTTGTTCGTATTAGGTATTTTGCTAGAGCTGTTTTATAATAAAAATCCAGTCTATAGTCAATTTTCCTGTTTTTAACCCTTCCTGGTAGTCTCCATCTTATTCGTTACAATTATTTCATTACGTGGCTAAGTGGATGTACGTACCATCTGCAGGTGATTATGCGTTGTAAGATCATGGTACCTATTTATTGAGACGATGTTTAATTATTCTAGCTTTTATTATTCCTTGGTTGGACGTTCATCTACTTCCTCTCTTGTTGATGTGCGTACACGTCCTTTTGTTTTTATCCATCCTCTTCTTCCTCAGTTTCGTTTAGTAATTTTTCAAAGTGCCGTGCAAATCGCTTTACTTTTCCCTTTTCAGTGCCTAGTAATTTCGTTATGCTAACGAAATGTCACTATGGTGATCCTAAGGACCACTGTTTCTTTTTGTTTCCCGATAGACATTTCCTTCTTTCTTCTACGTGCTTCCTTTACTTTTTTCTTACTTGTTCGTTTTTGTTATTAAATATCATACCTAATAAGTATCACTAGCAATCGTGCCACATAGAAAAAAAGCTGTCAATTATCCTCCAAGTTCAAGAACAGCAATTGATTGGGCAGTGGGCGGGACTTAAATTCAAACTGAATCGAGCGGCACGTAAATACTATTTAGTTACCATCGAGAAACGTACTTTGATAACTTGTTCCGCTTCCAAAATACTGATACGTATCGGCGACGTGATACGACGTGATATCTGATACGTATACGTGCGGCGCGACGCGCAAAGTATTATTCTTAGCCTTTTCTATATGGCACGATCTCTAATGTAAGATCAGTTGGTTTGACTATTGAATACTGTGAATAATCATTACCTAATACAAAATTAATAGGATAGAATAATTTAAAATGGATTATTTATAAATAAACATTCCATTAATGTATCGTTTAACCCAATAATTGCATTCATTATAACAACTAATAAAAAACATGAAGAATATAAACAAATAGTAAGATTGACAACCTATTATTTAAATAGATATCATAAAAATTTACTATTTTACAGGTATTATACAAGGTAAACTTGCTTTTCTATTTAGAAGTAGTTAATTTTATACTACTTACTTCATTGTAATAACGTTCAGGAAAGTGCCCCCCGCCGCCGATTGATATTTCTGTAGAAATATTTCAGTACCTACATCGATTAATGGACTATTGTGTAAAACCTTTACAAAGCCGAAACTAAATATAATATATGAATAATTTATGACATATAAGCAGAAACCGAGGTGAGTTTGTAGAATTTTGTATTAGGCATTACACAACTTTAATAACATTATATGTACTGTTTCGATTAGAGCATGTGCGTATGCAAATTATTATATAATTTAAAGCGCTGAAATTCGTTTTAGAAAATTATGCATATGCAAATAAGTAAATACTTACGTTGACTATACTAACTCCTATGACTGCCACCCAACCCCAGCCTCCGTCAGGAGGCACCATCTTTTTTGGTTCAACAAGCATGTCGACTGCCAATTTCCTGAAAAAAACAACAAATTTTAAATTAAACTACAGTCGAAAGGTAAATCGGAATGAATAAAATTGATAAAAACGTTCACCTTGACCGCTAACACAAATACCTAATACATTCTGAAAGATACTTTTGATAATAAACGTATTAACTTTCCCCTTCGGTGGGTGGCGTGCGTAATTAAAGTACCTACCCGATATACGTAGTTACATAGTTTGGTAATGTTTCGTTTTTTACCAGGAGCAAGTTGCTAAA
Organism: Rhagophthalmus giganteus; assembly: GCA_036326145.1. Classification (NCBI taxonomy): domain Eukaryota; kingdom Metazoa; phylum Arthropoda; class Insecta; order Coleoptera; family Rhagophthalmidae; genus Rhagophthalmus; species Rhagophthalmus giganteus. The sequence goes on along the minus strand of JARFJA010000036.1, from coordinate 14,732,231 downwards.
AGCCCGTTGCCTATTAAATATTTATTAAGTTCATTATTTATATTAAATAGTATAGGTAAAACGCGGATTAAGGTAACTAATTTTTTTTTAAAACGTTATCGAAACTAACTTATTAAAAAAATATATATATATTTTTTAAATTAAGTAGCGTGTTTCGGATTATGACGCTTAGAATAAAAAAGTTCGCCAACACACAAAATAATCTAGGCAATAGATAATGGTCATGTTTATTTTTAAAACATTTGAAAAAGCCATGTAGAATTACCAGAATAAGAAATGTTAGCGGTATTTTTTTTAAATTTCCAGTGCGATGCGTTTAATAAAGGTTTCTTAATATAAACGTTGAAATTTCGATTTCGATCCATAATTAAACAGTACCAGGCACGTATTATACCAAAATACGAATATTAAATGAGCACAATATCGTTAATGAGGAAAGTGCACGAGTATAACGTGATGATAAATAACTTAGTTAAATGGATACAGTTCAAAAACGAGTAGGTATAATCATATATAGGTATCTAATAATAAATAATTTAAATCTGCAGGATTAATTATTATTTTTTATTTATTAAAAGACTGTTGGAAGCTTTTTTGACAAATTACTACTGTAGATACATAAATGAATGTTTTTTTCAACCTTTTCTATTGATTAACCATCGATAAGATCTCAAGGGATGTTTACAAGGTTTTCTTTCCGATTCAAAAGTGAAATACAGTAAAACCCATCTACGTTGACCACCGTTAGTTTCGTTTAAATCTGGTCAACTCCGCAGATTTTACTGTGCATGGCTAGTAATTAGGTGTTCTAACTGATTTATTAATATAAAGTAATCAGATAATAATTATGTAAATTTTTAAAGTTTTGTCCCCCGAAATATCGTTACGTAGGTAAATTAAAAAGAAATATGTATAAAACTCTTTAATTTACATAAGATTTTTATTTACTTTAATAATTTAACGAAACAAGTGCTTTATTACTCGCGTGTTTTTCTTACGCGCGGCTAGAATTAATAAGGGATTTTCACGTAAAATACTAAATCGGAAATTTTACAAGGATTTATTGCGACCCAGTGAAATGAAGTCGGTTAGATCAATAGCTCCTTCCCCGTGACATCAGAGGCTAAATCTGTATAAGTAGCAAAGCGCACTTGCTTCACTAACTAAACGAAAAGAAACAAATTATCGAGATCGATACTTCCAATTTTCCTCCAACATTCGACATACCCAGATTTTTTTTTAAATTTATTTTCGACGACGCGAATTACTCTAGTTCGATCCTCTTCTCGTAATTCATCCGTCTTGTAATAATATGTGGAATATCAAACTTTTTTGGACGACGCACTTTTACAGTCCAACGTAAGTTTTTGCAATAAATCTCGATTCGCGACGTTCCTGTCACAAAAATTCAAAAAAAAAATCTATCTTTTCGTTATAACAAACGAAATTTAAGTCTTTCAAGTGCACACATAAGCCCGTGCAAAATCGTTCGCGTCATTTCCGTACCGATTAAACCTTGAATTATTCATTACCTACTTTAAAAAAAAAATAATGTTAAATATTCATGTAGGGTAAAACTCCCTTCCGGTCGAATTCGCGTAAAATCAAATTAACGCAACTTCATTTTAAAGAACAATACCGAAAACCACAAAACGCGTATCGTCTACGTTGTTTGAAAAAAAAATTATTCAGTATCCTCGAAACAAATGAAATTGAAATTATTTGAGGTCGCAGTAATATTAAATGGGGGTTACGAAAACCGTTCGCCCTTAAAATTAAATTATTATCGTTACATTAGAGGGCTGATCGCGAACGATCACGAACGTCAAAAACCAAATTTACAGCGCAATTACATAACTTTTATAAAAACTGAGTAAACTTGATTTTTGTATCTGTTTTTTAACGGATTGCGTTTGCAATTGTTTGATGGACAGACCATTACTTAGAAAGCTAACACCGTTGGGTGGGCGTTGCAACTAAAATCGCCCTTCCGTCATTTTTGTTCGATTTCGCGTCGACGATCCGGTTCAGCCGCGAATGAACTGAAATTTAACCCTTTTTCCTATAAAATTCGACTTTGCAAACTTGTTGCTTTTATTTGCATCCTAACGAAATACTTTGTAAATTCATTTCGATTTAACAAAGATTTCATGCAGGCATGTGGTACAGTGAGCTCCTAAATCAATGCCACCCCGTTCGGAAGTCGGTAAGGGTCACCTTATCCCAGTTACGTACAATCACATGCAAAGAAAATGTCCCTGTCTTCTATTTCATTTTGTAATATTTGTGTATTGGCAAACGCGCATCAGGACGGGCCGCATCGCAGCGCCCGTCCCAATGCGCGCTTACCTTGACACAACAAAAATAAAAACGCTGTCGAGTGAAAACACAACCGGTAATTAGGTCGTCGCTTAAACGCCACGAATTTCATTACTAAAATGACTATAAAGAACTATTGATTTAAAGATACGTTTTCCTGGCTGCGGTATTACGCAGCGGATTTGCAGCTGGAAGGGGCGGCATTTCGCACTGCCCCAACTAGCCGCAAATCACTGCGTAATGGCGCAGCTAGAAAACGTACCTTTGGGCAACGTAATAAATACATACATATGTTACGTAAGCTCAAAAATGTTCTTTTAAGGCTCTTTTTCAAACAGTAATACTTATATTAGAACAAATTATTCGTGGAATACGTAGGAAGTGTTTTCAAAATAAGTAGTTAACCGTACTTGGCGGACAAACTGACTTTGGTTTAGTTCTACTTGCCGCGGTTCAACTGGCCGCCATTAACTGGCCACGCGTTCAAGTCGACGCCGAAACAGTTCGCCGCGAATCGACTGGCCGCGGGATCAATTCGTCGCGCGAGCCAAATTTTCAGTTTATTAAAATTATATATAAACAGTTGTTTTATAAGTGCTTTTATGTCTATTATATATATATTTCTCAGTTCTGAATGGTTAAGGTCGATTTCATTTATTAAATTAATCATAGGTACTAATTAACAATTAATTTTTTCGTGCCACGACTCGCACAAGAGGACATTTTCATTGCATGTGGTTGTATCTATATCGTCTCGAACGGGGTGTAAAGTTAAAGGAGCCAACTGTAATTTATTCTATGAAAAAAGTAGGCAGCACAAAATTTCCAACACAGACATAAGGGCAAACATAAGCTCTCGTTGAACAAATAACCTGAGAAAACAATGCAAAGTTAGAGATAAATCGTAATCTACTCGACAAAAATATTGCGGCCACGGATATAGCTGCGAGAAAAAGGTCTTTAAAAGAAACAATGAAAAAAAGGAATAAATGAGTGGATAAAAGGTCACTAAATTAAAGTAGTTACTCAAGAAAAAAATTTCCCCAATTAAATGTAATGTCGAGGCGAAACAAAAAGAACATGAAATAACGTCAAACGCTACAGAACCTGATTAAAGTAGCGACCCCACGCTCATTATATTTCATAAAGACTAAACATTTTCGACTGTGAGTTCATTGACAAAAAAGAACATATATTGTATTTAATATATAACACCCCCAAAATTTTCTAAAACGCTGCAGCATAATCATATTATTACACATTGTACCTACATTATTAATGCTTATTGTTCAAAAATATTGTATAATAAAGTATAATAAGTATAATTTATAATAAAAAAAACGTCTGTTTAAAACCGCAACCTTGTTTGAAAAATATTTGCTTACTTGCTTAATTCAAATTAATATTCCATTTATTTATAGTGGATAAATCAATTATAACATTCATTTTTCAATTTGCTCACCTACCGCATTAGTTAAATATTTGCAAGTGAAGTAAAAGCAATAACTTACACACTTGACCTAACAAGAACCGATTACGCCAAATTTTCATTTAATAGATAAATTGTTACCTAATTATATTATTTGCACATTTCAATTTTAGATGACTATTGGAAATTACTCGATAGAGTAGCAATTTTTAAAATCTAACCGAAGGTTAAAAAAATCCGACCGCGCACAAGCCTCGGTATCGAATTTTCATGTATTTTGTATGTCAAAAAAATTCCTTTTTTCAAAAAATTTTTATCGAAAGAAATATATTTTTTGAAAAATAATATTTACGAGAGGAATTTATAAGAATTTAAAAAAAATTATCACTTTTTTTCAATGTTTTCGAAAACGGTGCCTTCTATCGAAAATTATAAAGAGAGATGATCGGTAGAGAAATTCATGCCGATTCCAAAACATATTTCATATTACCGATCCGATGAGTAATAACGAAGATTTGATTTAAAAAAAATTTTTTTTGAACGGTCGCCACTTTGAATGGGTCGATCGATTTGGCTGGTTAACGAACTCGACCTTCGTTTTCATAAAGACAACACGCTGTCCAAATTTCAGCCTCCTGCGACCGGAATCGTGTTCACAAGAAATTGATTATATACATATATGACCGACCTAAAATGAATGACTTATTTTCGTGATTTAGGGATTGAGATCGAAGAAAATCCATAAGGACACATCTGGGTCCCGTCATCAGACAGGCTACAATAACTTTATTTTCTATGAAAATTCGTTAATACTTACCAGTTTAAAATTATTTAGATAATCACTAACCACCTTTATACCGCAGAATTAAAAAACTCTATTTTTAATTTAAAAACTATTCGTGTACCCTTCAATATTGAAAATTTCCCTATTACAAACCATAAACCAGATAAAAGTTTAATCGCATTTTTATGGGACCGATAAAATACAAAGCAACTAATAAAACATGTGCGTCATCTACGAACTGAACTGAGAACTGAATGTTTTTAAAATAAAAACGGGATTTCCTAGTATCTACGTATAAACTCGAATACATTTATATATAAAATTCCGGAAAAACCGTTTCAGATCGCGTTAGTGGTACAGAACGGTAGTACTTGTTTCAGTAGTTCGAATTTTAAATTACGGCATCGGTTTATTTATCGCATGTGCGAGGAGTGTTCGTTTGGTTTATAAGGCCTTTTTGCTTGCGAGTGTTGTGTGGTGTTCTCTAAAAGGATTAATACGACGAGAAAAGGTAGGATTATTCTTTGCCGACTAACCTTCCATGTATTTATAAAGTGTGAATGCATGGACCTTTAAGCTCTAACACAAATTCTCTGAAAATCGAACTTGGTTAGGCTCTTGGATTTACCTGCACACATATTCAATGATATAAAGAAACACCACAATTTATTAGAACTGTAAAAATACGAGGTACGACTTGACAGCACTGTGTGAAACGTCATCATCTAGTAACCTTTTATTGATGACGTGGAAACGCTTATACACTCGGATAGGCCATAAGTAGTTACAAGTTACAGCTTACGGGATCCACCACTTATGTTTGGGGTTTTAAAGTTTCGACAAAAAATAAGAGAACAAGTACAAAACTAGAAAACGTTATTGTTTTAATAGCGTTTCATAAGCGTATTCAGACATTGTTTTCTTGAGGGCCGGGCGGCCGAGATATTATTTACTTCTTTCACCTCAAGCAAAGATTAAAAGTATTATTTTCTTTATTTGACTCCCAAACTAATTTTACACACTGTCAATTGGTATTAAGTAAATGGTAGGTATATAATAAACGTGATATAGAGGGCGCGCGGTTTGCCAAATGGCAGTCCTTGCAAAGCATCATTTAACTCGGCAAAACATTGATATCACAATACACGGCTAACTTTTGAATTTCACCCTGACTTTCAAAAATTTTCTGACAACGAGCGCCATCGGCAGTGGCAATATCGTGCTATTTTCAACGGCGCCGTTAAGATGTTATTGCCATGAAAACGTATTGAACTCCCGATTGCGATTGGTTATTAGGTTCTTTACGGCATAGGACCGAATATCTGCTTCGCGAGGGGTGGCACGCACTCGTATCGCTTTGGTAAGTAGTTGAGTTCCTTCGCAAAATCATAAATCTTAATCTAGAAAATAGGGTGTCGAAGTGAAAGCGAAAGCACTGGAAAAGGCATTCAAGAATATCTGTAAAATTTGACTAATAACGCGTGAAGTGTTGACGAAAGGTCTCATAAATCTTAATCAATCACGATTTTTTAAAAATATTCGAATATTCGCACTTCTGTATTTAATACGTGTGCTCACGTGCTTTACTTACACAATACGCTGCTCGTTATCGTGCGTTTCCATATAAATTCATGACCGACGACAAGCTAACTATTGCTTTCCTATTGTGCCGTGTGTCATTAATTTAGGAACCCGCTGTACGTGTGGGTCGAGTCTGAATAAAATATATACATAACTATAGCTTATCCGAACCTATATGATTTTCACGTCATCAATACAAGGTTACTAGATGATGACGTTTCACACAGTACTGTCACCTCGTACCTCGTATTTTGACAGTTGTAATAAATTGTAGTCTGTCTTTATACCATCTAATATGTGCGCAAGTAAATCATCTATAGAATATGTCACTTGCCAAACTTTAAACCAAATTACAAATAAACAATCTAGTAACTTTTTGTTGATGACGTAAACATCACATAGGTTTGGATAAGCTATACCGCATTTTAAACTAACGATACAAATCCTTTTAAGTTATATATTACTGTCTAGATACGTATTTTCAATTTTTAAATTAACAGTCGTCAAATATTTACATAATCTAAACTAAATTGAATTATGATAATTTCAAACCGCAAATAAAACAACAAAGTAAAAAAAAATGTCGCGAGTTATACTAAAACTTAAAATATACTTCTATTATATAATGATTTATATGCTCATAAATTAATGAATGGTAATCGTTTAAATATTATATCGCAGGAACAATTAAGTATAGGTGTGTTAAAAACAATATAATGAGGTATGCACAGTCAAGTTCAAAATTAACGACACGGGTCGCGAGCATTGCGCGGAAACACGCCGCAACAAACAAATTACGAACTGAATATTTAAAGTATTTATAATTCGTGTTATACGCCGTAAATACTTTTTGTAGATTTGTTCGTTGCGTCGCGTACTGCCCGGGCGATGCTCGCGATTCGGGACATTAATTTTGAACTTGACTGTACCTACTTTACTTGTTGTAGATACAATCCATCATTACGAACGAAATATTATGCAAATTATTTTCCTTTCAAGTTTCCTTTGTTATTTTATTCGATACGTTTAATAAGCGGGAATTTTTTTCATTTATTAACTGAATTGAACTTTTAAATTATTATAGGTACCCTATATACTTATAGAAAATGTTATTCTCGACAAGTAATCACTTTTCGTTTAATTTTCATTTTCACAAATAGATTATTTTCCTCGTTCGTCTGTGACCTTTTAATATTTCGACTTTTTTAAAGTCTAAATACATCTTTAATATTAAGATATTATATAACGAGTTGGCCATTGACCTTAAAAACCATAATTATGATTCAGTAATCGGGCTTCGCAAACAACGTCCGTTTTTCGATGCCCTTTTAAATAAATGCGAATATAAATACATAATGTACAAATTTTAGGGGTTTATTCTGTAACAAATTTGTTAGTTTTAATAAAGGCCCCTTAAAAAACCAACAACCAATTACAATCGAGACTTTCATACGTTTAATAACACGTGATAACACGTTAATAGTGCGTTAACATTTCAATTCGGCGATTTTCAAATGGAACCCTCTGTATATTATTGCATTCTCCTGATTCTAGGAAGAATTCTGAATAGGTTGGCACAATTTTGGCGAGAAATATTTAGTTTATTTTCGATTCATTATGATAATTACGAAAATAGTTAATGTGTTTTTTTTAGTGATTTTTTTAAGTTGTCTAATATCGCCAAAATTGTGCTAACCTACTATTCAGGATTCACCCAGAATTTTGAAAATGCAATAATATAATTAATATAGAGGGTTTCACTTGAAAATCGAAAATTGGCGTCATTTCCGGTCAAACCGGAAGTTCGTTAAAATCACACATCATGTCAAAATATGGTATTTTCCGTCTTTATCCTGCCGAGTTTCATTTCGGTAGCTTGTAAAACAAGGTGCAAAATGATGGTGCCAGTGATCTCGTTATCACCTGATATAATAGGTAATAGTAAGTAGGTAATATTCCTAAATATTATTTAAATGATTTTAGGATTCAAGGACAAAGGATCTAGGTCACTTCGGCACCAGGACATTTCGGCGCCGAGACTATTCGGCGCGAACATACGAGTCTAAATTTTTTACACAATCAATCGCGCAGTTGTGCATTGGCGAAATCCGATTGTGTTGAGTTTTGGACCTCATTGATTTTTAGTTATTATAGTGCGGAAAAGTCTTATTTTCGATGTTGTAGAACGCGGTTCGTCTGAAATTCTTTTTTTTTTCTCTCGAAAACTGATCGAGACACGCGATTGCATTTTTTACCAAATGGATCACACGACTGTGTATTGCCTAAATTTAACCATGTAGTTTCGTTCCATGATTAGTTTTTGATTTGTAATTTGCAAAATATGCAAAATTGATGACGCCTAGGCGTTATTTCAGAAAATAGTTTCTTTTGTGTCCTTAACGTTGGATAGACGTATATTATATGTCAATATTTAAATAATTGTTAAAAACATATACAGTAAAACCTCTATAAGCTGAGCACAGTTGTTCGCGCATCTACAATCCGAACAAATATAGGTAATTTGAACACCGACAAACCAGTTTGAATTAGGTACCTGCCTACGTTAAATTAGCCTTGTTGTTTGTTTTTTAATTACAGGTTAAAGTACGTAAATAATTGAATATACTTATAATGAAATAATAAAATCGTCACCTTTATTTTTTTCACACTATCATTCAAAAACTATACACCTTGTAACTCCTATGTTTATGAACCGATTGCTTTGAAATTTGGAACATGCGTATAAGACATAATTTTCAATTTATTGACGTGAAGAGTCAAAATGGTCGACTTCCGGTTTCGACGGAAGTGACTACAAATTTGGTTTTTGAATCGGAACTCTCTGCACATCTTACTATTTTTGGAATCTACGGACCAAATTCCATCTCATTACGTTGCCAATTTTTTTGCTTTTCTTAAAAATAATTTCAAAATCTTTAATTTTATTTTTCAACACAGAAGGCTGCGACTCCGCTATAATAAAATTGTTCTATCTCGACATTGTAAATCTTCATTGACATCAACAAATGCATTCGGACAATCATAGGTACCTATTTTTGAATTATTTAGTGTTAAATGGAAATAAAACTTGACATGTCGCATATTGTTGTATTCGCAATAAAATTTTCTATCTAGTGATGCGAGTGACCCATTCACTTTCAATTAAAAAAAAAACTTTCTTTACCAAAAACCGGATTTTTAGAATTTATGGGCGTAAAAAACACTTTTAATAGTAACTTGCTACAAACTTGCTAACAATTGTATCGCAGTTGCAGCCTTTTGTGTTGAAAAATAAAATTAAAAATTTTGAATTAAAAAAAAAACGAAAATTTGACAACGTAATCAGATAGAATTTGTCCGTAGATACCAAAAAATAGTAAAATATGGAAGGTGTTCCATTTCAAAAATAAAATTTAATGTCATAAACATAATCGGTTCATAAACATAGGAGTTATAACATTGGCGCGGGGCTCGTGGTCACCCGGTATACATACCTACATTTTATTTTGGGTACTATATGTTGCCATCACCAGGAATGTAAGTACCTGAAGATAACAACATAGTTGCCGAAATATATCTTTTGAATAATAAATTGTGAAAAACATAAGACTGACTTTTTCATTATTTAAGCTTGATTTATTTACTGCTTTTAACAGATTTTATGTTGGTATCGCTAATCCGAACGTATCGTCGATCGGAACGTCCTCTACCCCGATTAGTTCGGATTAAGGTGGTTTTACCGTACTTGCCTAATTTAAATTTACATTGAAATTCCTATAATTGATTTCTAAAGGTGCATTCGGAAAACTCGCTGCTCGCTTATCTATATTAGGGTGAAAAGCGACACATTTTTCGCCACAATCATTTTTAATTTTCTCGCCTATTATGAGTTAGTAGCAGGAACTTTCACGGGTAGGTATCTGATTGGAGTGTTTGAATTTGTGGCACACAATTCCAGACCACCCTATATATTATTGAAATTCGCCATTTAAGAACAATAGTAGATACAAGTATATTCTACTTAACAGTGCTCAAACGATAACCAAGCAAAGACTAAATAAACAAGTATATTTTAAAATATTTCCACGAAACGAAACTTCTCTTATGAAATTTTCCGTAGAAATCGCAATCGGAAAATTTACCCCACGAAAATCGATATACATATCTACCCCTAGAATTCGTTTAGCAAGGACACGTGAAAATTTCGAACTGAAATTTTTCGATTAATTTGAATGGTTTAAGTACGTAGAGTTAACTTTAAAATAATATATTACGTACGTGCGTAATTGAGTTTTACTCTAGCCAACTGTAAAACTACGAATCTGTTTCAGAATGCGATTATGACAAAATCCAAAATTGTTCCCGTTAAAATTGGAAGTAATGTCGCATTATTTAGGCTGAAATATAAAACATTTTCTTCAATGCCTACAGGTGCATTAACAGTGCAGATCTATACCTCAAAAAAAAAAAAAAAAAACTAGATATCTATGCAAAAGCACGAGAACGCCAAATAGTTTTGCCGTACGTAAGTTTGTACGAACAGAAACTCGTTACGAACGACAACGAACTGCATTTCCGCAAACAATAAAAACGCAAGTGCGACAAGCGAATTATTTTTTTCCATTCGTAGTTGCAATGGTCGACCAGCATTTTTCTAAAATTACAAACGCGGAGAAAAACAAGAAAAAAACGAAAAACTGAACAACAAACAGCGAGAAAAACGTGCAAATAATTTATATTTCTAACTGTTAATACATACTCATGTCACGTGATCAACACAGTAATACTCAAACTGTCGGGTTTTTGAATACTAACTAAAACGGCGCTGGATGGCACAATTCGTTAGCGGTGTCTCTCATCGATCCCACAGGCACCCGGTGGGTCGGTCACGTGACGATCACGCGCACACCACGTGGCCTCGACCAGCTGAGCGTCCTGGAATTCCGTTTGCTACAGCAGCTGGTCGTTTTTGATAATTGAAACAATAAGTTGTTTAGTAACCACTGTTCAGACTTTGGACTCGACAAAAAGCAATTCCACGGATCAGCTGACGCTAAATGTCCATTTTGTATTTCCCTTCCGTAGTTCCGTACGAAATAAGGACCATTAACGCATTACCCGAATTTATTGGCGGCGATAAACCCATTGTTGGCGGAAAGTGTTTTGATTCGGTTGCACGCCGCGTGTGTTATGTAAAATATTGTTAGATTTGTAGGTACTACTGCTATAAAATTACGTCAGTATATTATAAAAATTAATTCGTGTCTTAAGGCAAAAGATATAAAATTCCAAATTTATCTAATAAAAAAGTGAAAGCAACAATACCGTTTATTGAAAATATTTACCTATTACATATAGCACATCCAAACCTATATGCAACACGTCATCAATAAAAGGTTACTAGATGATGACGTTTCACATAGTGCTGTCACCTCGTACCTCGTATTTTGACAGTTCTAATAAATTGTAGTCTTTTTTTATGCCATTTAATATGTGCGCAAGTAAATCATCTACAGAATATGTCACTTTCCAAACTTTAAACCGAATTACAAATAAACAATCTATAGCTTATCCAAACCTGTATGATGTTCACGTCATCAATACAAGGTTACTAGATGATGACGTTTCATACAATGCTGTCACCTCGTATTTTGACAGTTCTAATCAATTGTAGTCTTTCTTTATACCATCTAATATGTGCGCAAGTAAATCATCTATAGAATATGTCACTTTCCAAACTTTAAACCGAATTGCAAATAAACAATCTAGTAACTTTTTGTTGATGACGTGACATCATATATAGGTTTGGATAAGCTATACATAAAAAAATCGTCAAAAAGAACAGAACCAATTTCAATTACTTAAACTTTTTTTTAAATAAGTATTTGTCGAGCATTACCACGTTATTATGTGAATTTAGAAATATTCTGACTGTCTGATTAATTCTGTAAAATTACTACGCGACAGTCCGTAATTTTTACGGGCCTATTAACACGTTATCACCATGGAAACGTATGAAAATCTCGATCGTGATTGGTTGTTAATTTTAAGACAGTTCTATAAAAATTACAAATTAGACCCGTTAATTTTTCGACACCTCCCGGTAATTTCCGGAAATTTTCCAAACATTTTTGCAAATTATAAAAATTTTTTTCGTAAATTTATTGAAATTTTTACGAGTAATGTTTCTTGGAATAAATTATCACAAATATTAGAGTTAAATTACGCAAAACGTTTCGAAAATTTTCCGCAAATTTTCCGGACATTTGGAATTCGTGAGTAATTTCAGTTTTTTTCAAGAAAATTATATCTAGGGTGTTTTTGATGGTATCGTTAATTACGAATTTTTTATCAAAAATGAGATTTTCCTAAATCTTGCAGGAATTTTAACACCTATTCATAAAAACACATAAAAAGTTATTAAATTGTATATTTGTAATATTCAGTTTAAAGTTTTGATCTGCGCACATATGACATGGCTAAACAATCTATTAGTACTATAAAATGTGTATCGCGAATAACGTATACATACTTTGCATTATTTTTTTATAGCGAGCGAGTCAAAATTATGGTACATACCAAATAAAATTGAAACAAATGAATTTCTGTAAAAATACTGAAACACGTCGATTTTATTTTTTAAAAATATACATTTTTATGTCAAAATTATCTTCAGATAATCATTTAAAAAAAAACAAACTTAGAATGTCCATTTGAAATAAGGAAGTTGGTAGGTATCCATTTCCGGTGTAACCGGAAGAGGTGGAAATCTAAAATTATGACTGATGACGACAGACACACGTGTCCTTTTACATTTTCTCCTATCTCGATCCCTAGATCACGGAAATATAGACCGTTCATTTTGGGTCGGTCATATATGTACAGTGACCGACATAAACTTAGACACAAATGAAAAACTTTTTTATTTGAAATTTCTCAGAAAATTTTATACTTCGTAAAAATCTCTGCATAGTTTCAAAACCAAAATACACAGATCAAAGTTTGCATATAGCCTTCCGTATACGAGGGACGTTCAAAAATATGAAATCAGCTCAAGAGTAAAGCACCCTTATTTTTGAAAATACGCAAAAATGTTATTTGGAGAAGTTTTTTAAAATTGCAAGAATATGTCATGTACGAAGTTATAGTCACTTGTTTCAAAAATATTGTTTTTACGATTAAGCGTACTTTTTTCTTTTCTCTGTAACGAATTTATAAACATAAAACATAACACAAAAACATAAAAATGTGCTATCGAATTTAAGTTTCGATCACCCGATGACTAGATAATTATCATTATTGAAACTAGCGCTAAAATAATCGAATTTTTTGTGTTCGACTATAAAAACAACACATAAATACGTCGACTTTAACAAAATTTATTAAGTAATAAAAAACAAGAACAAAGTAATTACATTTGAATGATACAATTAAAGAACAAAACTTGACAATTTTATTCTACATACAAAAAAATAGACCAAAAGTTAAAAAAAAAACATTTTTAAAACAAAGTAACTAGAACTTTGTATTTGTTATTAATCATCGGATCGGTAATGTGAAATATTTTTGGAATTGTCATAAAATTTTCTACCGATCAACTCTCTTTATAATTTTCGATGAAACACGCCGTTTTCGAAATAATCGAGAAACAGTGATAATTTTTTTTTTAAATTCTTATTAATTGTAAAAAGAACTTTAAGAAAAGTTTTTTTTACATAAAAAAAATTCTAACAAAGTATCTTAGAAAAAAGCACCCCCCAAGTGCTAACCAAATATACGATCAGGGTTAAATTCTAAAAATAACTTGCACTTATTGACTTCTCTTTCAATTTGACGCAACACGCTATAATGATAACCATGTCACTGAGAGTTTTGTGTTGATGTAAAAAAAAATTTAATGTTATGCAATAGATTTTTGTTTATAGATTTCAGTTGAATCAGCTGTTTATATTCTATCTATCGTCTACTGGAAAACCCATTGAAAATAAATCGTCTTTTTCTGTTTTAAGGTTCGAGTGAAGGGATTAAGTATATTATATTTTATATTTCGAAAATCCTTTTTATTGATAAAATATGATTAATGAAGATTGTTAGGGTGCATAAAGTTGGCGAAAAGACTTACTATCGACACAAATTTTAAAAACATTGCCAAAATGTCTGTTAATTTGCGCCGATGTTTTCGTTTCGAATTTTATTGTTTCGTTAACTGTAGATTAGCGCTGACGAAACAAAGTACCTACTACATTTTCATCAAATTTAATATTTTTAATAATAATATTTTATATTTTATATTTTTAAATTTTAATATTTATTTTTATTTATTTATAATTTGCGCCTACGCTTCGATTTCGAAAAACGAAAGGAGCGAAGGGGTACAAAAGGGATTCGCTAACAATGGGGGGGAGTTAGTTTCACCAATCTCTTTCATGTTTGGTCGAATAACCGACACCCGATGGATAGCTATCAATGTTAACGTTGGGACCAGCGTTAGCGCCAATTCTATTTTATCGACAACACCTTTGGCCCAACGTACCGATTGCCACGAGCCGGCGCGGCGCCGCGACGGTGGCGGCGTTAAAACGAGACTATTATTCAGATGAATATAAATAAAAATGTCGTCAAGCTCAGACATATGAACACGTCATTGAAAAGGTTAAATTCGCATAATTGTTGTTGAGGTCTCAGAATAAAATACATAGTTAGAATTGAGCGCACTTTGCCCTCCAGATATTTGTTCGTAGACATTTAAATAATTAAATTGCGCTTGATGTTTTTTTTTTGTAAATGACACGTCGACGACAGTCTTTTTAAAATGTTTTTAATTTGTTTTTACTTAATCCGGAATTGTATCTACCTACATATACATAGAAATATTTTTATTTATAAATGCAAAGTTTTCCGAGTTTCCACCCTATAACGAAGTTTGGGGCTATTCTGCTTATCTGAGAGTTTGAACATAAAACGGATTTTCAGCTTGTCTAATTCCTTTAGATCTAACACAATTAGTAACTGTGTACCTTTAGGCTGCACAAGACCAACTTTTACACTAAAACCTTTGAACATTAAGAGGGGGGTTCCATAAGTGAGAATCAACAGATGTCGCTATGGTAGATTCACTTCAGGAAACGATACTAAAAAACTATTAAATTTTATTAAAAAAATTTAATCGATAATAAATACTAATTCAATTAGCTAGTTGCTCCTTATATTTTTATCCTAAAAAAGTTAAAGGAACAGTTTTGCTAAGTTGTACACATGCTTACGAATACTTCAAATTATAAGATATTTAGCTACTATATGACTAAAATATTATAAGGAGCAACTAGAAGAAGGTTCAGTGAATACGTATACGAAAGTACAGGGTGTAATTGTTGCTAGAATTCGTAAACCGTTTCTTGAAAAATCGTCATTTTCAAGAATAAAACTATCTTACAGATAGCTACTTGATTTCGAAGAATTTGTCTAACAAAATTGTCCAACTATTATTGAATAGATGGTGCTGTAAAAAACTAGAGTGGTATTTTTTTTTATTTGCCGGCTGATTCGTGGACATTAATCTCGCGTATGATAAACAAACATCAAACTGCAAAGCTGGCATATTTCGTTGTAAAATATTTATATTCCACGTACCTATACCTAAAATGATCGTAATTCTTATTACGAAATCTTAAACTAAAATCAAAATTGAACTCCTGTATTTTCTTATACTTCAAATAGTGAAATTCCAACCATTTATAATATTTATAATATTGTATAAAAAGGTCTAATTTCAAAATTACAATTAAAATTAAGTATGTATGTAGGTACATTTGTCATACCTACAGTTTTATTTATTTACAAGTTTTCATTCTATAAAAGATGGAATCTCGTTCGGTTTGTTTTTCGATAGTAAGCATAATTATTTTGCATTTCGACGTGTTGCTGTTTATGATTTCTGTGAATTACTGAAAAATGCTGAGAATGCGGCGGACGTTTCCTATAAATAAGTATGGCCTATCCAAACCTATATGCAATTCACGTCATCAAAAAAAAGTTACTAGATTGTTTATTTGTAATTCGGTTTAAAGTTTGGAAAGTGACATATTCTATAGATGATTTATCTGCGCACATATTAGATGGCATAAAGAAAGACTACAATTTATTAGAACTGTTAAAATACGAGGTACGGGGTGACAACACTGCGTGAAACGTCATCGTCTAGTAACCTTTTTATTGATGACGTGAATTGCATATAGGTTTGGACGAAGTATAGATATGTATACATACGTTATTCGCGATAGGTCCCAACACGTAATCAATAAAACCTCGTATTTTTACAGTACTAATAGATTTTAGTCTATTTTGCCATGTCATATGTGTGCAGGTAAATCATCGGTAGACATCGGAGTGCCATGATCAAAACTTTAATCTGAATATTACAAATATACAATTTAGTAACTTTTGTGCATGGCTGCGTGCATTGGAACCTATTTGAGAACGAAACTGTAACTATTTAACTTTTAATGCAATTAATGGCATGCTATAATGATTATTATTCTGAAATATATACATAAGTAATTACATATGTGCATATATCAGTAATATTGGATTTCCTATTATTATAATTTTTATTTTGTATTAATAATGGCACCTCTCTCACATATTACACAAAAAATAAATTTTAAAAATCAATAATCATTATCATTGTGACTTTCTTGAAGAGAAATATTTTGAATTTTCCGCTCCCATAACTTGGTAACTTTTCTGGTTGCAAGTTAAATAATTTTTTTTAAGCTTGTTAACTTGCATTTCATTATTTTTGTGTCTCTCGTCAAACGTCCATTCTTTATATTCTGTAACTTTATATCCTAGAAACGCTAGCAAAGTTTACAACGTAAACATAATAAATTAGATGTCAATGCATCAATGAAAAAGCGCACTCTGTAGAAACTATTTAGTACAAGAAAACAGGAATTAACATTTAAATAGCTGATGCCAAAATCGTGCCATCTTACGATTAAACCGTTTGATATTAATTAAAATAATTAGAAAAATACTACTGTGGCGTTACTAGCGGAAACATGGTAGAAGCTGATTTTTCCAGCCCCCTCTTAACGGAATGGATTAATTTTAATAAAACACCTATACAACACAAAAACAATATACGGTGTACTATGCATACCTAGAGTAACTTAAGAAACAAAACAAGTGCCTAAAACTTCTAGATTAATTCCGAAACAATTATTTCAATAATTATTCGTTTAATAACTCCCCGACCTCGATATCTCTCCGTGTACAGCGGGCTCCTAAATTAATGACACTCCGCTCGAGTCGACGAGGGCCACCTTATCGCAGTTAAAGACCATTCAAATTTTATTCCGTTGCGCGTCATCAATATATGGTCACTTGATGATGACGTTTCACTCTGTGCTGTCACCGCGTACCTCGTATTTTTACAGTACTAATAAATTCTAGTCTTTCTTTACCACGTAATATGTGTGCAAATAAATTAACGGTAGAATATGTCGTTTTCGAAGCAATCTAGTCATCTTTTTATTAACGACGTGCATCGGAATAAAATCTGAACGACGTATCTACGATGTCTAGAACGGAATACCGACTGTACAAGGACTTTTAATGAAATCGACGAGACACGTCAACGGCATTAGCGAGGGAAACAATTATGTAGTTACATCGCTCAAGAACTCCTCAAAAACTTTCGATTTTTAATCGATTTGCAAGCTTTAAAGCACAATAAATCTGAAAAATGTTTCCTTCGTCATCGACAAAAACAACACTTGAAATTTTTCACCTTTTAAAGATATTTTTAAAACTAAAAGTAAGTAAGTAAACAGGTCGAATTCTTCTTTAGATTATTGTTCGACATTAAAACCGGGAACTTTGCCCTAATTTTGACTCGCTTCGCACCTCTTAAGACACGAGAAAAACGAATACCTGCCCTATTTTTAGAAATGCGTAAAAGCGCTTTCTTTTATCTCCATTAGGGAGTATTTAAATTATTGTTTCGAAAAGTGCGTCACGTCCACTCTTTTTGCAGCTGATATTCATAAAGCGTACCCCACGTATGGCGAGCTTATGCCCTACTAACACTTTCTAAGTACCTACCAACACATTTACCTGCTAGGTTAGTATTAAAGTGACATAAAAATACTTCGCTAAAATTTCATTCGACGCTTTCATTATTCATGAATTTAAAAACGCATGTTATAGAAGGGCGAGAACGTATAAAATAATAAACGACCTAGATTTCGATGGAAATGCTGACATGAAAGGTTAAAAGGCAACAAAAAATATTCTGAACATCGAAGAAAAAGTTATATTTTTCGTGGCAATGCGTTTTATATTGACAAGTTTTAGGTTTTTCTTTTCAATTTTGTTGACCTAGTAACATTCCGGGGTAGCAATATTCGGCCCTGAGCTTAATATCGAATTTTTAGTACTATTTTCGATTGTTCTAATTGTAATGAAATTACTTAAGTATCTACCAGATTTTAATAATAGTACGACGATTACCTACACCAACAGTTAACAAGAAAATTAAAAATCTACAAATTATTTTCCATTTGAAATTAATAAATTTTCATAAATTTCCTAAATGTAGGTAATTACGATAAAACGTGGGACGCATAAATAATGGAAGCTTTAGAAGTGTATCCATTTTCCGAATACAATAAAAGGTCGTTTTCCTTAGGTCATAGTACGGTATACAACCCGGAGCAATTTTCGGAGGTCAGTGACTGCGCTAACGTTAGTTACCCCGCTGAAAATTTCCCCACCAAAAACAGCGCCAACGCGATCAATGTTATCTAAGACAGGATGCTGCATATTTTAGTCATGTAGAAAGTTTGAATCAGAATCCGAAAAATTTCCTCTTTTGTTGAGAATTTTTGTTTGTTTGTTTGTTTTTGTAAAGCTCGGAGCATCTGTCATAAGAACGAAAAAAAAAGTGAAAATTGCAAATATGCACGTAGCATTTAACCCTTTCGTCATAGGTATTACCTAGTCAATTGCAATCGAATATAGGGATGTCCAAAAAAAAATTGAAGGTTCATTCGTTCTTTCGTCTCTGTACCCAAGTACAAAAAAATTGGAAATTGTCATTCATCAAAAAACATTTTTAAAAAAGGCAAGTACGACGAGAAAGTTAATAAGTAAATACAGAAAGTGTTAAAAGTTAAAGACATAATTTTGCAATTTTTACATATAGGTACAGTAAAACCTTGATTATCGGAAACAATGGGGGCTGAGCTCGTTTCCGACAATCCGAGGTAATACAATTTTGAGGGTAATCTTAATAGGTAACGTGACGTAGGTATTCATACTTTATAAAAACAGTGAAACCTGGTTATAACGACGGCGACGGGACCGTTAAAAATCCGTCGCTATAGCCGGAAGTCGCTATATCAGAAACGTTAAAAAATCTAATTGAAAATTAAATATGTGTAACTGCCTATCTAATATTTACATATGAATTTGAAAAGAAAATTACAAAAGATAAAATAATTAAAATATACCGGGTGATTTAGTCAACCCGTCCCAAGTTAATAACTCAACAGATTTTAAGGATACAAAGATAAACTTTTGCTTAGGTAAATTTGGATTACAAATCTATTTTTTTCCAAATTTTCCGGTTTCACCAGAATTGAAATCGATTTTATTATTTTATTATTTTTTAGATTATTAAAATGAGATTTGTTTCTATTTTTATTTCATCGCCTTCTTATAAAAACTAACCAAATGTGATAACTAACTGGATAATCAAATTACTCGGGCAAAAAGATGAAATTCAAACGATATTTTTCTTTGTTTTCATATGACAGATAGCCATAGATTCAGTATTTATTTTAAATTTAATTTTTATTAGTGTGGTCACAGTAAAAAAAATATGGCAACGTTTATATCGCTAAAAAACAAAGAAAATTTTATTTAATAAGCTAAAAAATATTCGTCGTATTAAAAAAAATACGATTGCTTTATTTTTTTTTTATATGCGAAATTCCCAAAAACGGCTGAGCTTCGCGGCATTTCATTTTTCGAAATTTCAAAACCCGGTGTTTTATTAATACGGGAAAATTTCGAGGAAATTAAACTTTTTTTTTTCGGCGATTTTTGCTCGGAATCGATAAAACTCGAGTACTCGGAGACACTCGCGCGACGAAAAGTTTCGACACCGCAACGTTTATATTGAATTCCAAACAAACTATAGAAATTTTGGTCGTTATAACCGAGTTGTTGTTAAAAGCGGTGTCGTTATAAACGGATTTCACTGTAAATTAATTTTCAGCATAAAGATATCAAATAAATAAATATATATATATATATATATATATATATATATATATATATATATAAATCGATGCAGTTTTGGCAGTGTCTTAATCCACAAAAAGTAAATTTTACGGGAGCGCACATTTTGTGTTGTAACGTAGCTACGTATAAACAGATACGTTTTACGAAAATACAGATCGATTTTTCTGGTGGAAAAAATCGAAATATTGTTACCACATTTTAACAGATGGTGCCTTTGCCTTAGATGTTTTTCGTAAAAAGTGTGTATTAAGACATTCTGCCGAAACTGCGTCGATGTGATAGCGCCAGAATTGCCGAGGCAACATGTAGTTCTATTAACGTTATGTAGTACATTCATAGAATGCTGCAGCTACTTATCACTCTTCAAGAATGTATGTAGGTATGAGATAATCCCATCGCTGACTATTTAATTTAATTCTTGTTCCGAATATTTCAAAAATGAATTCACGAACTTTCTGAATTAATTATAAGTGAGACCGTAAATCACGGCAACACGTATACAGAAACAAGACAACACTAACATGTTGCCATTAACTCAAAAATCTTCAAATATACTCAAAACGGATATTACAGTAGAACCTCGATAATTTGAACTAACCGGAACCATGGGTGGTTCCAATTAACAATTATAGTCCTAATTGGAATTTGTAATTAAATACGTGCACGTACCTAATATCATCTAAGGCAACGGTTCCGAAGATGAGGGACGCCCCCCCCCCCACGTAAATGTATAAGGAGCTGCGCGGGGTCGCAAAAGAATTTACAAATTCGTTAATTCGTTGACCAGGAAAAGACTGCGATACTACTTATATACTACTACAGACTACTTATTTTTAAATTATTAAACAAAATGAAATATGTTAATGTTAAATGGAAATAAAACTAGACATGTCGCATATCGATCAGCTAGATGTTCGCGAACAGAGCGTGTTTGCTTGGTCTGTTCGCACCATAATATGCGGGTGGTTCATTCACTTTCCATTAAAATAATGATATTTTTAAATCATGCATGTACCAAATTTCAAAACAATCGGTTTATAAACATAGGCGTTACAAATATAGCTTGGCCCGGGTCTCGTGGCCACTTAGTATATAATTACGTACGCTATCTGTGATTATTTACCTTATCTATTAGTTGACCAACGATAATACCGGATGTTTTGTGTTTATTCTTATCAAATGTATACTTTGACGAGCTTTACATTACATATCTACAACTCTAACTAAATAATTATTCAAAAATTGTCTACCAAATACTACAGAAATAGTGAATAGTGTATATAAACAAATTACATGTAAATAAACATATGATGGTTCGATTAAACGTTTTACTTTTAATATCAGAAAAATTTATTACAGTAGGTATTGAGAATAGGATTTAGTGCACCAAAAACTTGTGATTTATATATTTAATTGTAAGTACATAGTACTTGAAACGTGAGTGGTGATGATCTTGAGACACAAAAGGTAATCTTCGGGATTGCTCACAAATACAATGCCGATGTTGTTTCATTGGTCGCATTCAGGGAATTGTAGCGTCGAAACGCTGTAACGCTTTATCTTGCCTGAATAAACATTTTTGGTACTAGTTATTTTTCAGCTTTTAATTCTTAGGTTGGCAATTTTGTTTCTAAAACACTCAAATTTTTATGTAAAACTTACCTTGTAATATCTTCAACCTTTCTTCTTACGTTACTGCAAGGGAAATGATTTCGTCTACGAATTGTAACGTTATAAGCCATCTTTATTTTTTGCATAAACCAAAACATGCACAAGCAACATAATTTGTTAGGTTAGAACGCATGGATGCGTCATTGCTTTATTTAGTTATAAAGCGTTAAAGCGGAATATTTATATGCTTTAATGCTTTACTAAAGCGCCGCAGCACTGCGAGTAAAGCAGTAAAGCAGACACCATTCAGAGCATCGCTTCGATAAAGCGCTACAGCGCTACCATTCCCTGAATGCGACCATTGTTTCGCGTATCGAACTCAAGAGCGGCATGCAAAAAGACGAGGAGCAAGATGAAGAACGCGTTCAATGTTTGGGAAAGCGACAGAGAAGATGTAAAGACAGAGAGGACGCGTTCGTATCAATGAAAATACCTTAAACTAATTTAATTGAATATTTTAATCAATAATGGACCTTTAATGTTCGGTAGCAGATAGAATCCAAATTGCTGTGTTTTAAACATTTTCGAATTACAGTAAAACCTCCCATATCCGAAATAAAGGAGACCGAACCTGTTTAAGGTACGAATCTATATTTTTGCGTAGCCATAGAAGGATTAAAAAAATCATAAAGTTGTTGTAGAAAATTGTTTTATGTTCCATTATTTAATATGTGTAGGTATATATTGATCCGAAATAAAAATATTTCTTTTTATTTGTGTGTATACATAAAATAAAGCCAATATTATTATTTATGAAGTGGACCCTTTAAATTGTTTTTGCGAGGAGCCTCTATCTGCGTCTAGGCACTTATACATCCATGTTTCGGATATGAGAGGTTCTACTGTATTAGATGTATAGGTGTCATAATGATTTACAAAACGTGAACGCTTGCGATAAATAAGAACTTCATCAATCTCTTGAATTAATTAAGTAAAAAACCTAATCGAATTACCATAATATCATAATTTATATATGTGTAGACTTATAACGTATTTAAAATATGAAATTATTCTAATAGAGTTAGGTAAATAAAAAAACATATTTCGATTACTACAAAGATATCCGAATATCTTGTAATACACAATAATAAAGTTGTGAAACAATTTAAATAGACAAAATATTGATGGCATCGATAACAGCATTATTATTATCGTGTAAAATTCCCACAACCTCATAAATTAGGTACTTGGTCCTTGGAGAAGTTTTAAAATTTTGCAATTTCTTCGAGTGAAAAACTGATACTACACGTGCGCATCACAAACATATTTAGTAATACACAGTAAGACATAAATTTCCATATCGTTAATGATTTCTGATGAAAAGCGTAAATAATATCTTTCATCTTTGTTATACTACCGCTAATATCCGCTATTATGAAATTTAAAAAAAAATTAAATAGATACAGTTTATCTTCCGTATGATGACCTTCTATTTATTAAATTTTCGTAACACGACGATGTTCGTTGAAGAGCCTTGAATTTCTATACTTAATTATGCTTTATAGAATATTACACAAAAATCCTATAAAGTACAAACTGCTTACGAAGATAAAATTTTAAGACGAATTTTTGAAATACACGTCGCACATACATTTTTTATTATCAGAACATCTTATACACTATAAAAATTAATTACCAAGTTAAGTATAAAATTAGAATGTTTATTTTTTCTAATTGCACTTTTATGTATCAATTATAATACAACACGTTTTTAATTACATTTTTTATTAACTTCAGTATGTTATTTGTTCAATAGTTATCGGTATTTAATTGACTCAAATAGAACAATGTAAATTGAAATATTAACAAATCATTATTGTTTAAAAAATCGACTATTTAGTAATTAGGTAGTTATAAAAAAATTTAATTTATTTCCTTATAGGTTAACGTGGGTATTTTATTTATCCAAATAAACGATAAAAAAACTACCTAAAACCTAATCCAGACCTATATATACATGTGCCCGCAAATATTTAAATATTTGTTTAAAAACAGTATAAAAACTGTTTGCAAACATTTATTTAAAAACATTTAAACAAATGCATCTGTGTGTTTTTTTTGAAGTGTGAAGGAAAGCAACAGTGAATATGTACAGAGGTTTCACTCGTCATATAATATTCATTATTTCCTTGAAAGTTTCGATTTAATTTAAGAATTTTACACTATATCATAAAATTACATTCATTCAACGTTTTTCGGCGAATTGTCTTTTCGGTGGATTGTTTTTCGGCAAATTGTCCTTTCGGTGATTTGTCCTAGATCCTTCATACTTTTTATAAATTTCCAAAAAAAGCGAACACAATGCGATTTTAAGAACTTCGAATTTTATTTTTATTTTATGTACAGGTAATTTTTTTTATTTTTAACTGATGCGCTTATGTTAAGGCTTCTTAAATGAAAATGCATTTGCATAAAATGAAACTGGGAAACGACCTTGACGGAAAGAGCATGTAATATAAGCTCACGTGAACTTTCGTTTGCAGCACCGACAAAACAATGATTGTCATCTGTTTAAAAGCGTTATACAACATTAACGGTGCTAATTATTCTTTTCTTTTATTTTACGAGCCAGTTAACTCCTACTAATAACTGTTGATCATAAAAATCACTTTATATAGACGTAATTTATAACTAGCGGTCAAATAAATTGCATAATAGATTAACTGGTAGATGTTTTGACAAAAGCGAGCGACTCAAATAAAACGTTAACAGACTGATTGTATACTAATTTTAAGGATGACCATGTAACGGTATTGTGCATAAATAGAATCATTAGATATATGTGTATGTAATTAATTGTAAGAAGTTAAACATTATTTAGGGTTCCGTTTTCTGAGATTTCGTGTCGAATTGAATTATTTTAAAACACAGCATTGAAATAATTTGAATAAAAATTATCGAAAGGACGAATAGAGTATATCAAACAATTTAACGTCTATTAAGATTTATTGGATCTATAAACCTTGAACATAAAAAGCGTCACAATTAAACGTATAAAATTATTTTTAACTCGAGTTATAAAAATTACTCTAAAGAAGACTTTTTTAATATTATTATTAATAAGTACCCATACATATGGTCAGTTTTTTTTGTTTTGTTTTTGCGACTATGTAATTACCTACGTTTTTGTTATGTTTCTTATTAAATTTAGTATGCTGTTAATTATTTACATATTATTTAGTATTAATACTTTAAAATGTTATTTATAACTCGAAAAAATTCACAAGTGTCGCTTTTCTTTTATCGAAATTATCGTTTGACGTGTTCGCGTATAAATGTTAATTTAATTTATTCGTGGTTAAGTTGCTTTATTAATTTGTGGACCGTTTATTTTAAATTTAAATGTGGTTGCTGTTCATTCAGTTTCGTTTAAAAAATCGAATTTAAAGAAATTACTTACCATAGTTGGTATTATACAAGGTGTAATATATAGCTACCTAGGAAAGACAAGGGCGTTACCGGTGCTATTGTAGAGAAGAAAAATTTATAGCTAGTTATAAATACATTGACCCGTAGAAAAATAGTTGAAATTTGCGTTAGAATTACTATCGGGAACGTTTGATCGTTATTCGCCAGACGTCGCACGCGAACTTTGATTAGATGACGAACAGTTTCTTAGAAAAAACTGTCGTTTTCCGCAATTTCCTTGAAACTCGATTTGGTGATAAATTTGCTGGGTCATAACTAATGGCCAAATAACAAAAAGTTCTCTAATCTAAACTAACAATAAAGCTAGATACAAACTGAGACTTGAAAATATTTGCGAATGTGTTTTGTTTTTGTTGCTTTTGACTATTTTATCGCAGTGTGCGCCTAGCTAGAGAAGATTATTATTTTATTGGAACCCGACGAATTTTTAAATTTTTCGATGAGACCGTTACATAAATTGTGTAATTTTAGAATTGATTTAAAACAATAATAAACTGGGGGTACGGTGCCCTGCTGACGCCGTTAATTAAGTTTATTTTTGGCGTTCTTTCTCAAGGAATTATTAGAAAACGATATTTTTTAAATACCAAGAGGTAAGTGTAAGGTTCAAAATTGCTACGCCGTATGCGCGGGGGTAAAATGGGAGGTCAAAGGTATTATGATGACGCGAGATATTGAGTTATTCAATAAGAAAATCTCAGCCCAACTTTTTCGAGACACCTTGTATAACAACAAATATTTTTTAAATAAGCCTAATCATATAAAAATCATATTTAGGACAGGTTTTAACGATACTTATGACGAGATTTAATCTTTAAATTATTTGATAGAGTTTAAATGTAAATAACTCAAAAACAATTGACGTTAGGTATAGGCAACGCCGTAACGAGGGCGTGGCAAAACAGGCGCTCGCTACCGGCACAACTAGGTTTGAGGCTATTTTTGAATTAGTGGGGCGCAAGTTAGACACTTGCCATAAGCGTTTCGTCACGGGCGTCTCATATCCTTCTTACGGCGTTGTGTATAAGGTGTAACATATAAAAAATGTTTAGAATTTTACAACGAATTCTAAATTACACAAACACATTGACAATTACTATTTGGAGACTTTGAGTTGATGTTGACTCGGGTTTTTTTGCGACGCGGTGTATAATAAAAGATGTTTTTAAAGTGTGCCCAGAAGCACATTAAATATTGAATTTATTCCATACTTTTTGACCTCATTGTATAAAATAAATAACTAGATAAAATAAATAAAAACACCGTCTGAGCATAAAAAATCCTTATAACTATTTTTTTCGTGAATGTGCTCAAGCCGCCCTACACTCTGATATATGACTCATTGCTGTTCACCATATGGTCCAAACGGAACAAAGTTCTTTGGATTATTAGAAAACTTTAGTCAAACTTTAGCAAAATTTTAGCCAAATCGGTTCCATCGTTTTCAAATCGAACCGGAAATACGAAACGCATGTTCTTATCTACAGCCTTAATATTTATAAAGACGTTGTACTTATCTGTTTATGACACCTCCATGAAGTAACCACATGCTCACGTTATTAAGAAAAAAATAATAATTTGTTAAAAAGTGTTTCGTGTCGCGATCATGGAACTTCGCCAATTAAGTAACTGTAAATATTCACATACATTTACCTTGAAAGTATCCTGACTACCAGTAAAAAAAAAAATTCGAACAAAGCGAATCTTTCTAATTAACTTTACCAATTTTTACTAATCGATACATTTCTTTAAAAAAAAAATGTTGATTTATTGAACTAGACATTATTATTATTTTAAAACAGATTATTAATCGCGTTTTAGATAATAACTTCTTATAACTATTCGTACAATTTAAATGATATCTGACACTTCAACCCTTACAATTCATCATCATCATTACATCATACATCATCTTACTACTTAGAAGATAGTACTACTAGATACTACTTAGATACTACTTAGGTAGGTGCCTTGAAAAGTACCCTAAAAAAAGTTGCAATTGCATCATCTTAAAAAAAAATTATTCCAACATTTAATTTTTCGATGGATTCAAAAATAATAATTTCCAATAAAATTAATAAAACAAACAGCGCCCCCGATTTCAACCTACAAACTTCCCCGAGTACCTTAAAAAGAATATTTTTGGATTTAATTTTACATATGTCAATTTCTAATCGCAACAGGCGCCTACAGTAAAGGAAAAAACAAATTCTAATCTCGATTCGTGTGTAATTTAAAAAAAAAATACAATTTCCGGTTTCGATTTAGGAAGATTAGAAAACCTGTTCAAGTATGCATTCGTCAATTTTATAAGTACATAGAAGTATTATATAAAAACAATTTAAAATGTACGACTTACCTTAATTTAAAAATAATAATAATTCCTTAGAATACACTGCACTGATGCGGTAGCATTTTGTAAGTACGGCGCATCGTTCGTACAGTTGATTTCCAACTACTGGTCAGTTCCAATATCATTTTGTAGTCATTCGCGCTCTTGTTGGTCTTGTTATGACGTTCAACTAAAGTTGAATACGATTCAATTAGCAAAGTAACTTTATTAGATTCAAACAAAATTTAGGTAGGTATATATAATTTTCAGTATTTTTTTATCATTTTGTTCTTTTATTTCATAATGTTATCGGTAACATACAGGGTGTCTCCGAAAGGTTTATATAACGCTTGACCACAGATTTCCGAGCTGAAAGTGCCGATTTAGTCGAGTTGACCTAAAAACAATTTTTGTTTTCACGCATTTCCGCAGTTAAGGCTAACAAACACACGGCGCTTTACTCAAATCAACCTACAGTATGTTCATTTTTAAGGGCCATGGCCTCCGTTTCTTAGCAACAACTTTTTTATACGTACACCACTGACTCCTTTAGTAGGTAACTAAATTGTTTTCGAAAGACATGTTAATTTAGAAACGTTTATCAGTCTTATGAAAATTTAATATCTTGTTTCTCAAAAAATAAGCAATTTTCGTTATGATATACCGTATATATATATACTCGTGTATAAGCCCTCTTTTTTTTGGAAAAAATCAACTGGAAAATGCAGGGTTGGACTTATACACGGGTCAAATATTTATCAAATTTTTAAATACCGAAAATGTGACAATATTTCAAAAACATTGCACAAACGGTTTCAAAGTACAAGCATCTTTGTAATTTCCTCGTCATTAAAATAGAAATCGTTTAATATGAATTACCTATACTTACATAGCATTTTTTTTAAATCAATATACCTATGTAAATAAGTATTATGTACAATTATAAAGTCTCTTGCATAATTAAATTACGACGCTAATACTAAAATGGCTAACTAAGTTGTAATGCTTGCATTATTATTTTGCAGCATAATTAGAATTAACGCATGAAATGGATAACCAATGATTTACGTAATATTAAAAATTATTCAAACAACCTGATTAACGGAAATTGTTTAAATAAGAATCGTTCCAAACAATTTCATTAGCATTAAAGTCAATTTTTGATGGGTATGAATGGAATATTGCAACATTAAACCAACTATAGATACTGAAACAATTTAATCACGGATGATTCACTCTTTCTGATTACTCTTGGTCGAGTGTTTATCTTCTGATGATATGAATCTAGGAGTCTTTATTAGTCTCCAGTAAATTTAGATTTGATCTGCTGAATAAATAAAAGCGATTAATAAAATCCCCCATAGATATCGTGCTGACGTCGCAAGATATAAGAGATCGAAGATAAAAAAATGGGTTTTCGCGAATAGCTCGCTTGGTTGGAGGACAATGTAGATTATTATGAAAATCCTAAGCGTAAGTTTGACACGTACAGCGAACCATTTTCGGGATATAAAGCAGACAATTTCGATTTTTCGAAAAAAAGTTATTCTTTATAAAAGTTGATGCTTCTCCTAAAACTAAAAATGTACCAATAAAAAATTTAAAATATCGTATAATATTCGATGGAGATCAAAAACTATAATTTTGGCTCAAGGGAAAAGTACCTTTATTTTCGAATATATCGAAAAATGTTACTTAAAAAAATTGTTAATAAATAATAAATTATATGGGTACCCATTCGTACCGGCAATGAGGTGAACCCTTCTCCGACTTTGTACCATTTTTTTAAGTGGAGGCTCATATCCTCTTTGACAGTTAAGATACATACAACCAGACTCGGTGGCCGAGTGGTTAGGAGACTAACCTCTCGCCTGACGGGTCCTGGGTTCGAATCCCGGTACGGGAGGTGAAATATCCCCCTGGTAGGCATGGATGTACCGGGGGGCACTAGAAGTAATGCCTAACGGCGGTTCCTGGGGTCCTTTGGGGTGTGCTACTAACAAAAAAAAAGACTCGATGGCCGAGTGGTCAGAAGACTGATCTCTCGTCTGACGAGTCCTGGGTTCGAATCGGGATAATACGGGAGGTGAAATATTATCCCCCTGGTAGGCATAAATGTCCCGGGGGGGCAGTAGAAGTAATGCCTAACGGCGGTTACTGGTGTCTTCCGGGGTGTGCTACCAACAAAAAAAAAGATATATTGATTATTGTTGATTATACACTAGTAGAATTGCATATTATCTGGGTACTGATCGTGCCCAGGTACTAGTTTTCTCGGTGATTTTACATCGGTGCTTACAGTATAAGTACCGTTGTATCTAGCCGTTGCTTAACGTTTTTAACGTCCATGGTTGCAGGATTCGATCCCCCGATCGTTGGTTTACTAAGCAAGCAGTGAACGATAAATAACACAAAATTAACGGTACAATAATTAATAAATCAATACAGGTGATCAGGTGATCGCATATGCTAATAATTTAAAGATAATAGCTAGAGATAGAAGGAGTTTAATAGATACCACAATAAAAATTATAAGTGAATTAAACAGAATACGACTGGAGATAAACCAAGGAAAAACGAAATATATATGACAATAAACCGGAAATTTCTTTTTGTCGACAGTTTTATATAAGTTTAATAAACAGTTTTAATAAAAGGAAGATCTTGCCATAAATATAAAACCATCATGCAGAGTAAAAGAATAAGTAGAAGCAGAAAGATGAGAGTTTTGAGCAGATGAGCCAGCCGTCAGACCAGTGCATTAGTGGTTACATACGCCGTGAAAACAACGAGCCTAAGCAGAATAGACGAATAAAAACTAAGAATATTCGAAAGGAAGATAATAAAGAGAGTACACGGATACAACGAGGATGTAAAGCGTCTATTGCAAGTGTCTAACTTGCGCCTTCTTAATCAAAAAAAATATATAAAATAGAGGCCTATTTATTTTTAGTTTTTACATTTTTACGCCCCAAATCTAGTTGCGCTCGTGGCGGGCGATTCCAAAAACTTGCGAATTTTGAAATAAGGAAAATTTTAAAAGAATACGTAGTAAAGATAATGAAATGTATGGGCACATACAAGTCGAGCGACACAACTGTAGGACAAGCGAGGACGGAACGTGGAGCGAGTCGCCACAAAGATAAGTTGGTGGAGCTCTCTGAACGGCTACGATTGCAACAAAATGTATAGCCTTATAATAATAATACATAACCTACAAATAATTACAAAAGAGAATTTGTGATCAATTAGTGAATTTTCATAGAAAATAAAGCTATTGCGGCCTGTCTGATGACGTGTCCTTTTAGATTTTCGCCGATCTCGACCCCTAGATCACTAAAATATAGGCCGTTCATTTTCAGTCGGTCATATATATATAATCAATGTCTTGTGGTCACGATTCCGGCCGTAATGTCGATCGTGGGAGGCTGAAAAAATCAAATCTCCTTTATTAATCAACGGATCGATAACATGAAATATGTTTTGGAATCGGTATAAAACTATCTACCGATCATGTGTCTTTATAATTTTCGTTACAACGCACCGTTTTCGAGATAATCGAAAAAAAGTGATAATTTTTTTGTTTTAATTCTTACAAATTTCTCTCGTAAATATTATTTCTCAAAAAATGTATTTCTTGCGGGAAAATTTAAAAAAAAAGGAGTTTTACCGAGTTTTTTTAGGAGATACCGAGGCTTGCGCGCCGTCGAATTTTTTAAATCAATCAATGAATAATATTTTGTTTAATCAATCAGTCGTGACATCTATTATGTACTTTATGAAAACATATTACTTTGTAGATTTCGCGTTCTCTTTAATATCGGATTTATTAAATTTCGTTTGGAACTTTACTTTAAAACAGGTATAGGTCGTTTAAATTTTATTCCGACCTGCACGACATCAATAAAAGGACGACTGGATTGTGTGTTTGTAATTCAATACAAAGTTTGCAAAGTGTATAGGCATTCTATCGATGATTTACCTACACAGCAAGGAAAAATTACAATTTATTAATACCTACGAGATACGTACGTGTGACATCACTGTGCGAAACGTCATCATCTAGTACCCTTTTATTGACGACGCGTCGGCATAGAATTTGAATGGCCTTTAAGCATTTAACTATTCACCGATGTAGATAACTGTTATCGTTACACTAAAATAACGACGACTTATAAACTTTTTAATGAAAATAAAATCACCACAAACACAATAAACTTACAATTGGTAATTTATTCATTTATGGGGCACGTGATCTAAATAAGTTATAGTAGGTCAAAGGTCGCGAAAATCGTTTTCTCGTGAATATCTCGTTTTCTATCGGTTGGACGATAAAAATACCTATGTGATAAAATAAATTAGGGACAATTTGCAACGAATATATTCTAATCGTTTTTCTGTAAAGTCAATAGTTTCGGCGTGGCGTTTTTCGTTTAAAGTAAAAATTTAACAAGTGTCCGGTGTACGTACCTAATATCTACAACTGGATTTTATTAATTTTTTTCGTTTAATCAGAAAACGACATGAACGTCGATAAAGGTCATCATTTAATTATTTAGTTAGGTAGATACATCTGATGCGATTAGGATACGATTTGTCTAATCGTGCCTTCGAGCTCGTATCGCGATAAAGTTTGATAACAAGCAAATATTTAAAAAGTAATTATAAAAATGTCATATCTCATTTATACTTAAACAGAATTAATAAGTTTTTGTTTGCCTATTATGCGCACTAATACGCTTGGTTATAATTTTAAATTTTATAGTGGGCATTTAACATAAACAATACACATGCGATAAGCAACAAAATGCTGTTTTGATTCGTAACAATTTATTAATTTAGTGCAACGTTGAACAGTACAACAGCGTCCTTTTCTATGAAATACCTACCTAGTGTATTTCGTTTTCGCGCCCATCTATTTAAACAGTTATCGAAGTGAAAAAATTTCAAATGCGCACTGCTACGGCTTCTGGTAAACAACTGAACGAACGACAAATTATTCAGCGAATACACATATAGATAATTCAAGGCTGATAAGTTTAATAACATTTCTAATATGGCGGGTAGCGCGAGAGAATTTCAACCTCCCGATGGAGGTTATGGATGGATAATAATTATAGCAGGTATTGTAATTAATGTAAGTATTTAACTATTTGCTATATCAACTCGCGCAGCTGTTATTGCCCATCTATTTTTAATTTAAAAGCGGGGATACATACCTACCTACTTATTTAAAGAGACCGCTTTCGAAGAAATTTTAATGTCGTTAATCTAGCGATAACAAACATCATATAACGACAATCTACATTTACTTTGTGTATTTTCAAACGATGATCTCCTTGTAAGTGTTACTACTGAAATAGTTTTAAAAAGATTTTAACGTCATAAAAATAATAAGTGTAATAAACGCAGTTTTACTGATAACGTTTATCTTCCGATTTATTTATTGCTGTGGTTTAGTTTAACGAAACAAACAGAATACCTAAACGAAAAGTTGCCCTTCTAGAAAAATTTCTGAAAAAAAATATACATATTGTAGTAGGTCTTGTAGCGAACACACGTAGTGCATAAATTTAATTAAGAGACGAAAAGCCCGGTCGCCCCTTGACTAATAAATAAAATGATTTTTTTTGCATCGCGCTTATAAGATATGCATTTGGTTCTTTTTTTTCTTTGATCCCCTGTTTTCCTTTTTAAGTAGGTAATTATAATCTGTTGTGGGAGTTTCAAGGCGTCAGTTTTTGTGAGATGGAAATCTAACGATTTTTCACCTTTTCAAAGATCCCCCTATTGTTCATTAATTGTTTTATAAATAAATATTGATAGATTTCGGATTAGGGTGTTTTCTAATATCATAGCACGTCCGCATACGAATGATTTATAAACTATATACAGAGATTCGTCACTATAAACACAATTTTTGACGTTATTATTATATCAGGTTGGGGAAAAAGTTTCTTCGTATTTTCGCGGTAGATGGCTTTAAGATCGCATAACTCTGGTACTATTAATCGAATTTAGCGTAGTCTGCGTTGATTGTTTGGTGCTTATAAGGTCTGTGCAATCGATTTTAACTTATAACTAGAGGCGCTTGCGTCAGGGACTAATGAAATCTATTATGTATGGTTTAGAACTTTACTATTTGCTGGAACTTTTTTAAAATTGAAAAATAAAATTGTGTTTTTGTTTTACATGTATTAAAAATGCAATTAACGTATTTTTTGTAAAGTAAACAAGAAGTTATTCCGAAAATATTTAATAAAATGGTCTATTATGTATGGTTTAGAACTTTACTATTTGCTGGAACTTTTTTAAAATTGAAAAATAAAGTTGTGTTTTCGTTTTACATCTGTTAAAACTGCAATTAATGTATTTTTCGTAAAGTAAATAAGAAATTATTTTGAAAATATTTAATAAAATGGTAGCAAATATACATTACAGTTACCATTAGTTCCTGAAGCGGGCGACATCTGTTATTTCGTGAAAGTTGTCAGGTCAGCTGTTTTATGAGATGGCACAGACCTTATAAGCACGAAACAATCAACGCAGACGACGCAATTTAGTAATATTTACATGAAAATGAAAGCTGACATTTCACAGAACAAATTAACCTAAAAAATTGTGATATTTATTCACTCAGTCAAAAGTTATTGCGTTTTGAAAATGAGTGAAAATAAAGAGGAAATTAGATACATTTTGAAATTTTATTATAAAAAAGGGAAGAATGCGACTCAGGCTGCTAAAAAAATTTGTGATATTTATGGACATGATGCAGTATCAGTACACGTTGCACAAAGTTGGTTCAAGCGTTTTCAAGCTAGAAATTTTGATATCAAAGATGCACCTCGCTGTGGTCGGCCAATCACTGAAAAAGTCGATGAAATCATGAGAAAAGTTGAGCAAGACTGGCATATTAGTAGTTATGATGTTATCAAGGAACTAAAAATCGACCACAAAACAGTTTTTTTATAAAAAAAAACTCGATGTTTGGGTGCCACATGATTTGACAGTGAAAAATTTAATGGATCGAGTTTCCATCTGCGATTCGTTACTCAAACGGAACGAAATCGAACCATTTCTGAGACGGCTCATTACGGGCGATGAAAAATGGATCACGTACGATAATAATGTACGAAAAAGATCGTGGTCGAAGCAAAATGAAGCTCCGCAAACGGTGGCAAAACCAGGATTGACGCCAAGAAAAGTGATGTTGTGTGTGTGTGGTGGGATTACAAAGGAATACTTTATTACGAGCTGCTCCCACCCAGTCAAACAATTGATTCTAATCTCTATTGTCAACAACTGGAAAGATTACGTCAAGCAATCGAGAGAAAGCGACCAGAATTGATTAATAGGAAAGGCGTTGTCTTCCATCGCGACAACGCCAGACCCCACACATCTTTTGCGACCCGTCAAAAATTGAGAGAGTTTGGCTGGGAAATTTTGATGCATCCGCCATATAGTCCTGATCTTACACCATCAGATTTTCATTTATTTCGATCTCTACAGAACTCTCTTAATGGTGTAAAGTTGATTTCAAAAAAGGTCTGTGAAAATCACTTGTCACAATTTTTCGCTAAAAAATCACAGAAATTTTATAGTGATGGAATTATGATTTTACCTCAAAAGTGGCAAAAGGTGGTCGAACAAAATGGCACATATTTAGTTTAATAAACTTCATTTATAAAATAAAAAAAACTTATTTCATTTTCGTACTAAAATACGAAGAAACTTTTTCCCCAACCTAATATGTATCTTATCATGAGGTCTGTTTTGTAAAAATCTGATAATTGTCTTGTTACCACGTTATCACCATGGAAACGCGTGAATGAGAATGTGTGATGAATGTGATTTCTAGAATGTGATGTCGGTGGTGAGAGGAGAACGTAATAATGACGTTTCGACGGGGCCGAAAAGTTTTGCGTCGAAACGTTTTCGTGTCTAAAAGTCTCGCGTTGAAATGGGCGGCGTCGAAAAATCCTAAACCGAAAATTTGTTTTTTTATTGCTATTAAAAACCTTTATTTGTGATCCGTTGTCGCCGGAAGATTTCCAAATTCGAGATCGTTGTACATCTAAACTAATATGTATCTCGATCCCTTTATAGTCGCGTCAATGAAGGTTTTTACTCAGAAACGCACGAGAACAGAACCGATTTTAATGAAAGTTTTTTTTTGTTTGTTACACTACATTATTTGAAATCAGAAACATCACGGCTGTCAAACTAAAGTATTTATACATTATTTAAACAATCACAACAAATTTCTGTAAACAAATTATTTTTCGATTTTTTTGAGAATTTAGTACATACAGGGTGTTCTTAAATTGATTGGACATATTTTAAGTGCGCATTCTTCACGTCAAAGTAAGACAAAAAGTTCCTACGAACACGTGTACGAAAACGTTTGCAATTAGTTTCAAAGATGCAGGTTCAAGTTTCAAAAAACAAACACTCTACATGTGTGATTTAAATCACTTCTTCCAGTGGCGGAGACTGGAATTAGAACGTCTACGCCACTGGGTTTATTGTAAAGTTGATAACATTTTAAAATTTTTCAGTATGTTTTGTAGAAATAAGACCGCTTACATTCTTATCGTGCGACGCATCGTTTTCGAGATGCACGACAAAATCCGTTTTCGTATCCATTTAAGCGTGCGTCAATGGAAAAAAATTATTTCACAATACCGTTTCCAAATTTTGGGAAGTAACAGTAAATATCGAGATAAGAAAAAAAAACCATATAGACTTAAGTTCGAAAATGCTTCGTTTTCGAGATATGTACGTCCACCAATATACTATTATTTTAACACCCTGTATCTCGGAAACAAAGCATTTTCAAACACATGTTTATAGAACTTTTACGCTCTTAAAATATGTCCGATCATTTTTAGGAACACCCTGCATAAGAAATAATATTGGAGTAAATAAGCAACAAACGTTTCAGGCGGAAAATACGGGAAATCATTTTTCAAGGGAAATACCGTTACTTATTTACTCTTGCCCCCCTTCTTTTCTGAAATCACGAAATGTATACAGATCCCGTTTTATTATGCATTATTATGAAAAGAGGGCATTTCGAAAATTTATGATAATATGTATTACGGTGATATAAACTGCTTAAAAACTAATTGTAAACAAAAATTTATTTAGGCTATCTATTGAAAAAGAAAATCGCCTATTTCATCTTATTATGCATATAAACGTAAACACTTTAACACATTGGAAGTAGGTAGGTACGTGCAGTCGGGTGCAAAATTAATGTCTACACGACGAACAAATCACGATCAGAATATTTAAAGTTCAACTTTGTATTTGCAATTTATTTGACTCGTCGTAAGCACTTTTGTGCCGTGTATTGCCCGTCCAATACTCGTGATTTGCGACATTAATTTTGCACCCGACTGTACCTGTATAAAAATACGCGGTACACATGCACGTTATATATTTTTAGACAAGTTTGGCGCCACTCATGCAATGCTTCGGAATAATTTTTGAACAACAGTTTCAAGAACTGAACATTTCAGCAGCCAAAATATCATTTTTATTACATCTTAATAATTTCATTATGTGCGGTTTAGGTGAGAATATTCATTAATAAATTATGTGCTACACGTTTGATTGCTTTCATAATTTTAGGTTTGATAACTGGACCGCTACTAAAGAAGTATAGTTTCCGACAAATCGCTTTTACTGGTTCCTTCTTGGTGTGCGTGGGGATAACACTTACAACTTTTGCAAATACGTATCAATATTTAATAGTGACCGTATGCTTTTTAATAGGTAAGCTTAATTTTTCTTCTTGTTTTTGATACCTATAAGTTTAATGTTTCCTTTTTACCATTACCTACATTATTTTATTTTTTATCATAAGTAGAGGATACAATTTGGAAATGAATATAAAGACTTTAAGCAAAATACAAATCCTAATTAAGGAAGATCAGGTTACGGCCATTTTCACACAATGCCGCGCCGTAACGTGGATATTAAACGCCTGTGGCAAGTGTCTAACTTGCCTTCTCCACCCCCTAATCAAAAACAGCCACAAACCAAATGTGTCGAGCAAACTTTGGCTATATACAGTCGGACCTCCTTTTAATGCGCCTTCGAAATTCGGGGTTTCACATACACATACAAGTAGTGAACGTGTAAGCGCGTTGACCTATTTGTTTGCAATTGTCAATTTCGCGGCCAAAGATCAGAAAAAATGGTATTTTCTTATATATTTCGTTTCTTATGGCCCAGAGGTCGATCGAGGTTGTATATATTATACCTACAGCTTAAAATTGTCTATAAAAAAGGATCTATACATTTGTTCGCAGAACCAATCGTTTTCGCGATATGAAACAGAGAAAGTATAGCAATGCATACGTTTAGACTGTTAAGAGGATAACGCACTTCGGAACAAGGCGTATATTCTACTCGCAGAAGTGTTTCAACAGGAAAATTGCTCTTCGAATATTATAGGAATACGTTTCCTTTTGGCGAGCGATCTATGGTCCAACAAAATCAGAAAATTCAATTGACAATTAAGTACTTGAGTATTGCTAAATCAACAAGGCGCAGCACAATGGTCAAATTGTCATCACTTCCCACTTCCATAGAAGCATCTCAACAACATCTATTACCAAATACAAACTTGGTTAGGAAAGGACATAGATCCTTTTCAATGGGGTTGGATATTGAAAAATAACGCATCGGATCCTGTAACATCACTAGTACGATCAGTACCAGACTATCATTATTAAATAGAATCTTCTGTAATTACACAAAAGGTTGCAGTGCAAACTGTGGCAGCAGAAAAATAGGATTGAAAAGCTCTACAGTTTGTGGTTATTATCATGGATACCTCAACTTCAAACTTCAAATTCAAATGACTTCGATACAGATGAATTCAATCCTATCGACATTTTACCGACAAATATGATCAAAATTGACAATGAAAGTGATGACGAAGATTTTGAACGCGATTTGCCAGAAATTCAAGATGACAAAGAAGAATTTTAATTATTACCTTTTCTGCTTTATAACACGGAAACGGTTGGTTATACGAACTTTTTTTGTAGACCAATTTAAGATCTATAATATAAACAAGCTTAATCGACCATAGGAAGAGAAATATTAAAAAAATACCATTTTTCGTAACCTTTGACCTAGAATGTATATATTTCAGGCAAGATATATACATTACACATAGATAATAATATAAAAGTGGTATCTCTACAAGGTGTGCCAAAAATAGTGTTTCTAAAATTGTTATATTTTATTTGGACACCCTATAGGTGACGAAATTAAATCAAACTATAATTGTTTGGACCCTCCTAAGGTACCCTATTTTTTATATTTTTTTCAAGACCATAGTTTTATCCGTTACCGAGAAAAAAAAATATTTTAAATTTTTTAACTTTGTCATAACTCAGGAACCACTTGTATCGAGGGGCTGAAATTATAGGTAATTCAGTGTTGGATTATGAGGTATCATGTGTGAAAATCAGCCCGATATCGCTGAGGGCATCCCACTATATGATAACCGAGCATACCCTTTATTAAATAACCAATTTCACTGCAAATAAACTACAACAAGAAAGCATTCCAAGGTTTAAATGCCCAGATGAAACAGCATACGCTGTATAGTCGTCTAGAAAGTTATACTTCACCATGTATTTTTTATGATATTAGTCTATTATGAAAATTAAGACGAACAAACACTCAGATATGTAAATATTAAATTTTAAATCAACAACAAAATATGGCCAATTACTGATCAAAACTGTAGATACTTCAAATGCAGATATTTTAAAATTTTAGGAAACGTTCATCGAAACCATGTTTCTAAACGAGACCATTCAACTTTATTAAAATTATAAGAACGCCGTACAATTTATATTACCTAAATTATTTAATACCAAAGCCCTTTGCTAAACCTGTAGCTTCGGCATACGACAGAGGCTTAAGTCCGATTCCCTCGATTTTCGGCTCATGTTCGATATCCCTCTTTTTTAACAATTTCTTTCTGAGTTCGACAGATACAATATTATATTGTTCTTTTACGGAGTCTATTTCTATGATAAGAATTTAGTTAAGCATCGATCGTTATACAAAATAAATGCCGTTACCTTTTTGTACAAGCACTTTACATTCCTCCGTACTGCCATCGACGAATAAGCTACCGACTTTTAAAAATGTACGCTTCTGTTCGGTTTTCTGAAGTGCTCTATAAGATTCCTGCAATTTATTTAACGTATTAGAAAGTTCAAGTTTGGTTTCTTTTAATGTTAAAACATCCTGCGCTAACGTTTCAATTTCCATTAAATATATTAAAGATTTTGAAAATTCTGAATTCTGCGACACATTCATATTTCGTATTTATATGTAATTAAACGAACTGGTATGTAACATTTATGACCAAATAAAAAGTTAGGTTAGTGAACTACTTAAAATTGTAGATAAAATGAACGCGTTGTTGCCACATTTCTATTTCGTCGAAAAAGTTGAGTATAAAAATATTTTATTATATTTTTTAAATATACTAGGTATAAATAACGTGAGAATTACATAAAAATAGGTTTTTACGTTAGTATTAGTATTTTTTTATTAGTATTTAATAAAAAGCACACATTACACCTAACGATAAGAGTGAATATTTTTAATAGGAAAATCAGTCTTGATTTTTACTGTAAGCATTTACAATTTGTCTAACAGTTTTAACGCGTAATCTTCGTCAAAATCGACACTTTTGTTATAGCACTTTGTTTATTTAAACCTTGAGATCTTACATTCTTATAAATGTTAAACAAAAGTTGCCTCCAATTATCTAAAGATTCCAAATCGCAGTTTTCGTCGAACAAAGCATCTTCTGGTCGTTCTTCCATTTTTTTGTTGTTGTTTTTTTTTATATTTTACAACTAATACGTTTTATATACGATACAGGTAAACGATGAATAACGTGCGCTTACAATTAGTTTTTCGTTATGCTCAGGTCCGGCTTTATAAAATGAAACAACGAATTCCATCAGAATCTCATCATTCTAAAACAGATGACGTGGCGCTCAACGTACGTATTTTAATTTAAACAAAATATTGTCAACGAAAATTGCTCGGCAAGTGTTGAATTTCAATAAAAGGGTACCACGAGCCATACTGCACGAATGCATTTTTTCAGAAACTTATTTTGACATTAATTGGCCAGTCAGATCGTCTGATCTTACACCACCAGAGTTTTATTTATGTTGTTTTTTTTTTAAATCTCGTGTTTATATCAATAAGTTTTGTACACTCGAGGATTAATAAAATCAAAGCGATAGATAATGAAAGTTTACAGGATACAATACATTTATTTTCGTTCAATCTAATAATGTCCACTAATAAATCTATTATATTTTCATATTAAAAAAACAATTGTCGTACCTTGTATATAATAAATAAAAATATATGTTCCTCAGATGAATCACCTAATCGCAATTGTCTGCTCTTGCTAATTACTTGCAAAGTGTTTTTCTATCGTTGCTTCAATTTATGTTCGAATATTGTTTTGTGGGACTTGAATCGGTCGCTGGTTTGTACACAATGTCAGTTTCGAGCGCGTCCGCTGAAAAAACATCGAAGATGATCGGATTGAGGTTGTTATTAGAACTTCTACGCGGTTTGATTGCAAATTCGAGCTGTAGCTCCATCTTGTTGGAATCATACGCTCAGGAGAATCGATTAACTGCGGCACTTACAATGAATAATTTTCGATCACTAACGATCATTAACGTCCACACAATTATCTTTTCTTTGGAGAAGACCGTTAACAATCATTACGCGGATTACTGTTATTCGAAACATTTGAACGAATTAAATAAGTTCTTCAATTGGATTACATTGCAAAGACAAATAATGGGATCGACGTTAATGCTCGAATCATGATTCATACATAATCACATTATTCAGTTCTTGCTTGCATAATCAAACATCAATTCAAGTTAACACGTTTTATCACATGTATCATGATTTTTAGGAGTCGGAAATGGAATTTTAATGCCGGCCACGGCGTTTGCCATAAACACTTATTTCAAAGAACGTGTCACGCTAGCGATGAGCTTCTCCGTAACGGGCGTCGGTCTGCTGCCAATCGTAACGCCTCAACTGTGCAATATATTACTGAACATTTATGGTACGAAAGGGACAATTTTAATATTCGCAGCCGTTTCTTTTCACGCCTTTTCCGGCGCGCTGTTACTAAGACCTTTAAAAAAAATTGATAAAAATGGGATACAGATTAAAAATAAACGAAGCCACGACGAAGAGGTATTCTTCCTTGCAAACGATTGACTCGCAATGATTAATCAATTTTAAAGTAAGTGGGTACACGCGATTACTTTTAGGACGTCTGTTCGGAAAAGCCCTTGATGGAAGCGCCGTCGAGAAAAGGGGTCGATCAACGTAGGTGCAGCAAATTGTTCGCCTTTTTTGATTTGGGACTTTTCAAAGAACGCACCTACGTCGTTATAATCATAGGAATGGCAACGTCATACGTTGCGGAACTTAATTTTACCCTTATAACCCCGTTCGTTTTGGCAGAACTTGCCGATTTCAGTCGAACAAATGTCGCATTATTTATGTCCATTCAAGCGGCAGCCGATATTAGCGGAAGACTATTTATTCCGTTAATATCGCACAAAAACGGATGGTCTTCGAAAGTAATGTATACGGTTTCTTTGATCGGGTCTTCGGTTGGACGCACAGGTATGCTTTTTAAGATTAACACGCTTACCTAATTAAAATGATTTTTGAACAAATTTTTTCAGTTTTAGCAATATTCGCCAACAACACAATTATAGTATTAAGTTCTTCCATATTATTGGGTTTATCGAAGGGTTCGAAGGCAGTGTATCAATCGCTTATATTACCGGAACATATAAACCTCGAGAGACTTCCATCTGCTATGGGGTTTTTAATGGTACTAAATGGAATACTCTCGATTTGTATTGGACCGCTCATAGGTAAACATATAAATAGCGACTAAAACTTTGTCATTTGTTTTTTGATGACTATAAGGGTCAATTTGAGCTATGGCTGCGTCGTTATCGAATTGACATGACATGATCCGGAAATTCGGTAGATAGAACCACAGAGATATTGCATGATCAATTTTAAGTAAATTATGTTAGTCTTCGATGCGTTGGGCGACGTATGCATTATTTGTTTTTGTGAAGGAAACCGAGTAGCATTTCTTCTGGGAACAAGTTATTGTTCCCAACTTATAAACTGACCACATTGTCTTACTATCAGGATTTCGAATGTGTAGTGGATGGATTTCTAGATAAAGGAATTAAGTTAAACGACACTGGGGTTCCCCGGGGGTTATCCACCTGGGTACTGATCGCGAATTGTTTCTTAGATGACCATAACATACCTGTGCCAGTAGTGTAGTAAATCTAACCATTGCTTTTTCTTTTTTTTAAATTCAATGACATTCACAAACGTTCATGTTTACAAGGAAATTCGAACTCCCGACCGTTTGTGTACTGAAAAGCGTAAAACTTTCTAGACCGCCATGGGCCGTCCAAAGTTTAGATACTTAAATATTAAAATTGACGACTTTCAATCATACTTATTTCAGGAATTGTACATGATCTGAGCGAATCCTACGAGTACGCACTGCACACAGCATCGTGTATATCTGTGATTTGTGTCGCACTGTGGACGATCGATGGTTATATGTTAAAAAGAAGTACCTTAAATTTGGACCCGAAACCTACCGACATCGACAGCTGAAATTTAACGAAATAAGGGCAAACCAACTTTAAATTACGTAAATAGGAGTAAAATTTAAAGATGGTAAAAGACTGATGTGAGGTATATAAACTAGAAATAATACAGCAAAAAAGTCGTTGATGATCTGAAATAAAAGATTGCGACTTTCGGGGAACAACATTTTATTTCTAGGTTATAATACATTTTGAGCGTTCATTATCGACTGTATAATAGTTGGGGGGGGGGGCTAGCGACATCAAAATCTACAGAATTTTGTCCTGAGAAATTGAAGTCTTTTTGTGTTATAAAACCGGTCTTACATCACTTACGTCACAATTTGGCTAGCGAGCCTTTATGCAAATTAAATGGCAGGCACCCCAATTTTCGACCCCCCAAGTCGACCGTGAAAGCTCCAATCAGAAGGTTTATTTTTTAAGTGCCAATGTTTGAAAACTTTTAACCCCGTACTTAAACCGGTTTTGTAACCCAAAAAGGCTTCAATTTCTCAGGACAAAATTCTGTAGGTTTTCACGTTGCTACCTTCTAGTCTATAATGCTTATCTACTACTATAGATTTTGTCTAAAATAAATGTTTTAATCTTCTTTTTGTTTGTTTTTTAAAAATTTATTATAAAGATTAATTTACTCGTAGATTACCTATATTCCGCACCCATCTTGGTCAACCCGGTTCGTTTATGTCCCACAACTAATGTTTTTATTGTTTTTGTTCTCAAAAACGAAAAAATTCTGAAATACACACTGAAGTCTCTGCTTTAATATACA
Organism: Rhagophthalmus giganteus; assembly: GCA_036326145.1. NCBI lineage: Eukaryota > Metazoa > Arthropoda > Insecta > Coleoptera > Rhagophthalmidae > Rhagophthalmus > Rhagophthalmus giganteus. Next base: position 14,687,858 of record JARFJA010000036.1, on the reverse strand, counting down.
ATCGTTCTTTCAATCGAATCGAAAGATTTTTGCAGTATTAAGTAGCAAAAAGAAAAATTCAGAAGGAAGTTCGAGAAAAAGGAAATTTTGCTCCGGACAAAAACAACACACATTTCCCACGGAGGGTTAAATAAAGAGTTGCTAATTAAAGAAATAAAATAATTATTTAATTTAGAAAAAAACATATATTTTTGGAACTAGGTACAGTAAAACCTCCCATATCCAAAATAAATGGGGGCTGATATTCACTTCCATTGCTGCGCAATGCTCGCGATCCCCGACATTAATTTTGCACTCGACTGTACATACATACGTATATAGATACAGTGAACATCCAAATAATTAGAGACAACAGTACATTTGCATGTGTTGCGACAATGCACTAACCTGTTATGTAACGCTGTTATTATTTATTATCTGACGTGTCCCATTTTACAATTCAAAAACAACTGCTACCTTTCATCTCTTTTGATCCTCTTTCGTTGTTCGTTGGCCTGCGATCGCATCTCGCGAAACAAAACATATGAACTTGACCGTACCTACCAAAAAAATGATTCGAAATAAAAATCAATTTATTGTATTTGTGAAGGGGGGTCCTCTGAAATTTGGGAGTGGGTCCCAGATGTACCCAAACACTTCTACACCATTTTGGAAATGGGCGGTTCTACTGTGATTTTATTTATTTTAACAGGTATTAATTCTGAGGGTTGTTTTACGTCAAATCAGCACACTTTTAATATAAATTTCACCTCATCATCTCAGATTTTGTTCAAATTTGGTACGGAGGTAGCTTCCATGTCGAATAAGAAAAATGCAAAATTTTATTAAAATATATCAACCCGTTTAGAAAATACGAATATGTTAAAGTTTCTAAAAAAACGCTTAAAGATCGCTACACCGACATATATATTTTTTTAATTACCGTAGCAGCTATCTAATTAAGCTAGAGAGGTGGGAGTAGTGCCATTTTGTAACAATTTTTTTTGACATTTTTGTGATATGCAACGTAATAGGGGTCGTGGAGAATTTTTTTTGCAAATTTCAAAAAATTACATCTTCAAAACTTTTCAAAAAATTCTAGAAAATAGTTAATACTAATGTTAAATGGTTTACAAAGCTTAAAAATGGGAAGATAAGTCCTTAAAATAATGTAAAACAAAATTCTGACCTATAAGAGTGACCTGGAAATGGTAGAAAATCCCCGGAAGCGTATAAACCACGTCAAAATAATGCTACGAGTTCCTATAAATGTCTTTCCTACGGCGCTCCCCTGATGATATATCCACCTCCAAAGATGAAAAATAAAAATCAATCTCTTATTCTTTATATTATTATTTTCTCGAATTTGGTTCATTTTATTGAAATTACAAAAGTACCTCTTCCATTCTAAAATGTCTGGAAAACCTTAAAAATTTAAAACTCTAAGAAATTTTATGCTTAGAAAGGTTAGGAGTAGTGATATCTCTTGAAGTGATATCAAAAACCTCCTACTCCATTTTAATGGCTGTGATTTATTACGTAGCCACTCTAAAAATTATTAAACTCCACTGAAAATAAAAATGTTATTAAAAAAAATTGATTTTTATTCAGTTTTTGGGGGCGAATATCTCAACAGGGGGCGCCGCAATAAAATCATTTATAGGAGCTTGTGGCATTATTTTGATGTGGTTTATATACTCCCGGGAGATTTTCTATCATTTCCAGGTCACCCATATAGGCCTCAATTTTGTTGAGAAGGGGATTTTGTTTTACATTATTCTAAGGACTTATCTTCCCACTTTTAAACTTTGTAAATCATTTAAAATTAATATGAACTATTTTTTATAATTTTTTAAAAACGCTTTTCAAAAAACAATCCCTATTGTGTTACATATCATAAAAAAGGCCAGAAAAAATTCTGCAAAATGACACTATTCCCTCCCCTTTAGCTTGATTAGGAGAACTGCTACAGCAATTTTCAAAATATATCGGTGATGCGATTTTTAGTTTTTTTTAGAAACTTGACATAGTCATATTTTCTAAACGGGTTGATATATTTTTCTAAGTCTATAGGGAGATCACAATCTCTGCCAAAGGCGAGGTTAAATCAGTGAGTTGATTTGAAATGGTACGACTCATAAATTTATAAATCCATATCCTAATCCTTTTCAAGATTTTCATACTGAAAGAATTAATTTGAGCTGATCTTGTATTGCTATTATTTTAATAAAAAGTTTTACCTACTCGAAATAGTCAACTGTAATTAACATTATTTTAGATTGTTAATAATGAGTCAGACAGGAAACGACTAAGTAACCTATGTTAACAAAAGACTACCGAACAAATGAAATAGGCACTAAAGTGAGTTACTAATCTATGAAAAATTAAAACGTTATCTATTTTTATTAATGTAGATTAAAGATGCGTATTATAACTCGATTTGTTCACATACGAATGTACTTTTTAAATCAATAATTTTGTTAAAATTTCAAAATTGTGTTAAATAATTTATTCTCATTACGATTTTGTACTGATTATAATGTTTGTACCAAAACATAAACCAAAATTAAGTATAAGTACTTATATTGTTTTAGTTCAGTTAGTTTGGTTCAAACATTTTCATAAAGTCTCTCAATACTCTCATTATAATTCTTATTTACGATCTAGGTATCTAAGTACATATATATACAATTTGTAACTGTCGATTTTGAATAAAAAAATATTCCTAAAAAGAAGTCTCTGTATTTAACTTCCAAAAATCTTTACATGAAAAAATTAAACAAATAATAAAAACAACCACCCCAACACAAATTACAATAAAATACACGATTAAAAATTTTAAAATTAATTCTATTCTATGTAAGCCTCTTTAGATTTGAGTCTCGAAACATCATTCAAACTCGTTGCGTTACTTAAATCTGTATAATTCCCAGTCAGATCGCCATCAATTAGTTTATTCCTTGTAAATGCACAATCTGTTTTACCACCTAAACGTCCTTCGTGTTTAATAACATTTGGGATTTGCGGAAGATGCTTTTTAATATTATTCGGTATTTTGAAAACCTCTTTGGCGGTAGTGACTGTATGTTTTGCTGGCTTATAAATTCGCTCGGGTAAAATATTTGTACGTTGTATGTTATGTTCCGACTTGGTCGGCGTCACCTTCGATACCGAGGGTGTTTGTTTTAAAAGTCTTTTGGGGACACGTTGTAAACAAGGGGCTCTCGGAGAATTCTTAATGTAAAGCGCGACCGGACTGAGTACGTGGTTAAAATTCGGAACTCTGCAATATTTCGATGGCTGTTTTGTTTGAATTTTAAAACCGCAATTTTCTTTATTTTCAGCTATTTCTGACGATATAAAATTATTATAATCTTTGCCTTGACCTGCCACACTAGGATCAATTGGTTTTAAATTGGAATCCTTATTTTCGTGATTTCCGTAAGGCATGTCAAGATTGTTTTCCCGAGTGATGTTTAAATTGGATTTTAACATTCTTTCTATGTTCTCCAAAGTGTCATCAAATTGGAAGGAAGTTGACGACATGGTACGGCACGATTCATTGAAATCAACCGGAGAATTAATAATACTTTGGTGTAAATAAAGATTTTCATCTTCTAATAACGTAGAATGGTGAATATTCGATAAAAAAGTGTTATCATCTGATGTTTCAAGTGCGGGCACTTTACAAACATACGTAGAAACATTTTTTATATCGTATGGAGTTTCTAAAGAAATTTCATTGTCCGAAATAACGATGACTTCTAAATCGTCACTATTATTAACAATATTTTGTTTTTCATCATCAGATGACAATAATATAGTATCCTCTTTTTTCTTCGTGTGCAGTTTACTTTCATTATTTTTATCTGTACAATAAAAATTATCACTTACTTTTGGATCACATTCCTCGGCAGATACGTAAACACTACTTGTACTATCATTAATATTTAAGGCGACATTTAAATTTTTGAAGAGGTCTTCGTGATTGTTGATTACCGATGAAGTATCCTTAGCAGATGGTGTGTCAACCGAATCGAGACAATTTTGTTCCTTAAAATGATTTGTCGTTGAGGAATTAGAACAAGTCGTTCCCATATTACTGTAAATTAAATTACTGTTACCAATGATCTATTTTACATTTGTAAGTAAGATAAGTATAAAAATATTTATAATTAATTACCTAATGGTAGCTCTTCTTCCAATTACTTTTAGGGTCTCGTTTCATAGAAAGGCATTCTTAATTTCTGGTAGAGTAAGTGGGCCACAAAACATAGAAGACGTATTATTTGTTCTATTAATATTCATTTTCTAACAACTATCGCATATCAATACGAAATAATAAATATTAAAATCGACTAAAATTTGATAAACACACAAAACCCTCGTATAATCAAACTAACGGTCACAGCTGTTTTTTTCAAATTCCAGACAACCAATGAAAATTTAGTAAAAGAAGGACTTGAACGGGCCAGTTTTACCTAATGCACACAAGCTGGTAGCTACCATGGTATTATATTCTTCGTAAATTTCCTAATTATTTCAACTTAAACAATCATTAAATTAGTTTAAAACATTTATTAAACTGAATATTAAATCTAAAAATGAAGGTAACAACACCAAATAAACAATAAAACAAACAAAATATGTTGAGATGCTACCAAACAACAATAAATGTTCGATTGATTCAGGTGAAAATAAAATGATATTATGATGGAAAACTGCTGTATCACATCTATAAGAATTGCAAAATAAAATTGTTTTAAGGGCTTAACTTATTATTATGCAATACAATTCTCGTAATCGGTTAGGCACGCCTAATTTAACGGCAACCAGTTTGACTCACCTGTATTTTTAATACGATTAACATGCCTGTTTATCGGTTGCGTTATATTTTATGTACACCATTTTAAAATTGTTTGCTATTTTTTAATTTTCTAGATAGTGTTAGTGTGATGTATGGCCGCTTCGTACAGCTATAACAGTCTCAATCCTTTGAGGAAGACTTTCCACTAGTTTACGACGAGTATCTGTAGATAACCAAGAACAATCAGCCAAGTGGTAACCAAGGTAACAAGAAGCAACCGGTTCCATTCCTTTTTCAACAAGGCAAATAGTTGTGTGGCGTTTTAACCGACGTTTTAATTCATCCCAAACATGTTTAAGTGGGTTCAGGCCAGAACTTTGGGCCGGGCCAGTCGAGTTCATCCACTTTCATTTCTTCAAACCATCGATTGTGAGTTAAAGCCCTAGTTTTATGGGTTGGCGCATTATAACGTTGAAAATGAAAGGGACACAGTGTGAGTAACACTAAATTGTCTAAAATTGTTTCATAGACATTCCGACACAGAAACCAGTGGATCAAATTCATTCCAGGAAATACGTCCGGTAATCAATGACTGTATGGCGTACAGTCCGGTGAAAAATTAATGTCGCGGATCGCGAGCATTGCGCGAGCGATACATGGTATAACGAACAAGTACTTAACGACGAGTAAAAAGTTGTTGCTTTAAATATTTTGTTCGGTGTATCGTGTGTGTTCGCGCAAAGCTCTGGATCTGCGACATTAATTTTGCACTGTACTGTACTCGACTGTTTAAGGTCACATATTAAGGTCGTTTTAGTAGGAGTTAGGCAACCAACAATTAATGAGAAAAAAAACGTTCCAAGAATTTTCGGTATTAAAATAGAAACTGAATGTGTTTTGCAAATGTTTTTAATTTAAATGCGATATTTTTATTTCTTTTATGATCTTTCGATTACTATAATATCTCGTTTCTGTAAAATATGTATTTAAAGTTCGCTCGGAAATTTACATCAGGTCTTTTAATATCATAATTTGCAATAAAAGTATTTAATTTTATGGCCTTTTTTAGAGATACTAAAATAAACATTATAGCTTAACCGGGAGATAAACGAACGCTATTATATTTTTAATAAAACCATCTTTATTAGTTAATTTGTAATACTTAAAAAAATGAGTTGTGTAGAATATTTTAATATTTATAATTTTAAATATTGCGATAAATCTATTTTATGAAAAAATAAAAAGATAATGGTAATATACGAAATTCTTGTTTTTAAAAATTACTACTCTTGTGTATTAGATAACATTAACGATGTGATTGAAAATATACGAATAAGAATAAAAATTAAATAATTAGTTTTGATACTGGTTCAAAATGTTTTTAGTTTTCTGACATATTTTAATATACTTATTGTAATGTTTCCTTGCACATTTTTTAATAGGTAATAATTAAAAAATTTTGGTCAACAATTTAGTGAGAAATGAAGAGGTAAAGTAAAAGGCTCAAATTCTTTATTTTTAACAATTTTAAGAAATTGAAATATAAATTGGGTTTGGGGGGTTTCAGAAAAGAGTTTCTGGGGAGAAAGGAAAAAACGTTAATTTTTTTAAATCTTTCATCATTGACTTTCTACAACTCATTTTTCAGACTCCAAAAGAGGTTATAACCTACAAAACGACCTCTCGATACGTCAATGAATAGTAACTTTAATACACAGTCATTTACTAGACGCGTTTAACTATTTAAATTGTTGCGAATAACTACAAAAATACAGTGCAGATAGAATTTTTTGATTATTTTTTCTAGGTTCCATTAACGGTTCCCCCATTAACGTTCTATAGGGTTGATGCGCGATTTTGAAATCACCCTGTATGTAGTATAAATATTAAAATTAAATAATTTATAAATAAAGATATTAAATATGTATATAAATATTGTGTATAATAATTTTGTACTGTAGGTTTTACATTGAAATTGTTTGATCTCTTTCAGAAAGCCCTCCATCAAACACTTAAATATCTAGCATGGGAAAGTTAATTGTGCTGATGGGTGAAACACCCTGTATATATTTTTAAATATCATTAATTTTACTAATAGAATTACGTTCGCAACGTCAGGGATCGTCACTGTCTAGGAAAAAAATGCATATAAGTAGATATAAAATGAGTTTAAATGTGAATAGAATTTTTATTTTTAGTAGCAATGTTTTTTTTTTTAAATTGAAGTGTTAAATCTCGACAAAACTTCCAAACATGAAAATAAACAGAACAGATACAGAAACATATACCTAATAGATTCTTTTTTATTGCTGAATATCTTCTTTGAACGCCCATAGTTGACCTTAATAGAAATAAGAAAACAAATTCCATTGTTATTTATAGAAGGTACACACAAATATTACAGATTTCCAAGTTTTTAGTAGATCAAAATTGTTACATTTTATTTACTAATTGAATGCAAGTCATTATATATTTTGATTGCGACCAGATTATTTCGAAAAATAATTTATTTATAGACGCCTGACGATTTTTGTTTGGTTTATTATAAGGAACATTTATTTATTATTATAAACATATTTTCAAACGGTATCTACGAATAAACAATTAGTATCGTGGTATAAAAGACTTTAAACCTTAATTTTCAAATTGATAAATAATTATTTTAGAAAATAACGACGACCTTTACACATAATTCCGTTTAAAGAAGAATGACCTTATGTAAAATAATTATTTAAAGGGAGCTCCCTTACGGTTATTGTTAGTTGAATAAGCGAATTCAATAAAAATGGACGTGAAATTGTTTGTGCTCTTGGGAGCTCTTGGTTCTCTAGTGGTTGCAGACGTATGTATTTACATTATCACTAACGATAAGTACTAACTTTGATTAATTTATTAAATGCCTATTTAATTTGCTAAATTTTTATTATTAAACAACAATACTATCAAGTTTTTATTATAAATTTTGATGTTGTTTAGGTACAGTCGGGTGCAAAATTAATGTCGCGGATCAACAACATATAAATTGTGAACAAAATATCTAAAGCAGCAACTTTGTGTTTGTAATTCGTTTTACTCGTCGTAAGTACTTTTCTCGTAAATTTGTTCGTCGTGCCATGTGTTTTCCACGAATACTCGCGATCCGTGACCTTTGTTTTGCACTCGACTGTACATCAATTACATTTTATCTGTTGCATTTTTTAGACAAAATACGAATTTTCTCAAAGGGGAAAGGAATGTATTACTAAAATAGGGTCCAACGAGGAGACGATAAGAAAAGCTGTACCAGAGATGGAACCCATCGACGAAAATAACGAATTGGCCCAAAAATTTCTCCTTTGCAGTGTCGGAAGTTACATAACCGACGACAATACCCTTTCCATTAACGACGATCTTCGTGATTATATGGTGGTCATATTTACAACACGGATAGAAGGAAGACGAAACTTAGCCAAACTATTAGTAAAAGATTGTTTAGAACACTGCAAAGATGTTAAAGGCGACTCTAAGGGAAAAACGGCAGTTAAAGCTTTTAACTGTATTAAAACGAGATTTCAAGATACCTTAAGAAAAGAATAAAGATTAAGAACATAAATGTAGATACGTACATAATATATTTGTTGTTTAAAATGCAATTTTCACATTAAAAAATATACAATTTTGTAAAAGTGTAATAAATTATGAAACAATTCCATAAAAACATTTTATTTATTAAATAGATTCAGTCTTTCGCTTTTCCAATATCTTTTCGGAAAAGACAAATTTCGGGAATTTCGTATCAAAGTGCTTCCGATCGTTACTTTTTATGAAGCTTCTTCAAACGCGAAGTTTATATTTATACAAATATTGTACTGGCGGGCTGAAAAGAACTAAAAAGTTAACAAAATAAACGAGAACGCCCATTTTGATATATTTTTTTGTCGAATGGCATCAAACCTAGTTTAAACGATAATATAAATAAAGATAAAATTGATGTACTTTTTAATGGAGCATTTATTAAAAAAAAATAGTTATGACGTCATACGAAAAAATGATAAGATTAATTATTCAATCGGTATCTCTCAAAGATGCGTTTTTTTTGTCTCAACATTGTCCAAACATTTTTGATTTTTTACAAAAAGCACATAGTTTAGGCGTGAGAGGCTTGGTTCTAAACTTTTGCCCCACTCTGTATAGATGCAAGAAATTGAAAAATATCAGTGCTTAATAAATTGCCTAAGTAATGCATACTTATTTATTTACAGTACCTATACTTGTTGAAATAAATACACTTTTTTAGAAAACAATATTTTATAATATTACAGAAACTTAAGTTATAAGAATCGAACGAATCATTCAGTTTATGTACGTATGCACAACTTTTCCCCATCTGTCAAAAGTTAAAGAAAATTAGAGGTTGGAAAAGCTTGAAAACTTCGTCAGAATTTAAGATGTTCTCTTGTCATCGACATAAATTTTATTTACCGCGAGAAACGAAATTTCCTTTACATATAACCGATAAGTTTCACTTTTTCGAGTGGGAATTTTGTTGAGGAAACAGGAATCCATTCTAATTTATTAATAATACAAAAGTAAATTTCAATATTTTACATATACCGGGAATTCTAAACGACTGGTGTATAAAAAACGAGTAAATACCTCTAGTTGGTCGATTGCATTGAACGCCATTAACACCATAGACTAAACACAAATAGCTACAATATCTAGTTAGTCAGTGTAATATAGCTATACTACGACTAATCACAGAAAAATCACAGATTATATACAGTGTGTAACAGAATCATGGTACACCCCTCTAATTTTGTTATTTATTAAGATAAAATGTTCAAAGTTGTTACATTCATATCTAATGCACTTATCAATCGTCACTTTTTGACAAAAAAATTGCGTTTTTCCTACTTCCGGTAACGCTGGAACCGACATCAATTTTCGATTTTTAAATGGAACACCCTGTACATTATTACATTTTTGAAATCTGCATAATTTTCTGAATATAATTACACCAAATAAGTAACATTTCAACTGCAAAAAAACATTTTGGCGTTCATTTTATTCTTCAAACTAAAGTAAATCTAATCTTTGGGTGAAAGTACGTGTATTTGTATGTATTTCAACACGTTATACGCCAATAAACCGCGCCGTTTGTAGTTAATACACTTTAAAATTATTAGTTATTACACATTTTCTGCGTTTATAACGAAAGCATACAGGGTGTTACAAAAATAACGCCCGTCCTTTCAAGAATCGCACCAATAAACTAAAAGAAATCGAAAGTTAAGAGTATCAAAATCTTCGGTTTGTCTTCCTTACGGTTTTACCGACAGAAAATGAAGTTGGACGTTGAAGTTTACGGAAAAAAAAATTCCTAGGCACCCCGTATCATAACGTGCGCGGAGTAATAAAAGAGGGATTTATTTTGAATTAGAGGGTGGTTCGGAAATGGTGGCCAGTATGGTGATAGAATAGCTAAAATTTCAAGCTTGTATATCGCAAAGTGAAGAGGACTGCGTTCACCGAATCGAGTCAGAAAGCATAAACACGTCACGTGCTCACTGCACTTACGTCTTATCGTTCGTTGCATTATTTCTACAATGTTGTTCATTCATTCGCGCGCGCTTATTACGTTTAGGTATCGGCCATACAAGGAATCGTGAAATTGATTAATTATACAGACTGCTGACACGAATTCGGTGACTCGGTGAACGTAGTTTAATAGATTATTTGTGACTCGTTCTTAGGACAATCGTTTAGCGAATTCGTGCCATTTAAAGGTAAACGTACATTAGTCGGAGCGCAGCGGGCTGCATTTCAATGCAACCAATTCCTGGGGTGCATTTTAAATGAGTCAATGCTGGGATCTCTGTTGCATGACAACGATTGGTTGCAGAGCAATGCGCTGCGATGCAGCCCGCTCAGCCCCGGCACAATGCACGATTACCTTTAAAGGTCGATTCACACTATACCGATGTCGGTGTCACGTAACAGACCGGCAACGTCGCGTCAAATTTGCTTGCAGTTCATACTTCTACGGATCGTCAACGGCACGAGTATTACATTAAAATCGCCAGTCTGATTTTAAACGTTAGTCTATAAGAAGAAGAAATATTATAGAATGAATCGAAATCAATTTCACCAGCTTTTGGTTAAAATTGAAAACACATTCTCAAACAAAACGTAACAAAACAACGTTTAGAGTAGCAACTAGTCCAAAGGAAAATTGAATGGTGGCGCACATGCTCAATTAACGTCCGGACTGACGGTAACGTGACGTAATAAGTTCGCATTCTGAGAAACGCTCCGAAACGGTAAGGAACAGACTGTCAAAGTATAGTAGTCAAGTTTCGAGATATCTAGTCGGTCTGTGGCGTTGACGGTACGTGACGTTGCCGGTCCGTTACGTGACGCTAACGTCTATATAATGTGAATCGACCTTAAGCTAATAAACAGATTAAATTTTAAACAAATATAACAAAGTATGTAATCTTTTAGTAATAAAACATGTACAGTATGGGGCAGTCTGGGTAGACGTTTCGGAAAATTCGAACAACGCAAATTAAGCAGCGCGTGAGTTAGAAAAAGATTATATCGTCTTTCTTAAAATTCAGTTTGAATACGTCGATAATAAGTTGTCTTAGTTAAACAGTTGTTAGAAAGAGTCGGTTTGAAGGCGGCGACTGATGCTAAAACTGCTGTGACTTAAAAATGACGTTTGAGAACTGCACTTTTCCGGAGTGCCCCAGACTATATATATAGTTATCATTAAGTATATATATGAATATACACATATTACTGATAATAATAATAACACATATTTTTGATGAGTAAGTAGTGTTCTCTATAATCTTTATGTGAACTATCGAGACAAACAAGACATAAATTTTACATAAACGAATTTTTATCAGTTAGGTAATCCGTAAAGTTTTCTATAATGTGCACGTTTTTAGTAATTTATCGTGAAATAATTCATGAAGCGTCTCCACTTACTAACTTAATTAATCGCGCGTCGTTCTTTAGTCAGTACTGTCGCTCTTTATATTATCTACTGAATTTTTATATTATTACTGATATTTGTAATAGGCATCGGCACTTGTGAAATGTACGTGTAGTGAACGAATCGTAGGAAATTTTCGAATGTATATGTAATCCTCTATATCTACTTGAAAATAAGAAAATGGTACAGAAGAAACTGGTTCCTCCCGATGGAGGTTGGGGTTGGACTATTATGATTGCGTATGCAATATTTTATGTAAGAAACGTTATAAATTATAACCTATTTAATTTTGGAATTCACTTTTATTAAGTTGATTTACTGATAACACGTTAACTACTTGAATTATATCACGGCATAAGATAAAAATAATAATAAATTGATTTATTTCACTTACGAAATTTATGTCGTGAGAATATTAAAATAACGAAAAATGCGAAATTTTTTATTATTTTCTTATCTGCAATCATAAGCAAACTTGAGTTTTCGGTAAATATTTCTTATTACTATGTTACTGTTCTTACTGAGCGACCAAACAAGATGTCTGCTCTTTCGTTTTTTGTTTTTTTTTGATATTAATTGTAAAAAAGTTCTTAAAATATGTTTGTATCAATTTAACAACTAGTTATATTCGTTATTTTATCGTACAAAATGAAAAGGATATGTTTATTTACCATTGCTAGTTGTGAACCCCTTTATTAACAATATTTCGAACCAATAAATTTTTGTATAAGAATATAATAATGCTTGTCGTTTTTTAGTTCTTTGATTCTTCTGCACTTATTTGTTGAATTAGTTGAAGTACAATCGCAATACATGATAAAGCACCAATCGAATCTTTCTACTTCTGCAAAAATCGACCAATAACCGTCTGTTATTCACCCGATGGTGTTTTTTGCAGCGCTTTACGTCAAATGTAACGGTTATATAGCTTATCCAAACTTATATGATGTCACGTCATCAATACAAGGTTACTAGACGATGACGTTTTACGCAGTGCTGTCACCTCGTACCTCGTATTTTGACAGTTCTAATAAATTGTAGTCTTTCCTTATACCATCTAGTATGTGCGCAAGTAAATCATCTATAGAATATGTCACTTTCCAAACTTTAAATCGAATTACAAATAAACAATCTAGTAACTTTTTGTTGATGACGTGAACATCATATAGGTTTTATAAGCTATAGTCACTGTTGCGTGTCGACAAAAAATGTTTACAGTCGTCATGGTAATGACAACCTTACTAAATTTTTTGACGTTTCAAAAACAATTGTTTGGATTTACCTCGTTTTTTTGTTGTAATTGTCTTACCAAATACGCTTCGGGATCTGATTTTTCTTTAATATTTGACGTTCGGCGCACTAGTAGTTGTTGTTTTCGGAAAATTCTCGTCACAAGAATTGCACGTACTCTGAACGTCAAAATATTGTCGGAAAAAATTAGATCACTCGTGTTATTTATACGATTAAAATTAGTCGTTGCTAAACCTTGTTTTTCCAATAGAAACGATCGTTACAACAATTATTTCTAAGTAATTAAACATGGTTTAATAACGACTAAATTTAGTTATTGTCCTTGAAATCGAATGATATCTTAAAATGGTTGTTTTTTAATAGTTATCTGTGCATCTATCAAGGGCGTTACTTAAATGTTTGTGACTGAAAGAAACGTTCACATAGAAAAATATAAACAAGTTTTGGTTGGCCGTTATAGAGCGCTAAATAAACTACTGTTTAATGTAATATTAATATGCAACTTGATATAAAAACTTTCCGGATTTACTAATGAGTAAATGAACTTCAAAAAGTTTAGAGGCAATCGGTCTACGGTGTACGTGACAAATGTCCATGGCCAATATGCCCCATTTTGGTCAAGTGAGCTTTTTGAACACTTCGGTTGGCGCACTCAAGTATCTGCATTGTTTAAACAATTATTACAAGAAAATACGGGGTGTCCAAGTAACGATAAAAAATCTCTCGGGAAAACGTATAAACCACATCAAAATAATGTCACAATTTCCCATAAATGTTTTTCCTACGGTGTTTTCACGTTGAGATGTTCGCTCACAATGTTGAAGAGTAAAATCAATTTTTTTTTAAATAACATTTTTAGTTCTCGTTGAAATTTAATAATTTTTGGTACACATATGTAATAAATAACGGTGTTTAAAATGGCTTAATTGGTTTTTATCGCGATATGAGAGATATCGGGGATATCGCCAGGATGCAATCTTTTTAACCTCGACATTTTTCAGATGTTTAACTTGTTAAATTTCTAATTACATATTAGGAAAAAGGTGCTCTTGTTTAATTTCGATAAAATGAGGCATACTCGAGAAAATCCTTATCCTTGAAAATTTTTTTGCAATTTCTCGTTATGAAGCAGTTTGACGAATTTTATTTTGCCCTGCCTGAAAATCGATGACGTCGCGTCGTGTCGCAGTCAGTGAAGGTATAAAGAAAACAAAACGTTGCCATCTATTTTTTAGACATTTGTATAGTGGCGGAAGTCAAAAAATGCGCCCAGATTTTTTTCGTTTTCTTCATCATTTTATTTATACCATGAAAAAATACATAACGTTTCGTCTCACAAAGGAAGTTTCATTAGATGTGGACAAAAAAATGTTTAATCTATTTTTTTTTGTAAAACAACCCAAAGGCACCGCCGCACTAGAAAGAATAAACAACATTACTTAACACACAGCGATATCTTAACAACTAAAACAAAAAAATAATGTTACAATTGAAATGCCACGATATCGCAATAACCACAACTATACAACACTTATAATTTCGTTGGTATAATTACTTGCAATTACATTACATTAAAATATACATCAACTTTGAAATGTTGCCTCACGAGTTAACCGTGTATAATATTTATATAAAAAATGAAAACACTCCCGTCTTTGGTCTATAAACGTTAAGATGGTGGCCGATGCTCACCTCGAAAATGGGGGAAATCCCAATATATTTCATATCGTACCAGACTTATTACGATAAAAGAATTAAAATTGGCCCTAAATAATGGTTAACGAATAAATACATCATCGAGCATGTATTTTGTAATACGAGCCGTCTGTAAAATTGAATAAATTAAATGCAAGAAATTATTAGCTTTTTGTCATTACAACGGACGTCCAAAAAGTTTTTCCGTTTTGGTTACCAAATGGTTGACGTTATATTATCTTAAATCGTGTCATGTCATAATAATACAATTTCTTAAACCAAGACATGCGTTTATCTTTTCACGGCCAACGAAGGTCGAAAGACTTTTTGGACGTCCGCAACTTGCGCTCCCCTAACCCAAAAACAACTCCAAATACAATCTCAAACGCCCAATTTTGCGGCACTGCCCGTTAAATACCATAACGTATCTCGCAATCAAACAACAAATACACAATAATAAACTAGTAAAACATAAAAAAGGCTTTATAGCATCCGCTACTACTAATTGTTATTCATAATAATTATTATTTAAGTATGTAAGTTGTAGTTTATTTTAGAGCATCTACGTTCCCATCGTTCAAAACTTCGGATTGATATTCAAAGACGCTTTAACTTCGCTGAATCTGCCCGTCAAAGATGGGGCGTTCGTCCTGACGTTGAATTCTGCCGTGAGCATGCTGATGGGATTTGTAAATGGGCCGCTGTTAAGACGATTCACTTATCGTAAGATAGCGATTGTCGGTGCCATCTTTGTAGTATCCGGAATTTTATCTACAATATTCTGCACAACTCTTACCCATTTCATAATAACGTACGGCTTAATTGCATGTTAGTGAGTAATTTGATTTTTTTCTTCTTATTTTACGATTCGCGAATTTAATGTTAGTAATGACGCACTTATTATATTTCAGCTGCCGGTGTCGGTTTCGCTAGAGGTGCTTATCCACTGGCTTTGAACTATTATTTCCTTAAAAAAAGAACTAGAGCTTCTGGTTTCGCGTACACCCTAACAGGTCTTGCGTCCGTATTAATTCCTCACTTAATCAGTTACACGATGGAAAATTATGGTTACAAGGGCACGTTGTTAATTATAGGAGGAATATCGGCTAACAATTTCGTCGCCGCTTTTCTTCTTCAGCCCGTCGAATGGCACATGAAAGAAGAAATCGTCGAAACGAAAGAAGAGGACAACGAAAATGATTTTCCCGATAAAGGACAAGACTTTTTGACGATCGAAAGTGATTAACAAAATTTATTTCTTTCAATACCAACAATGAAAACGTTTAAATTTCAGGAAAATCCTCGATTAGAAGAGATAGCATAACGTCCATGTTAAAAATGTATTCCATTAACGAACCCATGGTCACCACGTTACAACTTACCGAATCGACGCTTTTATTCGATTTCGAACATTCCCCTATGCGAAGAAATAAATCTTCACCATCAATTAATCGATTAACTGGTAAGAAACGTAATAAACGTATCTGTTCTTCTGAAATTCATGTTTTTCAAACCAGATAATTCGTATTCTTTGTTTATTTTGACTTGGACAGTTGCTATTATTTGATTCCAAGCCGAGCGACTGACGATTTTTACGCGTCATCTCGTTTTAGGCGGTCATTGGTGAACGGTTATCTGTGTCATTCTGGCATTAGTTCTGGACGTGAATTCATATAAAAATATGTTTATCTTACAGTCGATTCCGGTCCATTAGAAAAACAACGTAGATTCTCGTCGCCCGTGGCACCATCGAAAATGACATTCTCGCCAATGGGAGGTTCCTTAAGAAGGCTTTCTTCCAGCAATCAAATTATCTCCACTATCGACGAGGACATCGAAATGAACAAAGTTCGTCAGCGAAACTCCTTTAATGACGACATCCGTATACGCGTCCGAGCTCAGTATAAAACATGACAAACCGAGCAGGCTGAAGAGATTTTTGAACGACATAGTAACGTTTTTTGATCTCACTTTGTTGAACGATCCGATATACGTAAACATCATGATCGGGATGTCGTTTGCGATTTTCGCCGAATTAAATTTTTCCCTGTTGACGCCGTTTATTTTAACGGATATCGGACTGGAAACGTCGGAAATAGCCACGTTTATTTCGGTCACGTCGATTGCCGATTTAATTTCTAGAATGGTCACCCCATTTATAGGCGAGTATCTCAATAAAACTACAAGAACGATGTATTTGTTCAGTTTAGTACTACTGACCATATCTCGTTACAGTAAGTGTTGAAACTTTTGAAAAATTTACGTGCCAGATAATTAAGCGAATGTTATCATTTTAGCTGTAACGCTCTCTTCCGATTACGAAACTCTCTTGGGAATCGGGGTATTCCTTGGAATCGCCAAAGGGGTAAGAACGGTTTATTGGCTCTTAGTTATACCCGATTATGTGCCTATAGAACGTCTAGCCGCGGCCTCCAGTTTACAAATGATCGTAAATGGAATTTTGATTTTCTTGGGCGGCCCATTTTTTGGTTTGCGCTATTGCACTATTGGTACTAATTTTATTCTTATACTGGATATTTATTTTAGGATTTATAAAGGACGTCACTGGCAGTTTTGTGTATTGCGTTTATGTCATAAACTTAATGACCAGCGTTACTATCGTATGCTGGTTAAGCGAAATGGTTTATATAAGGTTATGCAAGAAACGAACAGCATCGACGGAAATTAAATGATAATTTCAAACACAAATTTCATTTTTAAGCAGTACCAAACCTGCATATAGCTTATCCAAACCTATATGATATTCACGTCATCAACAAAAAGTTACTAGATTGTTTATTTGTAATTTGATTTAAAGTGACATATTCCATAGATGATTTACTTGCGCACATATTAGATGGTATAAAGAAAGGCTACAATATATTAAAACTGTCAAAATACGAGGTACGTGATGACAGCACTGTGTGAAACGTCATCATCTAGTAACTTTGTATTGATAACGTGAACATCATATAGGTTTGGATAAGCTATACCTACCTACTCATCTCGACATTTTGGAAACATTTCCAAATATTTATCTGCATTTAAACGCGCATTTTTCACCGATTCGGTACGAACGTGCTTACCAACGTAGTGTTAAACGCAACTTTCATCGAATTATTCATCGGCAACAACGTAAAATTATTGTGGTATATTTTATGATTTCCATCACATTTGAACTGTCACGCTGATAAAGTAAAAAAACACAAATAAATAGACATAATATTATAAACAAGTATGTTTTGTTTTTGTTTTTCTATTAAGCAGCGTACCTAATACTTAGCAAAAAAAGTGAGGGATTGATGTGAAAATTATGAATTAATGAACAATAGAAACATGCTAATTTTTAATGCCCAATAACCGACATAATATGGGAAACCAATCTCTGGGTAACTACAGTACGAGACCATTCTATTGATCTCACTTTTTTATCACGTCTATTTATTAACGTTGCAATTCTAACCAAACAGCACTTAAATACTTTTTATTCTGGCTACAGAACAGTAAATTGTGCACGTAAACTGTTGATAATAGTACCTAAGTTCATTTATGTTTCGTTGTCAGTTAAATAAGTTGCCGGAAAAATTACAATAAAATAAAAATAAATATTTTAAACTAACAATAACTAGGTACGCTTTTTTGGGAGCTTTTGTGTAATTATTTACCGTATTTTACGGACTATAAGACGCACCTTAATTTTTAAGCAATTTTTTAAAAAAATAACATTTTTACCATTTTTATTATTAGATGCAAAGTCAAACTAAAAAAAAATTTTAGTTTATAAAACCGAACTGACCTTTAAAATTCCTGAAAATCGTCATCTGAACTTTCTTCTTTTTCTTCTTCCTCTTCGTCGTCATCGTTGTCCTCTTCATATAAAAAATGGTCTTCACTGCTATTGAGAGCTTTACTTATACCGCACTTCTTGAAAGATTTAACAATAATGTCTTCTCTCACTCTAAACTACGACTGTTTTATCCACTGACAAACTTATTTGATTGTAGGTCGTTTTAAAGCTCCCTTCGGCGTGAATTCATGTTGGGTTTCATCCATCATCCATTTGTTCCATTTCTCTCTCATATACACTATAAATGATTTATTTATCGAGACATCAAGAGGTTGCAATTGTGAAGTAAGTCCTCCCGGAATAACAGCAAGCTCTGTATTTTCTGTCACAATTTCTCTTTCACAGAATTCTTCAAATGACTACTAAACTGATCTAACACAAGAAGAGAATTCTTCTTCATTAAAGCACCTTTCCTTCTCCCCCACACTCTGTTAATCCATAATTTCATACCAGCCTCGTCCATCCAACCCTTGTCGTGTACGTGAACAACAACACCTGACGGTATTTCAGAAGGTTTTGGCATTGTTTTGCGCTTGAAAATGACCATTGGATTAAGTTTAATACCGTCAGCACAACATAAAAGGACGACAGTGTAGTGCATTTTTTCGTGTCCACTTGTTTTTATAGTTACAGTTTTAGCACCTTTCATGGCAACAGTTCGGCACATCAAATGTCAGAGGAGTTTTGTCCATATTCGCTATTTGCCTTAGTTCCACACTGGTTTGCTTTCGATGTTGAATAATAAAGCGATGGAAAGATAATATTTTCTCTTCATACTCTTGCGGCATTTTCTGAGATGTTTTGGTTTTGGTTCGCATGCTAAGTCCATGACGCTTCATAAACCTGTAGCACCAACCAACTCCACCCTTAAAGTCTGTTAAGTTCCACTGTAGCGGTAGTTTACAAGCGTGTATTTGAATCATTTTTGTATTAAATTCCAATGCCATTTTGACGGTGTCCTTTCAATCCATCCATTTCAATACGTCATCTTCTAGTTTTGGCCATTTTGCATTCAGTCCTCTATTTGCACATTTAGTCTTCCTCATTTTTTTCAGTTCTTCTTTACTAGCCCGCCAATCGCGAATGGTTTTTTTCTGTTGGTGGAGGGCCGAAATGTCGCTCAGCTGCTCTGTTTCCATGTTCTTCTGTATATGCTATTACTTTCAATTTATAGCCCGCATCGTATGAATACCTTTTATTTTTTTCCATTGCGAAACTAGCTGCTAACAAAAATATTGTACTGTTACCGATAACACAAATCACTTTCAATTCAAGTTCACTGACACCGTAGACTGCGATGACGTATCATAGGCTAGACAGTGTTCTAGGTTTGTGATGGCGGGGCAGGATGGAGACAGTCTTAGCAAGCTTATGAATCCCGCAACTCATGTCCGTCGAATCCAATGTTGCCAGATAGAGATAGGTTTCCCGCGGCATCGAATATATGGCCATTTTTAAGACTGGCGGGAATTTTAAATCAAACACTGGACATTTTTATATTAATTTCGAGTATTTTGAATTTTGGGGGCAATTTTTCGAAGAAAAAAGTGCGTCTTATAGTCCGTAAAATACGGTAATACTTTTACAATACACGCTTCTTCGTTAAAACGTTGTCGATAGAAATTTGTTTAAAATTCAAACGAACTTGCACGGGAATTCAGATACAGAATTCAGAATAAAGACGAACAATGAATAGAGACCCCATACCGTGAGGGCCACCTTATCGTAGTTATGTATCTGTACCGCCTCGAGCGGGATGACATTGATTTTGAAGCCGCTCGTACTGCGATAGATACATTATCGCTGATATGAAGTTTTAATTATATAACTGAACACTTGGAAATTTAACCAAGTACCTACGCTTTAATTTTTGCGTTACTATTAGATGTTTTGTAGGTAATAAAAGATTCGAATAAATGACAAAAAGAAAACTTATACCACCCGACGGCGGTTGGGGTTGGGTGGTTATGATAGCGTTCGCGGTATACTTCGTAAGTACAGTCAAAATATTGTCGATGTAAAATGCATGGTATTTATTCATCATATCATAACTATCATGGTGCAAAATATCTAATTTTCACAGTATAGAAAGTGTTTTGCCACTACGAACAACCTTAACTAGCTTAAGTATTTTAAAATAGCACATTTTCAGTCGATACATATACCGATTTTACAAAATTTCGGTTTAATATTTAACGAAACCTTCAAGATCATGGGAATATCTGCGTTCAATGGAACTGTTATAATATCAACGAACGGCGCTATCGCATTCTTAACAGGACTATTAAACGGGCCGCTTTTGCGACGTTTCAAATTCCGAAAAGTGTCGTTATTGGCAAACTTCCTGTTGTGCGCGGGAATAATATCAACAACTTTTGCTACGAACTTCATTTGCTTCATGATCACTTACGGAATAATTACGTGTTCGTTTACGTGCTAATTAAATGTGCCATTTAATTTAATTCGACATTTTAGCAATCGGAATGGGGATGGCCATGGGCTCGTATAATTTGGCCCTTCACTCGTACTTTGTTAAAAAGAGAAACACCGCCGCGGGCTACGCATTCACGATAACGGCGTTGGGATCAATTTTAATGCCTCAATTAATTAGTTATTTATTATATACATACACTACAAAAAATACCGTATTAATTTTAGGAGCGATTAGTCTTAATAGTTTCGTCACTACGTTACTTTTGCAACCCGTGAAGTGGCACATGAAATTGGCCATCGATGAAAACGATGTAGAAAATGAAAATAACATATTATTACAAAATGGTAGGTGCCTAACTTCTAATTTATTTATTTATTTTATAACAATTTCGAGGATCGAATCAATAAGCTAAAAGAAATCGAACGTCAAGATTTTCCGATTGGCCCTTCCTATGGACCGACCTCAATCCGGTGAATTGTTTATGGTGATACTTTAAAGAAAACGTTTACCTCGTTTCAGTCGTGGGACCAACAGTTGTTATTGACCGTCTTCATATAACTGTTGCTTCAATAAATGTATGTACACGTGTTGAAGAAGGTCAATAGTTTCCTGTTAAATCGCGCAAAAAAGAAGGAAACATATTTGAACGTATTTTGTAAATTTGCTTTATTTTCATTTTCATAAACTTCAACGTTGTTTTATTTTTTGTCAATAAAACTGTAGGTAAAGAAGACAAATCTGAAATAGATGTCGCTCTCGACTGTCAATTTATTTTAGCTTTAATCGCTTTACCGATTCGATCCTTGAAAGGTCGAGCGCCACTTTTGTAACACCCTCCACGTTAATGACTAATGTTTTCTCTTCCCTGTTTTCATCCACATTTATTATTAATTATTTTAGTATATATAGACATGCGGATACACTATTTCTGGATGCTTCCCCCTTTTCACACTCCCGTACTTTGAACCATTCATAACATCAACATCTATCCAGATATTTTCAGCCACCAAAATTCGTTATGTGGAGACTTTAGTGAAAGATCTAGAAAATTTTGTGGATAGTTATGGATAAGTATGGGAGAGCCAAAAGAGCGAAGCACCTGGAAATGAAGATTCACATGTCCATATATAGGCACTGCGGCAATTACTAATGACTAATATTTTTAGATCCGACCGGTGCTGATTATGATTTAGAGGCTGATGAATCGGCGCTCTCCATTTATTATGACGCCGAAACCGGATCTGCGTATAACAACGAAATATGGTCGTGGAAAAACAATTCAACTTCATCGATGACAGGTGACACACATTACCAAAAAATTCAATTTTTCGATACAACACATCAGAATGTTTTTAATAAGAGCGTTCGATAATTAAAAATCAGGAAATTCTTGGTAGGAATAAATCGGGAAATTAACGATGACTATTAAATATGACATGTCGAATGTCGTAGTATTCATAATTCTGTTTAAAAAGGCTGTTGCTTAAATTGGGCATTACAACTGTTGAATGACGCAATTTTTCTTTAAACAAAGAACGGCCGTGTTTACGAATCCGTTAAAAGTTAGACACGTATTTACAAGGTTCGTCTCAAAGGTAATAAATAAGAATGGTTTTGGCGCGCTAATAAGAAGTGTGGGGCGGGGCGAGTGGTGGAGGACCTCTGATATACAGCCAGATCAGAAACTGGTCCTCCGAAGATTTTGTCGGATTCGTGATTTTGCGGGACCTATTGCACCATGCGAGAACCGAGCACGACTTGTTACAGCGACTGATGAAACTTGGGTGTTCGAGTACAATCCGGAGATCGAAAAGACAAAGTTCGGAATGACACACGCCTCAATCGCCTCGACAAAATGAGGTCCAAATGAGCAAATCAAACGCCAAATTAACCAAGTTTTTTACTCAAAGATAATCGTCCACAGAGGGTTGCTACCGCCCGTTCGCTCGGGCAGTGAGTGAAACCCTGGGCCAAAAACATTCCTCCACCTCCCGTACAGACATGACATGGCCGCCTGCGACATTTTTATTTCCTAAGGTCGAGAAAGACTCGAAAGATCACCGTTTTGGGACGGTTGAAAACGGTGTTGTTGACTCACAAGGATCTTGTATCCAAATGTATAAAGCGTTTGTTCTAAAACCATTCTCGTTACTTTTGGACAAACCTTGCACTTGCACTGTATAACCTCACTATTTCATATACCACGAGCATGAACATACCAAAACGTTTACTATTTATTCTGAAATACCCTGATCTCACCGTCTTTTAAATACGTTTCATTAATTAATGCATTATATTTAAATTTCAGTTAATAAAAGGAGCTTATCAAACAATTACCTAAAACATAGTTCTCACACGGGACTACCAACGAAATCGAAATCACTAGATCTTCTGAATAAGTCGCAATCGAACGACAGTAGTTTGAATTTGTCGAATCGTTACGTGTCCCTTTCTTTAACCGAAATCGAAGAAGAAGAAGCCGATAAATCGGGTCGCTTCCAAAAGAAGCAAACGGCAAACCTAACGATCGAGACGAGTTAGAAATCAAAACGTCGAGAACGACAAAATCACGACCTTACTTCAACAAGTCTAATAAACTTTTTCGACTTAACATTACTGAAAGATCCAAGATACGTGAACATAATGATAGCGATGTCTCTGGGCATGTTCGCCGAGTGCAACTTTTCCTCTTTCACTCCGTTCATTTTGTCGGACGTCGGCCTCGGCACTCAAGAAATCGCCACGTTTCTTTCGGTTTTATCGGTGGCGGATTTAATTTTTAGGTTCGTGTCACCTTATATAGGAAATTTTTTTGAATTTTCGTCGAGGACGATGTATTCGATAAGTTTAATTTTACTTATTGGGATGCGTTGCGGTAAGTTGTTCGTTATATGACGTTCTCGGGTCCGCGAAGTTAGCAGCACATGAACAGCACAAATCACGGGACCTGGTCCATTCGTTTGTGCCGATTTGTGCCGTAATCAGTTTTTCGGCAACACGAACCGTTCCCGAGTTATCGCGATTTTTAGATGTACTGCAAACTTCGCACCTGATTGATCGCACAAATCTTGGGACCTAATCTAACCGTTAGTGCTCGTTTTTGCTAGTTTAAATTTTAAGTAGTTTTAATTAGTAGTAGTAATTAGTAGTATTTTAATTGCTAGTTTAGTATTTTAAATGAGGTAGTTTATTGGTTTGACATTACATAAAAAAATTTAGTGGTTAACACGATAACTTCTTTATAGTTATCTTGCAACTTTAATTTTAATGTACGCTTTATTGTAATTTACGAATAAATGACCCTAATACAAGTTCATGTTTGTCCATTTACGGTAAACAACATGTGTGGCGGTAGATGGACAAAACAAATTATATGTTTAAATAAAAATGTTGAGTTATAACTCAAAAACGGTTAATATTGCTGAAAAACTAATTAGGTACTTATGACATAAACTAGCAAAAACGAGCACTAACGGTTAGATTAGGTCCCAAGATTTGTGCGATCAATCAGGTGCGAAGTTTGCAGTACATCTAAAAATCGCGATAACTCGGGAACGGTTCGTGTTGCCGAAAAACTGATTACGGCGCAAATCGGCGCAAACGAAGCACAAACGAATGGATCAGGTCCCAAGATTTGTGCGATCAATCAGGTGCGAAGTTAGCAGCACATCTAAAAATCGCGATAACTCGGGAACGGTTCGTGTTGCCGAAAAACTGATACCAAATCAAACGAAGCACAAACGAATGGATCAGGTCCCAAGATTTGTGCGATCAATCAGGTGCGAAGTTAGCAGCACATCTAAAAATCGCGATAACTCGGGAACGGTTCGTGTTGCCGAAAAACTGATTACGGCACAAATCGGTACAAACGAAACACAAACGAATGGACCAGGTCCCGAGATTTGTGCCGTTCATGTGCTGCTAACTTCACGGACCCGGCGTTCTCGGTAATCTGACGAATTTAACTTTTAGCTTTGTTCTGGTTTTGCACGTTTGAATCCTTGATGGGCGTCGCGATAGGTTTGGGAATTGCGAAAGGCATAAGGACGGTCTACTGGACGCTTATTATTCCCGATTATGTTCCCATAGAAAGGTTTGGATCGGCCATGGGTCTGCAAATGGCGGTGAACGGCCTATTTGCCCTGTTTGGCGGTCCTATTCTCGGTAACGCCACATTAATATTGTTTATTTTGCATTTTTAACTTTAAAAACAATATTTTAAGGTGTAATCCGAAGTGTTACGGGAAGTTTTCTTAATTACGTTATTGTGTTCAATATCCTAAATTTTACCACGTTGATGATGTTGACTCTCGAGACGTTATATCTAATTGTAAAACAAAGCAAATTAAAACAGGAAAACCCAAAATAAGTTACGTTTGTTGCATAATGTGTGTTACATAATTTTTACAAAATGGTCGACTTTGTAGGTAAAAAGCGCTATACCTATAGGAAAATGAGCAACCACTAGTTAATTTATTAATTTTTATGACACGTTTTTACGTTTAGTAAGAGTTTATTAACACAAAAATTTAGATAGATGCAAAAAATAAAGTTCTACCAATATAAACTGTTTTTTTATTATTATTTTTTTTTGTTTCGGGATCTTGTTCCATTAGCTACTAATTGTTGATATGTGCAACGGTTAGGTATGTGGCGATGTGGTGGTGTTCTCCAAGAGTTACCCTACTAATCGCGTTCGACACTTGCTTTTAGCTGATCGCGCCGATGCTGACAGTGTGGCATACGTAGTTGTTCTTTAAAAGTCTATAAACGGAAGCAGCAACTATTTTTAGAAATAATAACACATAATTCAAAAATATTTTAGATCGTGGTAAAAATGTTAGCTAATAAAATAAACGAAGAAGAATTATAATTTTTAATAGTCGTTAAATTCAGTTTTTAACACTTATTAATACTCGTTTATAATATTCTCTATAAAATAAAATAAATGGATTTGGTTAATATAATTTGGTTTAGGTAATCTGACTAGTTTCAAAAAATTTATTTTTACAATGTACGTACGTTATTGTTAGTAAAATATCTACCTAAGTTAAAAATTGTAAAATTTGTGCCACTGATAGATATTTTAAGCGCGCAAAACCTTGCTTAAATTAACTGAAATATCGCAGTGCGGCAGTGCTCCACATTTACATACGTATATAGATGACAGGTTGAAGATAAAAGCGCGCTTTCCTTTGAAATCTTAAACTATTGATGCGATAAAAATATTCTTGTCGTAATTAAATGTAGATTTTAAGATCGTACGTTCCATATTTTTAGATTTTATTTGATGGTATACGTTTTTTTTTCCAAGATTGGCATCGATAGCGTTTATATTAATAATCTGTTATGGAGCTTTTGGTTACAGATGTCGTTTCTAAAAGATAACCAATATTATTCTATGGTATCTACCTATGTAGCTATATTAAATTATTTATTTTTGAATAAATTGTTTATGTAAATAAAGTGTAGCAATATACAGGGTATAATATGCACTAATATTCTATAATACATTCAATATTGTGAACACCCTGTACGGCTTTTACAAAAACAACGCGAGTAAATATTAGATACAATAAAACGCCGCCAAAAGATTTTCTTCGTTCGCGATCAGTTAAGATTTTTTGATATTCGTATTCAAAATGTGATGGACATCAAGCACCGTTAGGTTTAGAGAAAATTGTTTATTTTATTGCGACCTACATTTTTTATTTGATATCTTTTTTATGTGCAACGATTAAGGAATTCGATAGAGAAAACCAAAAATCATCCGTCAATTTTTTTAGTATAACGACCGCACCGCTTCTATTTTAGGGGACTTTCAGTAATAAGAAGGTAAATACAACATCTCTACCAAACTCCTTGCCTATATTAATTTTTTCTAGGTCAAACCTATTTTTCTTACGTTAAAAATCTTATATACAGGGTGTTTCGGGTGATAGATTCAAACGCAGATAAAACGCTAGCCGTGGTCGTACACAAAATAGCCAACCTAAAATTGAACTTGGATTTGAAAATGACAACTACCTATGGAAAAGACAACGATTAAAATTCACTCAATCGAGTGATTTGTAAAATACATAATTGTAGAATCAAAACGTTGCTTGATCAAAGAAACTAACATAAGAAACATCTGAATCGTTCACGAATGATGCGTTTTAAAGCCTGCCGTGAACGCTCTAACATGGGAGAATTCATGGTTTTGAAATCGAAAAATTATCGTGGCAAAGGTTCGAGCGTTACAGTAAACTACGTAAACTCCCTGCCACGTCTATTTGAGATAACAAACACCTTGTGTGGAGAAATTGTTAGAAACAGTTATAGTTTATTCACGCCAAAAATGTAAGTAGGCAGCAGTAAATATACGGAATTTGTCGTTAATTCTTAGTTTCAATAGTTCAAAATTTACACTAGATATTAACTCACTGTTAGCATTTTCTCGGTCGATAATTTTTTTAGCCGTTAGTTTTTATTGCAGAATAAATGAAGCATAATTTAAAATAAAATTTCTTAGTATTTTCCGTTAAGCAAGTTAAGAAAAGATATCTAACCTAAATTCCGTATTTATCGGCGATTTTACATCGGAAACAAAACTTTGTAGGTATTTAAATATTTCGCGTTCTGTTCCTAAAATGATTAAAATGCACACATGTATCTTGGGTTCTATTTAAAATATCGAATATGACCTTCACGTAACCTTGACAGCGCCGTTCAAGGACATACCGATATACCGCCATCCGATGCACCATTTACCCCCCCCACTTTATTTTCAATTTTCGTCTTTCCGATTAAACTTTGTTACCATCACTTTAGGAAAATAATTTCGTTAATATGCTTTGCTTACGTCAATCAGAAAACGAAAGAAAGACCAACATGACGAGCATGTCAAGTTTAAAATGTATCGCTTTCTGATTGGCGTAAACATAACTAACATTAACGAAATGCATTTCCTAAGGAGGTGGTAACAAATTTTAATTTGGAAGACGAAAATTTAAAGTAAAGGATACGATATGTTACAAGTTTGAAAATGTTATCTTAATAAGTAACAAAAGTTGGGGGGGGGGGATGTACCACGATTCTGTTACACTCGCTTTAGTTTGATATTTTTATATTTCAGGTTAAATAGCATTTTAATTTCCTGTTTTATGTTTTATTTTTTTTAGACACACACAAGCACATGCAGCGTAATGTAATATAATCAATGTGTCAATGTAATACGTAGTGTCAATGTAACAATAAATGAAATAAATAAATATTTAGGTACTAGGTAATAGCCGTTATTAATTATCGTATGTATTGCTAATAGCAAACATGTTTTGGAGTTTTCATACAAGTTTTCTATCAAATATCTCTTCATAAATCAATTTCGATCAAATGCGCCGTTTTTGAAAAAATCGAAAAAAGCGTTTTTGGAACTTATTATCATTAGAAAACTACCGCGGTTTGTGTTTTGTTTTAATTATATAAATTGTTTTCTATTTTCAGTAATAAAAAAGTATGTTTTCCACACCTTAATCAATAGAATGCTCCGATAACACTATAAATAACACTAATCCACAACATGTTACCCGTAAATATTCCCCAAAACGCTAAAATCCAAACTCAAACATATTTACATTGCTAATTATACGTTAATAACTTGCCTTGCGTCTCGCAAATAACGTTTTCATATTATTTTTAATTACATAATATTACACTGGTATAAATAATTTCAACCTTGGTTTTTAATAAGTATTCTATTGCATCTCGCGAAGTAAGCATCGAAACCACTTATACAAAGACTAAATAAAAATAGTCAATAAACGAAAATAAACTGTTTATTTAAATAAGACTGAGGTTTAGTTTGAAAATTGTCTAATGCGCGCGTGGTACTTTACGTCGGCTTTATTACACCGTAAAATTTTATCGAGAACGACCCAAAATATAAGTTAATTTAATAATCACAGTGTCAATATTATCTGTGAATTGACATGATATGGTGGAAATAACGTTATTATCGCGACTAAGAATTTTTTTAAATGGCACAATTTTCAAGATAATGCACTAAAAAGTGATTACGTTTTCATTTAAATGTAATGAAGTTTTTATCGTT
Organism: Rhagophthalmus giganteus; assembly: GCA_036326145.1. Lineage (NCBI taxonomy): Eukaryota > Metazoa > Arthropoda > Insecta > Coleoptera > Rhagophthalmidae > Rhagophthalmus > Rhagophthalmus giganteus. Next base: position 14,658,765 of record JARFJA010000036.1, on the reverse strand, counting down.
TAATAGAAATTAAATTTTGTTGTTCGCTATTAACAGATTATGAAAACATTAGCACGTGTTTCGATTTTGAATTTACTAGATTTCCCAACGAAACAATATTTGATATATATCTACAAAAGCGATTAGCCGCTTCGCGTGGAACAGTTAGTTGTGTTTGACAAAGCGGAGTCGATACGTAAACAACAATTAAAGTGAAGTTATATTTATAAAAAATATTTGTGAATGACCATGTCGAAGAGGAAACTGTTGCCTCCCGATGGGGGTTGGGGTTGGGCCATTATGTTGGCGTACGCTTTATTTAGTGTAAGTACCACTGTAATTACGTGTAATCGCGAGTAGTACAATTTCAGTACATTTTTTTCCTGACCTTTTGCGAACTATGTACTTTGATAACAAGTGATTACGATGAATTATTTAAAATTGATTGATGGAAGCGCGCGATTGAGAGATTTAAATTAAAACAACGGAACAAGTTTATTTAATTCAAAATGGACGAGTCACCGATTAATATACAGGCGAGTTACCACGGAACGCCACGAAATTTTATGGCGAAACTGTATGTACCTATGTATATTTCTCAACTTCTTTGACGGTAGGGCTGTTTAGGTCAAAAAGGGTTACATTTTAAAAACACGTTTTAACATAAAGGGTGTTCCAGGAAGAGTGACATGCTAAAGTTACTTTTTTTAAATGTTAAATAGCGAATAAGTAGTTTTGGTCAACGTTAATTTTTGGAATTTCAGAAAATGTGTATAGCGTAAATGTCGAAAGCAGGTTGAGGAGTTAGGTATTGAAAATCCCATTACAGTTTGAAAGGTAATTAAATATCGAAATAATTCAAAAACCGTCGTGTTTAAGAATAGGAAATTCTAATGAAAGTTTAGTTTATTTTTATGCATAGTTAAAAATGTGATTAGATATAGGGTGTACCATAAAAAAATGTAACCTCGACATGTCACCTTTTTGATCGACATAACCCCACTGTAAAAAACGTTTGTCACAAACATAATGCACACATAATTTTGTATATACACATTTACAAAATTATAGGAATTGCCATAGAACAAAACAAAAATATGAACAAACTCCTGCTTAATAAAGACACAAGATGTGCTCGTCGTGTTTGCCCCAATTGTCATTAGTGTTTCTTAAAAACAATGCTGTGAACATCAATGTTATTGTTGAACCGGCACAAATTATGTATAAAAAAAAATTATAGTTAAGTACGTGTACCTTGAAAAGAATTTAGTTATTCGTTAATGATTAGGTACATGCAACTTGATTACCTACAGTAAAACCTCGTTAAGATGCACCCGCTTAATACGCGATCATTTCGATACGTCGCGTGTCTTGTCACACGCCTTAATATCATTAAGGCAGTTTATTGTAAAGCGAGTCGATTTCCGTGTATTCGAAGTTGTCCAATAACTTTTAATATTGTCAGTAACAACATTCCCGCTTTTATTTAAATGTGCAGATTAGCGAGATTTTATTGTATTGTTAAAATGTCGATATCAAACAAAGTGGACAAACAAAACGGAACAAGATTTCTAATAAATACAAACACCGAATTATTTCGTAGTCCCCTCGGGCTTGTTTTAAAACAGTTTCACGTTTGAAATATTTGCGATTGTGAAGTATTTGAATTTTCTATCCAATAACAACATTTCATTGTTCTATATAGAACAAACGACTTTCAAGTCGAAATTTAACGAGGTAAAAGGAATCAGGTCTGCCAAAAACTGTAATGATAAAAGTTATTCGGTTTTCTACTTGAAGTTTTTTAGCAAACTACTTTAGCGAATTTTTATAGAAAATAAAAGTTATTGCAGCCTGTAGGATGACGGGACCCAGACGTGTCCTTTTGGCCTTTCTCCGTTCTCGACCCCCTAGATCACGAAAATATAGGTCATTCGTTTTGGGTCGGTCATATATAACCAATTTCTTGTGTAGGAGGCTGAAATTTGGACAGCGTATTGTCTTTACGAAAATGCAGGACAAGTTGCAAAATGGCGGCCGTTCAAAAAAATTTAAAATAATTCTAATCTCCGTTATTACTCAGCGGATCGGTAATGCGAAATATGTTTTGGAATCGGCATAAAATTCTCCACCGATCATGTCTCTTTATAATTTTCGATAAAATGCACCGGTTTCGAAATAAACGAAAAAAAGTAATATATATATATATATTTTTTAAATTCTTATAAATTTCTCTCGTAAATATTATTTTTCAAAAAATGTATTTCTTTCGAGAAATTTAAAAAAAAAGGAGTTTTTCGACATGCGACATGAAAATTCGATACCGAGGCTTGCGCGCGGTCGGATCTTTATTTAATAAGATGGTTCGCAAAATGTTTAATCGCACATTCCTTGGAAATTAATTATGGGCTATGGTAATGATACAAAATTGTTACAAAAATAATAGTTAGGTAAATTAGCCCCTTACAAGGACAAATAGGTTCCACCTATTCTATTCAAGTTTTATGCTCTATAGTTAATTAAATGATACGTTCATTATCTAAATGGTTTAACAAAACTTTTGTGAAAAATACACTTAAAAATAAAATAATGTTTATTTTATAAATAGTGAACGGTTATCGAACGATCTTCACCTTTAATTATATAGGTTACAATACGTATTTCGGAGACAACATATTTTTAACAAAATTCCTTAATATTTGTAGTTGATACAATCAATCGCCAATTTTTTTTTTCATATTAATTAACCTTCAATCTAAAGCATTTTATTTCGTAATCAATTTCTGCTTCGATGAAGCCCTTCGACTATGAAAATCGTATGAAGGTTTTATTTACATATAAGTACTTAACGATCTCGATAATTAACAAATAAATAATTATTTATTTATGTGTTATTAATATCGTAATAATTCAAAGAAAATAAATGTATAAATGTGTAGGTTATTTAAAAAAAATCATTCTAATGCATTCTAAGTATTTGGCAACCGACTCGCTATAGAACAATAATATAACAAATGTTTTCTATTTCGTAATGTTTTAAATATTTTTAGAATTTTTTTAAGATTATTTTTTTCTTTAAATGATAGATATAGGGCAAAGTGGGGCACGTCGAGACACTTCACTTTAACAAGCTGTACTTTAATTACCTGCCGTTTAATATTCTATAATATCTTCTTAAAATGTTCTCCAGTTTACATTATCTATGTCTCATTTTATATTTTTTAATATATATATTTTCCTTGCGCTATTGTGTTTAATTTCCCGCGTTTATCAAGAAAACTAGATTTTTAAAATGTCCTAGATAGGTACGTATGGTAATTAAAGTGCTTAAAATTGTAGAGACTTAGATATCGTTAGTGGTGGTGGATCAGCAGGGTTTAGAATCATTAGTTAACATAATGTTTTATCTTCTGTATGGATCATTAATTACGAACTACCCTGTATACTAACGTTGGTATACTCGTCATACAAAATAATACAAAAATATTAAACTGATCAACCGAACATTAAAATGATCAACAACAGTCAATAATACATTAATTTACAATTAAACGTAATTTACTGCCTTAAGATTAGTAAATTTCCGCTGATTAAAACTGTAACTTACCAAGATCACGTACTACAACAAGCGATAAAACAAATTAAAGCACAAAAGCCTAGGGCGGTAAGAAAATTAACGGAAGTATCTTAAAATATAGGGGAGATGGTCGAAATAGGTAGGATAACAACAAATAACTTTAATACCGCCTTTCGGTCCATTACAGAAACAAGACGTAATAAAAGACCGATTTTATTTTAACTTACACGTTTATCGTTATACAGGGCGACCGAGTTTGAAATGTCAAGGCGTGCCACTTAAGTTGCTTATTCAATAGTGTCATTTAGCAATCCTGCGCTTGAAATCATCCATCGCTCGGGCCAACAGCTGTTTTTCAATAGATTAATTAAACGACAAGTAAACGTGTGAAATGTTTATGCAGGATGGCAGCGCATATGCTGCCAACGCTTAATTGGAAATTCTTCTGGGCAACCTCATTTCGCGTATCGGGGCGTAACGTCATGACCCCCGAGGTCTTCCGACTTGTCATCGTGTGATTTCTACTTCTGAGAGTACTTGAAAAGCCGTATGTACACTCGCACACCCCGTACTTTACACGAGCTTAAAGGTACAGTTTGGATATTTACGACTGCGACCGACGACCACGACTCGGGGACCATTATTTTCGAGTATTTTCGCCGTTACTGCTTAGTATTATTTTAAATGAACAACGATTGGATAGGTTCGACCGCGACATACGACAAGGAAAGGCGACAGCACGACCCTAGTTTTGAAGCAGTGCTGTTTTAGTGTCGTACGACTGTGAATATATAATACATACTATTGTCATACTATTGACATTAGCAGTAATTATTTCCTGTAACATTTTCCATTTTTACTCAAATAATTGGTACTTTACTCTTCAACAATTTAATGTTTCATTATTTTTAAACAGCCCTGTATGTTATATCGACATTCTGGCTATGGCTAAGGACTTTTCAAACTAATGACTTTTTCTCTAAAAACGAGAAATAAAAAAGTTTACAAGTATAGTTAGGTCAATCCGTGAACACCGAGCCAAAATGAACGATTTAAACCTTTCGTGATTTAGGGGTAGAGATCGAAGAAAATCCAAAGCAGCACATCAGGGCACATCAGACAGGTCGCAATGGCTTTATTTTCTATGAAAATTCACTAATAGAAAAGAAGATTAATTGGTCAAAAAAAAACTTAATGATATAATCTTTGTAAAAATTCATTGTGATATTTAAGTACATATCGGGTGTCCCAAAAGTTACTAATGTCCCAAAACTAATGGGAATGCGAGAAAACGAGTTTAAGACAACAAAATAGCTTGTAATACAAATAGCCGTATGTACTATGAACTGTCCCTATGTATTACATGCTTCGAAATCTCAAAACAATTAAAAACATACGTATCTTACATATCTAGTTTATAGTTAATAATTTTTTTGAAAAACGTCTATCATCATTTAAGTACGTTCCTTTTTATTTTTCAGTTCATATACATCCCCGTGATGCAAAACTTCGGAATGATATTTAAAGACACCTTTAAAACTACCGGATTTTCTGCGGCCGACGGTACTCTGATTATGAGCACAAATTCCGCTCTCGGAATGCTCATGGGACTGGTAAACGGCCCCCTTCTGAGACGATTTAGTTACCGTAAAGTGTCGCTGGCGGCCTCCGTTTTTATGGTGATCGGAGTTATTTCGACGGCGTATTCAAGAACGTTTATACATTACATTATAACATATGGAGTGATTACATGTTAGTGAGTTTATTTGGTATGTTTATTATTAAGTAGTTGCAAAAATGTTTAAAATTGCCTATTTCATTTTCGGCTTGGCACGTTCAGTGCTGGTTAACATCGGGATAGGGCGCCGTATGGACGGTTGAAAAGGACGTGACGCACCGGTGCGTCATGCGCACTGTACGTGTTAAGACGTCCGCTCGACCAAACGCTTTATTAAATCTTCATTTTTAGCGATCGGAATTGGAATGGGCATGAGTTCATATCCGCTAGCCATGAACTCCTATTTTTTAAAAAGACGGAGTAAAGCCACAGGTTTGGCTTTTACGTTAAGCGGACTAGGACCAATATTAATGCCGCAATTGATAAGTTTATTACTTTCATTATACGGACCCAACGGTGCCATCTTTATTATTGGCGGCATTTCGTTAAATACATTTGTATCTGCATTACTTTTGCATCCCGTTAAGTGGTATATGAAACACGAACTCGATGAAAATATTTCCAATAATGCAGTTAATGATAAAGAAGTGAAAGAATTAAACCGGCAGGCTACTGCGCTCTTAGAAAAAGGTACGTTTTGTGACTTCAAGCACGTCAAGTTACGTATTTTATTTTATTGAAACTGAAAATAAATTATAGCAATAAACCAAATCGAAGGCAATTCTCTCAATCTCTATACTATCAAATTATATGCGGTTCATTTTGAGTAGATCAAATATTAGTTGTGACACAGGGTGATTCCAAAATGGCGCGTTAACTCTGTAAGAGACTGTCAACAAAGCCTGAAAAAAATAATAAAAAATTCTATCTGCCGTAGTTTTGTAGTTATTCACAAAAAAAAAATGAATTGTACACTTGGCAGTGTGTTTGACAAATGGATTAAGTTCGCGGTTATTGTTGTTTTTGTGGAAACCAATTTAAAAAAAAAATAAATAAATTACGTTATTATCGAAAATGACAAATATGTCTTATAGGTTTATTGTTTTTCCGAAGTTTTAAAATAACGTTGCCAAATCTATTTTTATGACAGCTTCGTAAAAAAATTGCGACTTTCCAAATTTAATTTATCGGTAAAACAGGTGTTCCGAACAGTTTTCTTTATTGAGCAATAATAAAAACGTTTCGTTTACGTTTCAAAATTGTCAAGAATAACGAAGTCGAGTCATTTACTTTATCTGTTAATTTTTAATTAAATTGTCGACCAAAATTTTTCTATTGTTTTTCCTGAGCTCCGCGCCATTTTGGAATCGCCCCGTACATACAATATTTTTTGCGAAAACAATTATTGTAATTTTAGAAAGTTGAATTTTTTTGGCGATGTTCGTCCAGCACTTACAACAACAATTTTGAGTTTGTTGCTCATAAAAATCGACCAACTTTTTTAAAGTGACAGTCATTGACAATCAAATTGTCAACACCAAATACGATTTAGATTTCCCCCATAAAATTCTCTATCAAACATATTATTTTTTAGATGCCAACAATTCGATACAATTTCTCAGAGAAACTTCGCCAATCGAACCTAATGATACATCAATTTCCGAAACACAGTATGGCTTCGAAGCACCGCCATTAACAAGACATAATTCTACATCTGCAATTTTGGGTAATAATTGGTTAATTCCATATCATGTGCATGCGAACTGAATAAATATCTAATTTAAAACGAAATTGACGAAGCACAAGTGTGCAAAGCTCGCAAACACAAACAGATTACTTGAAATTGGTACAATTAATAAACGTCTAAAAATACTCGTCGTAATGCTGTATTACGACCAGCACGATACGATGTATTAAATAAATTATTTAAGAATATTCGATGAACAATAATTATACTTTATAATTTTCAATATACAAATAAGCGAATTCTGTCATTTACAAACAAATTTTGGATATACAGGATGTTCTGTAAATAATGGATAACCTTGGAACCGGCGACGAATCAGGTCATGTCTGTCCAGAATATCGCAATTTGACCTCTTGATCTCTTGATTCTATCACCAGTTCCAAAGTTATCTATTATTTACTTTTGACTTGCTACGTTTCCGAATCGCGGGACACCCTCTACAGCAACCCATTTAAATTTCAGAAGCCAAAATACGACGTTCGTCGATCAGCGACCGTAAAAGGGAATCGAAAAAAGACTTGTGGTGGTCGTGGCATTCTATAAATTCCGCGGATTTAGAGAATTTCGAAAAAGTCGCAGAGGGCAACGAAAGCGCGCCGACGACAATCAAAAATGGACCGGAAGAACGAACTCTACTGAACGAAAACGGCAATAACGTGGTGATATCGTCGCCGGTTTACGATTTCGAACTTAGCGCGAAGCAACCGAACAAAGAAAGCAAACCAAAACGATTTTTGGGAAGGTTGGTGAACTTTTTCGATTTATCGCTGATGCAAGATCCGGTGTATGTCAACATCACTTTGGGGATGGCCGTAGCTATATTTGCTGAATTAAATTTCTCGATTTTAACACCGTTTATCTTGGGCGACATCGGACTTGACACTCAAGAAATAGCGACGTTCCTGTCATCTTTGTCTATAGCGGATTTGATTTTTCGATTTGTTGCGCCGTTTGTGGGGGACTATTTTAAAACGACCTCGAGAATAATGTACATGATCAGCTTGGTAATGCTTGTCACGACGCGTTTTAGTAAGTTTGTTGGTGCTTGTTTTTGGAATTGCATTAATCGAATTTATTTTTTTTAGCCATACTTTATTTTACATCTTTTGGGGCATTAATTGGCGTTGCTGTAGGTTTGGGAATAGCAAAAGGAGTGAGGACCGTTTATTGGACGTTGGTTGTTCCCGACTATGTACCGATAGAACGATTAGCCGCTGCTTCCGGATTACAAATGATGTTAAACGGAATATTCCTATTGATACTTGGACCAGTTTTAGGTGAGTAACTGTATACGATAGTTTTCGCTCAATAATCTTAATAAACGTGTTTTAGGCGCAATTCGTGATCAGACGGGTAGTTTCGTTAATTGTATCTACTTAATGAATTCGTTAACTATTTTAACATTAGTCATGTGGGTGCCCGAAATGTTATATTGTAAGCTGAAGTCGCGAAAAGAAAAACACGAAATAGCTACTGAAAATGGTTAGCTGTTTTCGAGTTCTTAGTTTTTTTAATGATTGGAATCTGTTTAATTAGTTTTTTTTTTTAATAACTATGATATAATAGAAAGATTTTTAAACTACATAAAATATACCTAGGTGATTTAGAAAAGTGATTTAGAATTTAAGAAAATAAAGTTATCTGTTCAAAATGCCTAATACCTTTTTTTTATTATTATTCTATGAATATGTACAGTCAAACTTGTCTAATTCTAAGCTGAAGGGACAACAAACAAATCGAATTATACAGATTAGGCACGCAGCAAGTTAAAATATGTGCATGGCGTCCAGACTAAAGGATAAATATACATCAATACACAAACAGGTACTTACGTAAAATGCAGACTAACACTGCTGCCGCTGCGACTGCCACTTGTCTGTAACAGACTATAAGAAAATATTAGAAACTTCGAAAGTTTTCTTTGTATTTCTTACCTTTTTTCTCGTCATCGTTTGTTTTTCCTTTATCGTCAACTTCCAGCGTAGATTCTTTCGTTGACTGCGAACTTGCATTATTACGTGTACCTATATCTATGCTTTCATCAACCACTGTGATCGCGAAAACGTGCGTAAAATAAAATTTCGTTCGCGAAATTAGACCGTCGAATGTTTGAAGGGAACCCTAACCAAGACCATCCAAGAGCCTAATCAAGCTCAATTTTCAGAGAATTTGTGTTAGAGCTTAAATATCCTTCCTCTCCTCGTATTAATCCTTTTTATTTGTAATCCTTTTAGAGAACACAACACAACACTCGCGCACTCACACGCAAGAGGACCTTATAAATCGAACGAGCACTCCTCGCACACACGAACAATACGACGGCGTAATTTAAAATTCGAACTACTGAAACAAGCAGTACCGCTCTATACCACTGACGCGAATAAATAAATACATTCGAGTTATTACATGTATTCTAGGAAATCCCTCTTTTATTTTAAAAGCATTCAGCATTCCTTGTTCGCACTCAGATAAGCTACGAAAGTAGGTGGTGCGCATGTTTTATTACTTGTTTTGTATTTTATCGGTCGCATAAAAATGCGATTAAACTTTTATTTGGTTTACGGTTTGTAATAGGGAAATTTTCAATGTTTAAGGGTACACGTATAGTTTTTAAATTAAAAATAAAGTAAATTTATAATTTTACAGTATAAAGATAGTAGATAGAATTATTCAAATAATTTTACTGCATAAAAAATACATAATTTTAGAATAAATTTCCTAAAAAGTACCTATAATGTATTTTAAAAATGTTCGGTCACTATTTGCGTATATTTTTTATAAAACACTCCACTGCGACCCCTGTGACCATAGAAACGTTTGTTCCAACAATTGTTTTCATGCCAAATACCTATCAGATAAATTTATCGGAAGATGGAAAATAATTAAATGCCTAACCGCCAAATTATATTATATTATATTATTAATAATTATATTAATAAATATAAAGTGTTGACAAATATTTTTCGAAATTAGTTGGATTAAACAAAATACATTCGAATTGCCTACGAATTTGAATTATACAAATTCGAATTAGATAAATTTGGCTGTATGTACTTATTTTAATTTTTCGCATTTACGTAATAAGCGTAATATTTTGAATAGTTTTTATAGAAGCACTCTACTTTAAATAAAATTATGGTTAAAATTAAAAACAAAAGGTAATTTCTCATTAGTTTTGTAGTTATTCACAAAAAAAAAATGAATTGTACACTTAGCAGTGTGTTTGACAAATGGATTAAGTTCGCGGTTATTGTTGTTTTTGTAGAAACCAATTTAAAAAAATAAAATAAATAAATTACGTTATTATCGAAAATGACAAATATGTCTTATAGGTTTATTGTTTTTCCGAAGTTTTAAAATAACGTTGCCAAATCTATTTTTATGACAGCTTCGTAAAAAAATTGCGACTTTCCAAATTTAATTTATCGGTAAAACAGGTGTTCCGAACAGTTTTCTTTATTGCGCAATAATAAAAACGTTTTGTTTACGTTTCAAAATTGTCAAGAATAACGAAGTCGAGTCATTTACTTTATCTGTTAATTTTTAATTAAATTGTCGACCAAAATTTTTCTATTGTTTTTCTTGAGCTCCGCGCCATTTTCGAATCGCCCCGTACATACAATATTTTTTGCGAAAACAATTATTGTAATTTTAGAAAGTTGAATTTTTTTGGCGATGCTCGTCCAGCACTTACAACAACAATTTTGAGTTTGTTGCTCGTAAAAATCGATCAACTTTTTTAAAGTGACAGTCATTGACAATCAAATTGTCAACACCAAATACGATTTAGATTCCCCCCATAAAATTCTCTATCAAACATATTATTTTTTAGATGCCAACAATTCGATACAATTTCTCAGAGAAACTTCGCCAATCGAACCTAATGATACATCAATTTCCGAAACACAGTATGGCTTCGAAGCACCGCCATTAACAAGACATAATTCTACATCTGCAATTTTGGGTAATAATTGGTTAATTCCATATCATGTGCATGCGAACTGAATAAATATCTAATTTAAAACGAAATTGACGAAGCACAAGTGTGCAAAGCTCGCAAACACAAACAGATTACTTGAAATTGATACAATTAGTAAACGTCTAAAAATACTCGTATTACGACCAGCACGATACGATGTATTAAATAAATTATTTAAGAATATTCGATAAACAATAATTATACTTAATAATTTTCAATATACAAATAACCGAATTCTATCATTTACAAACAAATTATGGATATACAGGGTGTTCTGTAAATAATGGATAACCTTGGAACCGGCGACGAATCAGGTCATGTCTGTCCAGAATATCGCAATTTGACCTTAGTGAAAATCTCTTGATTCTATCACCAGTTCCAAAGTTATCTATTATTTACTTTTGACTTGCTACGTTTCCGAATCGCGGGACACCCTCTACAGCAACCCATTTAAATTTCAGAAGCCAAAATACGACGTTCGTCGATCAGCGACCGTAAAAGGGAATCGAAAAAAGACTTGTGGTGGTCGTGGCATTCTATAAATTCCGCGGATTTAGAGAATTTCGAAAAAGTCGCAGAGGGCAATGAAAGCGCGCCGACGACAATCAAAAATGGACCAGAAGAACGAACTCTACTGAACGAAAACGGCAATAACGTGATGATATCGTCGCCGGTTTACGATTTCGAACTTAGCGCGAAGCAACCGAACAAAGAAAGCAAACCAAAACGATTTTTGGGAAGGTTGGTGAACTTTTTCGATTTATCGCTGATGCAAGATCCGGTGTATGTCAACATCACTTTGGGGATGGCCGTAGCTATATTTGCCGAATTAAATTTCTCGATTTTAACACCGTTTATCTTGGGCGACATCGGACTTGACACTCAAGAAATAGCGACGTTCCTGTCATCTTTGTCTATAGCGGATTTGATTTTTCGATTTGTTGCGCCGTTTGTGGGGGACTATTTTAAAACGACCTCGAGAATAATGTACATGATCAGCTTGGTAATGCTTGTCACGACGCGTTTTAGTAAGTTTGTTTTGGTGCTTGTTTTTGGAATTGGATTAATCGAGTTTATTTTTTTAGCCATACTTTATTTTACATCTTTTGGGGCATTAATTGGCGTTGCTGTAGGTTTGGGAATAGCAAAAGGAGTGAGGACCGTTTATTGGACGTTGGTTGTTCCCGACTATGTACCGATAGAACGACTAGCCGCTGCTTCCGGATTACAAATGATGTTAAACGGAATATTCCTATTGATACTTGGACCAGTTTTAGGTGAGTAATTGTATACGATAGTTTTCGCTCAATAATCTTAATAAACGTGTTTTAGGCGCAATTCGCGATCAGACGGGTAGTTTCGTTAATTGTATCTACTTAATGAATTCGTTAACTATTTTAACATTAGTCATGTGGGTGCCCGAAATGTTATATTGTAAGCTGAAGTCGCGAAAAGAAAAACACGAAATACCTACTGAAAATGGTTAACTGTTTTCGAGTTCTTAGTTTTTTTAATTATTGGAATCTGTTTAACTAGTTTTTTTTTAATAACTATGATATAATAGAAAGATTTTTAAACTACATAAAATATACCTAGGTGATTTAGAAAAGTGATTTAGAATTTAAAAAATAAAGTTACTGTTCAAAATGCCTAATACCTTTTTAAATATTATTCTATGAATATGTACAGTCAAACTTGTCTAATTCTAAGCTGAAGGGACAACAAACAAATCGAATTATACAGATTAGGCAGTCAAGTTAAAATATGTTCATGGGTCCAGACTAAATGGGTTACTATACATCAATACACAAACAGGTACTTACGTAAAATGCAGATTCAACTTTGCTGCTGCGACGCCAACTTGTCTGTAACAGACTTTAATGAAAATATTAAACTTCTAAAGTTTTTTTATTATTCTTAAATTTTAACTCATCGTTTTTTTCCTTATGGTCAACTTCAGCTTAGATTCTTAATAAACTGCGAATAGCATTATTATGTTTACCTATATCTATGCTTGATCAACCACTGTTATCGCGAACAAGTGCGTTTAATAAAATTTCGTTTAAATTAGACCGTCGAATGTTTGAATGGAACCCTAATCAAGACCATCCTAGAGCCTAATCAAGCCTCAACTTTTCTGTGAATTAATATAACCGTTTACAGATCAACCTTTTGAAATAGACTGAGATATCTTTTTAAGAGCTGAAAACACAACACTGGTGCACTTATATCGAAAACCTTATAAATCGAACGAGCACTCAATACACAGGAGTTCAATACGACGGCAAATTTAAAATTCGAACTACTGAAATAGGCAGTACCGCTCTATACCACTGACGCGAATAAATAAAGTACATTCGAGTTATTACATTATTGTAGCAATCTGCTTTTATTTTAAAAGCATTCAGCATTCCTTGTTCGCACTCAGATAACTGTAAAGTGGATTACAAAAAATGTTTTATTACTTGTTTTCAATTTTATCGGTCGCATTAATTGCGATTAAACTTTTTTTGGTTTACGGTTTGTAATTGGAAGCTTTTCAATGTTTAAGCGTACACGCAATGGCGTTTAGTCCAAAATCGGAATTTTAGGACGCGGCGGACGCAGCGCAAAACTTCGCAACCAATCGTTGTCACGTAACAGAAATCCCGGCATTGATTCATTTAAAATGTACCCCGGCAATTGGTTGCGCTGCGATGCGAGCCGCCGTGCCCGGGTAATGTACGCTTACTTTTAGTGTAATGGACTAATCGGTTTTTAGTGTGTTGAAATAAAACTGCGAGTTCTCGTTGCGCCTGGTTCACCACAAGTTCACTAGTTTTAGTAAAATATGCAGGATCTTATAGTTACTGATACACTTACCATAATTTTAGAATAAATTTCCTAAAAAGTACCTATAATTTATTTTAAGAAGTTCGGTCACTATTTGCGTATATGTTGATAAAACACTCCACTGCGATCCCTGTGACCATAGTAACTTTTGTTCCAACAATTGTTTTCATGCCAAATAGGTATAGGTTAATATTTATCGGAAGATGGAAAATAATTAAATGCCTAACCGCTATGCATCATATTATAATTATGTAATTATATTAAAAATAAAATGTCGCTCGTAGTAACTAACGAGTGGTTTACATTTTAATTGTATTTTTCACATTGCTTGGTATTTTAACATAAAACCAAAATAAAATTAACCAATTGTCTACGAATTTGAATTATACAGATTCGAATTAGATAAATTTGGCTGTATGTACTTATTTTAATTTTTCGCATTTACGTAATAAGCGTAATATTTTGAATAGTTTTTATAGAAGCACTCTACTTTAAATAAAATTATGGTTAAAATTAAAAACAAAAGGTAATTTCTCATTAGTTTTGAAAGATTTTATTAAAACAAATTTATTAAAGATTAATTAAAAGTGATTTCTCAATAAGTAGCAATAAATTGTAATTAAATTACTTGTAGTTTTATTTGTTAATCATAACACCATCATAAGATAATTTCTTTTGTAATTGTAATTGACGTAGGTATGTATACAAGTATTAAGGCTGAAAGAGACGAAAATGCCCCTTTGAAATTTACACATAAACACGCACTTTACCCAGTTTGAAGTTATTGATTATCAAATACGTACCTACGACTGAAGACAATCAAATCTACAAAGAAACCTCGCGTTTAATTACTCAATCAAAATTACTCGACGAATTTTCACTGGAAAATCACTACATATACAAGAATTCTGGAATATCAACCGCTGTTTATCTATTCATAATGCTAAATTTTAAAGTCAACTGTAAATATTTGAGAATTTTGCGTAATTTTTCATTTTAAAATTGTGAATCTCCAGTATGTTAATTAACGATTTAATAAGAAGTCATCGCAACGTTTCTAAATATTTAAAAAAATTTACGCTTGAAATTCATTCATAAACTAAATACTAATTGATTTCAGCGAATATTTTTGTAATATTCGCTAATATTAAGAATGTCATATGATAAACGATAATTTATTTGAATAATTCGTCAATTTACAAAATTCAATTAATAAAATTAAAAACTTCGCCAAATATATAGGCAGCCAAGCATGCGTCTGTTTAATGTGGCTAAACCTCGTTCGTTTATTCAATTGAAACAATCGAACATAATCTAGTAGCAGTGTTTGTAAAATTTAAAATTCAATTGTCATGTTCATTATAAATAATGTAAAAAAAGCCTTTGTTGGTATTCATTACGTAAATTCAATTAAAATGAAATTACATTTTAATAACGTTAATATTCCACGAGGATTTGTTCGTTTTAAGTCGATAAACGGAAGTGGCTCGGCAAACGCCTGCGGTTGTTTAGCCATCACAGTGAAAGATATAATGGTGAAATGGAACACCGAATTTTTGAAACGAAATATATCGGAAACCAAAGAGTCCGTTGAATACATTGTTGCTCATGTTTTAGGTCGTCGAAAGGTAAGCATTCTATAAACATATACCGTTTTAAAAAACATGTTTTCCAACGATGACCACTATAAAAAAGGGCCCAAATTCGCTCCGTTTGCAATTCAAATTGTTGCCGAAAGTTGACCATTGCAAACAAATAGATCAAACAAAATCAATAACCGTCTAACTCGTACTAAATAATTACGTCTATCAACAAAATAATTGTAAAACTAAATATCGATCTGCTTCGGGTCGGTAAGTACGTAGGTTGCAGAGGGATGTATAAAATGTTAATGCTGTAAATTGTTATGAATCCACAACTAATGGGCTTTCGGGCAAATAAAAAAGTATTTCAAAATAGTCCAAACGATTCATAAGTTATTAACGATTCTACGAGAACGCGAAACGCCATACCCTTTTCATTGAATCACGCTACCCCCCCCCCCTAATTTAGTTATTTATTAAGATAAAATGTTCAAACTTGTTACATATCCCCTCCTGGACTAATGGTAATCGACCTTATCAACACAATGAAAATAAAATCGCTCCCAAAAACATGTAAATGTTTGACCTATCATCTGGTAAAGTTACCAACAAGTGTTTTTTTATCAAAACTTTATTTTTAAATAGTTCCATAATGGTACTATGGTACCAACAGGTACATTCAATGACGAATCTACCTACGCGCCCACTTTGTCTGTGAGATTAATATAACCGAATTTACAGGAGAAAATTTGAAAAAATAGACTAGGAAGATATCTTTTTTTTTAACAGCTGAAATACCACTTATGTGGTGCCGTTATATTCCGAAAATTATGCAAATTCCAAAAATGTAATAATACACAGGATGTTCTATTTGAAAATCGAAAATCGATGTCGGTTCCGGCGAAATAGGGAACGGGAAAAACACACTTTTAATGTTGAAAAGTGACGTTTGATGAGTACATTAGACATGTAGCAAGTTTGAACATTTTATCTTAATAAATAACAAAATTAAGGGGGGGTACTGCGATTCTGTTATATACGATATACAAAAAAAAACTAGCTTTATTTTGACACATTCGAATTAATAATTATTTTATAACAACTAGGTGCTTTTTGTTTGTTTTGCCTACTTACGCTTTATAGTTCCCAACATCCCGCAAGTGGCGTTTTTTTTTTTTTTTTTTTTTTTTTTTTTTTTTTTTTTTTTTTTTTTTTTTTTTTTTTTTTTTTTTTTTTTTTTTTTTTTTTTTTTTTTTTTTTTTTTTTTTTTTTTTTTTTTTTTTTTTTTTTTTTTTTTTTTTTTGGGGGGGGGGGGGGGGGGGGGGGGGGGGGGGGGGGGGGGGGGGGGGGGGGGGGGGGGGGGGGGGGGGGGGGGGGGGGGGGGGGGGGGGGGGGGATTTTTGTCGTCAGAGAATTTTAAGGTGGGCAGCAATCGATTTCTACATAAACACCTAAACAATTTTAATTAAACTGATTTCTAAATCGAATACGTCGACGCGACGCGACGCGAAGAATTTAAAATAAGTTCGACTGAAGCTCGTAGAAATATTGAGTTTCATTCGAGCGTGATAATAATACGTACCTATAATAAAATACCGAAGACGAAAGTAAACAAACTACATTCATATCGAAGAGTGGCAGCGAAATAAAATCAATTTTAAATTGCATTCGTCGAGCTAATATTAATCTCGCGATCGGCGATACCTATGAATATTTAGTTATTTTCGACTGCACTGCAAAGTTTTAATTAAAATCTTATAGGAATTTAAATTTGCTTATGGAAGTTAAGAATCATTTACATCAATTTGGGAATCTGTTAATTAACGGTCGAATTTGTTCTTAGAAAACCTATACAATACATTATTCAAGAATGGGATTTTCGTGACTTGACTTTAAAAATGTCACGTCCCGTATTTATTCCGCGGCCCGAAACCGAAAAGCTCGTCGATATTGTTTTGAACGAAATAGATTTAAAATCGGCCCACATCCTTTTGGAACTTTGCTGCGGAAGCGGCGCGATAAGCCTGGCGTTACTGAAATCCAGGACACAGGTAGGTCGTGTTTGTTGCGTTTCTTTTTTTTTTTTATTTGGTTTCTGGACGGAACAATATTTATTTTCGTATAATGTAACAGAAGATATTGTCGCGGCCCTTTTGTTTTGATAAAGCTTAATATATTTTTGTTGGCTTTGATCTCGAAATGAGCATTTTTTTTATTTTATACATTTAATGAAATTCTTTTTAAATGTACGTTTTAAGGTAGATGTTTTGCGATAGGTTTCGCGCGTGCATGTTTTAGGCAGGCAATTAATTGTCGACTCGTTGATTTTCGTTTGTCCCACGAATTTTTTAATCGTAATTTCAGTTACAAGCGACGGCCGTGGATAAATCAGCAGAAGCATGTGAATTAACCAAAGAAAACGCAATTCGAAACGAATTACGCGATAGAATAAAGATAATACGTGCCGAAATTACTTCCGAATCCTCGCTGACAACGGTTATTCGGGAAAAATTCGACGTTATCGTTAGCAATCCGCCGTACGTTCGGTCTAGTGATATGCACAATTTGCAACCTGAAATATTACTGTAAGCAAACCTGGCGACAGGTAATAGTACTCTTTCCTACATGAGAATTACCACAAATTAATTTTTAGATACGAAGACCCTGCGGCGTTAGACGGTGGCGACGATGGTTTAGACATAATAAAACGTATTCTTAAATCCTGTCGTGGACTACTTAATTATAATGGGAAAATATTTCTGGAAGTCGATCCCACTCATCTTTCTCTACTGAAATCTTGGTTAAAACAAAATAACGGCCTGGGGTTAACGTTTTCGCGCTCATTCACGGATTTTTCTAATAAAGAACGTTTTATAGAAATAACGAAAACCAAATAAATGTTATTTTTCCGAAAAAAATAATAAATAAATTCGAATATTACATCATAGTTCTTCTTTAACGTAACGATTCGCAATTTTACGATTCGCGACGACGTCCTTATAAAATTTAGCGGACGATTTGGCCGTTCTCGGTCGCGTATCGTCATCAAAATCTACGTGATACAAACCAAATTTTTGCCTAAAAAATTCTAAGCGTTTAAAAACAACTTGCGATTTATTTGAAATTTTACTTACGTATACCCTTCGATCCACTCGAAATTATCCATCAAAGACCACGCCGTATAAGCCACGACGTTCACGTTGTCTTCGTGAATGGCATCCAATAGTGAACTCAAATATAACTGCAACGTGACGATTTATACAATTCACTTATGACCGCAACACCTACGAGGGTGGTCCGAAATGTTTTGAGCCTCGACGCGAGGACGACTACAACCGTACGCGCTTTGAAAGATGCCGGTAAAAATTTCGGCCGTTCTGGACGATTAGGTGTTGTTTGGACAGTCGTTGTCGGGGCTTTTGCAAAAATGCAAAAAAATCGAATAACCCTGCGTTAGAAAAGGGCGTTTCGGACGACCAACAACTGCGACCGTCGAACGGCAGCAATTGCTGAAAAACGCCTCCGTTTGGAACGTCGCCAAAATTCACGAATTAATCGATCACCTAAGCCCAAAATTTAGTTCGGAGGATCGAACGAGGAGATCGTCCAGGACAAAGTGGTCGGAGCAAGTGCAGGTGTCGACTTAAAAGTGGATCGTGTTGAAAAATAAAACAGAATTTGGCGGAAGACGCGCTCGTTTCTAACTCGTACTAAATAATTACGTCTATCAACAAAATAATTGTAAAACTAAATATCGATCTGCTTCGGGTCGGTAAGTACGTAGGTTGCAGAGGGATGTATAAAATGTTAATGCTGTAAATTGTTATGAATCCACAACTAATGGGCTTTCGGGCAAATAAAAAAGTATTTCAAAATAGTCCAAACGATTCATAAGTTATTAACGATTCTACGAGAACGCGAAACGCCATACCCTTTTCATTGAATCACGCTACCCCCCCCCCCTAATTTAGTTATTTATTAAGATAAAATGTTCAAACTTGTTACATATCCCCTCCTGGACTAATGGTAATCGACCTTATCAACACAATGAAAATAAAATCGCTCCCAAAAACATGTAAATGTTTGACCTATCATCTGGTAAAGTTACCAACAAGTGTTTTTTTATCAAAACTTTATTTTTAAATAGTTCCATAATGGTACTATGGTACCAACAGGTACATTCAATGACGAATCTACCTACGCGCCCACTTTGTCTGTGAGATTAATATAACCGAATTTACAGGAGAAAATTTGAAAAAATAGACTAGGAAGATATCTTTTTTTTTAACAGCTGAAATACCACTTATGTGGTGCCGTTATATTCCGAAAATTATGCAAATTCCAAAAATGTAATAATACACAGGATGTTCTATTTGAAAATCGAAAATCGATGTCGGTTCCGGCGAAATAGGGAACGGGAAAAACACACTTTTAATGTTGAAAAGTGACGTTTGATGAGTACATTAGACATGTAGCAAGTTTGAACATTTTATCTTAATAAATAACAAAATTAAGGGGGGGGGGTACTGCGATTCTGTTACATACGATATACAAAAAAAAACTAGCTTTATTCTGACACATTCGAATTAATAATTATTTTATAACAACTAGGTGCTTTTTGTTTTTTTTTGCCTACTTACGCTTTATAGTTCCCAACATCCCGCAAGTGGCGTTTAGTCCAAAATCGCGATTTTAAGGGACGCGGCGGGCCGCATCGCAGCGCAAAACTTCGCAACCAATCGTTGTCACGTAACAGAAATCCCGGCATTGATTCATTTAAAATGTACCCCGGCAATTGGTTGCGCTGCGATGCGAGCCGCCGTGCCCCGGCGTAATGTACGCTTACTTTTAGGCTCTAATGGACTAATCGGTTTTTTAGTGTGTTGAAATAAAACTCGCGAGTTCTCGTTGCGCCTGGTTCACCACAAGTTCACTAGTTTTTAGTAAAAATATGCAGGATCTTATAGGCACTGATACTGTACCTTATCCAAGCGGCCTGCTAATCACGTCATTAGTAAAAAAAAGACTACAATTTATTAGAACTGTTAAAATACGAGGTACGAGGCGACAGCACTGCGTGAAACGTCATCGTCTAGTAACTTTTTATTGATGACATGAATCGCCAAACAGGTCGGATAGGTTATATCGTCGTCTGCGTTGATTCGTGTCAGTTGACACTTAACATCAGGTCTATGCAAACGCATAAAACTATGTAACCTGACAACCTTAAAGAAATAACAGATGTCGCTCGCGTCAGGAACTAACGCAACTAGGTTTTTCATTTTAATTGTATTTTTAACACATTGCCTTGGTTTTTAACATTAAAAACGTTTCAGCAAATACTAAAGTTCTAAACCATAAATAATAGATTTCATTAGTTTTTGATGCGAGCGCCTCTAGTTGTAATTTTGAATCGATTGCACAGACCTGATGTGAATGTCAACTGACAATCAATAAAATAAGTTTTATTTTCAGATTAGCGATCTATACAGGCTGGCAGATAAAATTCTTTCGCCGGCTGAAATTGAACGCATCGACGATTTTTGTCGTCAGAGAATTTTAAGGTGGGCAGCAATCGATTTCTACATAAACACCTAAACAATTTTAATTAAACTGATTTCTAAATCGAATACGTCGACGCGACGCGACGCGAAGAATTTAAAATAAGTTCGACTGAAGCTCATAGAAATATTGAGTTTCATTTTTTTTTTTTTTTTTTTTTTTTTTTTTTTTTTTTTTTTTTTTTTTTTTTTTTTTTTTTTTTTTTTTTTTTTTTTTTTTTTTTTTTTTTTTTTTTTTTTTTTTTTTTTTTTTTTTTTTTTTTTTTTTTTTTTTTTTTTTTTTTTTTTTTTTTTTTTTTTTTTTTTTTTTTTTTTTTTTTTAAAAAAAAAAAAAAAAAAAAAAAAAAAAAAAAAAAAAAAAAAAAAAAAAAAAAAAAAAAAAAAAAAAAAAAAAAAAAAAAAAAAAAAAAAAAAAAAAAAAAAAAAAAAAAAAAAAAAAAAAAAAAAAAAAAAAAAAAAAAAAAAAAAAAAAAAAAAAAAAAAACGAATTACGCGATAGAATAAAGATAATACGTGCCGAAATTACTTCCGAATCCTCGCTGACAACGGTTATTCGGGAAAAATTCGACGTTATCGTTAGCAATCCGCCGTACGTTCGGTCTAGTGATATGCACAATTTGCAACCTGAAATATTACTGTAAGCAAACCTGGCGACAGGTAATAGTACTCTTTCCTACATGAGAATTACCACAAATTAATTTTTAGATACGAAGACCCTGCGGCGTTAGACGGTGGCGACGATGGTTTAGACATAATAAAACGTATTCTTAAATCCTGTCGTGGACTACTTAATTATAATGGGAAAATATTTCTGGAAGTCGATCCCACTCATCTTTCTCTACTGAAATCTTGGTTAAAACAAAATAACGGCCTGGGGTTAACGTTTTCGCGCTCATTCACGGATTTTTCTAATAAAGAACGTTTTATAGAAATAACGAAAACCAAATAAATGTTATTTTTCCGAAAAAAATAATAAATAAATTCGAATATTACATCATAGTTCTTCTTTAACGTAACGATTCGCAATTTTACGATTCGCGACGACGTCCTTATAAAATTTAGCGGACGATTTGGCCGTTCTCGGTCGCGTATCGTCATCAAAATCTACGTGATACAAACCAAATTTTTGCCTAAAAAATTCTAAGCGTTTAAAAACAACTTGCGATTTATTTGAAATTTTACTTACGTATACCCTTCGATCCACTCGAAATTATCCATCAAAGACCACGCCGTATAAGCCACGACGTTCACGTTGTCTTCGTGAATGGCATCCAATAGTGAACTCAAATATAACTGCAACGTGACGATTTATACAATTCACTTATGACCGCAACACCTACGAGGGTGGTCCGAAATGTTTTGAGCCTCGACGCGAGGACGACTACAACCGTACGCGCTTTGAAAGATGCCGGTAAAAATTTCGGCCGTTCTGGACGATTAGGTGTTGTTTGGACAGTCGTTGTCGGGGCTTTTGCAAAAATGCAAAAAAATCGAATAACCCTGCGTTAGAAAAGGGCGTTTCGGACGACCAACAACTGCGACCGTCGAACGGCAGCAATTGCTGAAAAACGCCTCCGTTTGGAACGTCGCCAAAATTCACGAATTAATCGATCACCTAAGCCCAAAATTTAGTTCGGAGGATCGAACGAGGAGATCGTCCAGGACAAAGTGGTCGGAGCAAGTGCAGGTGTCGACTTAAAAGTGGATCGTGTTGAAAAATAAAACAGAATTTGGCGGAAGACGCGCTCGTTTCTATTATGTTGCGCTCGAAACATTTCGGATCGACAACGTACAGGGTGCGTCCAAGAAATTTCCGGAATTATTTTTTATCGCCCAAGCGAAGCGCGAGCGGGCGGCCGCTCCTGTCGGGATTGGTGGTGGGGGTTCTCAGGCAACAGGGAAAAAATATTCAGTTGCCTCCGAACCGCCGGAGAGTGTGGATTGCTTGTACAGTGAGACCCTGTTTGGGTGACGCGTCACGACTCACGATGCAGCGAAATGTTGAACAGCGTGTGAAGATCAAGTTTTGCGTTAAACTTGGAAAGACTGCTGGTGAAGCTTCGGACAGCTTACGGGGACGAAGCAATGAAGCAATCAAGTGTGTACGAGTGGTCCCGAGCAGGACGATCGAGTTCAGCTACAGCCGATGAAAATGTGGACCAAGTGCGAACCTTGTTGAACTCTGACCGTCGGTTAGGCGTGCGATTGATTGCTCAAGAGTTAAATCTTTCCAAATCCAGTGTGCACACCATTATTAGTGATCATTTGAACATGCGAAAAGTCTGTGCAAAGTTGGTACCCAAGGTGTTAAGCCACACATGCCTTCTCGCGACTGAGCTGTTGATCAAGTACGGTGTGACAATGCTTCTCCAACCCCTCTATAGTCCGGATGTGGCTCTAAGCGACTTCTACCTGTTCCCCAAGCTGAAAAGAACACTTAAGGAAACTCATTTTGGACCACCGATGCGGTTCAAAAGGCTATGACGAAGCAACTCAACAGCATGTCAGAAAACGACTTCAAGGGCGCGTATGAAGATTGGAAAATTCGGTGGCAGAGGTGCTACGATGCCGATTGGGACTACTTTGAAGAATTTTGAACAGTTGTACGCTTTATTTGCAATAAATCGTGTTTTATAGCCTCATTCCGGAAACTTCTTGGGCGCATCCTGTATAACACCTACCTGCAAAAAGTTGATTCTTCCGTAATCATTCAGTCGTCCGTCGTCCGCGTAACCGTTTTCCGTTATTATAACCGGAGGGTTATCGTATTGATCTTTTATCCATTTCAATACAGACCTCATACTATTTGGCGCCACCTACGTTAACAAATGATCAAACGAAAACCTTAATAGCCTACACCGTAGTGTGCGTTGATTGATGTCAAAGTTGCGTATAAGGTCTGTGCAATCGCATAAAACGGCGGACCTGTCAACCTTAAAGAAATAACAGATGTCGCTCGCGTCAGGAACTAATGGTAACTGTAATGCATATTTGCTACCATTTTATTAAATATTTCCAGAATAATTTCTTGTTTACTTTACGAAAAATGCATTAATTGCAGTTTTAACAGATTGTAAAACGAAAGCACAACTTTATTTTTCAATTTAAAAATAATTTCAGCAAATAGTAAAGTTCTAAACCACACATAATAGACTATTTTATTAAATAATTTCAGAATAATTTCTTGTTTACTTTACGAAAAATGCATTAATTGCAGTTTTAACAGATGTAAAACGAAAGCACAACTTTATTTTTCAATTTAAAATAATTTCAGCAAATAGTAAAGTTCTAAACCGTACATAATAGACTATTTTATTAAATAATTTCAGAATAATTTCTTGTTTACTTTACGAAAAATACATTCATTGCAGTTTTAGCAGATGTAAAACGTAAACATAACTTTATTTTTCAATTTTAAAAAAGTTTCAGCGAATAGTGAAGTTCTAAACCGTGCATAATAGATTTCATTAGTCCCTGATGCAAACGCCTCTAGTTGTAAGTTAAAATCGATTGCACAGACCTTATAAGCAACTCTGATAACAATCGACGCAGACGACGGCCTACACATTACCTTCAACCACTTCAGATTTGTCGACGGCCATTCCGGATCGTAAGCCATGGACACCCTAACGTCTTTATCGAACGATGCCAAGTCGAAGGGATCTTCGGGAACGTCGCCGACCAATTTAGACGTATATATATTGACCCCGATGAAATCGCAAGCTCCTTTAATAAAATTGACTTCTTCACCAGAAAATGTTGGCAAACGCGACTTATCGTGACCCTCTCCGTTGCTTCTAAACGCAATGCGCTCCTTCATTATTTGCGGATAATCCCCATCTTTGTGCAGCAGCGGATTTGCGACCCAACCGATCTACAACGTGAACATCGCGATTTACAATAATCGTTCGTCGTTTGAATCATCACGAACCGACCGAGAATTGTCTGGCCCTCTCGGCTGCTTCGACGTCTTCTTTCGTGTCCGTCTTTGGTTCGTACCAATTGACATCGATGGCCACTATTCCGACGTTGCCTGTTCAAAAATCGTTCAAAATCAGAACAAACATCCGATTAAATAAGTTTATTGTTTACCTTTCTGTTTGGATCTAAATTCTTCGTCGTATAAACGATACACTTTGGCGTGAGCTTTTAGAATCACATGGACGCAAAGGTATTCGGCAAATCCGGACTGATTAATGTTTGGTGGAAAGTAATCGGAACCGTAACCGGCTTGGCACTCCGTGTTAAACGTCACCCAATACGGAACCCTATTTCCGAACGTTTCAAAAGCGAACCTCGCGTAATCGCCGAAGACGTCTACAAGCAAGGGATTCGTCCATCCCCCCATATTCTGAAGATCTACCGGTAAATCCCAGTGATACAAGGTAATCATCGGTTTTATTCCGTTGGTCACTAGTTCGTCGATCAATTCGTTGTAATAACGGACTCCGTCCGGATTGACGAGGTAAGAATGACCGCGCGGCAGTAACCTAGACCACGAAATGGAAAACCTATAAAACTGCACTCCGAGTTCCTTAAGTAAAGACACGTCCTCTTTTATTTTGTGGTAGGAATCGCACGCCACATCTCCAGAAGAACCGTCCGCGATCTTGTCGGGATTACTGTGGGTAAATTGATCCCAAACGTTCGGCCCTTTGCCTTGTAACAAAAATTGTGTCTATTATTAGTATTAAGAGTAATGATCGGTTGTTTTAAATGTTTCGCCAAATTACGGGACATCGTATTCTTCGCGCTCGAACAATTAAAATAGTCAATATAAATATGTGCCCGAGAACCATACGTTTCGGGGCCGTGAGCTGTTTTTGTATTAAAGATATCAAACCTAGTTGTTAAACAAAATTAAACTTTAATCGTGTACGCTGATGACAATTAAATTTTGTGTGCAAGGCTTTTCACATGCCCCGCACCCCTCAAAGTAAAAAGTTCAATGGATTGAGATCGGGCGATCGCAATGGCCACGAAATAGGCCCACCTCCATCGATCATCAAAAACTTGAGATGGGCGCTGTCTCACAAATATGCGGTGGAGTTCCATAATGCTTCCCAAGCAACACACTAACGTGATAATAACGTCGTTAATTGGTCAATAAAAATGTAAAATACGGTTTCCGTCAGTGAATGACGGAAAAATAACGTCAAAATGACAGGTTAATGTCACGGCATTTTTACGTCATTTAAAGACGTAAAAATAACGTCATTGATTTGTTAGTAAAAACGTAAAATAACGTCATTAATTAGTAGGTAAAACGTAATATATTGTTGATATTAAACGTACAGATTAATAATAATAATAAAATAAAAATTACTAAAATAAATTTATTTTTATTTTATTTGAAAAGTAATATGAATTTAGAAAAATAAAAAAATTTCAATATGCACAATTAATTAACTGGAAACGCGGCGTTTTGTCTCTAATTTAAATTTGAAAGGAGTAACAGTGGAGTATACCACAATATTTAAGAGAAAATAAATCTTATTCTAAGAAGTACGAAATATATAATTTACGTACAATTTATTTTAAAATAAATACAGTTTTCTATTAAATAGTTTATGTTAGAAGTTGTTAACCCTTATTTATGACAGATACGGATTTGAAGATATACTGTAAAGAAATAATAGTTAAATCAATTCACAATTCTTCACATTCTACCCGATTAAAAATAATGTAGGTTATCTCAAAAATGTTACTAAGAACAAGTTAGTTTGATACGTTAGTAACACGTTATAAAGACGTCTCATTATGACGTTATTAATAGGGAAATTATAATGACGAATTTTTTTAGGCATATAACGTAAACAACCGTTAAATACCAAAAACGACGTTATTATTACGTTAGTGTGTTGTTTGGGTTGAACCACATCTCTTGGCGTAACTGTAAAGGCACATCACCTTAAAGTCTTGGGAAGTTCATTTTTATGAGTTATTTATTGCAACGTTTGGTTTTCGGATTACGTTTTTAGGTATCTATAGATTTTTTAATTTTAATGGCCTTTAAATGAACAATGTTCACGAGAATGTTTTACTTAACCTTTGTAATCTGCTAAGTACTTACCATTAAGATTCCAAGCACCTTCCACTTGATAAGCGGAAGTAGCGGCGCCAAAAAGAAAATCCTCTGGAAACCTTTTCGTATTCAGCGCGTCAATAAAACGCCTGTTGGTATTGCACGTGCATAAGTAGTAAAATTTGTTGTTAAATCTTTAATTATTATGTTACTTACACTGCATTGTAACACGTAAAAAATAAAATAAACTTCATCGCGGAGGCGAACCGTGTTCAACGAACGACATACACATAACATACTAAAATCAAAATGTATATGTTTATTGACTAGCTTTAAAAACGAAGTGTTCATCAAAGATAAATATATACTTACGATAATAAACTTTAAACATGGAGTAGGTATATTACAAGGTTTTTATTATCAATAGTAATACCTATTAGTAGTTACTTTTTAAAGTATAGGTCAGTTAATACACTTAACTATTCTAAACGTAGAATAACTCTCGAGTGCAGGTTTTATGAGTTCAAGGCCAGTAGATTTCCTCTTTATTACATTATTCATTGATAGCAGGTTAATATACAGCGTGTCCCCGGATAAGGTCCCGGTACGAAAATAGTAATTTTTTATTAAAAGTCTCACTATTTTATCTATTATCTATCTTATCACTATCACTTATCACTATTTATCTAAAAGTCTATTTTATCCCACTATGCCCTAAAGAGTTAAAACGAAAATAAAGAATGGAAACGGCCACAACTGCGAATTGTTCACGTGTGAGAAGTTTAAAAGACGGACAAAAGGCGTTTCATCGAGGAAGCCAGCCGGCGCAGGACGATTCAATCCCCACATGTGTTATGCGAAATTTGTTGGTTTCGAAATTATTTAGATTTTAATGTATTTTAAATTTCGTTATTCTGATGGCTATTGGTACTAGTGCCACGATTTTTTTTTATGATCGAAGCCCGATAATCGGCCTATCATCCTAAACAATATATTTTTTATTCGAACTAAAAATATTTCGACAAATCTTTTAAAAATTGTATTAAAGTAAAAATTTTTATTACCAACTATTATAAGTTCGAATACTTTTATTCATAATGGTTAAACCGTAGATCGTGAAGCACAGAACAGAGAATTTTTATGTAATTGACCATTAAGACTGCGTTCGCACGCCATGATTTTCATAACATGAACTAAAGCTTCAAACATTTTGCATAGATAGCGATACCATGCGGTTTAGAATTATTTTTATTTAAATTTCAAGATTTGCCTCCTAAATGAGTCAGCAGAATAAATGCCATGAATTGCATCTGAAAAATTCAAAAAATAAATGGTCTACTGTAGTTGATTGGCAACTACGCTTCTTGGAAATGTGTTTTCAAATTGAATTATATACAGCTGTAGCGACGTTCGGTTCGCTGTATTTGTAATAACAATGATGATAAATGTATACTAAGTTGTAATGGAGCCTTATTACTTAGAAGTATTATTTTTATTCTGCAATCATAAATCAGTCACTAGTTCAGTTACCTGATATGTGCTTGTTATATCAGTATTGAAAAACACTAGGTTTTAAACGACGATCGCTAGAGCTAATAGGCCGTATTGAAATAAAAGAAAAATGTTGCGTTTGCGTAGGGCATTTTAGTTTTTAAATTTCGCGCCTATGATATAACGTTAGTTGGTTGGCAGAGAAGTAGCCAGGTAATAAAAATATACATGGAAAACGAAAGTGTATTTTTTGAGGTACGAAAATCCTTACAGTTTGCACATCACAATTTAACTGTAACTTTTGTTGTCGATTTAAATAAAATTATCGAAGTATTGTGAAACTTTTATTGTATGCAGTGGGACACAACACCCAATGAGAAACTGTTTCTATTTCTAATTAGTTTTTCTTACATACTTAGTTTATACATACTATGTAGTTTATAGGTTAGGTCCCCTCAACTAGTCATGCAGTATTTATTTTGCTATTATATTCATATGTCACTACCATTGAAAATAGATAATCGTTTTTCGATCAAAGTATAGCCAAATAAACTAAATATTTTAAAAATCACAATTTATAAACAAATTAACCAAGTAAAATAAAAACACTCCAACTTTCATAACCGATAGCAGTAGCTTACTTGTAATATAATTATAATCTGTTCATAATAATTATTACGATGTTGATCACGATATCGTTATTTTAAATATTACTTTTTATATAATTATAATATTTATATAATATACCTAACCATAATTTTGTAAATTTACATAATATTAGCAGTAAATGCATAGATATTAATTTGATTAAATTTAGTACTAGCTACTAAATCGTGTTTATTTCCTTAGAAAGAATTGTTTCTCTTTTATAATAGGTTTATTAATTTATAAATTGCACCATTACATTTAACACACAATTACATAAACTACTCCTTGTTACTTATCATCTTAGTGATTATCCACTACCACCTAGATTATTATATAACAGTTTCTATGGAAATAAAGCTTAGGAAAAGGATTTAGTAGCTACTAAATCTAATTAATGAATCTATGAATAAGGCTGTATAACTTTTACGATATTTGGCAACAACGCAATATTTTCCACTAACAGTTACTAAGAACTATCCTTAAAAATTCACCAAAATTACGGAGTCGCCGTCTAATAGAGAACCCTTGAACTAAAAAATAATTTGAACTTTGATAAATCAGCTGTTTTGTGACAAATTTTACTCTGAAAACACTTTATTGAGATCATCTTCAATTTTACTTCGTTTTATGTAGTAAAAATTTAGGAGCATAATTTAGACGTGATTTCGCAGGGCACTATCCTTTACAGTTTCGATTTGATGCGTAGAACGACCACAAAAAATTCATGAAGGTTAGACAAATTTCAACCATTTCAACATTTTTTACAAGATTATTATTGACTTTTCGGCAAAAGTGATAATAACGTCGTTAATTGGTCAATAAAAATGTAAAATACGGTTTCCGTCAGTGAATGACGGAAAAATAACGTCAAAATGACAGGTTAATGTCACGGCATTTTTACGTCATTTAAAGACGTAAAAATAACGTCATTGATTTGTTAGTAAAAACGTAAAATAACGTCATTAATTAGTAGGTAAAACGTAATATATTGTTGATATTAAACGTACAGATTAATAATAATAATAAAATAAAAATTACTAAAATAAATTTATTTTTATTTTATTTGAAAAGTAATATGAATTTAGAAAAATAAAAAAATTTCAATATGCACAATTAATTAACTGGAAACGCGGCGTTTTGTCTCTAATTTAAATTTGAAAGGAGTAACAGTGGAGTATACCACAATATTTAAGAGAAAATAAATCTTATTCTAAGAAGTACGAAATATATAATTTACGTACAATTTATTTTAAAATAAATACAGTTTTCTATTAAATAGTTTATGTTAGAAGTTGTTAACCCTTATTTATGACAGATACGGATTTGAAGATATACTGTAAAGAAATAATAGTTAAATCAATTCACAATTCTTCACATTCTACCCGATTAAAAATAATGTAGGTTATCTCAAAAATGTTACTAAGAACAAGTTAGTTTGATACGTTAGTAACACGTTATAAAGACGTCTCATTATGACGTTATTAATAGGGAAATTATAATGACGAATTTTTTTAGGCATATAACGTAAACAACCGTTAAATACCAAAAACGACGTTATTATTACGTTAGTGTGTTGTTTGGGTTGAACCACATCTCTTGGCGTAACTGTAAAGGCACATCACCTTAAAGTCTTGGGAAGTTCATTTTATGAGTTATTTATTGCAACGTTTGGTTTTCGGATTACGTTTTTAGGTATCTATAGATTTTTAATTTTAATGGCCTTTAAATGAACAATGTTCACGAGAATGTTTTACTTAACCTTTGTAATCTGCTAAGTACTTACCATTAAGATTCCAAGCACCTTCCACTTGATAAGCGGAAGTAGCGGCGCCAAAAAGAAAATCCGTCTGGAAACCTTTTCGTATTCAGCGCGTCAATAAAACGCCTGTTGGTATTGCACGTGCATAAGTAGTAAAATTTGTTGTTAAATCTTTAATTATTATGTTACTTACACTGCATTGTAACACGTAAAAATAAAATAAACTTCATCGCGGAGCTGAATCGTGTTCAACGAACGACATACACATAACATACTAAAATCAAAATGTATATGTTTATTGACTAGCTTTAAAAACTAAGTGTTCATCAAAGATAAATATATACTTACGATAATAAACTTTAAATATGGAGTAGGTATATTACAAGGTTTTTATTATCAATAGTAATACCTATTAGTAGTTACTTTTTAAAGTATAGGTCAGTTAATACACTTAACCCCCCCCCCCCCCCCCCCCCCCCCCCCCCCCCCCCCCCCCCCCCCCCCCCCCCCCCCCCCCCCCCCCCCCCCCCCCCCCCCCCCCCCCCCCCCCCCCCCCCCCCCCCCCCCCCCCCCCCCCCCCCCCCCCCCCCCCCCCCCCATGCAGTATTTATTTTGCTATTATATTCATATGTCACTACCATTGAAAATAGATAATCGTTTTCGATCAAAGTATAGCCAAATAAACTAAATATTTTAAAAATCACAATTTATAAACAAATTAACCAAGTAAAATAAAAACACTCCAACTTTCATAACCGATAGCAGTAGCTTACTTGTAATATAATTATAATCTGTTCATAATAATTATTACGATGTTGATCACGATATCGTTATTTTAAATATTACTTTTTATATAATTATAATATTTATATAATATACCTAACCATAATTTTGTAAATTTACATAATATTAGCAGTAAATGCATAGATATTAATTTGATTAAATTTAGTACTAGCTACTAAATCGTGTTTATTTCCTTAGAAAGAATTGTTTCTCTTTTATAATAGGTTTATTAATTTATAAATTGCACCATTACATTTAACACACAATTACATAAACTACTCCTTGTTACTTATCATCTTAGTGATTATCCACTACCACCTAGATTATTATATAACAGTTTCTATGGAAATAAAGCTTAGGAAAAGGATTTAGTAGCTACTAAATCTAATTAATGAATCTATGAATAAGGCTGTATAACTTTTACGATATTTGGCAACAACGCAATATTTTCCACTAACAGTTACTAAGAACTATCCTTAAAAATTCACCAAAATTACGGAGTCGCCGTCTAATAGAGAACCCTTGAACTAAAAAATAATTTGAACTTTGATAAATCAGCTGTTTTGTGACAAATTTTACTCTGAAAACACTTTATTGAGATCATCTTCAATTTTACTTCGTTTTATGTAGTAAAAATTTAGGAGCATAATTTAGACGTGATTTCGCAGGGCACTATCCTTTACAGTTTCGATTTGATGCGTAGAACGACCACAAAAAATTCATGAAGGTTAGACAAATTTCAACCATTTCAACATTTTTTTACAAGATTATTATTGACTTTTCGGCAAAACCAAAGGAAAGATCCCTGCGTTTATGTTTTTTCTTCATCCTGTAATTTTATGCGGCCTGTTCGTTTTGTCGTTTCGACGATGATCTCAATAGAAGTACCCCCATATTTTCACCATTTTTGACGCCATTTGAATGTGGCGCTAATTTTGCGAACGCAGTCTTAATCGCAGTTATGCGACAGGTAGGATACGAAACAACTAATAGAACAAACTTCTTTCGTAACTTGTTGGAATTCCGACAAATAGGAATTGTTTAAAATAAAAGCGGCATTTTTACCTTTACGCGATAACTCTAATGCGTTTATGAACATAAATCCGGTAAAATGACTTCAGTTCTGCTGGGTTATTAGTTCAATGCGGTGGTATTGTTTTAGTGTCTACCCGTAATTTAAATTTCAGCGCCGTTTTCGCGTGTGCGCGTTAAGTGCTCATCGATGTGCGCGTGCGATTTTATGAGTTTCTAAGGATTATATCAACAAAAAGAAAACATACAATAAACAGGCTAAGATTAGCGATTGTAGTAGTATTTTATAAGAGGATAAACGAACTCTGATTTAAAGCAACTCTTATGCTGCTGTAGTGTAGTGATTATTGTATTTGGTACGTTGCCAAGTTTATTATCAGCTGGTATTATACATAACCTCAATAGTAAACAAACGCACTTATAAAAACCAACGAAATGTAGGAATTTATGTAAATATTAGTAATACAAATATGAGTATCTTGCGTTCGAAATTTCAATTGATCAAAAAAACCTACTTTATTTCGTATTTTGTTGCAGCTGATTTGTAACCGTAGTTATCTACACCTTCAATTTAAATGTCGAAAGTCAAATTTTCATACTTTACACATCAAAGGAACCGCAACCGGGTGTCCTATCTTTATCTACTGTAGATATCTTAAATATATAATTTACGTACAATTTATTTTAAAATAAATACAGTTTTCTATTAAATAGTTTATGTTAGAAGTTGTTAACCCTTATTTATGACAGATACGGATTTGAAGATATACTGTAAAGAAATAATAGTTAAATCAATTCACAATTCTTCACATTCTACCCGATTAAAAATAATGTAGGTTATCTCAAAAATGTTACTAAGAACAAGTTAGTTTGATACGTTAGTAACACGTTATAAAGACGTCTCATTATGACGTTATTAATAGGGAAATTATAATGACGAATTTTTTTAGGCATATAACGTAAACAACCGTTAAATACCAAAAACGACGTTATTATTACGTTAGTGTGTTGTTTGGGTTGAACCACATCTCTTGGCGTAACTGTAAAGGCACATCACCTTAAAGTCTTGGGAAGTTCATTTTATGAGTTATTTATTGCAACGTTTGGTTTTCGGATTACGTTTTAGGTATCTATAGATTTTTTAATTTTAATGGCCTTTAAATGAACAATGTTCACGAGAATGTTTTACTTAACCTTTGTAATCTGCTAAGTACTTACCATTAAGATTCCAAGCACCTTCCACTTGATAAGCGGAAGTAGCGGCGCCAAAAAGAAAATCGTCTGGAAACCTTTTCGTATTCAGCGCGTCAATAAAACGCCTGTTGGTATTGCACGTGCATAAGTAGTAAAATTTGTTGTTAAATCTTTAATTATTATGTTACTTACACTGCATTATAACACGTAAAAAATAAAATAAACTTCATCGCGGAGCTGAATCGTGTTCAACGAACGACATACACATAACATACTAAAATCAAAATGTATATGTATATTGACTAGCTTTAAAAACTAAGTGTTCATCAAAGATAAATATATACTTACGATAATAAACTTTAAATATGGAGTGGTATATTACAAGGTTTTTATTATCAATAGTAGTTACTTTTTAAAGTATAGGTCAGTTAATACACTTAACTAAACGTAGAATAACTCTCGAGTGCAGGTTTAATATAAGTTCAAGGCCAGTAGATTTCCTCTTTATTTTATTATTCATTGATAGCAGGTTAATATACAGCGTGTCCCCGGATAAGATCCCGGTACGAAAATAGTAATTTTTTATTAAAAGTCTCACTATCTATTATCTATCTTATCGCTATCACTTATCACTATTTATCTAAAAATCTATTTTATCCCACTATGCCCTAAAGAGTTAAAACGAAAATAAAGAATGGAAACGGCCACAACTGCGAATTGTTCACGTGTGAGAAGTTTAAAAGACGGGCAAAAGGCGTTTCATCGAGGACGAAGCCAGCCGGCGCAGGACGATTCAATCCCCACATGTGTTATGCGAAATTTGTTGGTTTCGAAATTATTTAGATTTTAATGTATTTTAAATTTCGTTATTCTGATCTTCTCTAATTTAATCTGTTCTCTAATCTTTGATCTCAACACAAAGGTCAAGAAAACACGCTTACCTACGGAACTGTTTGTTTATGGAATGGTTAAGAGGAGTTTAAAGCTGGGGGACACACTGCCGACACGTCACGTGCTGGCATGGAATTTTACATTAGTACACATAGGACGACACGTGACGCGTCCATTCAGATGCTCACGCAGCACGTTTCAAATAAAGATATATTATCTGCCCGCCGCTATTTATTGGCTTGTAATTGGTATATCAAATACACTTAGATAATGAATTCTTATATATTTACTTATTATTATACTTTTTTTACATGCCGGCGAGTAGAAATCAGTGCCATAATGTTGCGTGCCGTAACGTGTCGTGTCGGCAGTGTGTTCCCAGCTTTACTCTCAAATGTTAGTCATCACCTGGATGAAAATAAAAAGAGAATAGCCGATGCTTACTGTTAAATTGTAATTAAATTGTTTTATGTTTTTATTTTGTTTAAAAAAGATTAGATCATAGTGTGGCAGAGAAGTTTTGTTTTTTGAGAGAGAACTGTCAAGTATTACATAGCATTAAAGAATTTATAGTTATTCTCTTATATTTTATAGCATTAACAAAAGTTCATAGTTAAAATTCGCTGGTCATTCGGCCGGATATATATTAAAGTTATTACAGGTAAATAAAAGGCATAACACTTACAAAAGAAGCTTTGAAATTATTATCAATAAGTAAAAGGGATAATATGAAATATAGGTACTTACTTGTTCATTAAATAAAATATACATTGACTGAATTATATTTCTTAATAAGTACCTAACAAACGAGTTTCAGCGTTAATAATGCCTTTATTCATTTTTATACTTAATTGCTCTGTAAACAATTGACTGGCTTTAATAGGTTAATAAATACCTGCTATCCGAACGCTGGTATCGCGCATATTCCAAAAATCTAATTTTAATAAACTGATTGCTTGTGTTTGTTTATTG
Source organism: Rhagophthalmus giganteus (assembly GCA_036326145.1). Classification (NCBI taxonomy): domain Eukaryota; kingdom Metazoa; phylum Arthropoda; class Insecta; order Coleoptera; family Rhagophthalmidae; genus Rhagophthalmus; species Rhagophthalmus giganteus. The sequence goes on along the minus strand of JARFJA010000036.1, from coordinate 14,623,094 downwards.
TCATCCGTGCATTCCCGAAATATTTGTCGTGCGATTTCTATAAAATTTTAATTGAGTAAGTATTTGAATTGTAATACAAATTTATTGGTTTATTTGAAATTTATTTAGTTTCATTTGTGAGTATTAAATAGGGTTTTGTTGTTAAGTACACGAGTGTAGATTACAGGAGAGTGTAGCTGACTCGCATAGACCGTCCCGATGCAAAAGAAAAATTATAAGTTTAGACGTTTTCCATAATTACACCGTTATACCGAATCAACTTGTAATACCTCCTGTGTTGTATTGTCAGCTACATTGTACTTTTCAAAATAATATTAAAAATTATGTTTAATACTTATCTAGTTTTTTATGATTTTTTTCATAAAAATAATAAAGAGAATAAGGTTAAAAGTGCTTTATTTAACTGGAATTAATAATTTTTCGTCTTGGTACACGTTTGTTCAACTTACGAACAAATTCGACTTGCGAACAAGCTATCGGAACGGAACTCGTTCGTATCTAGTGGACTTACTGTACAATAGCTAACGTATTGGAGCTAGCAACGTTTAATAAAAACGTGATAAATAATCAGAAGTTTGTATTTACTTAGGCGATAAGTTGGTTCGGTATACCGAAAGTTTGTTTTAAGCGGGGGATTTACTGTACTATCTACACATATCTCAACATTACACGTAAATGATACAGATCAATCCCTATCTTTAGAATTTGGAAAACAGAATCGATAATAAATCAATAAAAGAAAATATCATAAACACGGTAAAAATAAATATACGTTTATTGTTTTCAATTTACACTTATTTAATATTCATTCAGACATACATAATTATATTATAATACATAAGAAATACATTATTATGACATTCCAGCCAAACATCATAATATTTTCGAAGTAATTAGGTATTTGACATAATTAGTGTTTATGCAGTTTCTAAGACAGACTTATCGTTTTCTTTTTCGTCTGGGTAACCATCGACGTCTTCCATAAATTCTTCAGATTCTCGACCCAATCTAGGCGTGTACTCTGAAAAAAATAATAATTAGATTTACATTCAATTACAGAAACAGTAACAGAATAAGTATATAAGAACAGTAACAGAATTCAGTATAACAGAAGTAAAAAAATAAACGTTACTTATTTGCCGAAGTATCGTAAAGCTCCGTGTCGACTAAACGAGCATGTTACGAGCGACAATGTTCGGAGCAAAGAACACTGGCGCGCGTAAACACGCGCCTAATCCGTTACACGGCTTAAAAGGAGCAATTTGATCTAAAACGAGTTGTTTCGATTATTTTACGTGCATTAAACGCAATGACACAATTGCTAAAATCTAATAAAAAAAAAGTTCAATTTTTCCACTACAAAAATCGATTTTTGTTTAGCGTAAAGGGCCGTCCACACGCGATAGTGACTCGTGGTATTGTCCGCGCAGTTCCGTTTTGTTGTTCGGTTGTATCTGTGAAACTGGTCCGGTGTAGTAGTAATAAAGTAATACTACAAAGACGTAGCGCGTGGTTGGCCCTTAAAATTTACATGTCCACCTACCTCCGAAATAAACGTAGGCGACGGGGACGTCTTTTTTGTACTCTTGCCGTTTGTGAATTCTGCCCAATCGTGGACCGAACCAAAGACCGTTGTTGTTATTCGCGTTATTCTTTTTTTCGGCTCCACTTTCGTACGGCAAATCCATCGCTCCCGTACGTCCCACCCTCGGAAAGGCCATTATCGTTCTTCCCGATTTTGCCCTTTTATCGTCTGCATTATAATTTTGCATTTTAATTCCTGCGGAAAAAATTAATTCGTCCGTCTTACCATAATTTTCTAAATCTGTGATCGGCAACTGATAACGCGATCTTCCTGTACGAAGGAACGGGATCATTCCGGCGTAAGGAGACACTTTAGTCCGTTTCGGCCCCCTCGAATTTTCGGCTGGAAGCATGAGATGATTCGAGATGATTATTTTTTAACTTCCTGTTTCGCTTTTTAAACAGAATATTAATAAGTCGACGGCGTTTTGTCAAAAGGGCGTAACTCGCACTTTTGTGAAAATGAGTTATTCTAACTATCTTATGTATCTAAAGTAAAGGCATCATCTCTCAAAATCTAATAACAATATTCCATTTTTTTTTTGGCCGGAAAAATCGATTTGTATTTCCGCGAAACGTATCTTCCTATAGCTACGCGACGACACAAAATGTGCTCTCCTGTGATTGTGGGTTACGCCGTTTTGGAAAAACCGCGTCGATATCAATTTATTAATTCCGCAGCCACCTATTTATAATTTCGTTCCCGAACTCAACTTTTTTGACGAATTTTAATTTGACGCACAAAATAACCAACAGAATGTTTATCTACGGAATGTAAAAGTTTGCTTTACTTTTTTAATAATTAATGCGATATAAAACTCTGACGGGTAATCAATTCGTGTCGATTCTGACATGGGAAAGAATGACAAATTTAAAAAGTTTTTAGTAGATAGATACTGTGCGCGAAAGTAAATTTCGAAATCTTGTTAAATTGTTACGGGTAGTGATTTTCGTAATGAATATCGGTTTGGAAGTCGCAATTCATATTTATGTAGGTATGATATTAATGTGAAAAGTTTTAATGACTTTATTTGCGACTGTAATAAACAAATTTGTATACGTTGTTACGTAAGGATCCCCAAAATTTGCGACAAAAGTGTTTATTTCACGTTCAGAATGTAATCATTTAATTGTTCTATGTTGTTTTTTCCTCGTGGGGGGGGAGTAAAGTAGTAAATCCAACAATAATATAATATTGCACAAACGCAACGTAAACTAAAGCTTGGTAAGTGTGCATTATACCGGGGCGCAGCGGGCCGCATCGCAGCGCATATCTCCGCAACCAATCGTTGTCACGCAACAGAGATGCCGGCATTGATTGATTTAAAATGCACACCAGCAAATGATTGCGCTGCGATGTGACCCGCCGCGCACCGACATAACGTACACTCGCACTGATTGCAAAATGGAGAAACCGTTGATTCTTCATTAATTTAGGTGTACAGTGAGCAGTGGCGCACCCAGAAATTCGATTTAGGGAGGGGGGGAGAGGTGTTAAAGAAAAGTTTCGAGCGAGGGTTGATTCATCGGAAAGTTAACATAACGTCAATTACGTATTAGTTCTACGATCTCTTTGCTTTTTCTTTTCCTTTATTTCTTTTGAACTCTTATAATCGATTTTCTTCTACTTATTTTTTTGGTCCCTGGAGAGGTTTATTACCTCCAAAATCTCGGTGCGAAGGTATTCGATTTTTCATTCGATTGCTGACATAAACATAATATTTTCCATGTTCGCGTTTTTTTTCTTTTTAACGATTAATTAAATTATTATGAACTGAAATGTTACATTAATATTTATAGATATAGATGAATAGGGGTTGCGAAGCTTCGACGTTCGCCTTATTATTGTATAATAGTAGAAAGTTTTCAAAATTGTTTGTGCGTACAAATTTAAGACTTATTAAGAAGTTTGCGCTAAAGTATCACTTAATTATTCCAAATTTATTGATAGACTTAGAAATCGTACTATTTTAATAAGGGTAATCTTTGTAGCAGGCGAGGAATTGTTATGTACGTGTAATTATAAAAACTATTTTTAAATTATAATTATAATTATAAAAAAATTATATAATATACAGTTAAACTTGTCTAATTCGAAACTGAAGAGACCGCCAAAAAAATCGAATCCGAAAATTCGAATTAACAGCGTTATGCGGTGGTAAAAGTTGGAATATTCAGGTAAACAAGTAGTAAAATAATACATTAAGCGAATGAACGAATTTAAATTTTACATGGAAACAGTACACATTTTACTGTATATGTATTTAGAAGTATATAGTTTAATTCATTCGCATTTTTTGAAAAAGTTTGTAATTTTTAACCGTCTTTGTATATTAAGAGCTTGTAAATGAGAATCACTTACAACTTGATTTACGTTTAAGGCTTTGACAAATATTTTTCAAAATCAGTTCGAATTAAACAAAATAAATACAAATTATATCTACCTGTATGAATTTGTTTGCATTATTTGATACAATTGTTAACACGTCACGTCTTGCACCTGTGCCAACGCCTCCGATCGGGACCGATTTATTTCGTTTACTAAATTTTTATACATTTTACGCTAAAAACCTTGATCGGCCACTGCCGATTGACATCCATTGCAGAGGTGACAGCGAACGTGTTAAGAAACCGACAAAAACTTCGAATTATCCACGAATTTGAATTATACATATATAAGTTCGAATCGGACAAGTTTGACTGTACTCGCGGGACCAAAATTATTGTTCATTAGAGGCGTCCTCTAATGGGAAATACACAAAAAGAATTCTCGGGAAACTGATTAAGCGACGCAAATTAATTTTATCCCGATCGGAAATTTTAAAACTCGGAATTATTATGAAATTATTATTAAGTTTAAGTTTAAAAACTACTTTAAGATTGGTAATGTCAATTATAATAGTGATTATAAATGCTATAATTTTCTTTAAATGCAATAATTAGCCAGAGAAAACTGGTAATTATAGTAACTATTATGATTGACATTCTCAATCTTAAACTGGACAAACTCTAATATACAATCCTAGTATGTGAGGTATAATCAATTTGAACGAGACAATATCAATATCGATGAATAAATATATCTGAATCCCAGAACCAGAGACAACTATTTGAAGGTTTAGATTGATTAAGATCGTAATTGGACTTAATGTAGTTTTATAGTATTTCACAAACGGACGGGCCGCCGACGCTACTTATTACTCGGGAAAAATTATATAAAATGCATTCATAATCGATATACTGCTCTTCCATATTTATAACCTGGTTCAGACGTTTGTTTTGATCGAAATGGAACTCGTCAGCTTTTGATCATACCTCATATGTATGAGTCACGGCAGATTTGTAAGAATTTCAAAAAGTGTTGTATACGAAAATTGTTAAACTTTTCAAAATCGGAAAAACAATTGAATATCAGATATTCAAGATGCAGCCCAGTAGTCTCCCATCCAGGTACTGGTCGTGACTAGCATTGTTAACTTTGGCAATCTAACGGCAACCAGTTCTGCCGTCGAAAAACGTTGTAAATCTAAAAACTCACAAATAATTGTCATTGATTTCATCGCATACTCATCCCTATAAAGCTCTAATTTACATATTAAATATGAACAGTTGTTATTTTATTGTGGATATAAATCCATGTCTTTAATTTATTAGGTAACTATGGCGTGTTACATATCGTCGTAAAGAGAATTTCATACAGTTTTAAAATATCTAACAATAATGGGTGCGTTTCGTTTAAAAATTTGAATGTATTTGCCGTATCTAAAATATTTGACGCTCAGTTGTTTTTTTGATTTTGGAAAATAAACCAACAATTCTCATATATAATATTGTTTTGAGTTTCTTGCAATAGTCGAAATATTTGCTGTAACACGTAAAATCAAACAGACCGTATACACTTTGTCCATATAGTAATGTCCGCGCGCTCTTTCATAATTTGTTTGGGTGACTGGATTATGTAAGCAGGTATAGATCATTCGAATGCTATTCCAACGAACGACTTATTATTTCAAGTTATCCAGTCACACAAACAAATTATATTATAGGAGCTTGCGGACATTACTTTATAGATCGTACCATAAACAATATTGTTGATTATGCTCGATAAATAAGAATGAAAAATAGAAATTATAGGTAGATAATTAAGAATAATTCGTGCAATTAAAATGACTCGCCAATAAACTTATCTTTTACATGATTAAACGTTAAAATTTTTATTTAAAATTTAAGTAACAATTAAAACATAAGTTTTTCGACAATTTTAAAATTTGTAGGTAGGCCCCTAACTATTCGTTTAAGCACTGAACGAGCAACAAAATTAGTGGAGTTTCTCTTTGTCGAATGTTAATTTAAGATAATATTATCTTAGGACGTTCAAATTAGTATTCATTCCCGCCGCGACGTGTATTACGGAATGTAAAGCAACACGAACATTTATAATGAACATGTAAAATTATTAGATTTCTTCTATAACAAATGAAAAAGAAATAAATTTTCTTTTGGTAGAATTTTCGATAATATACCAAACAATTACCACAACGCAGGTTTGTTGTTTTTCTCATAAATCGGCTTATCTATATAAACGGCCACATTTCATTTCGGGGCGCGTTTCCATTAAACACGATTTCCCCGCAATCTCAATTTAATTCGCGTCAATACTGTTTCGTTAATAATACGCAACTTTAGTAAAAATTAAGGTAGGCAACCAAAAGGCAAGAGTAAAGTAAATATTAATTATTCTAATGTCAGCATCGCGCAACTTAGACAAGAAAAAACAAGCGCATCAAGATATTTACTTTTAATTTAAACTTAAATTAATTTATTTTTCCCGACCGACGCAGCGCCAACATAAAAAATATCCGTCTTTTTGAAACGTGCGAAACGGCAAACGGTTTGAAACGTCAATTGATTCGTTAATCTGTCTCATTTAAAAAATTAAGTAAGTGAACACGATTGGATTTCACGTCGTGAAAATATTACCTTCGGAAAAACCGTTAAAATTTATAGGTCTTCGCGGTACTTCGCCAAAAAAATTTATGTAAATAGGTATTTGTGAATATTTTTCAACAACCTTTCACGTAATTTACCACCAGCGAACCTTCGGCAACCGTAATATCGGCATTCGTAATTCACAATCGACGTCCGACAGTACGATAAGCAAATTTAAAATCGAGCGAGTGATTAGGCGCGTAAATTATTTTTTTGTCGCGGAGCTTTAAATATCTAATATCGTTCGAAAAGTTGTTTCTCTATTTTATACTGTATAATAAACAAACGGAAATATAACAAAATTGGTTGTGACAATTTAAGTTGAATTTATATACGTAATAGTCGCTAATAAATTATTTCGAACCTCCCTCGTACGTGCTACACGCACACTCGCACAATATCTACGTGTGTAACAACCCATCAATCGTATTTTTCCGCAATATTATTTTCGTTTATTTGACTTTTCGAATTTATTTTAAACGGCATTCGTATAAAATTAACTAATAGATTAAAAATTACTGCAAGAAAATCTTACCTTGACTGCAACAGATCGTCAGGAGGTATATCATGACGTAAAATTGTATGCCGTTAAACAAAAACCGCCCCATCGAAGAAAACTAAACGTTACAAATGTCACAAATTAACGGGCGCACAACGATCTACTTTATTGAAACAATAATTGCAGGTGTATGCGTGTTAAACGGACAAATCTCGCGCCTTTTATATCCTAAATCCTTTCGGGGGGTGTTTCGCCCCGTGATTCTGCGCGCAGAAAATGCGAAGGCAGTGATTTTAAAATAGTTGAAAAGTATAATATAATTAAGGTTGCCTTGGAATGATGTGCTAATCAGAGCCAAACGCCCCAAGTAATTGTTTTCATCAAGGTTTACTTAGGTTTATGTATACTTTTCCTTCATTTTCTTCTACTTTGTGTGCCCCTCTTGGTTCCCTGCGTGCGTAGGTAAAACTCGTAAAGCCTCGAAATGAATTCGAAAATTACTTACCTTTGACGAAGCTACCGAACTAATCAAAAGTTTTAAATACCCTCGGAAATCATTTCGATTCAATATCCCTTTGTTGCGCCGTCAACTAGGGCCGTTTTTTAATTTTCAATTTCGCCCAAGAAACGGACGCGAAACGGATCTTTCCGCGCGGGGCACGCCTGTAGGTAATCGAATAAAAACAAATTCTAAAGAAAGATATGTTCCTCGTCGTAAAAACTACTTTTTGAACACTTTACCAAACGCCCCTGGAGGCTCTTCGGTTAATTTAATTTGCAACTTCGCCGTGTGCATATGAAGTGCTATGATAGGTGAAAGATAAGCTGGTAAAGTTGTATTAAGAAATTCGAAAATTATACGTAGGAATTATGTTGTTTTTATTACTGTAGGTAGGTACGCGTAATAATTTTAATACAGCATCGTTGTTGTTTTATTAAATAGTCGGTGGAAAATCAATAACCTAAGACCCTAACAGAACTACAAAATAACATTTACATTTCGGCTTTCAATTAGTGCTCATATTAGTTTAATGAGAACAAGTTTGGAATGTAGGTAATATTCGAATTCAATTAAAAAATACCGATATAACAAATAAAATTATATTTTAGGAGTAATATTTTTAAAATAATAATAAATTGTTTACGAGAAAGTTTCTTTTGCAATATTTTTGAAACGTTTAAAATTTTCGTTTTTGATACGTTGCTGGAGTTTATTATAAAAATGAGAATCGTAGCGATCCGCGCCACTCATTGACATACAGGGCGTTTCAAACAAACGTGATAATATCGCTAGGGCTCGTAAAACAATGGCTCGACACATTTGGCTCGAAGGTCGTCCGTTTTTTGTTGCATTTGTTGCGGATTTCCATCGCCATCCACTTTACCAAAATACCGATTCGTAAGCTACTTCCAATCGCTTCGGCTACCCAGAAAACATTTGTATGCCAAAGGACTTGGTTGAAATTTATAGAAAAAAAAAGACGTCCTTCCTTCGCAAAAACAAATTATACCAATTTACAGATCACAAAAAAATAGAAATACCGTAATTTTTTGTTTTTGCCAATCGAGGCCGTGTTCGTGAGTTATAGGGGCACAAAGTTCGTATTTTAACATTGATTATAAATGGGAAATGTAATTTTAATAATCACATAAAAAAGGGAATTCGTACCCAAGGTCCTAGTTTGATACACATATGGTAGATTCATCTATATGTGACCTTAAAAGCGCTAAGTAGTGGTGTCCAATATTGGAAAAACGCGAATCAAATTTGTGACCTTATGGAATTAATTATTTAAATTCTGCTTTTGTCAAAATGTTAGAAATTAAGTTAAAAATCTCGGAAGGTCCAAATAAGTAAAAAAAATAGAAGAAAACATTTCTAACTTCTTTTATAAAAGCCGTGTAAAAAATTTATTAACCTTCCGAGATCGTATACGGTGAACTAAACACTTTTTCTAAATAACATTTTTTGATAAAACTTTTAGATTTCCTGCAATTTTAAACCGCAGTAAAATTTATTCCAACTTTATAAATACCGGTTACTGTACGTAAAATAAGCAATCTGACAACAAAGCTACGATATCTGCATTTACAGCGGGAGATTATGTTTCGCTGATTCAGAATAATTTGTTGATGTATTTATTAACTTGTGCGAGCACTAGTTTTTTTTAAGTATTTCTGCCTCGCCTGTGATCTTTGGCGCCTTTACTATTCTGGCTCCCATTACATTATTTTGTACATTAATTTTAACGATGTTCGAAAAATAGTAATACTCTCACCTTAAGATCATATTATCAAACTAACGTTTTGCTAAATTCATTACAACTACAACCACAGTTACCCGACGTAACCGATTTTGGGTGGAAAATAGATTTGTAAGGAAATCTGGTACCTTAACGGTTCCATCATTCCCAAATAATCTAAGAGTGTTAGCATCGTGTGGTTGTAAAAAAGGTATTCTTCTAACATGCATTATTTGCTGATTCATACATTTCGTTTCATCATGTTTTTTAGACTAGTTTAGTAGCAAAGCGTGCACATGTAGGAAAAATCGAATGAGTTGCATTGATTCCTGTAGATGTATGGGACAAAAATGTACCAATGCAGTGACAATTGCAAATGTGTCAATGTATAATGAATAAGATGAATGTTAAATTATTAAGGGTGTGTAATATCAAAGCTGTTAATTTAAACTGCGAAAAGTACAATTTTTAACGAAGGTAATACCCAATTTGTTAACGAACTTAATTTGTAAGGCACTTTTAACATACTGTAGTAGTAGAACAATGGTGATTGACTTGTATTTATTTAATACACTTACAATTAATTAGAGCCAATAGTCATAATAATAACAGACGTTAAATTTTAAAGTCGCTGTAGTTTTATTATGAAATAGGAGCTTCTCGTAAATTTATTTAAAACAAAACGCTTCTTATATTATGTACTTAATTAGTAAAATAGCGGATAAGGTGTATCTACAACAATTATATTATTATATTGGCATATGTATTTTAGAATTACGTATAGAAGGAGAGAAAGCTACGCCCAAAAATGAGATGGGAGCGCTGAAAGAAGCGACGAAACCCACAATCTCAGCGTGATTCAGAAAATGCAATTTTCACATGTTTTCACTTTTAATTATCTATCTTAATTATAAAGCCCTGCAAAAATATAATTCTTGTGTCGTCGAATGCTATATAGATGAATTAAACTTTTTTAAAGAGTAAAATTTTTCGATATGTTCTAGTGTTTTGCAGTTATGACAGTATAAACGGAAAAAAACGCGAAATTGAAGTGAACTTTTTACCAGTTCGAACTGAGATATCGGCCCCGAAAGTTATTTTTCTCCATAAGAGCCCATGTATTTCGGGGTTTTTCGAAATTTTTTAAACGATTCCACAAAACCAATTACGAATTTTACGGCAAAAGAAAGTTCACCTTTAGTACGCTGAATAACTCTTTCGGTGAAGATGGTGCTCTTTATACTGGACGATTTTTGACGTCTTTTGGCTTTTTAAATAAAAAAATACGTTCTTTCGGTCTGTCGAGGTTTCATTTTGTAACCTCGACAGCTCCACAACAGTCATTTCTCGGAGCTTCGAGTACTCTACTATAAGTATTTAAATCGAAATACCTAGAACTTTTTAAGTAGTACCGGATGTTTACGATAATATTGTATCACCTTATAGCAGCTATGCCTAACAGTGTTGTCATTAAAGCCAATCGCGAAACAAAATTTACAAGCCCAACTAACAACGTACAAGGTCAAATTCGCTCTCATCAGCTGATACATATTGCTCTTAAACATACATAACTTACAAAGTGGGGCGCGCATGTGCAGATGGTCATTCGATGAGCCACAATGAACTCTGCTTGGAGGAATTTGTGGCCGGAAATGGACTTTGAGACTGTACCTATAGTCGAGGATATTGTCACTCTGGATAAATCCATAGATCTGGACGCGAGTGATAATGATGCGGAGGAGTTAGTAGATGAACACAAAAAGGAGCCGACCACTGAGGATCTGCAGAAAGTCGAGAAGGAGGAGCACAAGACTAAGATGGCTACACTCTCTTCGAGGAGGAAGTCCCAACTGTATTAATCGAGGAAATTTTTCCCAAATGAATGATTGTCAAAAACCTTGCAGATAAGCTTCATCCCTACAAAGCTCAAACAAGCCGTAATAGCATTGTCTGGAATGACCAAGCAATGTCACTTTTCCAAAACTTCCCGAGGAGAAGGCAGAAACAAAGTTCTTTGGACAGATTTTTAGTAAAGGTGATTCTCGACCAGGTCCAAGTAGGGACCGAAAGAAGAAAAGAGTGATAAATTTTCAATTATGTACAATATATATTTCATCCACTGCATTTGTATTTTAGTATTAAACAGTGTTATAATAATAATAATATAATTTTTTTATAAGAACGGATTAATTATTTTCCCTTTATTTCTTATTGGAGAAGTTTGTTTGGTATACGTCCGGTTTGGTGCAATACGTTGGTTTGGTTTGGAAACAATCATTTGTTTCGAAGATACGGGTCAACAGAAATTTAGTTTCGAAAATTTTCATTATGTATTATATCTTGCGATTATTTCGAAAAATACCTTAAGTAAAACTTTTAATTTTTTGACGAGCTAACGATTAGGTATCACAAAAGTATCCCATCTAATTTATAAAAGGCAACTTAGGTCTATAACTCAGAAACTAATGGGTTTCGAGGTCATTAAAGGTCACCATCACACGGCGTCTTGTGTATTCTACAATTCTTATAATAAGCGATTTCCACCTATCTCTAACCGTTTTCGAGGAAAACGCGTGGCATTTTTTTAATGACTCATATCAGCCTGCAGTTGTATGGCAACAAGTGCAGAGCAATTGTAAGCAACATAAATAGCGTTTACAAGAAGTGGAACATCGACGTGTATATCGATGCAGTTTTGACGGAACAACTTAACCCACGAAGAATAAATTTTACAGGAGCGCAACATTTTGATGATTTTTCTAGAGGAAAAAATCGAAAAATTGTTACCAGGTTTTAACAGATTATGTTTTTGCCTTAGATAGCACAAGATAGTCAGAATAACTCATTTTCGTAAAAAAAAGTGTGGGTTAAGTCGTTCTGCCAAAACACCGTCGATATGTTTAAGGTCACATATTAGTGAATATACTATTCTACGTTTTAAGCGATTATTAAAATTACATTTCTCCATATATAGCTACTCAATGTTAAAATACGAACTTTGTGCCCTTATAACTCACGAACCACGACCTCGATTGACAAGAACAAAAAATACGGCTTTTCTATTTTTTTTGTGGTCTGTCGTTTGACATATTATTTATTTTTGTGAAATCTCAACCAGGTCCTTTCAATACGATATCGCTTGTACGCATTATTTTGTTGATGAACATCTAGTTTGAATGCGTAACACTAGTACTATACTTAAAATCATTTTTCATTGTCTGTGAAAATAATGTACACTTTTTAAATCGTCGGAAAATTTTAGAAGCTGGAGCTAATGAAAATCAAATTTCAAATACAAAGAATATTTTCTCGATTTTTCCAGATAAACATCTTAAGTAGGTAAATTCGGCGTTTTTTCAGCTATTTACACGAAATCCGGCGGAGATAAAAATGTTTTATTTCTTTAAAAAAGATCTCGAAGGGCCACGTTAATTGCCCACGTAATATTATAAAACAAGATAAGGCCAATTAAAATTAAGGACATAAAAGTTCAAATATAAACACGCATATAACATGCAAATTAAAAAATTCACGACTGTTCGGATGGAAGTTAAGTTTTTTACAACAAAACTCGTATTACTGTACAATTAACAACTTTTGGGAAATGGCGAATATTTGTACAGCGCTTTTGTTCTGACAAAATTTCGGAATTCAGCCATTCTAATTGTAAATATAAAATACACATAGACTTAAAGCTTTTGTCGCTATCTTGGATTATCCGTCTATTCATAAATTTGGAAAATGTTAAAATTTCCAATGCAATTTTTACTCTTCTATAATATAAAAATATATAAATGAACTACAACTACTTCACTAGGTACCAGGTACAAGGTACAGTCATCCACCAAAGTAATGCGCGTTCATAAAACATTATCCGTACATAATTTGTTATGAAAAATCATTTGAAAACTGGCTAATTTAATTATTAATAAACTGGATTACAAAGTATTTAATGCCGTAATCGTCGTTCCTCGCCATGGACAACTGTACTAACTAAACATCTACAAATTTCAATAATTGTAAGTATCTATATAAAAATATGCCTTTACTGAAATCCGAAAATAACCTTAAAAATTAAAACTTTCGAAAACTCTTGAGGTTAGAAAGGCACCCCTGGCGCGTCTGAGTTGATATCGAGAAACCTATTGCACAGTATTAAAGACCTTCATTTTTTACGCGGGCAATACCAAAAATTTCAACGAAAAATAAAAATAAAAATTGATTTCTTATCTTAGAACTTTGGGGGCGAATAGTTCAACGGGGGAGCGCTGTGGAAAAACATTTGCAGAAACTCGTGGCATTCTTTTGACATGTGTTTATACGCTCCCGAGAGGTTCGCCACCATTTCTTGGTCGCCGCCCTGTTGATTTTACCTTTGCAAAAACATCTTATGTTAGTCAAATTGAGCACTAGCTCTTAGATTGAAATCTTAGGCTTAGCCTAAGGAGCCTTTTAATGGGAGCCTGTTAAGCGGGATTTTTTACATAATCTATTATGAAAGTGTACAAGGGACCGATTAAAAATTAAAAAAAATTAATTATTTAGAAAATTAAAAAAAATTAAAATTAATTTAAAATTAATCATAAATTAAGTTCACTTATTGCAAGTATTACCATAATATAATTTGACTAGGAGCAATTACGATTAAATATTATAGGTAATAGACTTTTCTTTTAATTTAACGGTCGTCTCGAGGACGTCATGAGATTATGTAAAATAAAATGAGAAAAATGTGTTTGCAAATTGTTTTTATTACAGAAATCATTCCAATAAACAACAATAAAACAGAAAACTTACGTATAAACCTACGCCTGCCCTACTTGCGATTTTTCAATAGCGTGTAATAAAGAATAATACGAGACAATAGATTATTATTTTTTTTTTATATAACAAATTGGCTTGTTCAACCACACAGTTTTATTTATTCGCAGCGTGAACGCATGTTTGTATCTCGTAAAAATCTTTTGTCATCATTTATACTTTCGCGTCGAAACTAAAATTGATCGAATCAATTTCGTTATTTACAGTTTCTGTTCCGTGAATCGAGATTGAAAACTGTGCATCTACAAAGAAAATTTAGTTTCAGTTTCGGGATAATTTATAAGTCTTCGACTCTAATAATATCATCAACGATGCCTACACAACGTTAGCAACGTGATTCGGATGTTTTACAATTAGAAGATTAACGATTGATTTTGAATTACAACATTTTCGATACAAACTTCATCACTATCACGTACGTATACATTACTATGTAACTGAACACTTTGAAAAGCACGTTAAGTGTATTTACGAGCTTTCGTTCGTGTTCCGTAATAATACTCCCACAACGACAAAGTGCCTAAAAAAAATTACAGATTAACGCACTTTTTCGATTAAATTAATCGAAATGTTTTTTTAATTATATTTTTAAACCTTACTACAGTATATAAAACGTCTTTGAAATCAAAGAATTTTGTTTTTCATGACGCAAACTTTCTTAAAAACGATTGACACGTTCGTTGTTGGCCTGCGGTTGATTTGTACATACGTAGAACATAAAAGAAATGCGTAAGTGTTTTCCCTCAAACGATTTGAAATGACCCTTACGAACAACTTTCACAATAAGAATAAAAGAAAGGTGGCTTTGAACTTCGACCTATCGGCAACCGCAACTTTTCGAAAAACTTTTAGTAACTCGACAAAGTTTGCGAAGTACAGAGACTTTTTTCCACGTGATATTTTCAAATACCTATTACGTATTATCAAATCTTTTTCAATTCTTATTGTGAGTGAAAATTCCTTTAGGTATTGTTATTATTAGGAAGAGTCGCAAATCTTATTCTATTTTTTAATGTTTGAAGTATAGGGTATTTTTTTATTTTTCCATTACTGGTACAAAAAAGTTTCAACTAAAAGTTATAGAATTGTATCTAAAGTTTCATAAAACGTATTAAAAATCCAGCGGCGTATTTATACAGTATTTAGTTGTTTTTTTTTTATTAATATGGGAAACCCTGTATATTATAATATTTTCGAGTAGATTTCTTTTCTCTGATTACGACTAATGCATAATTTATATACGGATGAATCTCAAACAAGTTCCAGTTGGTAATTTTGAATTTAAAATTCTTTTTATCTAAATATTGCTTTTTGTTCAGGTTGTATTAAGTCAAGATCTAACAGATCGTGAAAGATACATTTATCTAAGAAAACCGATCAGGATTAATTTAATACTGCGTCAAACATTCAGTGTATTGTGAATTTTGCACGTGAAATAGATATAGATTTTAGACGATTGTAAACTTAACATTGGTCGTATTCAGGGAAAGGTAGCGCTGTAGCGCTTTATCGAAGCGATGCTCTGAATGGTGTCTGCTTTACTCGCAGTGCTACAGCGCTTTAGAAAAGCATTAAAGCATATAAATTCCGCTTTAACGCTTTATAACTAAATAAAGCAATGACGCATCCATGCTTTCTAACCTAACAATTGCTTGTGTATGTTTTGGTTTATGCAAAAAATAAAGATGGCTTATAACGTTACAATTCGGAGACGAAGTCATTTCCCTTGCAGTAACGTAAGAAGAAAGGTTGAAGATATTACAAGGTAAGTTTTACATAAAAATTTGAGTGTTTTACAAACAAAATTGCCAACCTAAGAATTAAAAGCTGAAAAATAACTAGTACCAAAAATGTTTATTCAGGCAAGATAAAGCGTTACAGCGCTGCAGCGTTTCGACGCTACAATTCCCTGAATGCGACCATTGTTTTCAATTATAATCTTTTCTTCAAACGAATATGTGGCGTGCACGTTGGCGTTGGCACGAGTTGCGAAAGTATATGCTGCGAGTTACCCTTAATTTAGCATAACCTAAGTATCTACACATTAAATAATTGTTCGTAGTTTCCAGTTTTTACGTTTTCCCGTAAAAATCTCAGGTTACTTCTTGCTGCAGGTTTATAATCTAGGTTACATATTGGGACCTATACTCGACGTGTGAATTTAAAAACGCGCATACGTTTAAAATCCATGAAACTTCACTCTAAAATGCCTTTCAAACATTGCGACACACCCTATATATCTTGTATATATGACAATGTTGCAAAACGAGTAATATTTTTGAACTACAATCGCGAGCGTATGAACTAAATATAACCTACAAAATTTTTAAGTTAAGTTAGCACGATGCCGATTGCACAGGTAATAAATAATTTACGATTTGCCTATTTATTGTTAAATAACTACCAAATGTTATGTATATCAGTTGGCTAATGACGATTCGTCTGAAGATAAATGTAAAACCTTCATATTTCACGAAGAAGGGCACACTTTAGGCAACGCGTTAAGGTGTATCATTTCAAGCTAGTAAGTAAAAATTAGGATTTTATAAAATTAGAAATCTACAGGTTTATTATGTTTTCTTTTAGCGAAGACGTCGAATTTTGCGGATACACAGTGCCGCACCCATCAGAATTTAAGATGCACTTTCGAATTCAAATGAAATCTGGTCGTGCAATAGACACTCTTGGGAAAGGTTTGCAGGATTTAGTTAAATTGTGTGATCATACACTGGAAACGTTTAATGATGAATTATTAAGTTTTAAGACTGAAAATAATTTAAATACATGACCGAAATTAGACTACTATATTTTTACCTTTTTTATATTAATCGCAGACCAAATTGATGTCGTCGAATATAAATTAGGAATTAGTGTAACTGTATTAATGGATGTCTTTCATGTAAAATCAATCGTTTACATTTAATTATATTTAGCAATAGTATTTCAATCTTGCAACTAAACGTGGGCTGTTACTAAATACGTTTTTTCTTAGAAAGTAACTTGTTCTAGTAAACGTCATATTTAGTGAGCTTAACGGTAGTTAATCGAAATATTAAAATCTCAGAGGGCAGGGTGTTGTGATAGGTGAACTAGATAGTGTCAATTTTTGTATAATATCTACAATTGCTTTTATCTCTTCATTCACCATAATTATTCTTTTATTGCATGGCTAAGTGGATGTACTACCTCCAGGTGCTTCATACGGGATAGCCAAATTGGTGAAACATCTGAATGTAATACGTCTACTTATTATACCCCTTACGACTAGACAGCAACCCAATATACAAATATCATGGAAACAGACGCAATAATTATTCAAAATAAAAATTGATCACAAAATGTTAAAACACAATGTCAATTAATTTGTTAATATAAGAATAATAATCCAAATTGTGAAAATAAGTTTGTATGTCCTGGGCGAGGTTGCTTATACAAATAAATGGGCAGCACCTGCATTTCTTCTACATTCTCCATATATTATCAGTTTGTTCACTATTTGTAAACGTCTCTTATTTAATACTTAAAATTGACGTGGAGTGAAAACAACTCAAATACATTTAGATCAAATGGTAATTGATCCATTTTTATTATTTATAAACATTATTAACTTTTCCCATAGAAATTTGTTTGTTGGGTTGCGTTCTCAGAATGTAAGAGGCCCACATTGTGTGGTCTACCCTGTATATTCACTAAAATACCGTGCTTAGTCTTAATTACTACAAGCTTGTGCATTGCCAGAAGCATTTGCCGTGTCCATAGGTTTTAAAAAATGGTTAGATCTGATTTTCTCAAAAAGAAACCACCTTTTGACAGCTGACTCGGTTTGAATTCAAATTTAACAGCTATACAGGTGCCATCATCTTACGAATCGAGGGTGTAATACTTAAATTATTTTTTATTTACATGCATTTTTGCCCGTTCTTGCAAAAATGATTTTTTCACAGTTAAAAAAAACTGAAAATATGTTTGTAGGTATGTAGATGTTAAAATGTTCGTAAAAAATATGTATATATCATTTAAATTCGCTTAAGTACCTACCTGTCGATCAAAGACATTCCAACTGAGAATCTGTTGGGTTATTCAAAGAACTGAGGCTTAAAGTATGAGTAACTACCTTTAAAAATATGTTTATAGAAATATAAACAAGAAAATATCCGTTCTGTCTGGCCGTTTTTGGGAGGTATTTAATAAAAAATGCAGTTCACATTGCTGGTCGTAGTCGAGTTAAGCGAGGGTCATGTTAGACGGGCAAAGATCCATATTCTTTAATAGAAAGTGGGCGGTGGGTGGTCTATCATGCAGGCGGTCGTTTTCGCAGGTTTTACTGTATTATGTTCGGTAAGTTGCGTACTGATCGATCGGTGAACTCGACTACTGCTATCTTCACAATATACCGCATTTACATTCATTGGTAAGTTACTATACTTAAAATTGATTTATTTTGTAATATTGTAATTGTGTAGAAGAAAAGGTTAATATAATTTGTTTTTATTTCGAAATTATTATATGCATTATAAGGATGTTATAAAAAGCAATTCTTCTTATTTTGCTTACGTTTTTGCGAGGTTAAGTTGATTCCGTCCTTGAATGGCTGGAAGAATTATTTTTATTATTTTTTATTGAATGGTTTCCGATTTTTGTCAAAAATTTAATATTTATCAGAAGTAACAGCCGTATATATTATGTTAATAGATCTGGAGAAACAAAAGCGCAGAGGGTTGGGGAATAACTTCTTTTATTTAAGTAACAGTATATCATGGTACAATAACTATAAAGGTAAGATATAGGGGCGGTTCTGTGCATCGTTGAAGAGACGTCACTCGCGAGAAAATAACAGAAGTCCGACATTTTTCGAATACCGGTACGTTGTTTACATGTATAAATAAAATATAGTTTCAGCGTTGTCTTAAAATTGTCCCATCATAAATATAAGTTGACAACCAAACTAAAAATTTTGATATAAAAACTGCGTTATTCTGCTTTCCTCGCAACGAACCTGAATTGATGTTAAAGAGGATTCATTTGTGTTGCCGGTTGTTAACACTTCAAGAATTTGTTCGAAACATTTTAAAAATTACAATTTTGAGAGAAGAAAACCTTGAAATATCGATTATTTAATCAATTTGCCATCCATCCTACATGGCTATCATTTCTATTTTTAAATTTCCACTATATTGCTACGTACTATCACGGATGACGTCACTGCGCGAAGTTGTACGTGTTTAGAATACTCAGATATAAGTTATTATACCAGGCATGTAGTATGTATTTACAGCCTTTGTGTTAAATCTTTTGCATTATAGAATAAGGATTATTTTAATGGTATTGTTAATGTTAATAATGATCTCAGTTTTAAACTTATAAAAACTATAGGTATTGAAGAATTTAACTGAAATATATGGGCTCTGTATTTTTCATTGCATATTTTTACGACTTATTTTATGGGAATTAGATAGAAAAAATTCTTTTTTTTTAATTTTGGCCTGGCAAATTTAGCCCATATAGTCACAAACTTTGCGTTTTCTTTTGTGCCGTTTTCTGGGAGGTGATCTTATCACACCTGTGCTGGTTATGCAGTGTACTGAGCCTTCGCTTTTCTTTTAAAATCTAATGAAATCCACAAAAACGTCCACGAGGAGATTCGAACTCCCGACCGTTATTGGTTTGTTAGAAGAGCGCGAAGCTCTTTAGTTCTCTGCGTACAAGCCTCGCCGTGAATTTCACGAAACAAACTGCAGCGAACAAAAAACGAAGCGGTTACAGTATTGGCGAAACGTTGCAGATAGCGTGTTAAATAAATAAACGAACGCACTTTTTCGACAAAGTAAATTTGCTTAAATGGGCTCGCGTGTTAAGACGCAGGTGCGCGCGCAGCTTGACTTGCGGGACGGCCGAGAACGCCGATAAGAGCATTTTATCTATAGCTCAGCTATTTACAAGAAATTTTTAGAGGTGTTTAAACATATAAACGAACGTGGTGGGATTTAAAGCGAAAAAAAACGAAAGTAATCAGTTCTCTCTGCTGATAGAGGAAGTGGTGCAATTGCGGAAGCCTGTGGGTACACGGTGTCTCCTAGGCTTGACAGCGAGGGGTAATTCTCGTTGGAAGTCTTGGTGTACGTAACGCTGGAAGTCTTTAAAAGTCCTTGGAAATCCCTAAAAATCCCTGGAAGTCTTTGAAAGTCTCTGGAAATCCCTTGGAAGTCTTTGGATGTCCCTTAGAGTCTTCAGAAATCCCTGGAAGTCTTTAGTCGTTGGAAGTCTTGTGTACATATATTTTTTGGAGATTTACCCCTCGCTTGATAGGTACCGTAGACGAACAGAGAGTGTTAGAATTAATTTTTGTAGTTCTTATACAGGGTGTTAGTGAATTAACGTCGCGGAAGAAAGGTACATGTACCTTAGACTAATATAAACAAAAAATCTTAGTAACATTTTTGGATTTGAGCAAATTTACTTTTGAGGGGGGGAGGGTGTTTTCGTCCGAGAGATTAAACCAGTAGTTCCTCTTTAAACTTCAACAAGTGACATTGGAGGATTCTGAAAAGTACCGTTATCTCAGCTGGTATGCCTTTAGGTTACTACGATAGTAAACAGAAACTATTGTAGGGGTTGAAGTCGTAAATATCTTTTGCGGTCATTGATAAGTTTTAATGTAACAAATAGTCAAAATGTTTCGTCATTTAAGTAGATATCTAAGTAACTATTTGTTATTCATTTTATTTTAATCTTTTACATCTGCATATGTTGTTTTAATAAAATTTCTAATTAATAAATCAATTTCGATAACGACAAAACTCGAAATAACACTGAAAGTTACTAACACTCATTGCGTCATTATGGAATGTTTAGTTTTTAAATTTTGCTTTTGGTCCTTATGTTTGCTAAAAACCCACAAAATAAAGTACCTACTAGCGTTTAATTATACTTTAAAAGCCCGTAGAAACATTTCAATTTTTCAAAATCATAAAACTAGTACTGGCACCCCTTTTAGTTCAAGCCTCTCAATATTAAACGTAACTGTTCCAAAAACAGGCATGTTATTAATTATGTTAAATAAAGTAATCTAACTTTTACGTGTAAACCGAAAATAGGAATTGCATTCATAAATGAAAATATCCACAACAATCGGCAATCTCCTACAACGGGGGCCATAAATTAAAGAGAACAGATGTTTTAGCTGCTGACCCAACAGTCAGTTTCACTTTCCGAGTTCTTAAAAATCTTTAAAGGGAATATACCCGAGTAAGACGATTATCAAATTAATAATAGCAATAACTCGAAAATTATTGATTTTAGGAAACATTTTTATTTAGGTTTTTTTGTACGTCTTAATGTTACCTACCCGTAGTTTTTTTCCACGATATTAATTCATTAACACCCTGTATAGTCGCAGAAGAACGTTGCGGCGATATTTTCTTTTATCTACTTTTTCTTTGCAGCTCGCGTTTACGTCCATTGGCAGAACTGGTTGTCGCCCATCGATTTTCCCCCCCCCCCCATGGTGCTCTCCAGTGCTGGCCGAGTCCAAATCTTCGCTTCGACAATAAAAATAAACAAGTAGAAATATTTATTTTTAGAATTTCCACGATGATGTTAACGACCGAAGAATTCGCGAACGGTTTCCATTCGCTTTCCGGAACGACAATCGGCGAAAGACGTCGACGCTTCCACGACCTATTAAAGACGGCCAGCGACGTCGATTTAAATCGAATCGAGCCGAAAACGCCGCTCGAAGAAAACTTTAAAATACAAGCGCTGATCTATTTCAGGAGGTTGCCGGAACTGATCGACGTCCTAAAAAGCGAGAATCCAATATTTATAAGGAGACTGTTGAAAACGGATTCTTGGTTTTGGCAACGTGGCATATTTCAGCACGTCAACGAGGAAGAATTGGTGGAAGAGATTTTTCCGTGCGCCTCGTTCAACACGAAGGTTAAAGTTATAAATAAATTAGCTTTGCACGTCGACGACAAGAAACGCGGAGATAAAATTTTCGAAGCGGTCAAACAAAAGTACAATTTGTATTTGGCGGCAAAACTTCTGCCTTGTTGTAGCGAGAACGTTATTTTAACGTCGTTGTTATCGTCGCGGATCGAAATTACGCCGCGACAGTTGCTGATTATAATCAAGAAATATCCCGATATAACCGAATCGATCTTCAAAGCTTTAAATCAATACAGAGATAAAAATTGTTTAACGTACAAATACAAAAATGTTTTCAAATATCTGTTGAACAACGACAAATTGTTGTTTTTGAAGCTCTACGACGAATACAAACCGTCGTTTCGTTTAGGCGGAAGGGCGACCGAAAAATTTGTACTGAAAAATAAACGAGACGTGATCGACAACGGAAGCACGTTTTACAAGCTTTTGCACAAAAAGCGAATTAACAAAAGTGTGCATTCCGATTTCGAAGAGTTTTATTTAAACATGTTCCCTAAATCTCTAAACGCCTTTAAAAGCGACGTAAATTTTTATATAAACGTCATGAAGCACATGCCGTCGCATATGTCGAAAATAAATTTGATGTTGAAGACGTTCGAACGGTCTTACGGCGACGATATTTGGGACCACTGCGTGACTCCCGGTTTGCTGGAGTTGATGTCTGTCGACGAGAGGAAGACTTGGATGGAAAATCACTCGAAACCTGCGGAAATGTCGGACGTCGTGTGGATATGTCTGATGCGAACGTCCGTCTCGATACCGTTGCTCAAAAAGAAAATCAAGGAGGCTTCCGATGCAAAGGAACGGGCCCAACTTATCGGTTGCATGGTCGAAACTTGTAGAATAAACGACGATAGAGCTTCGCTGAACGAGGTGTGCAAGTACGTGCTGTCTCAGCATCGCAACGACACCAGTTCTCTGTTGATTTGCTTCCTAAAAAATTTGAAGAACTGCTTCGACGTCGACGCGCTCGCCGACGATCACTGGAAATACATGAACGAAATCATCCAGTTGCTCATGACGAGAAACGAAATGCCGTACTACTACAACGATTGGCTGCAATCGTACGTCAATTATCGTTTCGAAAAAGACCTGCCCACGAAGGAAATCTTAACGAAACTGTCGAAACGGGTGCATTGCGTCGTCGGGTGGCATCAAGGCATGAAAGAGAAACATCAGAAGAAGTGCTTGATTGTTTTGGGAGAAATTCTTCCCGAAATATGCAAAGACGATCAATCGAAACATTACGTCGTGCAATTTTTACACGACGTCGTGACTTGGAACGAAAACATCCGAAAGACGAAATTCCCTTGTTCGGTTACGCGCACGCTTTGAGCGTGTTTAAGCAGGTCGTAAAAGGCGAAGATTACGTGTATCGGGCCGACGCGATTATAATGTACTTTCTTCAATCGAAGCTCGTCGATAAAACCGAAAAAGGTCAATGGCTCGATCTTCTGTTTAACAAGAAAAATTTGTACGTCGCCACGTCGAACTTGGATTGGTTGATAAAATACGAAACGGATTTGATATTGAACTATCTCGAACCCGTAACGAATACTATTTTGAACATGTGGTACACGTGCGTAACGCCATTTTTTTGGCGATACAGTCGCAATTATACTCATCTAGAGATTCCGCAAAAGATAGCGCAAATTTGTTCGAAAATAATTAGCTCGACGGAGGAAAGCGATTCCGTGAAAAAGAACGCGATGACCGCGTTATCGATCATTTTGGAGCCGGAAGAGTTTCTGAAAATAATTGTACCGTATTACCCCGTGGAGTCGAAGATGGACGTGGAGAAAGAAGATCAAGAAGCGTACGGCATGCAACAGGCCATCACCGCTTGCCTCAAACACGTGATCCCGCCCTCGATCGTGCTCGAGAGCATTTCGCATTTCAGCAAGGGCGACTATTTAAAATACATACAGAGAGCTTTACATTCGGTCTCCCATAACGCGGCGGAGAACAACTTAATCTCGTTTTACAGAGGAATGATCGATCGGCCGGTTTCGGTCAGGAAGCACGCGATCTATCACACGCTGAAGGTGTTGAATTGGCACGAAATTAAGGGCATGTTCGAAACGTTCGGGGAAACGGAAAAGAACGCGTCCATACTTAAAGTGGTCTTCAAAGGAACGTTCAATTACTTCGTGAAAAATCCGAACGAGTACATGTGGAACTTGGTGAAAACCAACATCAAAACGGTCGACGTGGAGGACAACGAGGCGTGGGAGGTGTTGATGGACATCGACAAAGTGCCCCGTCAGTATTTGGCACAGTATCTCGCGTTCACCTTCGAAATTATCGAAACCATTCGAACGGTAGATAATAAATTGGACGAAGGGAAAAAGAAATTGATCGGCGCCATTCGCGCCGGATTTGATTCCTCAACTTCCCGACGAGTTTTGCATGGGGATGATACGCAAGTATTTTACGAAATCGGACTTTCAAGACGTGATCTTTTCGTTCGCTTGCATGTACGTCGTTTACGCGGACGTTAATTTGCAGAGTGGACGCGTCAATGCGATTTTCAATGTTTTAACGGAACACGGCGTCGCCGCACGGCACGATTCTGATGGCAATCGAACGAAGGGCCGTAAATTAATTTACAATTTTATCAGAAAGTTCTGTTCGTACTTTTTGGATAAAAAAATATCTTCCAAAAGCGCTCTCGTCGAATTCGCGAGCCTCTGGAATAATTTGTCGAAACCGCATGACGCTTTCGACGAATATCTGTACTTGGAGTTCACCGCCATCTACGTGGATTTTGTTAACCATAAATGGGACTATTCGAAACTCGGCGACGAACTGGGCAAAATATCCAGTTCTTTATTCGGCCTTTACGGACTGTCGATTGTTAATTTATTTGGGAAATCGCTTAATTCGTTTATTGAACACTTTTTGAGCGGAACCGACGACGTTCTGGAACTGAATCGATTGGAATTGATCGAAAACATCGTCGCGCACAAAGACAATCCTCATTATTTATTGGTGGCCGTTTGTTTGTTATCTGAAAACGTTCCGAGCGTGCCGCGCGTGAAATTAGCCTACAACCGGATCATTTCTGCACTGGAATGTTGCGACGATTCCGCGGTGAAGTTCTCCCTATTGGGCCACTACGCCGCTTTGAAAGCGCCCACCAACGAAAATAAGTACGAGAAGGCGGTTAAGTATAAATCGCGCAGGGGAATGTTTACGTACATCGAAGAATATTCGAGCAAATATAAAAAATAGTATATAAATAGTAACGAGGAGAAAATTTAGATGCGCACCCGCTTTTCATACGCATTAGTGATACCGTCGACCGGGGCGAATTTGAAGCGGGGGGTTCAAACCAATTTTCCCCCGTCAAATTTCTTTCCTGCAAACGCTCAGTTAAGCAGTTCCGACAAACTGAAGAATAACGAAACGGGAGGAAATTTCGACCAAGAACGTGGTTCGAACCTCCGTCACAAAGTCACCCCCGGTCGACAAAAGAAATGTTAACCAATAACGAGTGCCTTTATGTAATAAATAAATTACCGCACCACCTACCTCAAAACTAATAAATGATTATTTATGTAAACAGTATTAATAACTCAAGATGATAAACCATCAGTTTTTATTGTTTTATTGTAAAATGATATTGATTGATTGTTGATTTTTATATATCTAGGTAACTATATGTTTAATATATACACGTATATGTGAAATAGAATTTTGTGTTTAATATTTTACAATGGCAAATTCTTTAGAAAAAGAAAACGATGGCCGAACGCCACATTGCATTACTTATTGCTTTCTTAGTTCTTCGTTGTGTGGATCTCCCTATATATCATGACCAAAATATAAACTGCTAAGTTGAGGACGAGTAGAACCCAGAGGAAGAGATCCAATGTGTTCCACTGAAAAAATCCCAAAGAGATGTTTTGGATTTTTTCCGACCTCGACCTCTAAATCACGAAAATATAGGTCGTTCGTAAAAATTATGCACATACAGGGTGTCCCAGAATAAGATGGGTACGGAACAACCACAGATTCCCGATATCAAAATGAGTTGATTTAGTCCAACTTACCTTATTAGTACCAAGTCGTTGCGTTTGTTTTTTCTGTTTAGTAAATTTTCAGGAATTTTTAATTTTCGAATTTTCAAAATCTTAAAGTCGAGCACCTTATAACCATAGTTTTAATTGTTGTTTTATTTGTTTAATTAAGATTTAATTTGTTCGTAGTCGCGTTTTATTTTTAATTGTGACCGATATCTTGAAAAGTCGATTAAATTAAATTAAAGCTCTCAATTAAATTTTACTAGGAAAACTTTTATGTTTGAAAAGATTGAAAGAGATCGAATTTTTTCGAAAATTGGCCGTTTGTTTTATCTAGGCGGCGCAACAATTTTGAGCTCTTAAAGGGCACTTCACACACCCATTCGTACGCCAAGTAATTTCTCTCGCCAATAATAACAAAACTTTATGCCAAGAATTTTTTTAGTAATAGCTTTTTAATAGCTAAAACTTCTAAATTAATATTCATTTCTCTTTTAATTATAGGAACATTAATTTCAATTTCAGCGTATTCTTGATTCGGCATATGAATAGGTCTAGAAATTAATTTACTTCCTATTATTCCAATTTTACAAATAAAAAATAATTACCTTTCAGCTGAATCTTCTATTAGATATTTCATTGTTCAAGCAGTGGCATCAACATTTATTTTAATATCAATTATTATATTGTCATTTAAAAGAAAAATCACATTTAATGATTTCATTAATTCAGCCCCCATGTTAATAATAAATTTAAGACTTCTGATAAAAATAGGAATAGCTCCGTTCCATTTTTGATTTCCTGAAGTTCTTAAAGGATTAAGGTGATTAAATTGTATCCTTATTTTAACATGACAAAAATTAGCCCCCATAATTTTATTAATGTATATCATAGAGTTTTCAAAATCGATATTTATTATTATTATATCAGGAGTGGTAATTAGAGGAATTTTAAGACTTAATCAAACTAGATTACGAAAACTAATAGCTTATTCTTCTATTAATCGTATAAGATGAATAATTAGATCAATAATAATTTTCAAATCAATTTGACTTATCTATTTTATTATCTATTCAATTTTATCATTAAATATACTTTTAATTTTCAATTATTATAAAATCTATTTTATTAATCAATTATTTCAATCATTAAATAATTTTAGATTAATAAAACTTATATTTATCATGAATTTCTTATCATTAAGTGGAATTCCTCCATTTATTGGATTCTTACCTAAATGACTAACAATTCAAGCTCTAATTAATGAAAAAATATACTTATTAACCTTAATTATAATTTTTGTATATATACGAATTTCTCTATCTTCGTTAATTCTTAATAATAATGAACATAATTGAAAGATTAATTTCACTAATAAAAGCCCATTTTTACTAACATTAAATTTTATAATAATTTCAAGATTAGTTTTAATTACTTTAATGTTTAATATTTAAGGATTTAACTTATATTAAACTATTAACCTTCAAAGTTAAAAAAAAGACTATCTTTAAACCTTAGGTTTAAGATACACATCACCTTCAAATTTGCAATTTAAAATCATATTTGAATATTAAACCTTAGTAAAAAAAGATTAACTTCGTAAATAAATTTACAATTTATCGCTTATACTCAGCCACTTTACTAAACAAATGATTATTCTCCACAAATCATAAAGATATTGGAACATTATACTTTATTTTCGGAGCCTGATCAAGAATATTAGGAACTTCCCTTAGTCTTTTAATTCGAGCAGAATTAGGAAAACCTGGAACCTTAATTGGAAATGATCAAATTTACAACGTAATTGTAACTGACCATGCTTTCATTATAATTTTCTTCATAGTTATACCTCTAATAATTGGAGGATTTGGAAATTGATTAGTCCCCCTAATATTAGGCGCCCCAGATATAGCATTCCCTCGAATAAACAATATAAGTTTCTGACTTTTACCACCATCTTTATCTCTCTTTATAATGGGAATAATTTTGGAAAATGGAGCAGGAACAGGTTGAACAGTTTATCCACCTTTAGCTAGAAATATCGCTCATAGAGGATCATCAGTAGATCTAACTTAGCGGTTTATTTTTTTAACTTTGAAGCAGTTTATCCAACAAAACGCAGCGACTTGGTTCTAATGTAAGTTGAGCTAAATCAACTTATTTTGATGTCAGGAATCTGTGGTTGCTTCATGTCCACCTTATTATGGGACACCCTGTACATAATCAAATCTTGTGGGCACGATCTTGGTCGCAATTTTTGAGCGTAGGAGACCTAAATTTGGACGGTATATTGTGTTTACGAATACGAAGGGCGAGATCGCGAATCGGCCAAATCGACCGACCCATTTCAAAATGGCGGACGTTCAAAAATTTAAACAAAGTTATCGTCATTATTAATTATCGGATCGGTAAAGTGAAATATGTTTTAGAATCACTATACAATTCTCTATCATTGGAAATAATTGAGTTTTATTGCACTTATAATTAGGTACTTATCCAAAACCGCATCAAATAAATTAAAAATAAAAATAAAATAAAAACCTTATTCTTTTAATTTTTATTAATTATTATGATTCATGAAATAAATATCTGCATACTTTTTATTTAAAAAAATGTTTAAATAGTTGATTATACTTATCTCCATTGCCTAACGGTATTATTCATGGCTTACATGTAAATCAAAATAAATGTTTGTCATATAAAATATTTGTTTAATAAAAATTAATTAATTAATTAATATAATATCGTAAGTAATATGTAAGTGTGGTCCGATTTTTCTGACAATAGGTATTTTACGTTCAGGGAACGCGTAACGCTCGCGAAAATTTTTTTAAAAACAACTTTAAACAATTAAATCACGAGTCGTATTTGGCAAAACTACAACGAAATAAATCGAAACATTGACCATGTCTGCACGCGCAAAACAACGCCGATTTTATCAAAACCGGGGGGGCGGCGACTTATTCTTAAATCATTCGCTTACATAACGTATGCGAAAATGACGTCATACCAATCGGCTTCTGTAGAAATCTTTACGAATGATTCGAGAATTTGGCCTTCTCTTCGTCCTTAAAAACCGACGTTACTAAAGTCGCGTAAGTTGCTAAACCGGCGAAACTAAAGGTAGACGTGCACGTTACGATGCGACGTTGTCCCTCGCCGCCATCTTGAGAACTGAACGAATACGAGTTTTACCGTAACGTGTACGTCCGCCTTAAAACTGGCGTCAGAACCTATTTACGCGACACATAACGCCGCTTTTGCCACAAACCGATTTTATAAAATCGGGCGTTGGTTTGCGGTCAATTGTTTTCGAATCGCCCAAAAACAAAATTTACGAGCTCGACGTTACCGTGACGACTGTAAACTTTTGTCAACGCTCGAAATAAACAAGTGGCAGATTTTCAAAATTTCATCTTGTTCAAATAATGATTTAAATAAATTTCAACGAGAGGATCGGAACAGCCGCTCAAAGCGTTAATAATTTCATGGTGTTTGCTTTTTATGTGAGCATTGTTTTTGATATTGTATTCTAGCAACGACATGGCGGTCATTAAACAGGCCGTAGTCGTGCTACTTTTAATCATGCCCTCGATCAAATTGTATCGATTCGTGTCACAACAACCTACTCTACCGTAAAAGGTGAAGTACTTGATAAAAGTCTTGAGAACGTCACAGAGGATTGCAATTACAACGTCTCCGTATTCGCTCGCCAACGAATCGCTCAGTTTTGCTAGTTTATGTCCAATTTGGTCGTACGAGTAGTTGCTATTGACGCTGTCGACGTAAATTAAACAAAGTCGCAGATATAAATGTTGATCCATCGCTTTACGAGGGCTTATAAGGTTATTCCACGAAGATGCAAAATTCGAAATGGTTTGCCTGGACGGACGCTTGGTATTTGTAAGTTCCGAGAAGAATATTTTCAGAAAGTCGTTGGCCACGTGCCTGCGGCCATTTTCCAGCATGCAATCCTTCATAATCGACATTATCACGTCGATGTGTTCTTCCCGTTCGATTTTGTTGACGCAATAAACGATCAACTTGGACACGAAGCAGTGAAGAGCGAAAGTCATCTGTTTATATTCCTCCACGTCCTCGGTTCTTTTAGAATATCGATCGGTAATTTTGTAACAGAAGTCTTTGGGGAGTTTCTGGATTACTTTTGGGGAGAGCGTTCTCAGCAACTGATATTTTTGCGCTTCGTTGTCGCCCGACGCGTTCGGGCATTTTTCCAAAACGTCCCAAAGAAACAAGACGTATTCGATCATGTATTCGGGCGGGATTTTGTCGACTTGCATTAAAAAATCGAAAGCCTCTCTGTCTTCGACGTCGACTAGATCGACGTTTGTTTTCTACCAAATGCACATCGAAGTAATGTCCGAATCTTGCAGGAATTTCAGATGTAAAACTGCCATCTTTTAAGTAGGAAGTTTGCGCGCCGTAAGAGTTTTTCGTGTTCGGCGGACTTAGATTGTCGAATTTGTCGCGTACGGACGATTTGTCGAGTACTCTTAGTGTAAGATGGAATGCGTGCTTACGTACGGAAACTGCGCGTTCGGATAGCGCGTCGAAATACGCGGATAGTTTGTTTTCGTTGACGTTACCGCATATCGAATATAGAGAGCTCAGAACTAATTTGAAATAATCGCCTTTGCAGAAATTTAACACGGCAGCGAGGGGTGCCGATGCGGGGGTCACGTTTTTAAGACAACCAGTGTACGCTTTTCGCAGCCGATAAATCAGTTTGGATTCGTCGGTGTGGACGTCGGCAGTAAGGCTGGTCGAATAATGTTCGGAGACGATGTCGAGAAACTGGCCCGAATTTAATAAGTACGAGAGAGCTATTATCGAATTTCTTTTGAACGCGTCTACTCGCGGTTTCGTGTTGACATACTTAAAGCAAATAGACGACATTTTTTCCGGTATAGTTAAATGATGATAATTTCTGCAAAATTTCCAAAAGAAGAAGTTCCATTTTTTAAGTGCAAGTTTCGCGACAACGTCGATATTATCGAGAACAAGGGCGGGCTTGTATTGTAATAACCACGTTAAAATGTTTCGGTTGCCGCCGTAATGGACGTCTAATCTTGACAAGCACAAATTATACAAGTCGCTTCCGTCGATTTCGTCGGATTTCAATTGCAAACAGTAATGTATTACTTTTTGCGCGGCCCTCGCACTTTGGCGATCGATTAAAATTTCCCTCAAACGACGAATATTTTCGCGAGAAAATATGGAAATTTGATCGGCACGGTGTCGTTCGTTCCAATCGATTACGGCCCCCAAATACGTCGCGTATTTACATTTTAAAGTACAATCGCGAAATATCTGCGGGAGCAGTTCGCCGGTCAATAACAAACGGTGCTTCTCCAGTTTCGGATCGTTTTCGAAAAGATTCCATTTGCAATACGCCATCTGTAAATATTCGGTTAAATGCCGATCGATCGGTAGATTTTTTAGCAGACGATGACGAATACGAATCGCGCGAAATTTAGCGTCGAGGTCGAAAGTTTCGCGATTGATTTCGAAAATTTGTATCAGCTCGTCGATGTGGAGCCAGTGTTCTTCGTCCAAAGTTTCGGCCTTAAAGTGTCGCTCTAATGCGATCAGAAAAGCGCGGCGAACTGTGACGTGATCGTTGCGATGCTGCGCGACCACGTATTTACAAACGTCCAACAAAGCCGAGACGTTTTTATTGATTTTGCACGTCTCGACCAAATAAACTAGAAGCGTTTCTCTCGTTTTAACGTTGGAACTCAACGAAATTCGTTTCTTCAACAACGGAATCGACTCGTCGATTCCCAAATAACAAGTCCATTGATCCTCCGTCATGAAGTTCGGCTTAATCGCGATATTTTTACGACGTTCCAAGGGAAGCAATTCTAATATTGCCGTATTGTAACAACTGGGCCGCGTGAATAATTCTAAGCCGTACGCTTTTCGAAAGCTCTCTTCAAACAACGATAGTTTCTCCGTATCTGACAATGAACGTAATCTTTCGACGAAAGAGAAGAGGAAATGTAACGAATTGGGAAAGTTTTCGATTGAACTTGGAAATAAATTTAAATAAAATTCATTAAAGTCCCCTCTTAAGCTCTTAAAACATTGTTTTTTATGTAGAAGTTTGTGAAGGTTTTTCGCATAGCTAACGACCATTCGTTTATTTACTCGAACGAATTTGTGAGTCGTCCGCCAACCCAAACGTAGCGAAAGATCGTATTTAATAAATAATTTTAGAAAAACTGAACTGTTCGTTAACATTATGTGTAAAATGACTTTGCGCAATTGAATGACGTTTGTGCCGACGTTCGCGTATGAAGTTTCAAATAGGGATTCCGATAATTCCGGGTACTTTTTCACGATGATTAATAATTGTTTTGACGACAATCTGCTACCGCATTTCTCAATAAATAGCAATACACGATTTTTACTACAACACGGCAACAGTTTCAGAGCCAAATATAAACCGTACTTGCTCCTGATCGCATCGAAAAACGAATCCCCCCGTTCCGAATTTTCCAAATGAAAAGCTAACTTGTTCAAAATCTTAATTTAACATTAAAAGAAACGTACGGAAAAACGTCGGTCGCCAGCCGTTCGGCAGTTAAATTTTGAAAGGCCCCTCGCCAAAACCAAGCGTTCCAGCTTGATAACTTTTTTAACGAGCGCGGGCTTCTCGCTTTTTAAGACCTCCAAAAGTTGCGGAATTTTCTAAAACGAATCAACGACTCCACCTTGAACGTTTCCTCGAGAGGCGTTTTCGGTTGCAACAAGGAAAACTGAATTTTATCGTTGAAGTTTCGGACGTCGCCGAGAAGGACGTGCAGATTTCTTCGTCTCTCTCCAATCGTGAAGCCGTTCAAAGTGTGGAAACGCGAAATAAACTCTTCAGTTGGGTTCGACATGATGAAGTGTAAAAATTTCTGCGAACAAAATTAGATGTGAAAATATCGATTGAAAAGTGCCGTTGTTGTTGATTGTGAGTGTCATTAGTACAGTCAATACGAGAACGTACATTTTGGGTAAGGCAACGATTTTTTTTGGGGGGTATCGGCCGTGAGTGTAAAAGTGAGTTTCAGAGACTGAGGACGTTGTCATTCAATAAAAAAAGTAATTAGGTTCAATTTTAGATAATTGTGTTATCTACAAAAATGCCCTTTAACAAAAATTTTGTCGGACTCGCAGTTACGGAAATAAATCAAAAACTAATTGCACCCTTCTTTTCAATGTGGCGACCGAATGACAACGCCGCCAGTCCCGGAAACTCCGTTTTACACTAACGACCGACTCCACAAAATTCAAAACAAAAATTGCCGCCTACCCAAAGTGCACGGTTGTCATTTTTTTAACGTCGGATTTATTGTGCTACGTGTATTTCAAAATATCCCGATTTGAAATTAAATCATGGACTGATTAAAAAAACTATACTACAATATGCAGGGTACGTCACGACGAGTATTAATTAGAAGTACATATAAAGAAAAGTAATAAAGGTCTAAATCTAAAATTATTTTAATATAAAGGACGTAACCAGTTACCATTATTTCCAAAAGATCAAATTGCAAATCTTATTACCTTCCTGTACAGGGCAACAATAATCTACCTGTGTTGCATGGGTAATTTTGTTATTGCAGGAGTTAGAGAGTCAATTAAATCAGCAAAGTTGGGCAGAATCTCAAGGCACATTACAGGGTGCGCCAAAAGTTCTGCAACTTTTTTCAATTCGTCGATTTTTCTTCGTTGTGTGTCAATTTTCGCGCTTTCTTCGTTTGAACATGTTATTTCAGTCGTATTCATGCTGTTTATCTGTTATTCCAGTCGATCCGCTTCCATTTTTGAAGTTTGCCGTGTCTCCGAAGAAGCTCGCCACGCTGTCGTTTCGTTACACAAGCTGGAATGGAAGAATTGCCGGATTTCCAGAACGCTGAAGTTGAAGAAATATGATGTGTCGCGAGTCCTGAAGCGTTACAAGGAAACTGGAAGTGTTGCAGATTGTCCTCGAAGCGGAAGACCCGTCGAAGTGCGTACAAAAGCTATGAAGAATCGAATTCGATGCCGAGTGAAGCGAAATCCGGAACGATCTCTTAGGAAGATGGCAAAAGAGCTGGAAATTGGCGAATTGTGAAGGAAGATCTGAAGCTCGTCTCTCACAGGAAGATCGCTGCTCACGTTTTGACCGACAAAATGAAGGAGAAACGGCTTGAAAACTGCAAGAGGATGTTGGCCGTGGTCGCAAGTCGAGGTTGCCAGAAAATTCTCTTTTCAGATGAGAAGCTTTTCAACCTGGAACCCGTCCATAATCGCCAGAACGATCGCATACTGCTACCAAAAGGAACTCCTCGAGCTGTGAACATCGAAAGAAGCCACTTCAGCAAGGATTCCGTGATGGTTTGGGCCGGAATCACCGCAAAAGCCAAAACGAAACTGATCTTCCTGGAAAAAGGCGTCAAGATCAACACCGAAGTGTACCAGAACGCTGTTTTGAAGGCCGAAGTGGTTCCTTTCGCCCAGAAGCACTTCCCGGACGGCAACTGGATCTTCCAACAAGGTTGGGCCCCGTCCCACGGATCGAAATCGACGATGGGTCTCTGTGCGCAGATTTGTCCTGCGTTTTGGGACAAATCGTTTTGGCCTTCAAACTCCCCCGATTTGAATCCGCTCGATTTCTCGGTTTGGAGTATCTTGGAGAGCAAGGCGTGCGCTACAAAACACGCCAATGTGGAGTCCCTGAAGTGCGCTCTACAGAAAGCATGGGACGATTTGGACCAGAAGACCCTTGCGAAAATCGCGAAAAATTTCAAGACCCATTTGGAGGCCTGCATCGAAGCTGAAGGCGGCCATTTCGAACACTTGTTGTAATTGTGTAAACTACTTGTTGTTTCCATTGTTTACACCAAATTTCGCATAAATCCGTTGAGTTTTCGAGAAAATATGGCAATTTTAAAAGTTGCAGAACTTTTGGCGCACCCTGTAGATGCCGGTTTAACGTTTGACATACATTTCCATCTTTTTGAAATATTTCGAAAAAACTAAAAACGTGCGATTTTTTTAATGTTCTATAATTGCATAACCATATATTCTAGAACCAAAGATATTTTTACGTAGAATTATAAATAAATATCTATAAAAAGTAATAGATTTCTCAATTTTTGAGATATAGCCCAAACTTACTTTTTTTTTAATGGCAATCATAGTAGCCTATGGATTCATTGAAAAGCTTATTTTTCGCTGATATCAAAAATGTATAGGTTGTCATATCCGTTTCTGTGAATTTTTTCAGATTTTGCAAAAAACTGAAATTAGTGATGATAATTAATAATTTATTAACTAAGAATGCCTTGGAATTGAGGAACTAATTGCAAGTCGTAGTTTTTTGTTCAATAACTCATCATCAAAAACAATTCTAATTAAATAAATAAAATACTTATTGTTAGTAACTATTTTTATGGATAACCGAACTAAATAATGAATTTATGTAACTATAAGTGTCCACCATTTTCTTGGACACACAGCCGACATCGTTTTAATATTTCACCTTGCACTTCAATTAATGTATTATGTCTTATTTTTATTTTGAGATCATTAATGTTATGCGACTTTTCTTTATGCACTTCGTCTTTGATAGTTCCCCAAAGACAAAATCAAGGGGGGTTAAGTCCTGAGACCTGGGAGGCCACGCAATGGGACCTCCGTTACCTATCCAATTAGAAAATCTTTTACGTGCTCCATCGTGTTGGAAGTCGACAAATTTTGTATGGAATTCAATCGTCCAACATTCCTTCTAATGGATTGCATAAAAATAACAATTACCTCTGCATTTAGATTTTCCTCATAAAAATTAGGAGTGAGAATTTTTGTTTCAAAAATGCCGCACCAAACGTTAATAGAAAAAAACGTGTTGATTTCGCCTTTCAACCGTTAAGTGTGGATTTTCCCTGGCCCAGCAAATATAATTTTGTCTATTAAATAAACCATTGTTTGTAAATTTGGCCTCGTCCGTAAATAGAATTGATTGACAAAAGAGTTCGTTTCTTTCACTTTCATCAACGGACTGCATAATTTAATCTTCTTTTTAAATCTGTTGGGTACAATGGTGGTGATAAGGTTTAAAACTATTTTGTTTTAAAATTATTCTTGCTTGTTTTCTGGATACATTACACTCAAGTCCAATTACTTATACTGTTTTAAATTAGTTTCAAGTTTCGCAAAAATCCTTTTATCTGGCTGTCTTCTTTCCATGTATGTTTGCAGATACAATTCAATGCATTTGCATCACGATTACAGTTGTAATACCAAAATTGTAATTGCATTTCTTTTTTCCCATTAATAAGCCATTTTTTTTACTAATTTTACCACAACTATGTAATACATTTACATCCGTAATTATCAACAAAACAAAAGAGAACTAAGTTTGACAATTAAATTAGTTTTGTTGTTTTTCAATTCCAAGGCACCGTTGTTATACTATGTAGTTAATGATTTATGAATCATCATCACTAATTTCAGTTTTAAACATATATGACAACCTATACATTTTTGAAATCGGCAAAAAATAAGCTTTTTAATGAATCCATAGGCTACTATGGTTGCCATTAAAAAAAAGTAAGTTTAGGCTATATTGGACTTTTTATAGATACTTTTTATAATTCTACGTAAAAATATCTTTCGTTCTAGAATATGTGGTTATGCAATTATAGAAAATTAAAAAAATCGCATGTTTTTAGTTTTTAGAAATATTTAGAAAGCGAACTGGCATCTAATGTGTCTCGAAATTCTGTTCAACTTTCTAATTCATGTAATAACAAAGTTACCCATACAACACAAATTATTGATTACCCTGTATATTATTCTAACCAAAGTTCGTCGTGACATACATACCTTGTATAGGTAACATTTAATTACTAACCTTAACTGCTATACGTTATGTATTTATATGTATACCTACCTATTAAGTAATTAGGTTTAATACGAACTCCAAATGTCTAACTATCTAACAGTTATTAAAACGTTCGTAACGAAACAATTAAATAAATGATGAAAAGGGAAAAACATCCGTGTAAAATCACAAGAACTGTTGCCACATTTACTTGAGTAGGTACGATGAACTGTATTATTGTAGGCCGCTAAATTATGTACAGATAGGTATAAAATAAATGTGTAGAATTAACTCCATCAAAGTCTTACAATTTGTAAAAACGATACAAATAGGTATAGTACATTCTCTGAGCTCCACCCAAATCGCCTAACAAAAGAATGTGAAAGATTACAAGTATTTGCCTGGATACACAACGATACCGGTTGTTGTTGAACGCTAAAAGTAATAACAGTATTCAGAAAAACTTGTAGGGCCCCCGAGTGGGGGGCCGTTTTCAAGTATTGAAGAAGACATATTGTTACTGCACATTAGCTGTATATCTAAAAATATGAATATATTTTAAATTGATAGATAGTCGGGAACTGCCGAAGCCAAATAAAAACAAACTTTTAAACGCAAAAAATAAGCCACGAAACCGTGGTGGCGCAGAGAGTTAGTTGCTTGACTGGCCTCATAGCGTACTCACGATTGCGGGTTCGAATCTCGCTACAACTATGTGAGCGTTATAATCCCTACTAATTCAAAATTAATATCACAACAAAAAATAGACTGATCAATTGGCTCCGCTAACGGCCCTGTAATAATAAAAAAAAGCTGTCCCTGCCAACAAAGCTTGTAACCCAAAGGATGGACTATACCCAGTTTTTGAACACAGTAATAAATAATGTTGTAGGTACTTGAAGTACGCGAGCTGCTAAAATTGCATAAACGAAAAAGTTATGTTTTAGTTAAAAATAATCAATGCATAATAAAAATGTTTGCCCTTTTGTGTAAAGTACTTGGAAAACTTTGGATGTTAGAAAGACGATCCGTTTATTAGATTTGAAACAGTTATGTTAGAGAGGGCTTGTGCCATCTAACCAGCAATTACTACACTATTGCAAGTAAAACACTGCAGGTGCTCATTCTAATATAAGACTTTCTGTTAAATTAGTTGGTTAAACGGCTCACAGATAGCAGCGATATACTATTGTATTGGATTTGAAACAGTTGCCATCAACGTGCTGCCATCAAACCAGTAATTTCTACGCCACCATAAATGGAACATTACAGATAGTTATTCTAAGACTTTCTGTTAACTTAGTTAGTTAAACTGCTTATAGATTGCAGACAGATTTAGAAGTTTTAAAAAATTAAACAAATTTTTCAATATTTTTGCGACGACCAAACTGTGAAAAATGCATACATTCACACATTCAATTGTTGCTGAAAGTTAATTTGAAAAATTACAAATAACTAATTAAACCTAATTAATTAAAAGTGCATAAATTTACACCATTAATGCCCGTTTGGTAAGTTAACAGTCGAATAACGAGTCGTCTGATAAGTCAAATCAGATGGTTAAATTTCACTGTTATTCATCAGTAACTCTGTTTAACAGTCAGTTATTATTATTTAAAGCTCTGGTGAATACTGGTTAGTTGCTTCAACAGTCGGTTGAAATTTAGTGGTTTGTCAAACACCTTGTGAATACGGCCGTAAATAATGTTACCGAAAGTTGAACATTACAAGCAAATAGGCCGACCGCGCGTAAAGAAATTCGTTAGTCAATCGATAACGTCGCGGCCCGTGTGCAATCGTTGCACACGCTACTCGGCCAATCGAATACTTTCTAATCGTTCACGCAATATCCTTGCACACGAGCAGTTTGATTACTAAATAGAGGACGCTTTTAAAGTGTCGAACGTTAAAATTTTTACTTTTGTTACTTGATATTTGTGGTCGTCGGAAACAGTATACAATTGTATATAGGTGAAATAGGTGAATTTGATGAAATATTCTTTCGGCACGTGTTAAACGCTATACTTTTTCGACGACCACAAGTATTTTTATTAGAAAATTTTGATTTTTGACTTAGACACTTTAAAAACGACCTCTATTAATAATTAGTAATAATACTGTTTGTGCGTACGATTGCGTAGACAATCGTTTCTATAGTGATCGGTTTTGGTGCAACTGGCTCTTAGAGTTCGTCCAGTGTTGAACGAGTCCTGCCAATCATTCTCTTCAAAGCCCTATTAACAGCAGGCGCACGGTATTGTATAAGCAAGAAAAAAAACACGGCACATTGCTGTGCCGCTCGATTTCGAAGTGGTTTGAAATAATTTATACTTAACGCTCATTGGTTGCTAGGCAGAGTTCGTGCGCGACCGGCACCACCCCCCCGATCCTATTTCTACGCCGAACGAACTCTAGTAAAATTTCGTTAAAGAAGTTTAAAGAAACACGTTTTATCGGTTTATGTGCGAGAAGTATTTTCTTCGAAAGTTTTTTTGCACGTTACTATAATTAAACAACGCGACGTATACCTGGATTTTCTAACATATCTTTGTGGCGAGGTGTGTTCTTCTGTCTTATACAGGAAATGTACAATTTGCCCCTAACACGATATTCGTGACATCTCCAGACTTCCGCGTCAAGTAACAAACGGCATGTTTTGTTTAAGTGCTATAAACATACGTTAATAAATTGGACCGACAGAAAATTTTAGATCTACACCTGGCAATTTTGGATTACGTTCGTATTATAAAACGTACATAACTACGATGGCACGCACAATCGGTTTGGTATTTACTTTATTTTAATGCAATTTGCCGAAATTACTGTTAGGGTGCGAAAAAGCAAAACGAGAGCATTTCCGCGTCGTCAAATGTGAACATAAAACCGTTTAAGCGATAGATAAGCGATACTACCGTTTTAGAATAATTAGCTTCTTGCTTAAGAAATTTAATTTCCACGAATCTGCCAAGAACAATGGGAGATATTAAGGTAAGCAGATGTAAATATTCATGTATCGGTATAACAATAGCCTTGATTACTGACACGTTCTATTCGATCTACTTAGAAAGTCGATCTCTTCCTCCGATATGATGTGTATTTAAAATTGCATTTATGAAAGTCATATTTACGGTATTTAACGGAATATTAATTTGTATAATTATCAATTGGAATGGGAAAATTACTTTCTTTAGTAAAAGCGGCTCTACGTACATTTCGTAAGTCGCGAGTTATTTTTGCTTTTAGTCAAATAATTTAAAATTCAATGGGAAAGTTGCTTTTGGAGATGTTTGCGGTGGCACTTTATAATTTGTACAGGGCGTTTCAAAATTGCCGAGGGCATACAATTAAATAGTTTTTTTTTTGGTTTATTGCAAAATTGGCGGCGCTTTTAAATTTTTCGGCGTGTTTTGCAAAAAATAAGACGTCTTGCACTCTCATCGCGCGACGCGTCGTTTTCGAGAATAAACAACAAAAATCGACGTTTATTTCATTATACCGTTTGCAAACTTTGGGAAGTAACAGTATAAGCATACAGATGAGAAAAACCCCGTATAGACTTAAGTTCGAAGATGCTTAGTTTCCGAGATAAGTGCCAATATGCATTTTCGTAAATTTTAACACCCTGTATCTCGGAAACTAAACGTTTCCGGAGATTACTTTATTACAAAAAAGTGTTTAAATCTGAACAATAGGAATTAGTAGTTATTCTGAAACATCATGTATAAATATTTTTAAATGCACAATTGAGTGTAAATCTTTTTCGCACGATATTTTTACAAAACGTCCAATTTATGCATTTAATGGTTTTCGGAAAAAAAACAAATTGTCGACGATAATAAAGATTCGTATCTTCCTTATGTGCTGCATACTCCGTGTTTTAAACATCATATGAACGAACGTTTTGGTTTATTGTAGTCTTCTGATGCTACGTCTATAAATTTCTTCGTGTGCTTACATTCTTACATTGCCAAAATGCTTCAAATAAAATTTGTTTCCCCACGCTTTCAGCTTTAATGTGATATATTATCTAGGGGTCGAGATTGAAGAAAATCCAAAACGGCACGTCTGAATCCCGTTATCATACAGGCTGCGATAGCTATACTTTCCATCAAATTTCGTTAAATGTCCCTACAACAAATATTACATCGGGTGAGTTGTCTCTCTAAGGTCGAGACTACGCCTATAACCCTACCGTACCTTCAAACTCTCCTACGTGGGTTACTACGCGCAACCCACAACAAACAAGCCAAGGTAAATTCAAAATCTTAACCTTCACAACGCAACTCAGTGTAACTTGTTTACAACTCCCGAACTTATTCTATTTTATGTACATAATAGGCCTGTTCTTCCTCATCCAACGATTGTATGGCGCGAGTCTACTAAGGTCTTCTATAGCGTTTTTTCCTGAATGCCTTATTTACATCAACTTGCATCGAAACATCCCAGTCAATTTCCAAAAGAAATCCATCTTATATCTGATTTAACTTGAATTAAGCCTAGCTTAACAATAAATCGTAAAACTAAAGATCAACTTGCATCAATTAAACCTCATAAATTTTTCTTATTTTTGAGTAGGTAAGTAATCTGAACCGTATCTATACCCCCAAACGTTGCCAAATTTTCACATTGTTAGTAAAATAACTACAACAGTTGCACGAAAGTATTACAATATTTAGTAAAAAAAAAGAAATAAGTTTAGAACAAGGATAATTAAAATAATGCCACGAAACAACTGGAATTATTAAATATTATTTTTTTAAGTAAAGAGGTGGCAAAATAAAACGTTAATCGATCAAATTTTGCCTCGTTGTCAGCTTAAATTGTTTAAAAATTGTTGCGATAATCAAACATTTGAATTTCGTTTTTTATTCGTAAACGATTGCATTCAAAGGGTAATATCTCTCAAACTAAGAGAAATTAAAAAAAAATCAAAACATTTAAAAATCTTAAAATCCTGAAATAAATTTGTGTTTTAATATTTACATAAAATGCAGACTAGAGGTAAGCGTACATTATCCCGGGACACAGCGGGTCGCATCGCAGCGCAACTAATTGCTGCGGAACATATTAAATGCGTAAATTAGAAACTTTT
This sequence comes from Rhagophthalmus giganteus, assembly GCA_036326145.1. Taxonomy (NCBI): domain Eukaryota; kingdom Metazoa; phylum Arthropoda; class Insecta; order Coleoptera; family Rhagophthalmidae; genus Rhagophthalmus; species Rhagophthalmus giganteus. The sequence continues at coordinate 14,581,015 of JARFJA010000036.1, read as the reverse complement.
AAATTTTTCTCTCTATTTCCTACCTTTATCTCGTCATTGGTTTCCCTCTATCGCCGATTTCCAGCGTAGATTTTTCCGTTGACTGCGAACTTGCATTATTACGCACCTACACCTATGCTTTTTATTTCACTGTATTTCACCAACCACTGCGATCGCAAAAACGCGCGTAGAATAAAATTTCGTTCGCGAAATTGGACCGTCGAATGTTTGAGGGGAGTCCTAACCCAAGTCCCTATCCAAGGAACCTAAACCAAGCTCGATTTTTAGAGAATTTTTGTTAGAGCTTAAAGGTCCATATATTTGCACTTACTGACAAAGAAAGATCCTACGTTTTCTCGTCGTATTAATTCGTTTTGTTTGTAATCCTTTTAGAGAACACAACGCACAACACTCGCGCACTCACACGCAAAAGGCCCTATAAACGAAACGCGCACACCTCGCATACGACGCCGTAATTTAAAATTCGAGCTACTGAATCGAGCACTACCGCTCCGTGCCACAAACGCGAATGATCTAAAACAGTTTTGCCGGAATTTCCATATATAAATGCATTCAAGTGCATTACATGGATGCTAGGAAATCCCGCTTTTATTTTAAAAACATTTGGTTCTTTGTTCGCGCTTCGATTAGCTATGAAAGTAGATGACGCACATGTTTTATTAGTTGCTTTGCATTTTATCGGTCATAAAAATGCGATTAAACTTTTATCTGGTTTATGGTTTGTAATAGGGAAATTTTCAATGCTTAAGGGCACACGAATAGTTTTTAAATTAATAGAGTATATTTAAAATTCTGCGGTATAAAGGCGGTGTATAGTTATTATTTAAATAACTTTAAACTGGTATTCGGTTTTTTGTATTATTTAAATGGATCCTGAAATTTTTATAAAGGAGGTGGTACGAAATTTTTTTTGATATTCTTTGGGTGGTACGCGTAATTCGCAAGACTTGAGGGCCAGTGCAATAGATTCTTGTCGTAAACAAGTCACTGTCGAAAAACAATACACGCGAGGTTTGCTATTAGTTTCAAAGCCGGTCATCATGACCAAGGTAAATTTGTTGTATACGTCAGATCAAGTAATACCAAAAGACAACAAAAACGTTTGATACAATTTAATTATTATGTTTTCTTGAATTTTGTTTTATTTAAAAATTTGTTATTATTCTTGTATTTTATTGTATAATATTCTAATTATTGGACAGATCGATTGCAACGAAGTGTTGAAAAGCGAGTGAAGGTTAAAGGTTGAATTTTCGAACTAGCACTTACAAATTTGCTAATAGATGGCATACGTATATCCTACTAAGGAATTTACAGTTTAATTTTTTTTTAATCGTGATAGTTCAATGTAGCAGTGTAGCGTTATCTTTAGCGTTTGTATTAAATTTGTTCATTATAAAATGTTGCACGGAATTTCACGAAGTGGGTTCGGATTACCAATATGTATTTTTTTTATTCCCGAAAGATCGTTTGTTGATAGGAATTCCGTCAAATGCGTCAGAAAATTTTAATTCTGAAACTATCGATGTGCAATTTGTAATTCAATCGCCGCGATGCCATGTGTCGTATAAAATATTAATTGATTGTATTTTACATATCGTGTGCTCAAGTTTTCTTGGTGTTTTTGTAAAGTTTTTGCAATTTTGAGAGTGCAACTTTTTGCAAGTGAGAATAGAGCGCATGAAATGGAAATTAAGGTGGAAATTATTTATTACTAATTTTTGAATAGGACGCTCCGATGTAATGTATAGTTCTTTACGAAAAGCAGAAAGTGAAGGTTTCACTAATATTTATGGACGTGTTCTACTAAAAACACATTATAAAGATAGCCATCGATATAAATTTTTCGGCATAAATTTACACACGAAATCGAACGTGATATATTTCATTATGATTTTCGAATATTAACCAATCTATAATCTGATGACTATTTAGCATTCATGCCGTTGCAATATAACTTAATGAAAAAATTGTACGTTATAAGGGCCCACCTGCTAATCCGTTTTTGGCTCGTGCGGCGAAAAAGTACACGGCATTATTTCACCTGCTGCTTTGTATTCCTAGTCAAAACTAGACCAGCTTTAAATTACAAAAAAACTACAGAAAGCACGCACTCCTCAAATTAAATATTGAATTCTTGAACTTAATTGAAAGAAAAACTGGATAAACGATACATTCGTTTCGTAGTCGTCTTCGTCGTTTGGTAAAAAAGGGTTGTCTTCGGGGGCCGCTTCTTAAATATGCATTATTCATTCTAAGGAGCCCAGCAACATTGTCATATTGACAAGGGTCTTGTCGAGATACCGAGAATGAGCGTTCTACAACTGGATATATTCATTAATAATTTTGTACCTATCATTATAACTTAATTTTTAATTTCGTAGGAACAATACGAATTAAGAGGGGCGTAAATATTAAAAAATCGTGTTCACGAAGCGTGCTTTCATCGAAAACTAACAAGAAATTCGACTTATACGTCTCGGCTTATTTTAATTGTTAAAAATTCCAGGTTCGTACTGCGCAATCGAAATATTTATCGATATTCCGAATCTTAAACGAAAAGACCCCAAGAATATCTAGATGCATATCCTAGATTCGCCAATTTGTTGTTTTTTTGTAAACCCCATTAAATTTCGTGCTTGTCTTTCGAATTTTGAATTTTTCCTCAAATATCGTTTCGGATAATTTTTAAATTCCTAATAAAATACGTATCTGCCTAAACTCGGCAGGGTGTAAGGCTAAGGTTGGATTCTATCAGATCTTCCGCTTCGTTGAGCGATCTGTCGCCTCGGCTCCGCTACTGTTCTAAGATTCCTTCGATTTAAATTCCTCGAACGCGGTTTCATTATAAAACAAGCCTAGGGTTACATCGAACTATTCGGTATTCTGACGAGCTACGGGACGTCGTGGAAAAATCTATAATAACCACAAACTCGCCGCATGAGGACGCCTTCTTAAACTACATTCGTTCTACCGTAAAAGTAATTCTGGGTAAATTGTATTTTGATCTTTTCGGTTGTTTTGATGAGACTCAAAATATTATAGAAAGTCGAATCTTATTAACATATCCGTTTCACGCTTTACGTGTTCATCGCGAGACGTGCGCGTCTTACTGCGTGTTCTTCGAACGGAAACTAGTTCGGATAATCGAAACGTCTATTGTGTAATATGAAATTGTGGTTATAAAACGTCTTCGTTAACTGAACGCCATAGTTCTTCGTGTTTATCGATAACTTTCTTTTTTAACTAACGAGATCTAATTCAATTTACAAAATCATCGCCTGCTTTGCATTACATCAGTCTGATGAGTAATTTATAAGTCGTTTTTCGGAAAACGTACCTCTTTATGGTACCGTTACTTTTACTATGTATTTAGGTAAATAATAGTGGACGTGTTTTCGAATACAGGATGCTCCCGAAACCCACCACGAGTTGAATTTTGTCCCGGATCATTCGACTTACCGAACTCATTTACTCGAACTTTCTCGAAGAAGTCCTGTCCGAGTTACTGGATGTGCCATTAAACGACCTTTCGAGCACACGTGTGGTTTCGACGTGGTTGTTAAAATGGGACATTTTTTTAAGAAAATTTTATAGGTCGAAGTGGTCGTCTTGCGTGTGGGACTCACGTGAAGAGTCTTTATGTACGGGACCCCGGTTCTCGCGGAGGAACAATTAATTGTTCGGGTTTTAGTCGCGGCACATGGTATTCAGGTACACGAAGGTAAATCGAAATATGATCCGAAGGTGCGATGGGCGGCCGACACTTCGAGCAACTGTTGTAAAATTCTGAAACACCCTGTATGCAAACTAAATCCAGATCTGGAGGTTGGTATCCGTTACCAGAACATCTGGCGTTATGTATTGGTTTGGGGAATAAGTTCGTAGCGTTTTTATATATTTTTTTGTTTTACGATTTTTTCGCTTTTGACAAAGTGTATAATATTCATTCGATAGAGCTCTTTTCAAGCTTAGAAATGGAATATCCAGGAGGTGAAAATCAACATTTTCGACACCTGCTCTTCTTCGCGTTTCATCGAGGCCAAAAAGCTGCTGAAGCAGCCCGGGACATTTGCAACGTATACGGAGAAGGTGTCATAGGCCAGTCTACAGCACGGAAATGGTTTGCAAAGTTCAAAAATGTTGATTTTGACATCGACGACACGCCCCGCAGCGGAAGACATTCTGAATTCGACGAAGAGAGTCTCAAAGCACTTTTGAAGGAGGACGGTCACCAAACAAGTCGTGAATTGGCCGAAAAAATGAACTGCGATCATAAAACGATTCTCAATCATCTTCATTCAATGGGATTTGCCGAAAAATTGGGAGTCTGGGTGCCTCACGAGCTTAACGAAAACAACAAAGAAAATCGTCTTCAAATTTCTTCTCAACACCTCGCCCGCCATCGAGTAAAACGCGGTCATAAACGCGCTTTTTGTACCGAATAATCACGGGAGGTGAGAAATGGTGCCTATACATAAATATGAAGCAAAGAAAGGAGTGGGTAGCTCCAGGAGATACGCCAAAACCGAGAGTCAAGCCTGACCTCCATTTAAAGAAGACCATGATTTGCATTTGGTGGGACTGGGAGGGCATAGTGCACTAGGAAATGCTCGAAAGGAATGCCACGGTCAACAAGGAGCTCTACATAGCCCAGCTACACCGCGTGAAAGAGGCTATTCGACTGAAAAGACCCCATCTACAAGGCCAAACCGTACTCCTTCACGACAACGCCAGGCCCTATGTTGCACAAGTCGTCAAAGCCGCACTCCAAGAGCTCGAATGGGAGATCCTTCATCATCCTCCGTATTCTCCGGACCTTGCACCGACGGATTACCATTTTTTCCGCCACCTGTCGAACCATATGAGGGGCGTTACCTTCGACAATGAAGAGGACCTTAAAAACTGGCTCAATAACTTCTTCGATACTAGACCGGGCGATTTTTGGCGGAACGGCATCGACAAATTGGTCGAGAGGTGGGAGGAGGTCGTAAACAGCAACGGCGAATACATAATTGATTAATTTACTGTTATAACTATTGATTTTTGTTTAAATAAAAGTCTTTGATAAAAACGCTACGAACTTATTCCCCAACCCAATACATTAGTATACGAACATACTAAAAATTACTTGAATAGCATAAGTTCAATAAATCCTTTACTAATTGTTTAGCCTTTGCAATTACAGTAGATTGCATGGTGTCTCCGAAACCGCTTCAAATATTTGGCACAAGTTGCAGCCCAATGAAATGTTGGATTACTAACAATAAGACAATGAGCGTCTTTTGTGTAATTTAAGTACTGCCTATCTAAACATTTTCACTCGAATTGAATGTATGTTATTTTCGGTAGTGGTACGAGTAAGTATTTTATGTATGTGCCGACCTATAACCATCGTTAAATTTTATCATCTTAAATAGACATACTTAGGGAAATACGTCTATAAAAACTTCTACTTATAAAAATAAGAGTGCATTGTCGCATGACAACGCATCCGCGTCATAATAACACATCACTCGATAAGTTCCGAGGCTGACACACAGATGGCACAGATTTTTAGAAAGTACCAACCTTCAAACAATATGTGTCAAAATTTCATGACAATCCGAACATTAATTTACAAATTGCAATGGTTTTAGTGATGCGATACTTTTGTTTTTTCAAAACAATGAAGAAAAATTAATTTCACGTGTTGATTAAACGCTGTTTTTGATGGGAAAAATACCGATCAAGCAAAGAAATGGCTCGATAAGTGTTATGGAGACTGTGCTCCATCGAAAGCAACATGGCCGTACAAATGCCTATGATGCCAAACGTTCTGGTCGCCCGAATTCGGCAGTTATTCCAGAAAACAACAAAAGGGCACGAAATCGTTTTGGAAGATCTTAAAGTGAAGTTGCGTGATATAGCTGACACCTTAAAAATATCAGAAGGTAGTGTATACACTATTTTGCATGAACATTTGTCCATGAGAAAGCTGTGTTCAAAGCGGGTGCCGCGCTTGCTCACAGTGGACCAAAACAGCAACGCGTCGATGATTCAGAGCGCCGTTTGGAGCTGTTTAACCGTAATAAACAGGATTTTTTGCGTCGGTATGTGACAATGGATCCACCATTACACTCCAGGAATCACATCGTCAGTCAGCTAAGTGGACAGCAGCCGGTGAAAGTCTTTCGAAGCGACCAAAAACGCAAAAGTCGGCCGGTAAGGTTTTGGCCTCCGTATTTTGGGATGCGCAAGGTATTTTATTCGTCGACTATCTTGAGAAAGGAAAGACCATCAACAGCGAATATTACACACCATTATTGGTGCGTTGAAGGAAGAAATTGCGAAAAAACGGCATCAGATGCAAAAGAAAAAAGTGCCCTTCCACCAAGACAATGCACCGTGTCATAAGTCGTTGGCTACGATGTCAAAATTACACGAATTGAAGTTCAAATTGCTTCCCCATCCACCGTATTCTCTGGATCTGCCTCCCAGCGACTACTGCCTCTTCGCAGACCTCAAAAAAATGCTGCAGGGAAAGAGATTTGCGTATCAAATGCTGAAGTCATAGCCGCAACAAACGCCTACCCAGGCGGCACACTGCCGACATAATGTCGTCAATTATTGGTAATTATTCGTCGGTGACGTCGTGGATCTAATAAGTGACGTACACACGACGACACTTTCACGAACATTTGACGTCATTAAAGAACGTCGTTGAGACGTATTTTTTTGGTCGTTCCAAAGTCCTGAATCCTCACTGGAAAAGTGAAAATAAAGACGTTTTGAAGCGTTAATTTAAAGCGTAAAATGTTCGTAATTTTTTTCTTGGTTTAATCTAAAATTTTAACTAAAAAATATAAAAATCTATTTTGGAATTATGCACTATCGCATCTATGCGATTAATAGTAATAGTTCTATACGTTATAAATACAACTAAACAAGTAAGTAAAATCACATCCAGTTAGAACTAGTTCCTTTAAGTGTCACGCCACTGTGTATACTGATGACGCTTTGACTTTGCCGCCAGCGGTTTTGTTAGGTTAGTGGTTTTACTTTGCATTGAGTTCTACGTTGTAAATTTGTACATTGTAAATTTTGATACAACTTCTTAACGGTAAGTGAAAAATTAATCGGCCTATCGCCACCTAAAGTTAAAACGAATAATTTTAAATAATTAAAAACTGGGAGAAATATTTTTTACAATAATTTTACAAATAATGGCTTTACAAGAAACAGACAAATTGTACTTATTTCTATAGGTTTTAACCTTTAGGCGACTAGGTTATCTTTGTGGCGTGAGTGACCCCCCATTTTCTTATTAATTTATTTAAATGTCTTTTGTTGTTGTGAAATTTTACATTGTGCGACTCTTACAACCAGCAAGCTTTTATCTAAAATAGTTTTTTGTTTTGTGCTTAGTTTTGGACTCTATCAAATGATCCCAGAACTCGTGGTCACACTGTATATCTTATATTATATTTACCGCTTACATCTTATCTTAAATATATTATTGTATTACTCGTATATTATAATAATATCGATATTCGGTTATTAAGTAGATATATTAACACGCGTTGTTTAATTTTTTGGATTTAGGTTCTTTGTTTGTACTTTCATTTTTGTAATACAATAATAATTATATTGAATGTATTTGTATTTTTTTCACTTTTAGATGCGTCATTAATGCCTTGGCATTACGTCAATGGGACGTCAAATTGACGTCCCATTTAAGGAAATTAGACGTCAATTAGACGTTTTAAGTAACGTACTAGATTGGTCATAATTTGACGTTGTTGGGGTGGGACATTAACCCGTCATATTGACGTCATATATACGTCTTTTACGACGTCCCCATTGGTCCCCAAATGGCCAATAGTTGAACGACATTATAACGTCAGTGTGCCGCCGGGGTATTTCGAGTCCAAAGATAAAACGTTCTGCAAAAAAAGGCATCGAAATGTTAGAGAAGCGTCGGAATTAATGTATCACTCGTGAAGGAGACTATGTTGATGAATAAAGTAGAATTTTGTAAAAAAAATGTTTTTTTAATAGTTAGCCTCTGGACTTATTGGGTGACGTGTTATGCACCTAATCTAACAATAAAATAACGAACATGTAACGGGCTTACAAAAAGTTTTTCAGTCTTGTTTGGCTGTCGAAATATGAAGGCGCGTCTTTATCAGCTTAAATCATGTTGTAGTAATAAAGTTCTGACACGTATCACTTAAAATCGAGACATGTCTTTATTTTTTTATAGCCAACCAAGACCAAAAGACTTTTTGGACACCCGTTACTTGAGAAACTTGCAAATCACGTCAAAAAAAATTCGAACGACCAACGACAATAAACGTCCCAGCGATTCGATTATTAATTTAACGTTCGTGATGAAGTCAACCGTATCCTCACAACCATAACCGTAACGAGCAACCGTATTCGTTTTCCTTGGAGAAGTGCTAAGGGTTAAGCGAAAATGTTTTAATAAGTACTACGAATGCTTATGGTAATTTATTAAAAATTTATCGAAGAACGGGACGCGACAAAACAATAGCCGTCGAACGGGCCACATAGAGAACATCAATCTTCTTCAATCTGAGTTCACCTGCCCGCGTGCGTCATAATCAAAGGAAGTGCAAGTATATCGGTCGGTTCGGGTTTTGGTTTTAAGATGCAGGTGTACCGACTTCCAGGTGAGCCGATCATGATCGCGACCCGCTAATTTGTGAGGAGGTGAAAATAACAGGCCGATTATCATATCGTTTCGGTCGGCAGATTCTTCCTTGTAAGTTCAGATTATATACCCTTAGGTTCAAAGTCAACACCGTAGCTCCTTCATAATTTATTGTTTTTAAATGTTTCGTATTATAATTTTACGGTTAAATGTTCTTTTTCCAGCTCTAGGGACGTGCATTATACTTTTATTAATTAATAACTGTTATTAAATTATAGCGTGGTATAAATTTTGGTTATTATTTTAAGAAGCTTTTGTCGAACACCGTGGTATTCGATATTGTTTCCTTTTATAATTCCGTACTAGTTGCCTAAGGGTAAAGGTCAATTTGAGAAGTAGCTCACGCAACGCAAGATGGCTTGGGTCAGCGTAAAGTATTCTCACGGTGTTATAGATCAATTTTTGAAATTAGTTCGACCGCGGTATTACTAGTAATGTGGTCATTACGCAAAATGTGCGGCGTTATTAAAGCAAATTTCCGCCAAGAATTATCTCGCCTTAAAGAGCCACCATTAATCGTCGTTAACGTTATCGAATAAGTAGCTTGTTTGTGTATACACGGCTTATTAATTTAAGTTTCCAGATTATGGGTATAAATAGTTGGCCGTTAAAACGAAAAAAAAAAACAACAACTCGTCTAGGCTATTTTTATAAAACGCGACGCGGCCGCGGAATATTTCACATTCGTTAGACCTCCTAACAAATCGTGTAAAAAATTGAATTAATTAATGTTGACTCGAGCATTTTGAAATCAGATTTTTAATATCGAATTACTACCTATACTTTTTTGTAATTTATAAGCAATATTCTGGATGAACTAATCGAGTCTCTTGGCGGCGAGATGCCCGTATAAAATCGGTTTTTATAATTTTATTGAATTTAGTGTTCTAAATTTTAATTGGATTTAGGTTTTAAAATTTCTAAAATTACGTTTGCAAGTTCGCGGCGAAGACGTGACGATAAAATGCGATATTTATTATTTTAGAAAAACCGGCAGGTAAGGCACCTATGTAAAGTCTGATGAGGATTGTCGACCGATTTCGTATTGTCACGTAACGTATTTTAAAATAACCTTCTTCGACAACCACTAATCCATCAATAAGAAAAATGCTTAAATTTACACGTTCAATTGTTGCCTGATAGGCGGTCATCGCGAACAAACGCATGACCGATATCGGCCTGTGTGAAATGATATCGCACGCTGCTTGACCAATAAAAAACTTTTGTTGGCACGTGTCGGTTGACAAGTTTATGCCAACTGGGGAAATTGTACTGGGAAGGTGCCGATTGGCGTTAAGGTCTCTTCACGCACATCAGTCACGTCACGACTTAGTCTCAGTTCCGTCTGCGAGCCGTCACTGTCCAGTCTCAGTCATATCAGTGTTTGACTGCCAGGCGTTGGAAGTTCGATTCGAAACTACGCCGGCCGACTCAATCAAATGACTGAGGATTATGACGTGACCGGCGCCGGTGTGACGTGAATAGACTTAAAATGCGGTTTTCAGTTGACTTACAGCAGGACGTTCACGGGCTGACAGAAGGATCTCAACATTTGCTCAACAGTTGCAAAACGTTTCGAAAACCACCTCCATAAGTAGAAGACCCTCAGCTTTAGCCAAGTTCAGAACCAATTTTTTTATATCAAACCGCGAATCAATTTAATTCACGATTTGATATAAAAAATTGGTTCTGAACTTGGCTAAAGCTGAGGTCTTCTACTTCCATATCTTTTAAGGCGTCATATCGATGACGTTTTGGCAGAACATCTTAAGCGTCGCTTTTTCCGAAAATGACTATCGTATGCATCTAAGACAAAGGCATAATACGGTAAAAATCTGGTAGGAGGTATTTTTGCTTATGGTTACGCCACAACGCAAAATGTGCGCTCCACGAAAAATTAGCTTTTTGTCGCTTAAGACGTTTTGGTAAAACGCCGTCGATATTATACTTACGTTTTTTCTTAATATAGAAACGGCTCACCGCTATTTTTCCTATAGTTTAACTTTTTCAAATCCAGAATTAAAACTAGTGAAACTCCCCCTTGTGTTTTTTTCGAAACAATTACATAAACATTTTCAAGTTAAAATATAAAAAAAAATTCGAATAGTTTAACTTCTAAAATTTAAAAATTAGTAAACAATCGTTTAAAAAAAATACATTTGGGATCTTGGGAATAATGGCGTGCACTGTTCGGTTAAAAAAAAACTTGACGTGCGCCTCGAGCGGACAAAAAAATTATTAATGCTTATTGGACAACGATATCTTATTTCTATGCACGTCATCAATAAAAAATTCGTTACTAGAATGTATCAATTTGTAATATTCAGTTTAAAGTTTTGAATCATCCTGTATATAAGATTTTAATATCACAAACGTCAAAATGAATTTAGGTGAAATTAAATCAGTATATATGTAATATTCAATAGTAGTTTAAGGACCTATTTGTTTTACGTAGGAAGAATTTTATCGGCGTTTAACGTTCATTGTCTGATATAATTATCATATAAATGATTGTCGGAATAATTAGAAATAATTAAAGTTAATTGACGATTTAGATTTAAATAATGAAATAGGAATGTTTATTTTCTAAATTTCTATAATTTAGCCTTATTTTTGGTATTCACGTTCTTTTCAAGAATGGTGTAAATTTCTACATAGTTTTAGTTAGGTACCTATGGCTTTTTTGTTGCATATGTGACGTATAAACAAATTAATTTTTGGTTTTCACAACTACTTAAATTACCCAGCTAACAATTTTTAAATTTCGCGGCGGATTTCTGTTGGTAATGCTCATATATAAACGTCAATGTCAGGTTAAATAACAAAGGTACGAAGGCAGTAAATGATTAAATTAAACTAATAATATTTTAATGTAAACATGTTCAAAAATAACATAAGTGGTAAAATACGTGAAACTGGACGTAATAGAAATCCGCCGCGAAATTTAAAAATTGTTAGCTGGGCAATCTAGCGTTTAAAATTAAGTTACAATGCGTTGGATTTACAATCAAAAAATCAACATGCAGCCTCATATAGGGTGCTATTCAGAAAAATTTTGAAAGTATGACTAACAACAAGATGTTGCCACCTAAAGTTGTTTATTGACTAATCACTGGGTAGCGACTGTGATGAAATGCTGCTGAAATAGCACCCATAGCGTTTTAAGGAATTCTATTAATTTCAAGATTACAACAGGTTTTCGCCCTAACGTAAGAAGAAGAAAGAGGAAGAGAAGAAACTCAGTTATCATCAGTCCCAAACAATTATATGTTCAAGCATCAATTTTCTCGCCGATGATGGTTGGATTTTAATCATATTTTGGTGGGCGATCGAGGATGTCTTTATCTCCAGATTCTGATGGTGTTCGCAAATCCTTGTCTCATCACCAGTGACGATTAGTGATGATTCTTCTTTATACAAGATTCTTTATCATATCGATCCAAATGTTGACAAATGTCTAATGCTTTTGTTTTCGTAGACCACTTGTCTATTAAACCATTGCTCTTGGTAAACCATTTGATATTCTAAAGATTCCATTGTGAAATTACCATATTGTTTGATTTTTGCTCTCGAGTACCAAATCTAGTTTCTTATTCGAATGTTTCTATATATGTTATATCCATATCCACTTTTAAAATTCAAAATACGATTTATTGAATTCTTATTTCATTACGATTATACTTAAGACGTTTCAGTTTCCGTTATTTACGTGCAGAGGAAATTGCCGTAAGTGCTTAGGTAAAATATATTTGACGAAAATTAAAGATCTCACGATATGCTAGTTGTACCGTTTAATTTACATATTAAAACAATGTTACCGATAATTATCAATGCTACCACAAGTCGAACAAAAAATGCCCAAAACCCGGCAATTATAGGTTTATGACAATGGTAACGTCGTCTCAAACCGAACCACATGCCGAAGAAATCTAAACACACATGTATTTTCTCCATGGATTCCCAACCCACTGCGACCAACATGCATATCATTAACCAAATTACAGTGCTGCACATTTAAGCCATGTAATTTTTAAATTCGGTCGTTGACAGTCACAGTTCACAGAGCAACGGTAACTCTAACTCCTACTTTGCCGGTTTATCTCTGATTTAGCATCACAATGGCCAGATGACCGGTCCTCAAAGGTGCCGAGCTCCTTCAGACGAATTACTGAACGCCACCGACTTCTACCTTGGCTCAAAATCAACCAGCCAAATCGTAATCGATGTGAAAAGTAGAATTTTAATATTATGTTTACTCACGATTCAAAATCAAAGGACATATTAAAAAAAAACTACTTAGTATTAATGTAGCTCTTCGTGTTTTTTTACGCACAACATCTCGAGTGAATGGAATAATCGCACGATATTCTCAGGCACAAATAACCGTTTTGTTATCGTAAACCTTTTGTTACCTGTAGATATTTCTGTTTCGAGATTCTATTTAAAATCTTCTTTTTTTAAATAATTATCCAATTAAATATTTCGATCGAATTTTAAACACAGGTGCAACAGGTACGTACAGACTTTCGTTTTCGTTTTAAGAATATTTAATATTTATCTGACGTATATTTTCCAGCTTTGAAATATACTTAACACGTCGTAAAATTGTATTACATTTATGCATACGTATTAATATTATAAATTCGACCTAGATGCATAATGATTATTAAACGTATCTTACTACGACGGACATTGGCAGATGTAACATCATAATTTAATATCGCTTATGTATGTATATCTGTCAAACATGTGTACGTACAACACCTTGTAACACACTCGATTGTATTTCTTTAAGAAAACGTTGGCCCGAAGAAAAATGTTTAATCTATCAATCATCCAAGCTCACGCTCCAGTTTTTGTGCCTGTCTTGATTTATAATATTAATTCTAATAAAAATGCGGACATTTCTCGATAAGGCGTGTTCCTTTCAGTTCGGGTCGCCCTTGTCAACTTGGCTTACGACCCTGGAAGCACGCACGGTTTTAATTATCCCCAGTTATTGTTAATTGTAATATTTAAATTGCGTATATGTGCCCGAATTCAAAGAGCGACGTAATTGAAATTCGTTGAAAATTTACGAGGTGCAAGTACACCCAATATATGCTACGGAATATTACAAAAAAACTTTTATAAAGCGGTAAATTATGTTAATTCGTTTTGCTATTTTTGACTGTTCGAATTATTAGTGGAGTTATTATTTAAATTATAATCGGCGTACAATTTTCTGAAAATTGTATTCACGGTAAATAAAGAACCTCGTCGTGTTTGCTGCGACGCCCCAAAAATGAGTTTTTCGTCAATTCCTCGGTTCGACATTTTTGGCATTAAGACCGTTTAGAATTAGGGAACTAACAGCATGGAAATCATTTAAAGATGATACATTTTTTTTCTCTAAATTCAAATTCAATTTTGGCATAAGAGGAGTTGGCTGGCGTAGATTTTCAATTAAGGGCGGTCGTTTAGAAACGAGTTAGTAGAAAAATAACAACATAAATAAAAAAGTCATATTTTTAATTTTTCCAATATATACAGGGTGTTAGTGAATTAACATCGCGGAAAAAAACTACGGGTAGATAAGATTAAAACAAACAAAAAACCTAAATAAATCTTTTTCCTAAAATCAATAATTTTCGAGTTATTGCTATTATTAATTTGATAATCGTCTTACTCGAGTATATTCCTTTAAAGATTTTAAGAACTCGGAAAATGAAACCGACTGTTGGGTCAGCAATTAAAACATCTGATACTCTTTAATTGATGGCCCGTTTAGGAAGTGCCGATTGTTGTGGATATTTTCATTTATGAATGCAATTCCTATTTTCGGTTTACACGTAAAAGTTAGATTAATATAATTAATAACATGCCTGTTTTTGGAACAGTTACCTTTAATATTGAGAGTCTTGAACTAAAAGGGGTGCCGGTACTAGTTTTATGATTTTGAGAAATTGAGAAATTTCGAAGGGCTTTTAAAGTATAATTAAATGCAAATAGGCTAGTAGGTACTTTATTTTTTGGTTTCTTACCAAACATAAGGACCTAAAGCAAAATTTAAAAACTAAACATTCCATAATGACGCAATGAATGTTAGTAACTTTTAGTGTTATTTCGAGTTTTTTCAGCTTTTTTTCGAGTTATTTCACAAAAATTAATTAGAAATTTTATTAGAACAACACATGCAGATGTAAAAGATTAAAATAAAATGAATAACAAATAGCTACTTAGGTATCTACTTAAATGAGGAAACATTTTGGATATTTTTTACATTACAATTTGTCAATGACCGCAGAGGATATTTACGACTTCAACCCCTACAATCGTTTCTGTTTACTATCGTAGTAACCTAATGGAATACCAGCTGAGATAATGGTACATTTCAGAACCCACCAATGTCACTTGTTGAAATTTAAAGAGGAACTACTGATTTAATTTCTCGGACAAAAACATCCCCCCCTCAAAAGTAAATTTGCTCAAATCAAAAAATGTTACTAAGATTTTTTGTTTGTATTAGTCTCAGGTACATGTACCTTTCTTCCGCGACATTAATTCACTAACACCCTATATACTCCGTCAATCTTGGTTCATTTTTCCTAGATTCTGTTTTATTTATCGCTTTAGTTCGGAAACGAATAAGAATAACGGCCAGGGTGTTGAGGACCCACCGACGTAGTCGGATTAAATAAAATATATATATTGTAACATTTTTGAAATAATAAGACCTCCGTAGGAGATGAAAATATAATGAATATGCCTAAATACTTCTAGGTATTAGTAATAGTCTTTTTAGGTTCTAGATTTGGCTCATATTTTTCTACTTTGGATTTATTTTTGTTACTGTTTTTTGATTGGATTTACTGTTTGGATTTACTTGTTATTGGTTGGACTTGGATTGTGTTGCCAGAGGTTGACTTGAAAGGTCGATTTTAGTTACCACGCGGAGACAGCTAAGTTTAATCAATTGTCGTTCGGAATAATTTATATTTTTGTTATTTATATTAATTATTGTTAACGAAGTGTTTCTCGAGAAGCATTAGCGTATTTACCCATTTATATAAAATTGTTCATATTAAATTTAGGACTTCATTTAGGCCAGATACCAAAATTAACTCCTGTATTGTACGTTTCTGGATAATTTAACTATTGTAACTATTTAACATCATATAATTTTAGTAATTTTCCCCTTCCTTAATAGTTATTGGTCTAAGGAAAATTACTTGGCGCCCTTTATTTAATTTTGTTTGTTAGTATTAGAACCCGACCGAACTCCACTGTCCCAAAAACTAGCCGATGGGCCTCTAAATTTTCTTAAGTGCTCGTTTACCATTATTAAATAATTATTTTTCGATCAAATTTTATTTTATTTTTATTATTTTTTTTGCACGTAACAAAGACATGGTTTTTTGGAAACAAAGAATTTTTAATACAAAGCCTTTCGATAAACTAGTCGCTGAAAATTAATTTTCCATTTCCATATCTGAACTTTTTTCCACCGAATTTCGATGCTCCGAGCGATCAACTCGGACTCTAGAGCGCACATATGAAAAAAATAGCTTTTGCAGTTCAGACTGGCTCAAATTCTATAAAAAAGATAAAAAACATTCGATACCTATACAGGGTGGAACAAAAATATGGAAACGAGCCTCTCGAGACTAAACTATTAGCTTTTTGAAAAAAATAAAAAATATTCGTTAAATGGGACAAAAATTCGCAACTTTGCTCGGAAATTCGCACAAACGCACCGATGAAAAAGTACGCTTTACCTTTATAAATCTACATAAGAACGTAGCCTAATCGGTTTTTCGATTAATAGCGATTATAAAATTGGTAAAATTCGTCTAACGGTGCACGATGAGGCGCATACTTGACTTTCGCAAGCGGTTTGCGGGTAAAAGGTAAACAGCGTGCGAATTATTATTATGCGACAATTATTTTGCAAATTTTATAATCGCTTTTAATCAAACACCAATCAAGCTATTACAACGTTTTCGTATGGATTTATAGAAGAAAATTTGTGTAGGTAATTTTTAATGGGATCATTTATAATAGGGAGTTTTTAATTTAAACATAGAAAGTGACGACGTCACACGCAAAATGATAAGATTGATTATTCAACCGATAATTCCCAAAGATACGCCTTTTTGTCCCATTTAACGTGCATTTTTCTATTTTACTCAAAAAGCGAATAGTTTAGGCTTATTCCTATAACTTTGCTCCACCCTGTATATTATTCTCATAAGCACTATAATTTATACATGGTGTTTCATTAACAATGCGACATAGGATAACTGGAGAATCCGTGGCGTAAAATTTGACGATTTAACCTAAAATATTTACGTAAGTAAATCGTGCCTCGTTACCGATTGTTTTATTTCGAAATTTCAAAAAGCTTTTTACCAATTATTTCGACGCTTTTAATATTTATTTGTAAAACTCGGCAGAAAGTTCACGTAGGTTACTTTATAACACATTAAACTGGCGTCTAGTTCAATTCGCCGCCGTATCAACTTGCCGCGAGATGTAAATTTTCAGTTTATTAAAATTATACAAGCAATTGTTTTAAATGCGTTTTTATGTATTCATCAGTGTATGTCGATCACTTATACGTGCATATGTACTCTCAATGTTACCGTTAATATCGATAATAACTAAGCGTTTCGGGAAATATAAAAAATAACTAAAAGTGTAGTTATTATGCATAAAAACTAAGGAGATTAACCCATGGTATAATAACTGCTAAAGGTAAGCGTACATTATGTCGGGCCGCATTTCAGCGCAACCAATTGCTGGGGTGCATTTTAAACGAGTCGATGCCGGGATATCTGTTACGACCCCGCTCTGCCCCGGCGTAATGTACGCTTACCTTAAAGGTAGGATTTGGAGGCGGATCTGCGCATGTTGAAGAAGGGACTTGACGTCGCTCGTGGGTAACTAACAGATCTTCAGACACCGTCAGGCAGCGTTGTTTGCGAGCTACGTGCTACTACTCACGGATGACGTCACTGCGCGAAGGTGAACGTGTTTAGCACACTCTTTAATAGTTATTATACCATAAGATTAACCTTTCTTTTAACTTTAACCTAACCCCGTGTAGATTCACAGATAATTATAAATTTAAGACTGTGCACACGGGGTTAGATTAAAGTTGAAATAAAGGTGAATCTCCTTAGTTTTTATGCATAATAATCAAACGTTTTAGTTACAAGACAACAGTCTATTCGTTTTTAAATGTTTCCGTTACAAAAAGGCTAGAGGTGCGTGGTTGTATTATAAAAAGGTTATGATTTATCAGCCAATTTGAGATACACACGTTTTTTTTTTCGATAATAAGGCGGCGTTTTGTAAAAAGGCCGATTCTACAATTATCCCACGACATGTGCATGTGAACAATATACACTGATGAATACATAAAAACGTAATGTAACTGTTTGTATAATTTTAATAAATCGAAAATTTGCTTCTCGCGGCTAGTTGATTATTGCGGTGAGTTGATACGGCGGCGAGATGACCGCGGCGAATTGAACTAGCCCCTTAAACTGTGACAGCTCTAACGACATATTACCATAGGCGTACGGCAGGGACAGAAGAAAAGTTTCAGCGCGCGTAATTGTTTCAGAAATTGAAAATTATGTATTTTTCAAAAATTAATAAAATAGAACCTTCATTTTTTGAGAATGGTATCGCGCGATAGAGAGTTTCTATTTTAAGATCCTACGCTCCATATCAACGATAACCAAAATCATATAATTTTATTCGCGTCAGAGGTTTTTTTTTTCTAAAAACCCCACGTAATTTCCCGTATTTCTTCTAAAAATTCGCACAAAAGGTAATCGACAGACATTCATCTCGAACAATTTAAACAATTAATTAATTCAATTATATTAAATGGGGCGCATTATTTATTTTGCAATTCCGAAAATATTTTTAAGTCGACGAAAAAAAAAAAAATGTTAAAAATCTAAAGTGCGACTTATTTCAAGAATCCAAACTCGTACGTTCCGAAGGAGGTTGCCATCGGAAAGAAAGGAATTTTAACTAAAATTAATAACTCCGTCAAGAGGTATTTAACTAGTGGTCGCCGAAACAAATATTAATCGAGGTGGCTGCAACGAGATGATAAGCAGACTAATGGATTGAGGCATGCGCTCGCCATGTTAGATCGGCAGCTTTGTAAGCATCCTGTTTAAAAGAAGAAGAAAAAAAAACAACAACACGCTACCTAAATGTAAATTTCGCCCACGTACTTTTCTAAATAGAAATCTCCTATTAACGTAACACCTCGGATTCGCAGTTTCAAGCGCAATCAAATGTCGATAATAAACGATGTCGTTTCCGTCGGAGAGAGCGGCTCGTTTAAATTTCGTTCTCGAGTCCGGTTTACCTGCCGTAATTTGCACGGCCGGCGCTTTGACCGCGGACCCACAAACGAGATTTATGTAAAATGATTTGTCAGTGTCCGTGAAACTCGGGCCCCGGAATGCAAGTGCCGGTTAGTAGATACACACGTTGTACAGTAGAATTTTTATAATTTGTCAACTATATCGGTGGTCCTTTTAGATGCCGCTTCAATAAGATTCTGAAAATTATCGCTAAATTACGTCTCGAAAAGACTTTAACGACGTACGCTCTGAGTTATTATTGACGATTTTTCATCGTAGCGTAGGTCAGGTGTCTTGGTCGAATTTTAGATTAAAGAAATTCCATCGTTATAGACGCAAAGACGCGTTAGCTAGACGTTATTGTCGCATAAAAGAAAATTTAAACCGTCCGCCTCGTCGACGATATTCAAAAAATATATTACCGCGACTAAAATTATCACCTAAATATCAATCGGTAAGTAAAATTTATGTGGCGCTTATTCGATCGATACGATCGGGCGTTCGCGCCTCGGGCCAGTCCGATACATCTTACCTTATCACAATCTACATCCATCGAACAGAACCTAATCCTTTTATTTTTTTCCCCAAGAAGAAATATAAGCAGCTGAAAAGGTGCGCGCTAACATATTATTACAATTTACAAATTCATGCTAGAAATTATAATTAACGCGTTGAAAGTAATAATTAAGAAAAGGTAGCAAACTCCGTAGATTAACGATTAGTAAAATGTCGGATTACCTATCTGTCAAGTCGTTTATATTAAGTAGACACGAAATTTTTTCTTGAGCAGCATCGAAAACTGTATCGGTATAGTATTAAGTGAGGAAAATGATTAGTTGTTTGTAAACAAACTTCCACTCATTATGCGAGTAAATGAATTTGAAAGTTACGCTAGAACGGCAGTATTTTTTTGTGAAAGATATAATGGAAAGATAAAATGGTAACAAACTACCTACCTATAACGAATAAATAATTTTTTGTATTTGTTTTTGTGTTTTTTTGTAACTCGACCCGGTTATATCCTTACGTTACATCTGTGGCGCCCAACATGGGGCCTCGGGTTTAGTGGAAATAATTTATTATTAAATGCAAAATTATCAACAAAAGAATTCAAAACCACGACGAATGGAATGTGACCACAACGCACTCGAACACATACGGCAACATTTCGAATTCGAAGCAAGTGGAATCCGTAGATAAATCATTGGAAATTGAACGAGACAATAGAAAAAAATAAAATTGGTAACAAACAATGGGAAGACTACTTTCAAAACCTATATACGAGGTCTGACCAATAAGTAATGAGACTAAGTTCATAAAATACGTATATTTAAAAATTAAGGTCCTGGAGTACCTCGTCACGGCGGTCTGGATGTCAGTTATGGACTCAAAATGCGTTCCTTTCACGGCCAATTTTGTTTGGGGGAACAAGAAGAAGTAACAGGGTGACATATCCGGCGAATAGGGCGCTTGCGGCAACACTGAGATGTTTTTAGAGGTCAAAAACTGCGACACACCGAAGGCACGATGGCATGGAGCATTGTTATGATGAAGGATCCACGTTTTGGCAATCTCTGGACGGACTCTAATGACTCGTTTTCGCAGCCGATCGAGTACTTTCAGGTAGAAATGTTGGTTGACGGTTTGCCCAGGTGATTCCTTTGCTGTCAAAGAAGCAAATCATCAACGTTTTCACTTTTGATTTGCTCATTCTCGCCTTCTTCGGTCTGGCTGCACCAGGAGACAGCCACTGTTGACTTTGCCGTTTTGTTTCGGGATCGTACTGAAAATACCAACTTTCATCACCAGTAATTACACGATCGAGAAGAGTTGGATCAGCTTCAACCTGTTGCAGACACTCCTGTGAAATGGACATTCGCTCGTGTTTTTGCTCTGCCGAAAGGTTCTTCGGTACCATCTTTGCATACAGTTTTTTCATGGACATTCATCAGTTAAAATTTTTCTGACGGTTTCTCGTTTCAAATTAAGTTCATCGGCCAACATTCGAATGGTTAGCAGCCGATCTTGATGCACGAGAGTGCGCCCACGCTGAACATTGTTGTCAGTTCGAGCTTCAACCGGCCTCCCACTTCGCGGTTCATCCCCGACGCTCTCACGACCATTTTTAAAATCTTTATGCCACCGAAACACCTGAGTACGACTCAGGGCTTCATCACCGAACACTTTGACCAATTTACCGTACGTTTCCGTAACAGAATCGCCGAGTTTAACGCAAAATTTAATCGCGTACCGCTGTTCGACATTACGTCGTTCCATATTCGTGACACGCCTTACAAACACGTTGTCGAAAACACAACACGGCTGGAGAACTAACGAACGTACGAAAGTCGCGAGCACATGTATCGATAGAGGAGGGATGGGAGATTAACCGACCGAAGTTTCAGGTTCGCAGTGTTACCACAAGCGCGGCTAAAAAATCAGTCTCGTTACTTATTGGTCAGACCTCGTAGACAAGAAGATTAATAGGAACCGAATCAGATATACCCATGGAACAGCAACAAATAGCAACAAACAAAAAGTGAGCGTTACAACAGATGAAATATCCACCAAACATGAGCTGTGAAAGATGAAGCTGTGAGAGAACGGCGTACAAGATCGCATCGTGTTGCGACAGTCGGTGTTGTTTTGGTGAACGATCAAAATGTCTAAAAAAATCGAGCGCGCAGCTATTTTCGAATACGAACGGATAACGTTCGTCATCCGAACGTTAAAAATATGCGCCAATTGAAATTTTCGGGCGAATCAAAGACGTGCACGGCGATGCAATGGACGAGACGTCTGTGCGTCGTCGATGTTGAAATTTTAATGCTGGAAGGGAAAATGTCGAGAAAAGAGAAAAGTTTCGACTTGGTCCCAAGCGACTGTCATCTCTTCGCCGAACCGAACGAGTTTCCGGGGGAGGAAAACGTTTTCAAACCGACGAAGAGCTCAAAGAAGAGGTCGCAACTTTTCTTAATGGACAAGTTGCAAGCTTGCTACAAGATACGACGAAACGACTAAACGCGAAATAAAAAGATTTGCGAAAAAATTTCAATTAGTTGGCGTTTTATTTGAAAACGGCGATCAGATTCCGGACGACCCTCGTATTTCTAGTTTACTCGCTTCCCATTCTGGTTCTTGTTGGAACCGAGAAGAATCATTAAGTTTAATGATTTTAATGAGTTTAATGATATGGGGCGCAATTCTCGAACCATCCGTCGACATAACGTATGCGAAGATGACGTCATAACAATGGGTTTCTGTAGAAATCTGTTGATTGTGACGTCATTTTCGCATACGTTATGTTAACGAATGATTCGAGAATTGGGCCCCTGGTATTTTACAAGATCATTTGAAACGTCTAAATATTGACATTTTAGAAGATACTCCGGAAGCGGCAGACGACGTTCCAGAGGGTGCCCAAGAATATGCGAGAGATGACGATTTTTAAGTTCAAAATTTTCGTTCTTCTTTAAATCGTTCTTCTATTATCTCATTAAACATTTATTGATATTATATACATATATAATTTTATTAATTAATATAATTTTTAATATAAAAAAGGGGGGTAATATTATTAAATAGATTAAATTATTATATGTTAATATTAATATAGGTAATTAATAACTAATAAACTTTTCTTTCCATTATTTGATCTATTTCATAATAAAGTTTAAAGTTAAATTTATATAGTTTTTTTTTTTTAAATTTTCTCTTTAATAATTTATAAATTTGAAATGTTTGATTATAAAATTTAGTATTGAATAGATTAAATTATTATATATTAATATTAATATAGGTAATTAATGATTAATAAATTTTTTTATTTCGTTATTTGACCTATTTAATTATAAAGTTGAAAGTTAAATTTATATAGTTTATTTTTTTTCTTAGTAATTTAAATTTGGAAGGTTTGATTAAAATTTAATGATTATTTTTTATTAGTGGTTAATTTTATATTTATTTTATTATTAAAATATTTTCTTAATTGATGATTTGTGTAAATGAAATATTTTGTGGTTATTTGTAATTTTTTTTAATAAAAGTTTTATTTCATACAGATTTTTACTTGGGGACGAGTAGAAATTTTGTATCTGTCTTTATATTTCTAATTATTTTTGGTTATTATTAGTGTTCCGGCCTAGTAGGGTTTCCGATTAGGGTTGAATAATAATTGGTGTTTTGTGTTAAATGAAATATTTTGTGGTTATTTGTAATTTTTTTTAATAAAAGTTTTATTTCATACAGATTTTTACTTGGGGACGAGTAGAAATTTTGTATCTGTCTTTATATTTCTAATTATTTTTGGTTATTATTAGTGTTCCGGCCTACGGGCTACCGGGGGGGTTGTCCGAAGGGTTGAATAATAATTGGTGTTTTGTGTTAATGAAATATTTTGTGGTTATTTGTAATTTTTTTTTTAATAAAAGTTTTATTTCATACAGGTTTTTACTTGGGGGCGAGTAGAAATTTTGTATCTGTCTTTATATTTCTAATTATTTTTGGTTATTATTAGTGTTCCGGCCTGCGGGCTACCGGGGGTTGTCCGAAGGCCGGAACACGATGTTTTTTGTTTTTCAATTTCAATTTAGACTCGAAAGTTTTATAAATTTGTAAACAACTTGGAGCTGTTAATGCGTCGCGTCGCGACGAATCTCGATTTTTGGTTTTTCTAGTTGTTTAAATCTGTTATATTTTGTATAAAAACGAATGGGAAAAGCACCTAAGAGAACTCATCAAGTTTATATCTCTGCACCTAATAAACCCGAATAGCTAACAGCTTAACGCCTCTGCACGCTCTTGTCGCGCCAACCAAATTAAAACTACTTTATGGATTCCATTAGGTAGGACATATATGTGACGCAATGGACTCGAAACGCGTTTCTTATCACCAAACGTTTTTAAAGAAGCGGCTTGCGATTGTCCGGTAACTTGCTCCGTAGTACGTTGTAGATAGATAATACGTGATGATCGAAGATTTCGGTTTTCGTTTTATTCGTATTCGCAATTATTATTATTGCATGTGCATAAATGGCGATGCCATTAGAAGTTATGTTTCTGTAGTTAAACGGTACAGTTTTTTTTTTACTTGCCGCTTTTTAGATTATCGGCATAACTAATTATGTCTGCGTACTGTAATGTAGATAACTCGCACAATTTAGACTCGGTTTTCAATAAAAAGCACACTAAAGATTGTGGTAATGTATAATAAAGAAGTGTGAAGAAGTTTATATTCGGCCGATATACTAAGCTAGTTCTGTTGTAATTTGGAGGCGATCGTAAATGAACCTGTTTTATTTTATTTTGTTTGTTAAAGCGTTAATAAGTGTCGCCGAAAGAGTCACATAACGAAGATAGAAAAAAAAAAACTAACAAATCCTTTCAATTACTACTCGAATTCGTTATTTTTCATAAATATGAGTGATAACTGCTTAATAAAGAGTAATATGGGAAAGGATACGGGGTGGGTCACACAACGTGGAGACCTTTTCGAGATACGGTCCCTTGAAGGGAGGCATTACCGCTTAGGTACATTTTTAAAATAACTTATTAACAACTTAAGGCTAACAAACACAATTTAACACGTAGGGCGTTTATTTTTAAGGTCGCAGTCTCCAGTTTTTATAGATTAAATTTTTTATACGTACGCCACTGACTCTTTCAGTAATTTTCTTCGAAAGACAAGTTAATTTAGAAATTTTTATTACTCTTATAAAAATGTAATAACTTGCACCGGTTAATAAATGGGCAATTTTCGTCACGATATATCTACAGGGTGTTCAAGGAAATTATGGCGAATCTCTCGGGAGCGTATAGACCACGTGAAAATAATGCCACAACTTCGCAACAATAGTTGTTGAAGAGCTTGCGCTGGCAGAGTTGAAAAAGTAAAAATCAATTTTTTATTTTTCGTCGGAGTTTAATATTTTTTTGGTATACCTATGTAATAAATAAAGGTTCTTGAAACGTTATAATATCTCTTTTGATATCAGCTCAGACGAGCTAGGGGTGCACTACCCCTAAACTTTCCGACTTCGAAAGTTTAAATTTTTAAGGTCGTTTTCGGATGTCATTAAAAAAAATTGATTTTTATTTTTCAACTTTGGAAATGAATACCTCAACAATTATTGTTGTAAATTTACGGCATTATTTCGACGTGGGCTGTACGCTCCCGAGAGGTTCGCCATCATTTCCTGGAAACCCTGTACTTGTAACGACATAACAAAAATTGCTTGCAATTATACAGGGCGATTTTAAACTGGCGCACCAACATTGTAGAAGACGGAGCCTGGAAATAATGCATAAAAATAGAGCGAATATAATTTTCTATTATATTTCTTAGGGTTAACGGTCATCCGTGTAGATAGCCGCGTAACATTATTTTTATATCTATTTATCTTTAATTACAGAAAAAATATACTCCCACTTAACCTAAGTTTAGATTAAAAGCAAAACCGTACTTACATAAATTCGTGAAAGATAATAAGTGGGATTCTTAAATGGCTTACGTAAGAAATAAGTAATTTAAACGGTTAAAATATGTTATTAACAATCAAAACTACCGTGGGAAATCTGGTTGCATTGGAAAGTTCACCTTTTACGGACGAAAAAGTACCTATAATGTCATATTTTTCCGACAGAACGAAAGAAAGTACCAGTTTGCACATATTTTACTAAATGGAATTTTTTTTACGATACAATTTATATCAATGATCGGGATTAAAAACGTCGATTCGAAAAATGATTTGCAGTGAATTGTCTACAAATTTATCTTATGGGACGGTACTTATAATGCGTTTGTTTACACGTGTAATGTTATGTAAACGAGCGACCGCGACGCTTTTGAATTGGTCGTTGCAAATGCACGCGTCCCACTTTTGGACAGCGAATATGCGTGTTTCATTAATCACCTCGGCAAAATGTAATTAATACCTTGTTAAATGAAGTAGTACCACTTCCGGCGATTACGGGTACGAATCATTTCGCACCGTTTCGAGCCAACGTGCGATGAGATTCATTTATCTTGGTCAAACGAACGACGGGTTGCTTTTTGATGCATTCCGGGAATTTCCCCTCTGCTTTAAATGTAAACGATATCGACGACGCTATTAAGACCGAGATCTCAAGATGAATGGGTGCTTATGGGATATACATTATGAAAATCGAAAAGCGAAAAATGCAAGAATAGGAGATCAATCGCCGTAAACGCGCGGATACTAAAAGTGGTCGCAATAGGTATGTAAATATCGACTAAATTATTTTAATTGCAAATTTTTACGTGTATGTAGGTCAACGCGAACCGATTTAAGCACGCATACGTTATTTGTTGAACTAAATGAACAATAAAACATTCTTTTACGAACGTCGCTAGAAATTTCCTTTTTATTATTTATTAGGGAGATAACAATAGTGCAGATTACACGCTGAGGTGGAAAGCGTTTCGTTTTCGGCTTGTGCTCGAGACAAAAATGAAACTTTCCACCGAGGTTCTTATATTATTCTATTCAAAATCGTTGGTTTCAAAGCACAAAAACTTCAACGATGTTGACGTTTTGCTAAAAATACGCGATGGAAAATGTTTTGTTGCCGTTCACGTCGAATGAAAATTGGAAATTTCGCCTTCAAAAGTCGTATCGGAACGTAAAACGTGTGAAAATTTCACAGATATACGACCATTTATATATTTTCCGACTCGGATGACGGAGCGGTCAGGTATTTGCGAGGGGTCGGTAACTGTAGTAAATTTTATACACGGTAATACTAATTCAAGTAATTCAAAAGTAATTCACATAAACTATCACAAGGGTTTGCAATAGATAAGGGACTAAGACAAGGTTATTGTATATCGCGTACACTCTTTAAAATATATATAGAACACGCATTGAAAGCCTGGAAAAGAAAATGCGGAATGATGGGTTATGAAATCAAGAACGATACAACATTATTTACATTACAATTTGCAGACGACCAGGTAGTAATCGGACAATCTAAGGATAACTTAGAATATATGGCCAGGAAACTAATGGAAGAATATCGACAATGGGGACTGGAGATGAATGTTACCAAGACAAAGTATATGAGCAAAATTAGGAGATTTAACACTTGAGAATAATATAACGATTGAAGAAGTAGAACAGTACAAATACCTAGGGGTAACATTTACAAATGAAGGTAAAGATACGACAGAAATTCAAAACCGAATCACACAAAGTCGGAAAGTCATAGGGGCTCTCAATGGTGTATTATGGTCAAAAACCGTTAAAAAAAGGAACAAACTTAGAATATACAACTCTATAATAAAAAGCGTACTATCCTATGGCAGTGAAATATGGACAATGACCGAAAACGATAAATGGAAAATATTAGCTACGGAAATGGACGCCATAAGAAGATCGGCGAGGATTTCAAGACTAGAACATAAAGCAAATGAATATGTCAGACAAATAATGGAAGTAGAAAAGACCATTATAGAGGAGATAGAAGAAAAACAATTAAGATGGTACGGACATATCCAGAGGATGGACGAAAGTAAGCTGCCGAAACAAATACTCGAGTGGACACCACAAGGAAGAACAAAAAGAGGAAGGCTAAGGAAAAACTGGAGTCAAGGGATCCAAAAATCCATGAGTGAAAGCCACCTGAATGACGGAGAATGGAATGAGAGAGGACAATGGAAATTGGTTAATCGCAAGGCGTAAAACGCTATAACGCGAATATATATATATACAAAAGTAATTCAAAGTAATTCAAGGTAATTCGATGTAATTCGAAGCAATTCAGACCTAATTCAAACTAATACCATAGTAATACATGAAATACAAACTAATTCAGTCCAATTCGAACTAATACCTATTATGAATGTTTCATATAATATAAGTAATACATAGAAATAGATATGTACATAGATATGTATATGTAAATGTAAACGTAGGTATACACATATAAATACTTATGTGTTCTTTGGATTAAGGTACAGTTGATTTTAAAAAGATATTTTAAAATATAAAAATAAAAGATTGAACTCTTAATTTTTAAATATCGATGTTTAATAACAGTATTAATAAATATCGATTGTTTCTTAAAGAATGTAATATTAAACAGTATTGACTATAAATTAGGGAAATGAAACGTATTTACGTTGAATACGTTAATAGGGCATCATTTGTTACATGTTTCAAATAGATTTAAAAATATAAATTTATAGAATTACATGCAACGAGATAACTATTTCTAACGGTTATCGAAACGCTGACTAAACATGAACAAATGACACATTTTTTAGCGTTATCTATACATGTTCCGATTTCGTAGGAAGCTACGCACTACGTTGTTACATTTCAGCAGATTCAGATTTAAAACATAATGTACAAATATACATCGGAAATAAATATTTTAATGGCCTAGATTTACCTGCACACGAGTTGCACAGACGCATAGACCTACCATTTATTTATACTGTAAAACTACAAGGTACGATAGGGTGGTAAGGTACGGCACCACTGTGTGAAACAGCATCATTTAGATACGTTATTCACGAAAGATTCCAATGTACGTCGTGCATAAAAAGTTATTAAATTGTATATTTGTAATATTCAGTTTAAAGTTTTGACATGACATGGCAAAGAAAGATGTAAATGTACTTAAAGACGGCGATCGTTAATGGTCGCCATTTCTCGAATTTTGGTAACGAATCGTAACGGATTTCTTTAACGGAAAATTTACTCGTTTCTGATTTCGCTTATTTTTTAATATATACATAGGTACTACAATTTTTCTCGATCAGTCTCCGAATTTTCATCATATTTTATAATTTCTAAACTGACCTCACATGCTTGAAGGTTTGCTACTTATATAATTTGTGTTCCGGCACATTTTCGATAATTAATTAAGTGCCGATACTTATAATATAATATTTAAATTTATAATTCACTCCATATTTATATTTTTTTATTAAAAAATTTTTTAAACTTAAATTAATATTGTAATTCAAGTAATTCAAAAATAATTCAAAAGTAATTCAAAAGTAACTCAAGGTAATTCAAAATAATTCAATTAATATCAAAATAATTCAACGTAATTCAAGTAATTCAAGTAATTCTAGAAATCAAATACACACGTAATTCACATAAGTTCACGTACCTCAAGGTAATTAAAATAATTCATAATTCGCACTGATGTAATCATGGGTAATACAAAGTAATTCAACGTAATTCTGTATTACATTCTAGAAACAAATACACACTAATACATAAGTTACCGACCCCTCGGGTATTTGGCTTTCGCCTGATGGATCCTGGGTTCGAATCTCGGCGCGAGTGGCGAAATAACTCCCTTGGTAGGCGTGTGATCGTGGAGCTTAATAACCACAGCGGTCAAACCACATCTCAAAGTTCCCTCTACTAGGTGGATTAAAATAAATTTAAAAACCTATCTGATTTCATGTCAATTCTGACCAAAACAGATGTTTATAGCCTACAAGTTTGAGGGTGCATTTTAATTGAAAATGTTCATATGAGATTTTTGCAATATTACTTAAATATACAGGGTGCGTCAAAAGTTCCGGGACTGGACTTGTCCCCATTTGTTTCTATGTTAATTAAGGGGAACTTTAAATCATGATATCTCCATTACTAGACTTTTCGTCCAGATCATTTTTGAATATGTTGTAGCCCAGGTTTCACTATATTAATTAGTGCATTTTTGGTTAAATCGCATGATGCAATCAAAAGATATCACAGTAGCCAAAATGTATATAAAATCAAATAGGAGCCTTTAATTATTTTTAATACTAACGAAAACGGGCTTCCAATTTTCCTATCTATTCAACTCGGACATAAAACGAGAATTTTTGCAAATTAAACTATAAACTTAAAAATTACATTGCAAAGTGGGACAAAGCTATATACATGGGAAAGTGCTCACGAACGAGTGAGTGAGCGCTATCACCGTACGCGATCGGGCCGGCCAAAAACGCCCCATGCGCGCCTAGCCTTAGAGTGGCGGTGGAGGCGAGGATGGGGATGTGCCGCTTTCAGATAAATGAATTTCAGAGGTACTCCGGATATCAGGGAGACCACACGAAATCTTTAATCGTATAGGACAGCGGTTTCCAACCTTTTTGTCTCACGTACACGTTCATTAGATATAGATATCAGTTATGAGTAGGTACTACCCCCCTACCCGCCCAAAATCGCACATTTATCTGTACTGTCCTTTTAAGGCGTCAGGCGAGGCATTTTTGCTCAACGTCGATATATCATTGTTACCCGCAATTACCTACTAATTTTCTTGTTGCGTACCTCTCGTGTATCTCTAGGGGTACGCGTTTCCTAGGCTGGGAATCACTGATATAGAAAATAATCCCATTTTATCAAATGGGGGTATTATAAAATGAACACATACTCGTATTCCACAAGACGCACACGCTAAATATACCGAACGTAAACTATGGATCGAGGATAAACTACGTAAGTATGTAAAAGGAGATGTCTGGTACATGGACGGATCCAAATCGATCCGAAATACCAGCAATTACGATCACGTGAGCTGAAATCGCGACAAAGAGGAGAATTTTTATCATGAGCGATAACCAAGCGGCCCTTAAAGCTTTAAAGCCACACCAACTTCGATCTAGGTTGGTTCTGAATTGTCACAAGAAACTGGGATGAATTGGGAAAACACGGCAGTTTAAAATTGGTGTGGATACCGGGACACCAGCGCGAGGCGGCTGATTGGACCTGAGCTCAGCTGCGGTATTGCTTATAACACAGCTTGGGATCAAATTAAAACCTGGTTGAGAAACAATCACTGCAAGTACTGACTAGAGTGTCCAGGTATGGGGTAATCCATGGCGAGTTATCGGGGCGCCATCCAAGAAACTCCTAAAATTAGGAAAAAACAAACTTGTGCTTGCAACAAGGTTCACTATGGGACACTGTTGCACGAAGAAGCACCTACATATAATGGAATCAGTGGATAATATCTATCTTATGCAGGTTTTGTGAAGAAGATTATGAAACACTTCTTCACTGCGTACATACGTACCTGTAAAAAGTGGGTTCCTGAAAAAAAATTCTATAGGAGAAATAGGAGCCTTTATTAGCACGTATACAATAGACTTCAGCATAGGGGACCAACTGACAAACCAACCCCGGTAAAAAAAAACAACAAACTTTTAATAGTTAGAAATTTGGCGTGTCGATGACCAATTGCGAATGAAATTTTAATTACTTACTAGTTAAGGGCAGGAGGGTGTCTAGAACTTAGCGAAACGTCTGAATAGATGGTACTATAGCAAATTTCTTATACATAGACAACCATATTAACACTAGTTCCTCGAAGAGACAATTTAAAAACTTATTATCGGTCCCGGTTTATTTATGACCTACTGATTTACGACTTCTCAATCGTTTGGTTTGGCAGGTAGAAGTTCTTTCTGAGAACGGATTTGCCTAGTCTAGTTCGAATTCTCGATCTATACATTCAAGATAGGTTTCGATGCACGTCATCAATAAGAAGTGACTAAATTGTATATTTGTAATATTCAGTTTAAAGTTTTGAACGTGGCATATTCTGTAAATGATTTACCTGCACACATATAACATGACAAAGAAAGACTGCAATTTATTAGTACCTAATGTAAAAATAGGTACGAGGTTTTATTGATGACGTATATTGGAACCTATCTTGAATAACGTATAATTAAACACACTACTTCTATCCGTATTGAAAATAATATAACGAGCATTTTACTTTGCGCGTACCTGCGCCACCCCGAAACGGTCAGTTTCGATAATTCGCTTTCTTGAATTCGCTAAAGACCCTGTTATTACAGAATAAGAATGATGTGGTTTTTCATTTCCCATTTATTTAAAATATTTTGCGAAAACTTATAAACTTATTGTTGATTTTTTCACCTCTTGGTGAATTTATCTGATAGGTATTTCCCATAGAATCTAATTTTACTTTAACCGTACTTTGGACGACCAACTGTTTCCACGGTAAATACCTATACGGTTACCGATAAATTTACCAAGAGATGGAAAAATCGGCTCTAAGATCGAGAGTAAGTTTTCGCAAAATATTTTAAATAAACGGGAAACGAAAAACCACATCATTCTTATTTTGAACGTCGTACTTTGAAAACGATTCATATCTAATTACTAGTTATTATCGCACCCAAGTAAGCGGATTATCGAAACTGGTCCTTTCGGGGTGGCGCAGGTACGCGCAAAGTATAAACGTTTCCCTCGTTCCTTTCTTCTTTATTGTTCAACTTATTTGTAAATTTTATTTGGTACTCGTATTCGCCATTCATGACTTGTTTGGTGTATCGATCTTGGACCAACGTTAAAAATTGTTGTTTATTAAAAGCTTTTAAATGACATACGACTTGAAATGCGTTTCCATTTGAAATTTTTTAGTTGACCCCCACCTCCCACTCTCGGAGATTACACACCTAAACATTTTCCAACAAAAATTGTGCCCTAAAAATAATGGAATAGGTAGGTAAGTGCGTGTTCGCCGATTTTTCCATATAGGTACCCAACAATTTCCGAAAAAATGGTGCGGGGCCAGGCTTTGTGGACATTTGGTATATCTATGTAATTTAAAACAAAACAAAACGAAATTTTTAACATTACGTTTAAATCTAATAACATTTGCAACCATTTCATTCTGTTTATAATAATAACACTTAAATTTTGAATAGCCGATTTATAATTCATATTGTTTATTACAAACTACAATATTTTTTATTAAACATATTATTATTATTAAAAATTATGTAGTAGCAGAGGTGCCTTTAACCTTTTTTATTTTTAAAAAGCAATTTCTGACGCTTTCTAACTATTTAAAACTTGCTGCAGTTTCGAATGTATATAGGTACCTTTATATATCTGTCAGGATTATTTGGGTAATAAATATTTCTAACAAGACCACGTGCCGAGCTGTAGAGGTCTGCACATTCTTTCTCTTTCTGTGAGCCCTCTTTGTTTAATTGAGAAATTTTATAAAAACATTTGTACGATTATCATGTTCTATTAAAGATGAAAACTTGATCGACATCTTAAATGATATAAAAAAATGTTCTCTAGGCAATGACAAAGCATGAGCTTGATATGTTGACGCATATATGAAATTTTGAATTTTATTCATAAAAGTAAACTTATACGCAACATTTTTTCAATAAAAATCTATTTCTACTTCAGCTATTTTCATCAAAACTTGTCATCTCCTAGATATTGTATTGAACATTATACATTGTAAAATTGAAGCCGCAATTTAAATTGGATTTTGAATTGTGTACAAAGTTCTAATTTCGTTATTAATAATTTTATATTAAATTTTAAAAACTCAAATGATAGATAATTTGATGGCGAAAAATCTCCAAATGAGAGAATTTTGTAGAATTTAAAAATAAAGAATACAATTCACTTTTAATGGTCGCCGGGAATAGAGTATACCCTCCCCTTAAATAGAACGATAATCCGATGGGGTTAAACTTTTGTCCGAGATCATCTCTCAGATGTTCAAAGGCGTCGAAGAAGCTTCCTAAATTAACCTTTAAGTAAATCCGATGAAATCGTTAGTTCCTTCAAACCGTCCGAGCTGAACAAAAAGTCGCTGTCGAAGATATAGATAAAGAAAAAGAAATCGAACAAGTGGTTATGTCAAATATACTCAGGCAACTAAATTTGAACCGGCAAACGAACAATCGGCCAAGCCGTTTTAAATGCGACATCAATAACGCCACAATTTCGTCTCGAATACCGATCCATTATCGAGTGCTGTTTGTTTAAGCGACTGTACGGTGATTTATTTTCTAGTTTACCGCCTGAAATGGTTCGCCACTTTATCGGACGTTGCGTGAACAAATGGGACCGAACCGCACCCTAATGGCACAGACGTGACTACCTAATGTGAACCACTCTGTAACATATCACCCTTACATATTGCCTAATGCCCTTAAGCCTCATACGTGGCCTCATAATGCAAATTTGGGTAATACCTACGTATATTATGAAAAATGAGAAATCTACAGTAGCTAATAGGCGTAGGTATTTCAAGTGCCGCGTCGGCAATTCGAAATGATATTTTAGAGAAATAATTATCTCACTTAAATACAATTTTTTTTAAGTAAGATCGTTGTTTATTACTGCGTTGTATTACGTTATCAGGTGTATTACACTAAACGACGTTGCTGCAAATTGTCGTTTCGTTTTTAATTATACGTTATAGAAAAGCAGCATAAATAGCTGTTGGTTTTTTGAAGATTTATGTAACGATTAAAAATTCTTCGACACTCACAAAAAGTTGATTCCATAAATATACGTGGTCCTGCAACGGTGCGTCGGCCTTTCCTAGCGTCCCGGCCGTTGGAGATTGAGAAAAAACTTTCCGGCAAAAATTCGATGGTTTAAAAAGATCAACTTCTTAAAATTAATTTCGGAAATACATTTTTGCTATGTAACTCAAAAATTACTTTTTAAATGGAACACCCTATCTATCATTCGTCGCTATATAACGCCGCGTCAGTGTTGCCGACTTATCAAATTTTCGTTCTAAGAATCTTCCATAAGCAAGTTTTGCTTTAAGAACTTCGTAGCGTCGTTGTTTTTTGAAGTCGAGAAAGAAGTTTTAGCAATAATGTTAATCCGTTTAAAGAGCAACATTTCGATAATGAGAAATTTAGATTTAGCGATACGGGGTGTTCACAAAAAAATAGTAAACGTTCCAAACTTCAAACTGCCATAACTGACGTTTTACAAATGGAACGACCCCTATTTTGTTACCCTATTAGGTAGCATTGTTTCCCATCTCACAAAAGTAGACATTTAATTACATTTTGTTGTTACAATTACAGATGTCAAAAGGCAAACAATTGACTTTAATAAATAAGCTTTTGCAAGGATTTTACCTGAAATATTAAGAAGAGTGCGGCAGCGAATTGATTTGTGTCTAGATGAAGATGGAAGATATTTTGAGTGTTGTTGTAATCATTTCTCTTTTATATTGTTTTCGAATAAAAGCAATTAATTTTATTAAATAATAATTGATATCCTTTTTTAATAAAATGTATTCTAATGGTAAATTATCACTTGCTTGCCTTTTAATATTTGATTTTGATTATTACGGCCTACTTCGATGAATAGAAATCTAATTAAATGGGTAATTAATGGGTAAGACAAAATTTTTATCGAATACGATAATAAAATAGGGATCGTTTCATTTGAAAAGAATTAGTTATGGCACTTTGAAGTTTGGAATGTTTGCCATTTGTTTGTGAACACCCTGTAACACTAAATCCAAATTTCTCATTATCGAAATGTTGCACTTTAAACGGATTAACATTATTGCTAAAATTTCTTTCTTGACTTCAAAAAACAACGACTCTACGATTTTTTAAAGTAAAGCTTGCTTGTGGAAGATTTTTAGAAAAAAAAAATGACAAGTTGGCAACACCGACGCGAAATCGAAAAGTGAATAGATGTTCATGTAGAGTACATGTGTAACTTTATATTTATTTTACGTTGTAATAAACGAATTTAATTAAATGACTAAATTATGCGCATTTTAGATTTTTTCGATTTATGCGGTTTTTCATACAAAAAGAGCGATTTCAATTTACACCTATTAATATCTATTGCGTTGCTTATGGTAAATTAAAAAAATATCAGAATCCGAAAATTAATATTTCAAGTATTTCTGTACCTACCATTTTTTTTAGACCAACAATGAGTTAAATAATTTTAAAAAAAACCCGCTTCATTAGCGTATATACATATAAAATTGCAGATACCTAATCTGTCAATTATTTATTAATACGTACAAAAAACAAGTTTTGGATAGTGTAATTCGCGAACGAAAGACGATGAAAGCAACTTTTATGTGATTTCACGGGTACCGAATAAGTGAACAAAGCTCTAAAAGCTCCACATCTTTAACTTCAAAGTAGACGGCGAAGCCATTATTAATTTCTACACAATTAGATGCTGTAAGTGATCAAGTAAAAATCTTACTATTAGCTCAACTGTTATTAATTTACTTATGCGAGCTATCCAAATTGGCGAATAGAAGATAATAACACTTGTGTAGAATTACAGACGTAGATATATATTTAACATAATAGAAATGCTCGCTAGTAACTAATAGTAATGATTTATCAGCCAATATCACACAACTACAAGTTTATTAAATGTACATTATTGATTGGTGGAATACGTATGATCGTAATTTATCATGACAAAAGCTGATTGTACTTTGACGTTTGATGAAGTAAGGTGTGGTTGACCATTGCCCAATTACGAACGCTTATGAAGGGATACCGAGCGAACCTTGATTAAGCTCTTTATACTTGTCTCGATTACAAAGAAATATGAGTAACGATAGATCATAGAAATTGATTTTTAAAATTACAATTTCTTTAATTAATGTAAAAATATCCTATGGGTTAACCTTAACAACATTCTAATATTCGCCCCGTCTATTATATACAGTTTTTGGTTTCAATCACGACACTTAAATATGTCGCCGTTGGCTACCAGATAATTTTAGAGGGTAAGGTGTAATTACTTAACAGGGGGCTGTAACCGACTATTTGCATACTTGAACGGAACGAGGAATTTGTGTAATTAGCGGTATGAATATTAAAATTCGTATTTAACGTCCAATTTTTTACTTGGCACGTTTGGTAATGAAGAGTTTCACGTGTTTCGTCGCAGGCTGTTTAACGAGGACGTAATTGTCGCACAAGTCCCTTAACGTGAATTACTAACGCGAAAATTATTATTCTGAAGGTAGGTAATACGGTGGAATCCGTCTATTATAATGTTATCGGTCGGTCCCAAATTATTTATTTAAAATTAAAACCGTCTATTACGAAAAAAGTTTTGGTTATTGTGAGAAGCGTAAAGATTTCTCGCTTCAGCAAATCGAGTGCTACGATAAGTTGCCCAAAACGAGTCGGCGTGGTGCGGTTGATCTTTTGTGCGAAAATATTAAAAAAACAGATCGGAGATCGAGGCCTTAATACTCACGAATAACAATACGAATCTGGAAAGAATAAGTGAAAGAAAAATTTAATTCGACCGATCGATGAACGATTTAACACGTGGAAAAAGTGAGAGATTATCGTATACGACGAAGAAAAATGTGCAGATTTTCTCGGTGCACGAGCGGACAAATAAGTGCGGTCAAAAAATGGGACTCTATTTTCGCACCATACGTGAACGACAAGTGGAAAAATATATAATAAAAAAAATACACGGAAAAAATTCACATGAAAAAAACCAGCTAAATAAAATTCAAAATTTTATATAAGTACCTTACCTATCGAATAATAGTGTTTTACTGTATGTAAACTGTTTAGTCACCAGTTGTACGAGTACATAATTTTTTGTTACACTATTATAGTACATTTTTTTTGTTAGCAGCACACCCCTGAAGACACCAGGAACCGCCGTTAGAGATTATTTATAATGCCCCCCCCCCCGGACATCCATGCCTATCAGTCTCCTGATCACTCGGCCACCGAGTTGGCACCATTATAGTACCCATTCTTAATTAAGTTATTAAATATAAGGTACAACTCCAATTGTTGTCCAAATTTAATTTAATTTATTTATTGATTTATTAAATTATTTAAATAATGTTTTCGCTTTTGTTTTTTTTTCGTATTAATAAAAATGTGCCCTTAATGTTCGTACTAGATACTTATTAGGTATTTCAAATTGAAAAATAATAAATTGCATTTTTTGATGATTTAACATGGGGCCGCGGTTGCTTGAAGAGTTATCACTCCGCTAGGTCACTCATTGTTGGTTCGAATCCCGCTGCAACCGTGGTTGTTTGTGAATGTCCTACTGACAATAACAAATATAAAAAATGAGGTTAATGAGTCACGTTCGAGACCGAAACAAAATTTTTGAATAACAAACAATCTCGACATTCGATTTACGTTAGAAATTGCATTGTGTATTTCTTGCTAATAGTGTGCTCAAAATTACACGGTCAAGTGCTATACAGCCTGTATCTAACACATGCAGCCATAGACGTGTGAAAATAAACTTTGTTTATGTATAAACATATGTCCGAAAATGCATTCCCTCCGAACTAGAGGACTTCGAAATATGTTATGAAACAGTCAATGCGGCGAAAAATGGTTTACATTTTGAACATCTTTTGCAATTAAAACTAAAAATAAAAAGTAGTAAAAAATTGCGTTGTTTCTTCTTCAACTATTCGAAATCCTCTAGCTCGGAGGAGATGCATTTTCGGACACATTTTTATATTAAAAAAAGTTTTATTTTGACGTCCATAAGACGCCTATAAAGTTTGGCTACATGTTTTAGATACAGGCTGTATATAGGTGCCCGTGAAACGAAAAATTTTGCATGTGGTAAACGTTTACTTCGAAAAGTACCCTATACATTAAAATTTTTATATTCGGAAATTTTGGATTTATCTCCATAAATTTTTCCCGTGGATTTTTTTTCTGAATTTTTCTCAAGTTCGTCTGAACATACTTATTTGTATAAAAATATTTCGGGGAAGTACTTCAAAACAGCGCGCGACAATAAAATTAAATGCGATAAAATTACCCATATTTCTAGTATAATTTGTTTCTTTATTATTAATTTTTGGCCTTATTTTCAAAACGTGTTCGGTACCTAGTTGGTATTTGTTTTGAATTCTATTTTGTAACGATTCACTTAAATTTATAAATTAACACTGCACATTCGTATTAAATCACACTATAACGCCACTTATTTAAAACCAAATCAAATTTAATTGTTTAAAACTTAATTTGTACTTATGTAAAACCGTAGCCACTACAAATACTGCAATGTTCTTTATTCCAATGTCAAATGTGAAATGATAAAAGACTCTTTTTAGGCTATAAATACATAACTATGTCGAATATATGATCTAATAGTAAGTACGCCCACTTTTCTGGCATATCTTTTAATTAGGAGTTCGCTTTACCCTCGGGAATACTCCCCACTAAATTTAAAGCGGCAACGTTTCATTTTCTATATATTTTTTATCTATGCGTGTATTTCCGGTTGATGAAATTCGACAAGTATATCATGTTTTAGCGTCGAAACAGATGTACTTATTAAGGCCGCTATCTGATGATCAAGATATTTTCATACAAAAATGTCATCATATTTAAATTAGCAAAACACACTGTTAATAAATTTTCTACCTGGCGGTAGGCCATGTGGCGGCCCTCGCCCTATTCCTTAACCACTTAACTTGTTCTTATTAGCATTTATAAGTACGTAATCAGGGGAATATCAAAATATTTATCAGATATCGCGCCGTTTTTAATAGGGTGCTTAATTGTCTGTACTATTTAAATTTGTATCTGTAATATTACTGGAAGAAATCGCGTCATTTCCGGTGTATATAATTTAGTGGTAATTATTTCTAAATAAAAATTTATTTAGAGTGTATTCTTTAAACGGCTTATGAATAAATTACTATTAATGAATTTGGTATTAACCGAACGATGGACGCACGGTTGCGTTAACCGTTTTTGTGGTGGTTTACGTTTGTTATTTATTTGTTCGTGTAAATCAACTGTCGATGGAAAATCTATTTTGATAGGCCATAAATTTGAGAGATTCTATTAACAACACTGGAAGAGCACAGATTCATCATCAGTCGGATACTTTATTTAAGATATAAATTGTTGCCTGTAAGACTAATGACTTATAATGAAGTACTTGTACACTTCCAAAATCAACTTATCTTCTTCCCATTCTACGTATTAATTTGTATTAAATTTTTAAATTAATACTGCGAGTGCTAGGTACCTAAACACTTTTTATGATCACAAGGCTTAGCGATGCGGTAGATACAATAAAAATTGATTAATACACGTTTCTTTGCCAATTTAAAATATTTACAAATCACCTTCGATATTTACGGAATTAATAA
Source organism: Rhagophthalmus giganteus (assembly GCA_036326145.1). NCBI lineage: Eukaryota > Metazoa > Arthropoda > Insecta > Coleoptera > Rhagophthalmidae > Rhagophthalmus > Rhagophthalmus giganteus. The sequence continues at coordinate 14,540,980 of JARFJA010000036.1, read as the reverse complement.
ATGTAGTTATTAGTTATTGTTGTGTTCCAAATAATTTAGAAGCGACGTTCTCAAAATTAATGGTACCAGTTAACTTAAGCTCAAATTTACTTATAGAGTAGCCTAAAAAATGGCGACTCTTTTCAAACTACGAACCCACGAAAAATTATTAGAAACAAATAAATAGTATCGGCCGTTAACTGGAAGGAGAAGTCTACTATTTTTTAATTTTTATCTTTACGAATTGCCTAACCTTTTCTCCCATCCAAAAAGGAAATTTCGGTGCGAAAATTCGTAAAGGCGATGTTCGCCGATCACTGGGAAATTTACTTGCACACGACAGTACATCCAAGATGGGTCTAACGATGTCCAAATTTTCATGTTTGTATCGAAAGGTAAAGCGTATTTTCTCTATGCGCTAATTAATTGACGTCGAGTTACTTGGTAAAATAAACTTTACGAAGCTGGCACGTCGAAACTATTAACTTTACAAAAAACATGATAAGAACGTAAATTGTGGGAAATATTCCGTAATTTATTTTATCGTATAGGTATTTTCGTCGTAAAATGAACCGCAAAGAAGATTATGATAAAAAACTTATTTTTGGTGTTTAAACAAGGCTTGATTAACAACTGTGCCAAATCTCTACTAATTACCTACTTAGGTCAAATTTCCCAAAATGTTTTCGACTATTAAGCAAAATGGAATAGGGGAAGGTTGCTCAAGTCGTACCACTTGAATTTTGAACGAACTATGGCGACGACAGCACATACAACGGCAACCAAATATATATCTGAGTCGACCAAGTTGCTTTACGTATTATTTTTTGCAGTGAACCAGCCTCGTTATAAATCCTTTCATCAAATAAGTTTATTTCAATTTTCTGCATATGTTTGGTAGTTGATCTTGCAAGTAAATTATTGATAAAATTATGTTCCTTAACGTCCTATAATCGTTTGGTCGAAACGAAATCGTATTAAGTTTATTCGATGTTAGGTTATGTTTACTTTTAAATTTAACTCGCGTGGTGCCTTAAGTCGTACCTATATGAGATTCCTAAATCGTACTGGTACGAATTAAGAAATTACTTCTTCTTTTTACCTACTATCAACTGATGCCGCTTTCATTCTTATTGTTAGGCCATAATTATGTGAAGGCAGTCGAAGCGAATTTATAATAAATGAAAACAAGAAGATATGGACGAGGTGTTAACCGAATTATCGGAAGGAGTTATTGGCTTCAATGAAGCTCATAGACAATGGTCGCATTCAGGGAATGGTAGCGCTGTAACGCTTTATCGAAGCGATGCTCTGAATGGTGTCTGCTTTACTCGCAGTGCTGCAGCGCTTTAGTAAATCATTAAAGCATATAAATATTCCGCTTTAACGCTTTATAACTAAATAAAGCAATGACGCATCCATGCGTTCTAACCTAACAAATTATGTTGCTTGTGTATGTTTTGGTTTATGCAAAAAATAAAGATGGCTTATAACGTTACAATTTGGAGACGAAGTCATTTCCCTTGCAATAACGTAAGAAGAAAGGTTTGAAGATATTACAAGGTAAGTTTTACATAAAAATTTGAGTGTTTTACAAACAAAATTGCCAACCTAAGAATTAAAAGCTGAAAAATAACTAGTACCAAAAATGTTTATTCAGGCAAGATAAAGCGTTACAGCGCTGTAGCGTTTCGACGCTACAAACGATCCCTAAACCAACGTTACAGCGACATTTTAAAGGATTAAATAAGAATGTGAAATTTGGAAGGTCTAAGGATATAACTGAAAATATGGAGAAGGAGTTGGTTGCACACATTCTCGATTTAGAATCAAGGTTTTTTGGCTTACTGCAACTGATCTAAGAAAAGTTGCTTATCAATTGGCAGAAAATTATAAATTACCACACCGTTTCAGTAAAGAAAAAAAATTGCAGGGAAGAAGTGGTACTATAAATTCATGAAAGATAATCCTTGTTTATCTTTACGTACTCCATTAATGGCCAGGGCCAGGATTTTCAATAAAGAATGTGTTTATGGATTCTTTGATAAATACGAATCCATATTAGATGAATACAAGTGCACGGCTAACCAGATGTATAACGTTAACGAAACAGGATTGTCCACTGTTCACAAACCATCCAAAATAATTACTCGGAAAGGCAAACACGAAGTTGGTACACTTACAAGTGGTGAAAGGGATTTGACACTACAGGTGTACGTTGTATGAATGCTGCAGGTGAATTCAAACCGCGTGCGGATGAACGATTGCTTAAAGAAAGGAGCACCACTGGGTAATGTATTTGGATGCTCCAAAAACGGATGGATAACATCAGAACTTTTTGTTCAATGGTTGGAACATTTCATCAAGCACACAAAGTTACAGAAGAGTAACAATAAGCAAGTACTTCTTTTTTGGACGAACACACAACCCATTACAAAGAATATTGAAGCTATACACCTAGCGTGCGAGTATGGCATTATAATGTTATCCTTTCCTGCTCGTACAACCCACCGTCTCGAACCTTTGGACAGATCTTTTTTCAAATCTCCGAAAACCAATTATAGCGAAGCCTCATTTTCTTGGTTAAGAACAAATCACAATTAAACAAACTACTGCGTCAGAACTATTGGTAATTGCATACTTAAAATCAATTCGTATGGGCATTGCTTTGAATGGTTTTAAATCTACCGGTATTTGGCCATGCAACAGGCATGAATTTGATGATGACGATTTTTGCGCTGCTCCTTCGTTGGACATCAATAATCAAGAAGATCTTTCTGTAGCGGTTACACAAGAAAGTAAAGAAATCCATGAGGAAGAAACGGACGCGCCTATAAACCAAATAAACCTGCAATTAAATATTTTAGCTACTATTCCAATAATAAACCAAAGCAAAGAGTTCCGTGGATGCTCTACCTCGTCAGTCGAAATGACGTCAACGCAGAATAAAAAAAAAACAAAAATGCGGCAAACGAAAGAAAGACAGTAATTAATAAAAAGGAATTGACGTTAAAAATTAAAAAGAAGAAAAGCGATCGGTTCTGTTTTATTTGTGGAGAAGGTCGGGAGGAAAACGTGAGTCGATGCATGAAATGCAAATCATGGGTGCACGATGTATGCTCTGGAGTTTTCAAAAGAACAAGAAAATTTGTATGTCATGTAAACAGATTAATAAAAAATACGTTTTAATTATTATTGTTGCTTAATTGAATTCTTAGTTACGTCTTAGGAAAGCGATTACTTGTGTCGTACCGATGTAAGTTTTTAAAGATTTAGCTTATTTTACTTGGAAGCATATAGATTTTCTAATTTCGTTATAATAAATAACAACAATAATAACACGAGTTTTAAATAACACGTTTAATTTCTATTTATTTGATAAATCCTAAGTTTTATATGGTTTTTTTTTGCTTAAGGGGTACGATTTGAGCAACCCCTTACCCTACACTCAAAAAATTATTGTACATAATATCAATGAACGCCAGTTATTGACTTTTTGATCATTGATACAATGAAAAGTTCATTAATACTAATAATAGATGTTCATTTTTTTATTTCCATGTTCGTAGTCCCAATGTCATGTTCATTAGAAACTGATGAACATATTTCATAATTTAAAGGATATCTTGATTGCTTCGACGAACTCTTTTTCATCATTCCAATCATTACTTGTTTGTATCTACGAATTTCTACATTAACACCATAACTTAAAGTTTATGGATTTAAAACATCATATTAATGTAAGGTCGTTTTGAAATAATAACTACATTTATCGTATCTATGACTAAGTTCACTAATATACAATATAAATACAGTTGATTACGTATTTTTTTAATTCTATATATAGAATAATCTAGAAATATTAACGGCTTCGCAGAAACAGGATAAATTCAAGACAGTGCAGTTTGAAAACTTAATAATTGCAAAAATAATTATAACGACTTTTACATTAATATTTATGTTAGAACTGTTATAGAAAAATATTTCTAAAAACAGTTTGTATGTGATATTACATATCAAATTCCAGAGAAACGTGTACAAATCGATTTTTTCACCGGAAAAATCGATTTCTATTTCCTACAATCGACAACATTGAACAATAAAGAACTAATAATCAAATTTTCTATGTAGGTATATTTGAGCGATAATTAATTGAAACATTACAAAAAATAAATTTGCTATAGAAACAATATACATAAACATTGTCCTATTTACAATGTGAAATAGTAACTGTACTCTTTTAATATGAATAGAAGTGTACATTGTAACAATACAAGAATATTCCTTTATTTAATAAACACATTCATCGATACAATAAACAAACTTTGCATTTCGGTGGAATAATTTATTGAATTTATGTAAGAATATTGACAAAACTAATAAACACAGTTATTATCACTATAAATCAAATTCATATTATCCATGTACTAATTTATTAAAACAAAGAAAGCTTGTTCATTGGAGCAGTCAAATTATTCATTAACGTAATAAACCGCATTATAAGGTATAATGTATAAGGTCATTACGCCAATAAACGTTCATTGGGTAATGATTTCGAACATCAAGTAATCTTTGGACATACGTTGTAATGATGAAATCGTACTTCGAACGAAAATTAATGAACGCCAGTACTTAATATAATGATTTTTTTATTGTATTTACGCACTTTTTGGTTGAGTGTACATTAAATTGAAACTGTATGGAAAGATGGTCTAATAAAGGTTCGCCACGAATGCTTAAGTAATTACGTTACCACTATCCTTACATTAATCATGTATAAGTAAACTATTATTACATTACCAGTTGCAACAAATCAAGTTTAATAACGAGTGTGGTATTTAATTACGTATACGTATAGATAAATAAGTGTGTGGTTAGATTTTACAATACCTGCATTAGTGAAGAAAATATGCCAATTATATATCTTGAAACGTTCGTAAAATTTAACGTGCTAGGTAAATGATGCATGTGTTACCGATAATTACGTAGGTACCTATTTACCACTAAATCATTGCACGTAATATAGTCGATCCGTCACAATTCACTTTTCAAATTCAAAAATTTTCGTTACCGCTCGTTACTGAAACAGTTAATGTCAGGTTTCTTTTTATTGAATTCTTAAACAGTTAGCTGTACTTTCCATCAAATGTACCTACATGAATCCAAAGCAATCATTAGGGAATTCCGCCATGATTAACAAATTGTAAAGCCGGCCAAGTACGGCCGCACGAAACGATTTAATATTTAAACGTAATATTCGTGTTTCCTAGTCAGACGTAAATTTCGTAGATCCGATTATTAGATATAATTAAATTACGTTCTTATCCATAAATAATATTTATTAATGATATATATGCGCGTTTCTCGATACAGTCCGATTGATTATCGATAGTGAAACCCGAGTTTTCCACATAACATAAGAAAGCTCGTTAAATTTTCGATTGCACGCCAGAATTACCACGTATTTGCGCATGCGAGGGCAGTCGTTATGCGTTTCACAAGCTCGCGGTCCGAGCAGTAGCCGGGGAATTATTCTGTTTCCTTCCTTCTGAATAAAATCTGCATTTATTATCCGCCATTTTACACAATTCCAGATATCAATCTTTTCACTGATTCATTCTAAGCAATAAGTTCACTTTGCGGCAACACAAAGCGCTATTAATTACTTAGGAAAGTACGGGGTCTTTCAACTTTTGAATATTTGAAAAGCTTTCTCACGATTTATGTTTTTTCGGGTGAACACCTATTAATTTTCTTTTAATTTACAACATTAGAAAATAACCGAATATTTTTATTCGTGCGCATACGAAACACGTTCGCCATTTTGTTTAGGTCGTAGGCCAAAATACTGCTTTTATCCGGAAAATACTTTGCAACGTTCGTTTTCTGAAATATAAATAATTAAAAGAAATAAAATTAGCGAAAAGTGTCTATAATTGTCTAAGGAAATTCGGTAATAACCCGAAGTGGTTGATGCGGAGGTTTTCTTTTTTCAATATAGCCCGAGATTTAAAAATTTCTAAAAACGATGTCTAGTCTCTTTACTATGAATTCATAATTAATTTTTTTTAATTAGATCATAAAAGGGGATAATTATAAAAAAATGTTATGCGTGGACATTTAATTTTATGTTTTAAACGAAATCTCAATAGTTCCCTTCGATAGCGCCTCCACAAAAATTGTTATGGGAGGTGAAAAGTGGCGAAAGTCAGTTTATTCCAATGCGCTTAGAAACTACTAATTTTTCGAGAAAAAAGTTTAGCGTCGAAATTGTAGCTCGTAAAATTTGCGACAAATAAGGCCCTTTGACTTTTTGCGTAAATCGTCTGCAATTCGTGGAAAACTGCACTAACGTCATTTCAACAGTTCGCACTGCGGCCTTCGCAGTGCAATATTGCTATCACAAGCGGGTGGCAAAAGGGTTTGAGCGGTCTCCAAATCGTTGTCACAATAAACGTGCAAATAAACTCTAAGTAAACGCTTGCAATTTCGTAGCAACTTAATTGTCCGTTTTTTTCTTCAATCTGATATAGGCGTTGACGTTGTATCTGTTGTATTCAATGTGGATTACGAACACTAGATCAAAAACAAAACGCACCTAGCAAACTACCGGCGTAAATTAAATTTACTGAGTTAGTCAAAGAAAGAAGCGTTATTCTAAACAACTGTGATACGTCTGAAGAACTAACTGAACAGATTAAGGAAATGGTCGATGCCAGCTCTAAAAAAATTTTTGCAAATAACGGGCAACTGCCTTATTGGTGGACTGTTGATATTTCCACCAAGAAAAAAGAATGCACGCGGATTAGGCGTTGCATCATGAGACAGGGACATAGTGATTTACAGACACTTTCTAACAGGGAACTGTTAAGAAATCAACTGAAAACTGAAAGAAAAGTCCTTAAAAAAATGATAAACGACTCAAAAAGACAAATTTGGCGAAGAACCTGTGAAGAGTTAGATAATGACATTTGGGGCGAGGGATATCAAATTGCCACTAGGTATATTAAGAGCTATATACAACCATATGCGCTTACTCCAGTGCGGAAATTCCAGATCATAAAAGACTTATTTCCGGTAGGTGGGGAAAATCACATAAATATGGCCATTAATAGTGATAAGGTAGTAAGTATTTCTATTGAGGAGATTAATTCTGTTTGTGATAAAATGAAAAACGGAAAAGCGATGGGCCCAGATAATATTCCATCTGAAGCTATAAAAATATGTATAAAACATATTCCTGACACTTTAGTGAAAATTTTTAATAAGTTACTCATAAACAGACAGTTTCCTGAAGAGTGGAATATAGCAAGAATGGTGGTGGTGCCGAAGCCTGGGAAACCCTTTGATTTATCGTCTTCCTTCAGACCGATATGCCTACTTAATAGTCTGAGTAAAGTATACGAGGAAGTTATTAAAAATCGTCTTGAACGTGAACTTGAGGAGAAGGAGGGTTTATCGGACCTACAGTTTGGGTTTAGAAAAGGGAGATCAACTGTTCACGCTTTAAAATGGATCACGAACAAGGTCGTGAACTCGACATGTAGATGGGTGTTCTTGATATCTTTTGATATTAAGAACGCCTTTAATATGGCTGCATGGGATCTCATAATTGATGCCCTTCGGAGGAAAAGGATCTCCAACGGTATTTTGCTTACCGTTAATGACTACTTAAACAATCGTAAAATAATTTCTGGCAGGCAGGTAATGAGGGTTACGATGGGGGTTCCGCAGGGTTCGGTGCTAGGACCTACTCTGTGGAACGTCCTATACGACGACATTTTACGTCTCGATTTTGGACAAAATGTAATTTCAATCGCATATGCTGACGATTTGGCCATTTTGGCCCAAGGCAATGTTGCGGTGCAGCTGGTAGAAGAAGTAAATGATGCTTGCGAGACCGTCATGAATTTTTTAATAAGTAAAAGACTGGTACTTGCTACACATAAAACTGAGGCTATTATCTTAAAAGGCCCTAGAAAGAGAAACGAAATTGTATTTCAACTGGGTGAAACTATAATTAGGCCAAGTAAATCATTGAAATACTTGGGAGTCCATTTGGACAAACGGGGGGATACTTTGGGATACATATTAAAAACGTTGTTTTAAAAGCGGAAGAGAAAGCTGCAGCTCTGACAAGATTAATGCCTAATATTGGGGGACCTAGTGAGCACAGAAGAAGACTGCTTTATGGCGTTATAATATCAGTACTCCTGTATGCAGCACCTATCTGGAAAGAAGGGCTAAGGGTGGCCCTATACAAAAATCTATTGATAAGAATACAGAGAAGAGCGGCTATAAGGGTGATTTCTGCCTATCGAACAATATCAGCAGCTCAGGTTATTGGCGGCCTCATTCCAATATACATTTTAGCGCTTGAGAGAGATGAAATTTTTAATAGTGGGAACTCTGATGAGATCCGTAGAATAGCTAGGGATAGGAGTCTAGCACTTTGGCAAGTCGATTGGCAACAAAACATGGTAAACGCTCAATGGACGAAAAGACTAATTAAAAACATAATACCCTGGACTATGTGTCGTTTTTGTAAAACTAATTATTTTTTTACCCAGTTTCTATCTGGACATGGGTCCTTTGGCACATATACTTACAAAATTAAGAAGACTATGGATAATAGTTGTGTATATTGCAACGAAGTCGACACGCCTGACATGTAATATTCCACTGTGAAAGATGGCATACACGTAGGTCTAATATTTTGATAAATCTTGGTATCACTTTAACTCCTGACACCATTATTGACAATATGCTCAAAGACAAAAATAATTATGATCGTATTTTTGACTTTGTAAATGATATAATTTGTGTTAAAGAATCTGAAGAACGACAGAGACAGGCTGCACAACACGATATTTCTGGCAATAGTAATAGAGACATATAAAGTGACAGGAAGTGTGACGAATGCCAAATGCATTATTATGCAGTTTCCATCACGCTCTACGGTGATGAGGGGTTTTAGCGGGTATACAAGGTGTTTTTTTTTTTACTTTGGAGTCCTGCACTACCACAGGCATGGATTATACGGCCTGTGGTGTGCATAAAGCATTTCCCTTCAAGAAAAAAAAAAAAAACTACCGGCGGCACGAAAAGGAGTGCGTTGTTCCGCGAACTATACAAACATCGGCACCTTGTCGGACGTTTTACTCGAAAACGATTGGTTATATCAAAAAAATTCAAAGGACCTGTTTTGTAGCAAATTTTACGAGCTACAATTTTGACGATAATCTTTTTTCCAGAAAAATTGATCGTTGCGGTCGATCCGAGATCGTTGCGAAAACCAATTTTTGCGGCGGTGCCGTCGAATGGGACTTTCGAGGCTTCGTTCAAAACTTAAAACTAAAGATTCGCGCAACGCTCTAGCTTGTTAAAAATTGTTTTTATAATCCAAATATAATTTTATTCGTAATTGTTTATTTGCTTTGCAGGTGGTTTTCGTCTGTGTTGCTTTTCTCGATCGTCAGTGCGGTAAACGATCGACAATTGCCTACGTAACTTTGCCGGATTACAATATTATTATGCTGTTGCACGCCATTTCGTGGCCCCAAATTACGTGCTATTCGTCTGATGCGTATGAATATTTAAAACAAAACGATATGTCTACAGAAATCCGAGAAAGGCAAACTTTCGTGGATCGGAGGCAACTCGCACATCAAACAAAATAATAACGTTGCGCACGACGCACCTAATAATTTTCACGCGAATAACGAAAAATCGGAAGAAAACCGGGAGCATGCACCCGATTCGTAACAAGCAGTCGTTAGGCGTTATGTAAATGGTGTCCAATAAAAATGTCCACGCGTTTATATGACAGAGCAATTTAAATTTGCATATTAATTTTTCGTGTTACGCCTATAATTAGTGGCACTATTACGATAATCTGCATAGTAATCATCATTATGTCCGCCATTTCTATGTAATTATACAAGAACCTATCGTGACTGCATTCGATTTCTACTTGCACTCCTTGTGCCGCCATTAAATGTCATTACAGAGTGGAAAAAAATCTAATTAAAATTATTAAAAATTAGTTTCCATAATATCGATGCGCTTTTTTTACCAAGCCGTGGAAAAATACGAATTAAATTAGCTAATTACAAAAGAAAACGAGATCTACTTATTCTTTATAATATTTAACGACTACGAACCTCGTTAATAAATTGTAAAAATGCAACCGTATTTAATACTTACACCGTATAATTTGTCCATCGAATTTATTATTTTAATTATAGATGGGAAAGAAATTTTGTAATCGTATACGTCAACGCCTCCAATTGGAACCCCCACACGAGAAATTTTAAATATTTAAATAAGACAGATTTAACTATTACGTATAAACCCTTTAATTTCGATCGTGATGAGAAACTAAACATAGATAAATCATACCTTCTTCAAACAAAAGATTAATAAAATTTTAATTAAGAAGAAATCGATACTTTAACCTTTGAGTTATATAAATTCGTAACCTAATTTCCGACGTCGATAATTACGAATTGGTTTTAAGTAATGTAATAACGGAGGGTTATTAGTTTTTATTATTAATTTTTGTGGAAGTTAATTTCGGTATTAGGACGTTGATAATCACTTATTGTCATTATTGAAATTGGAGACCAATTCGGATAGTTGTCGGTTTGATGCAATTTCCTTAAATCTAATTAATTTTTCATTTGTTTTTGGACAACTTCGACACAGGGTGTCCACCTTGATTGCATAATACTTTACAGGATCATTTTTGGGTCGAAAACGTAGATACGTGTGTTCCAAAAAAAAGTGTACGCCCGGAAATACCAGAAATTACAAAATCTACAAAAAAAAGCTTGAGGTCGGAAGGGTTTTTTTTTCTTTTTACTGGACTTTTAATTTTTTTTCGAGCGAAACATACCTTATTTCAATTTTTACTAGATCACTTTTGATCTACTGGATCAATTTCAATGAAAAAGAAACCGTTTTAAATGATATACATTATTTACGTTTTTAATGAAAAACATTGAAAGCTACACAGAAAAAACGGGTTTCGTTCATAAAATAAGGAAAAAATAGGCAATTGTTTTGAAAAATCTGCGTTATCTTAAAAATCCATCAACAAAAGTGTAATTTTTTTGCATTTTATTAAAATTATATTATAAATGCTACTTTACAAAAAAAGATGAAACTTCTTTTATGAGTTATAATCACGTAAACATTACTATTGTGCGTTACTTTTTTTTCCCTCTACATATATTATAATTTTAATTAAAATACATAAAAATTACACTTTTGTTGGTTAAGTTTCAAGACGTCTCGCAGATTTAGAAAAAAAAAATACATCTTTTTTGTTTATTTTATGAACAAAACCCGTTTTTTCTTTATAAAAATGACACGTTTGTGTAGCTTTTAATGTTTTCAATTAAAATTGGTCTGGTGTGGGTCAAATAAAAAATTAGAATTTTAATAATAATTAAAAAATTGACCTTCAGTAGTAACTTTGAATTATTAAAAACTTGATGCAAAGAACTAAATCGGTTAAATTCAGTCGTTTTCAAATGCAACCGGAAATAACGAAACGTGTGTTCTGATCTACGCCTTCGAGCATTATTACAATAGATCCTTCGATGTTCTTCGTAGAGGTAGGTAGGCTAAATTAAAAAGATAACACGTTTTTAAAGCGAAACACACCATTATCGAGTGCTATTACAATAAATAATGAAAATCTTAGAAAATGAATTATAACCGCAATTTTATCATTAGATGAGTAATGACAAAATTACACCTAAATGACTACCTAAAGTTTGCTTCTGTCATCCTAAACGCCAAAATAACGAGAAAAAATTAATGTGCCGCAGTAGAATTTTAAAGACGCAAACGTAATTCATAAGAATTATCAAAACTGGTATGATATAAGTATAGTGCGGCAGGACTAATATTTTATTACTTGAGATAAAGAGTACCTATATCAATTACCACAATAGCGCAATAATTACGTATATATTCCGGCTCATCACGCTAACTTCACGGTTATTTCTGTTACCTGCGTCGTCTACTATGCGGTGTCGAAACTATTTATTGCACTAAATCCTATAATTTTGACACGAAATTTAAACACTTCTGACACGGAACGGTCCACAGAAATGTCCTCAGTTCTTCGCGTCATTGGGAAATAGGTATAGACAGAGAAGCTCGATTCGTGCGGAGTTTTTGTCGTCTTTCTTCTTAAAAATTTTTCGGCAGGCGAACACGCCCGTTTTTACGTTTAAACGTTGCCGGCAACTTTATTTTACGAACAAACGCTATTTCCTGATAATTTTTATTTTGGCTGTAGGTATAAATAAAACAACGCGTAGACCAAACGTGAAGAATAAAAGTTTTCAAGAATAAGCTAAGCAGATGCAGGTACGTAAGAATATTTTTTTAAAATTTATCGATAAAAACTTAAAGCGGACATTTTGTGCAAGTGCAAACAAGTTCATTTCTTGCAAATAACGCCAGGAAGGTGAGCTCTTTTCAGATATCTACCCCGCCATAGAAAAAAAGTCACGTGCAGTCAAGTCGGGAGAACGAAGGGGCCACGGGATATCGCCGTTCCTGCCGACGAGACGATCGGGAAAGCTTGTGTTAGCAAATCCATCGATGCCCGTGCCGTGTGACGGGTCGCTGTTATCTTATTTCTGTGGTATTAGTTATTGATTGCAAGAAAACAAAAATGCCGCAACATAAACTGCCACATGTGTAGCATCTTGAGGTCGACGCTCCGACTCCGCCACACCTCCGCACTTTGCTTGCGCGAGCTTTCTCAAATCATCCGATTTTATTGGTTCACCGTGTATTTTCCGTACAGGATGTTTTTAAATAGGTAACCTTTTTTTTCTTTTACAAGTGTTCGACTGTTATCGTCTAGCTGGAACAGGTAAACAGAATTAGCGCGCAAGTGCAAGTTTACACCTTGTCAGCTAAAGTTTGTTCCATTTTAAATGAGTTATATCGGATTAAATGCCCACAAGAAGCAAAAAACAGACGAAAAATCTACATTCTTGTCTTGTCTTACTTATTATAGATACATCCAAATGGGTTGACCAAATTTACGTATGTTTAATAAGTAAGGCAAGACAAGAACGTGTATTTTATTATTTTTACCGAATTTTCATTGAAAATAAAGCTATTGCAAGCCTGTCTTACGACGGGACCCATACGTGTCCTTTTGGCTTTTCTCCGATTTCGACCCTAGATCACGAAAATATAGGTAATTCATTTTGGGTCGGTCATATATATATAATCTATTTCTTGTGGACACAATTCCGGTCGCAATTTTGATAGTAGGAGGCTGAAATTTGGACAGCCTATTGTCTTTATGAAAACGAAGGACGAGTTCGTTAAACAGCCAAATCGACCGACCCATTACAAAATGGCGGCCGTTCAAAAAAAACATTAAAAAATTCTAATCTCCGTTATTGTTCATCGGATCGATAATGTGAAATATGTTTTGGAATCTGCATAAAATTTTCTACCAATTATGCCTCTTTATAATTATCGATAAAATGCACCATTTTCGAAATAATCGAAAAAAGTGATAATTTTTTTCTCTCTCGTAAATATTATTTTTCAAAAAATGTGTAACTTTCGAGAAAAATTAAAAAAAAGAATTTTTCGACATGCCACATGAAAATTCGATAATGAGACTTGTGCGCGATCGGATTTTGTTCGTTATAGGCGTTTAACTCAACATAGCTCGTTTAAAAAATGAATCGGATTCCTTTAGACTCGTCGATGGAGTTCTGAGAATTAGGTAAAGGTAACTTATTAAGCTCTCGAACTTGAATTACGTATTTTGAGCAGACGGCACATCGACAGATGAGTTTGGAAAGTTGAAATGAAGTTTTAACTCGTGTTCCGCCTACTCGAAATAACTCGCAAGCTTAATAAGTTGCTCAAATTCTTTTTTGCCACAGAATACGTATTTTGAAAACATTGGTCCGAGCACGGTCGGCTCCTTTAATTTTGGGGCCCCGTTCGAGACGGTATAGTTACGTGACCCTTAACGACTCGAGCAGAGTGTCATTAGTTTAGGGGTCCACTGTACAAAGTGGAAAGTGTCGTATTTACTTCTTTCGGGTTTTTAAAATGTTTGCTCGCGAAAAACGGTCTTGATCGAAGGGAAAGAGTTTGTTACTTCATGCGATTACCTACTGAAAATCCCTTCGCTTCATTTGTCTTTAGAACGTCATAACGAAAGTGGCGGCAAACAATATCATTACGGACAATACGGCGAAAAGTAAAATAAAAATTAACATTTTTATTTCCATAATTTAATGATGTTAGGTATGGGATTGTTATAAACGTATAAAACATTTTATGATCATCGTAAATTATTTAAAGCGGCATTGAATACAAATTATGATTTTAAAATAATTATAGTGATCTAGGGATCTTAAGTTGGACACGCCCATATAAAACTACTTTTAAAGTGCTTTAAACATTATTTTCAGCATAACAAAGTGGGTGCTAAGTGTTTTAAAATTCAATTTTTAACATGTGTATTCAGCGCCATTCTATTATTTATCCATTAAGATTATAAGTAACCTTATCTTAAATTTCATCGTTAATTTGGACTCGGTACGACATTAACAATTTGAAAAAATCAAATACCGCCGCGTGAATATTCTGTTTGTAAGAAAGTGAAATTTAATTTGCATACAAATCGAATTTGTTTTTCTGGTAGGGAATTCATTAGTTTATTTTTAAATGAAAGTAATAGACATAAAAATAGTCACCTGTCAGGTTATCAGCAGACGTGTTACGCGGACGTTTTAATTATGTATACACGTTTTATACAAAGAAATTTAAACGGTCCGACTACCAATTCTACAAACTGTTACAAACAGGGGTCGTTTATAAATATTTATTAATCGCTAATCCGCCCCGTAAGGCATCGTTCGTTCGTACGTTTCACTATAACGTAAGTGTCCATCTACCGAACGATACGAATAATTTATTAAGCATCCATAAAGAGAGTGTAAATTAATAACCTAATCGTTTCATTATTTTAAACGCTGGCCGTTAAGTTATTTCATTGAGTCGAGGATTTTAACATTTCCCGATGAATGAAACCTCAATTAATTCGGTCGAGACCATATCGTACCTGCGGTTAACCAACCTATTAAGTTTGACTGCGTATATAAATGTTTCTAGATGTGTGTCTATTTCCCAAACGACTATATGAATGGAGAACCTTAAAAGCTGCCTTGACGGACAGCTTTTTTAACCCATCATTTACGACCACACGCATTGTTATGCGTGAATTCTGCGATGAATTCATTTTTTTTACGCTCAACGTACAGCATCGTCTATATATAGTCACGTAAATTTTCGAAAACTATAATTTCACCCCTTCTAGGATAATTACGATGTATTAACAATACCGTTCAAAAGAATACAAAACGGCCTGTCTGTTTGTATCTTATTACGTTATATAAGGTTTTGTTCGGGGCATATTAAAAATAATAGTGCAACAAACGATCACTTACGGGACGAACGAACGAACGAAATTAAGTTCGAAAGATTTTTAGGCACATGTTACAACAAAAACTCGCGTAACCACCGATTTGTTTTCCAAAACAAATCTGCAATTACGCTATCGAAAGGGAATTTTAAAGTAACAGTAACACAATGGCGCCCGCACACATGCCGCTTCGAAGTACAAAAAGATTTTTTTTTTGTTAATTGCAGGTTAAACAAGTTAAACAGAGAAGTAATAAGATAATAACAAGAGTAATGATAAATCGTTAGCGGCATCTGTTGCGCAGCTCGGATGATATTAATTATATATCCATGTAGGCCGCATTTATGTGTAATAATATCCCTATAATTTTCTAAATACCCGCTTGTGGAGGTGCCTTTTTTTTCACATTAATTGCATTTTAAATTTTAGGGCTTCTGGTTGCGTTTTTACGTATCGAGACGTATCTACGTTGTTCGGCTTACGAATTTGAATTTTGAATAATTGTTAATCTCATTTTAATTATTTTTCTGCTTTATTGCCGACGCTTCTCGAAAAATTTAAAACACCTTATCTGGAGCGATTACGAATGAAACATGTTTCCTGTCATTAATTTCGGTGGTAGCGGAAGTGTTAATAAAGAAAATTAACAGTTGTCTTTATTAATATCTCCATAAAATGGATAAATTAAATATGTTATTATAAGTTCTTTAAGAGATTTACGATTGTGAAGTAATGACGATAAGGGGTTAACACGTTCCGCGCCGCGTTCGAGCTATGCGAAATTTGGCGCCAAATTACCATCGCGGTCCAGAAACGGCTTCGGATCGAACCGGAAAGTGCTGTCGGGCCGTAGTCTGCGTATAAGGTCTGTGCAATCGCATAAAACAGCTGACCTGTCGACCTTAAAGAAATAACAGATGTCGTTCGCGTCAGGAACTAATGGTAACTGTAATGTATATTTACTATCGTTTTATTAAATATTTTCAGAATAATTTCTTGTTTACTTTACGAAAAATACATTAATTGCAGTTTTAACAGATGTAAAACGAAAACATGACTTTATTTTTCAATTTTTAAAAAGTTCCAGCAAATAGTAAAGTTCTAAACCATACATAATAGATTTCATTAGTACCTGACGCAAGCGCCTCTAGTTGTAAGTTAAAATCGATTGCGCAGACCTTATACGCAACTCTGACAACAATCGACGCAGACGACGGTCGGGCGGACGATTTGGTAGTGGGTAGGCGCGCCGACGGACGATCTCGTAATCGGTCAAGCCAACGATCGGAACGCCGCGCCGGACTGTCCGATATTTTGTTCACTCACATCGGTCGCATCGTGTGTAGAGTGATTCGAGTCGAACACCGATAAGAAGCACGTGCGCAGTTATAACGTCTTTGATTTAAATATGTCGTCTCGGACGCCTTCAAATGCGAAACAAAAAGAAATTACTGTGGAGTTGTTAAAATATTACAGGCAATGTCGGTGATCGTGGAACGTTAAAAACGAATAGAGACAGAGCCGAAACGAAGCACTGAGCTCCCCATTGGAACTTTTTACAAGAACGCAATCTAATGTTATATAAATTTATTAAAGAAAAGACTAGAAAATATGATGGAATCCCACGTGTTCGCTGGTCAGCTCTGATTGAGTGTAAAGCCGACCCGGATTCGGACAGTCAGGATGTTTAGACCGGACCACCGTGTTAACACGTGACTGAGAATCTACGTGCTTCTTGTCGAGGTTCTACTCGAAACACTTTGCACACGATGCGACTGACAGAGTGAAAAAAAAAACATCGGACAGTCCGGCGGTTCGATCGTTTGCTCATCCGATTACCAGACTGTCCGTCGCGACACAATTCACTTGCTTGCGACCATCTAAAATCCAAACAGAACTGAAAAACCATGCAATTTTCCTGCTCGCCTCGCGCCAGTGCACTCGCCGCCTAGAAATAAACGCAACAAGCAACGAGCGGCTCAGCTCATGTTATACTCGTCTTTAGGTACGTAGAGTTTAAACTGCATAAATAAGCAAAATTATTAATCATATTAACGTGGGGCGCAACGTGCGCGAAAGCCACAAAAAACAAATTATGCATCGTATGTTCAACCTACGATTTAAGATTATTTTTGTTTATAAATTATTAAACAAAAAAATCGATAAAATATCTAAAAAAAAAACGATTTTAAAGTAAATTATGGTTATTATTTTAACGCCGCGTAATATGAGTGGTAAGTGTCACAAATTGGAAATTAATTATTGCAGTTTGTACGGAAAACGAAAAAAAAAATAAAAAAGAAGCTAATTATTCAATAACGCGGCAAAAGATAAATACATAGGTAGGAGCAATAAGGCTGAGGTTTTTCAAGATGTCATTTTTCCCATAACTCTCTTAATATTTCAAGAACGCATTAATTAGACCTAAATTGGGGGTTTTAGAAAGTTTAACTTCCCTAAGTTTTATGTTGCTTTATGGCGTGCCTTTTCCTTCTAATTCAAAATTGTCAAAAGTTCTCGACTGTATAATTTATATTATTATGCATAAAATATCAAAAGCAGCTGCTGCTTATATTCAATTGTGGTTTTCCTTTAGATTAATGCCGGTATGAGACAAATCGGCGGCCTTTTGTCCTGTTGACGGATACGAGCCCGAATAACATAACATCCTTGCGGCTTAGGTAAGAATGTAGGTATATCTAAAAACGTTTTCACACTTTTACACACACACACATACACAATAATTACTTTAGGTGTGCAATGTGTTATAATTTCGATGAGGTTGTCTGAGAAAGTTTCGCATGTCAATATTGTCACTTGTGCAACAATAAAAACGCAAAAGTACACGATGTGGATATAATTTAACGCCATTAGGAGTTTATATTTCTAAAGTGAAAAATTATCGAATTTAAAATTGACGGTGGAAGGGTATATCGTTGGATAGTAACGGTAACTTTTCTCGTATTTGCACAAACAGTTGGTGTTTTTAATTTGTTCGGTATTTGTAGGTTATTTGGGAACAATTATAATAACTATTATTTGCCAAAACAATTGTTGTAATTGACTGATCGAAACGGTGCACCGAATAGCTCTTTGCCATAGTAGTCCCGACAAAACAGCCCCTAAATAAAATTAAATTCAGAACGCATACCTACATTTTTTCAAGTTATGTTTAGCTACATACCTCTGGATCAGTAGGCGCTCTTTAATTAGGGACCCCGGCCATACCGGATTAACGAACGTCAATATACATATAGCTTATCCAAACCTATATGATGTTCACGTCATCAATATAAGGTTACTAGATGATGACGTTTCATACAGTGCTATCAACTCGTACCTCGTATTTTGATAGTTCTAATAAATCGCAGCCTTTCTTTATACCATCTAATATGTGCGCAAGTAAATCATATATAGAATATGTCACTTTACAAACTTTAAACCGAATTACAAATAAACAATCTAGTAACTTTTTGTTGATGACGTGCATCATATAGGTTTGGATAAATTATACGTAGTTTTAACGGAAATACCAAAGATAAATCACTCTAGATAAGAATGCAAACGATTAAAACATGTATTTTATGCGTTTACGCGCATTCTGGACCTGTACGGACAATATAAATGCCCAGGCGTCGTAAAATGTCGTCAATTATTGGTAATTATTCGTCGGCAACGTCGTGGACCTAATAAGTGACGTACGTACGACGACACTTTCACGACGAACATTTGACGTCATTAAAGAACGTCGTTGAGACGTCTTTTTTTGGTCGTTCCAAAGTCCTGAATCCTCACTGGAAAAGTGAAGATAAAGACGTTTTGAAGCGTTAATTTAAAGCGTAAAATGTTCGTAATTTTTTCTAACATGTTTATGTTTTAATCCAAAATTTTAACTAAAAAATATATAAATCTATTTTAGAATTATGCACTATCGCGTCTATGCGATTAATAGTAATAGTTCTATACGTTATAAATACAGTAGTATACAACTAAACAAGTAAGTAAAATCACATCCAGTTATTTATTCTAATTGTGTACGTCAATGGTTAGAACTAGTTCCTTTAAGTGTCACGCCACTGTGTATACTGATGACGCTTTGGTTTGTCGCCAGCGGTTTTGTTAGGTTAGTGGTTTTACTTTGTAGTGAGTTCTACGTTGTAAATTTGTACATTGTAAATTTTGATATAACTTCTTAACGGTAAGTGAAGAATTAATTAATTTTGATATACCTTCTTAACGGTAAGTGAAAAATTAATCGGCCTATCGCCACCTAAAGTTAAAACGAATAATTTTAAATAATTAAAAAACTGGAAGAAATATTTTTTACAATAATTTTACAAATTATGGCTTTACAAGAAATAGACAAATTGTACTTATTTCTGTAGGTTTTAAGCTTTAGGTGACTAGATTATCTTTGGGGCGTGAGTGACCCCCATTTCCTTATTAATTTATTTAAATGTCTTTTGTTGGTGTGAAATTTTACATTGTGCGACTCTTACAACCAGCAAGCTTTTATCTAAAATAATTTTTTTTTGTGCTTAGTTTGGACTCTATCAAATGATCCGAGAACTCGTGGACACACTGTATATCTTATATTATATTTACCGCTTACATCTTATCTTAAATATATTATTGTATTACTCGTATATTATAATATCGATATTTGGTAATTAAGTAGGTAAATCCAAACAATTTTGTGTTCATTCTTTTGATATATTAACATACTTTGTTTAATTTCTTAGATTTAGGTTCTTTGTTTGTACCTTCATTTTTGTAATAAAATAATAATTATATTGAATGTATTTGTATTTTTTTCACTTTTAGATGCATCATTAATGCCTTGGGATTACGTCAATGGGACGTCAAATCGACGTCCCATTTAAGGAAATTAGACGTCAATTAGACGTCTTAAATAACGTACTAGATTGGTCATAATTTGACGTCGTTGGATTGGGACATTAACCCGTCATATATACGTCTTTTACGACGTCCCCATTAGTCCCCAAATGGCCAATAATTGACGACATTATAACGTCAGTATCTGACAAAGTATTGAGTCATTCTAGTAAGTGCGGTGTTTATAGAAAAACATAAGGTAAAAATGAAATTCAAACATTGAATATTTTTATATTAATAAAAATATAGTATGTACAAAAGTCGAATTTACCCGAAAAAGATTACCCGATTAAAGAGCGCCTACTAAACATTAAAATCAATTTTTTTTAAATAGCATTTTTATTTTCTAATTTATAATTTTTGGTATACATATTGCTATGATGCGGGATACAGAAGAAAATAAAGTAGAATAATAAAAGATCAGAGAAACAGTTGGAAACAAGATAGATTGGAATTTAATCGAGAAAATATCAAAATAAATAAAAGTTAGTGGAGATAATTGTCAAAAATGTCAAAATAAATAAAAATTAGTGAAATATATAATAATTGTAATTGTAAAAAACGTGTTAAAGGGGGATTCGTGGGCAATAAAGTGATAGATAGTGCAAGAAGAACACGCAGCAGCAGAAGTGTGAAAGGAGTCGGATGGTGAGCAGAATAAAAATGGAATTGAAATGAAGATGAATGGTAGATGAAACGGGCAATAAGAGGGCGAGGAACTAGTTAAGAGTAGAGACGAGTAAGTAGTGAATCGAGGGGAGAGCGGAAAAATTTGCACGGGTTAATAATTTGTGGATAGAATAATTCAAAATTACGGCTGTGTGTGATAACAGGAGATAAATAATTTAAATAGCTTTAAAAATATATAATAATATCCCGTAACATATCAATATGTAATAAATAAAGGTCTTTAAAACGGTGCAATGGGTTTGTTTATATCACTTTAGGAGATCCGGGGATGCACGACCCCTAATCTTTCTAACCCCAACGTTTTTCGGAGTTTTTAAATTGTTAACTAGGTACATTGAAAAATCCGAAAACCTACCTTTACACTAGAAACATCGTTGCGCGGAGCGCTGAAAAGAAGGTTAAATTACCAGCGTTAAAATCGGGTTGCCTCTGGCAACCGTCACATATTCGTAAACGGGAGACTTTATAAGCTTTTATTTTATTTCATGTAATGTTCATCTCATCGCTCAATGGCGAAAACAATTCCACTACACCTACAATATAACATTTCGGGCACAGTTTGAACCCCCTCTACAAAATGGGTAAACTCACGTCTCGTTGCCTATAAATGCGCAAAGAAATATTAACTTAAATCAACCTTTTTATTTCCATCGGTACAGGATTAAAAGAGAAATCCTTCGCGTTTCGAGTAGGTATTTCACACTTTTTCTTACTACTGATATAAATAGGTAAAAAGATTAATACAGATAGCTAGTTAAAAACTTATTTAACAACAATGCTAACAACCTCTTACTTGATAATTATTATTTCTTTGTTTTTATCGGATATTTTTTCAGACAATCGAAATTTTTACATTAAAATGTTTATATTTTCTATATATATATTTGTAAACTATATTCTCTAATGCGTAGCTATTTGATGAATTTTAGAAATAAATTTAGAAGTAAAAATATTAGAATTATTTGGTTGCACGGTAACGAAACAAGAGTGACCTAACTGATTATCGAGAACGTGAGAGGAAAAATGAGTAAATATAACAAATGTAAATTAAATGCGAAGTTTAGGTCAAAGGACTATTAACTAATGCTATTAGTGGTGATGAAATAAATCACTATACGAACTAGCAGTGTTTTAGGTTATTATTTCGACTTAATCTGTTAATTAACCCGACAGATTTCGGGATAATCGTAAGATTCTTTTTATGTTACTGATTAAATTCTCGAATATTATAAGGCAACCTCTTAATGTGCAATAAAGCAATTAAAAAACAGTGAATGGTAGGTAGACTAATAGTCTCATCAAGTGAAAAATGTAGACCATGTTCGAGGGTGTCGCTATTTTCTTCGAGAAGATACGTGTCGATAAAACTCGAGTTTGGAAACATCGGCCTAATCGCTGTCCACTACCGCTGCGTAAATCACTACAGGCAAAACACGATAGTAGGACTCACGCGGCACAAATGTTCTCGAAAAAAATTCTAAAGAGATTGACGATATCGTTCGTTTTAGCAGTTTGTTTCTGTCTTTAGACCGGTAGGATAAGAGGGCAGTGTTAAGTAGTCGGACGGTGGCTTGAAGTTGAAAGATTGTTAATCAAAATTTGCCTCTATTCCCGTTGAATATATGTGCGCTTTTCGCTCGATTGAATAGTCGCGAACAGATTATTTCAAGCACGTAAATCTTTGTCTGGATATCGACACTTTACACCGCATTTATCCCTGGTAAAACTCAGCTACGATGGCTAGTATAATTATAAATTAGTTCGAAACTTGCCACTAATTTGCTGTCAAAAATAACAGCTTTATCGACGCGCATTTTTCGTCGTAATTAATTTACAAAAGAATTTTGAACTAATTTTAAAAATAAATTTCATTGAAGAATCTGCGAAGTTATGGTAGTAAACGGCTATCTTTCCGTTTTAATTGCAAGACTGTCGTAAAAAGACGTCGAACGATTTTTCTTTTCAGTTTCATTGTTAGTTCTTAAACGGAAAGCGATTAACGCGAAAGTTTTGAAAAATACCGTAAATAAATTTATCTTGTTTTTTTTTATCTACTACATGGTTCCGATGTTCAAGTGTCGAGCCTCATTAATAAGAGTACTTTTATCTAAATTCTTCATCACTTATTGATGTTACACAACAAAAATTACATTTTTAAAATGATCATTCTCAATTTTAAAACGCCAGATTATAAAGAACGTTGCGTTTCCTGTTTAAACTTCTGCTACAGTATAAAAAAAAGACTTATCTGGTCCCCCCCTAATGAAAAACGTGACCTTTTTAAAATCAAATTATGATAATGTTTCATGTCTTATGTGTGTTCTACAACGAATTTAATTGTTTTCGAAATATTAAAATTGGGCGTTAAAAATGATTGTTAAAGTTGATACAATTTCAAATTATAAGAGAATTCCCGTTCTGGTGACGTAGCTTGTAGTGACCAATAACTATCGTCAACGTACTATTACAGTTCAATTATCTACAGTGCTTTCATTAATGATCGTAACTCACGTGACCAGTGCAGACTACGAAATTTAATCAGCTTCAGATTTCACCGATATATCTCACACATATCGTATTACCGCTTTTTGGCATTTTTCGATCCAAAAATTGCAAAAAAAATTATGCGATGGTGCGTTTTTAAGTTCGCGGAATAGAGGGCAACTATTTTTCTTTTTCAATATATTCGCCCTGGACCCTAATACATTTTTCGGACCTTGCGCATATTTTCGAAAAACAAAAACATTGCTCTTTGACCGCAAATACGCTAAAATTGCATTCGTAAAATTTCCTCCAGCGCAGTTTTTCTTTTCATGTTCGGGAACAGGTGATAATCGCTAGGTGCCAGATCCGGACTGTAGAGCGGGTGGTTTAAGAGTTCGAAGCTCACATTGCGCAGGGCAGCGAGTGCAACTTGACTCTTTTGCGAGGACGAGTCGTCGTGCAGGAGCAGGACACCTTTGGCTAGTTTTCCTCGTTTATATCATGTGCACGATATCCCCCACTCCCTGCCAACCCCTCAATTCCGCGAACTTCAAAATACACCCTCGTACATATCTGATTACTTGTTTGGTGGCTACCAACTGTGTACGTTTGGTTGCCTATGTGACGAGACCACGTGGGTTACAACAATCAATGAAAGCACTGTATTACTATTTACCCTTAGGCTAATTTATTTACTTAATTTATTTATTTAATAATTAATTTATTTATTTATTTTATTTAATTATTATTAACGAATTTATAATATCGATGGCGTTTTTCAAAAAGGACGTAATCCAGACTTTTTGTGAAAATGAGTTATACCGATTATCTTATGCATCTAAAACAAAAGCATCATCTGTTAAAATCTAGTAACAATATTCAAATTATTTCCACCGGAAAATCGATTTGTATTTCCGCGAAATTTATCTTTTTATAGCTAGGTGACGACACAAAATGTGCTTTCCTGTAAAATTTACTTTTTGCGGGTTACGCCCTTCTGGAAAAACTGCGTCAATATCATCATTTGTAAAGAAATAATAATTCAATTTCACGTTCATTTATAAAATTATACCAAAGAGTCGCAGTTATAAATTTTGCTTTTTAGAAAATTTATATTTCATAAATGAATATGTATTATACCTACATTAGGTTGTACGTATTATCATCATCTTAATGTCGTTTGTTCGTTGTTTTCTATTATTCACATTTTTACCGTAATTTATTCAAATCTAATTTTATGAAACCTCAATAAAGCATCGCAATGAAAAGAAACGCGTAATAAGTACATATATACATATTCAAATTTTTTCTCCCTTCAGAAAGAAATTCAGAAAACAACTAGGTAAGTGGGTCTAATTGGGAGAGCATTTAAAAAGTAGATTAGTTCATCAAGGATGCAAATGTAATTGCGTAAATGCATATTAAAATACAAAAATTTCAAAAGGTTCCTGCGTTCGAGACGGAACAAAGTGTTAGTAAAAAAATTCAGCAATGAAAGCGTGCACGAAAATGTTGTAGTCGCTTGATTTATGGACTTTTATTATAACCTAAGCATTTAAATGTGTCCCCAAGAGGTCCATTTACAAGTTATCGTGTTCCCAAGTCCAATATGGCTACCTAATATATCATAAAAGCACGTATGGCTGCGGTAACGTTATTTTTGAATTTGAATAAATACCTGATAAGGGAAATTTGCATAATAATATAAATCGGGGTTAATATCGTGTGCGTGCTCTTGCCCCGCTAAGGTAGCCAACTTGCGAGCCGGGGCACCACCGATAAGCTTATTCCGCACAATTTGCATATTTATATCTTTCACGTTTTACCTGAACATTTCTTAGAACGCTCATGTTTCTAATTTTTTTTAAACAAAATTAAATTTTTTTAAAGGACGCGATGACGTTTCGTTTAATATTACTACTATTATTTATTTACAGGGGCATTAAATTTTAACGAATGTTTTCATGTTAAAAGGCAGATAACGAAATATTTATTTACTTAAATTCGTTTAATATTTTCTCGAGAAAAATACATTTATAAAAATACAATTTATAAATATTTACAATTATACAATTTATTTATAAAAATACAATTAAATACATTTTAAAAATATTTTAAGTTAAAGCCTGTTCGCGGAGCAGTTTACGTTGACAAAAAAGATTCCGCTTTCGACATAACCTAAACGACGGTTTAGGTCACATCACACATTCGCAGCGCACATCACAAAATGTGCGCTCCTGTAAAATTTACTTTTTGTGGGTCAAGTCCTTCTGTTAAATCGCCGTCGATATAATATTATAAATATCGACCTTCCGTTGAGCAGAAACATTTTTACTATAGTGACTTCAAAATAAAAACAGTCATTTGATTTGCTCGTCTGGTTTTCTATTCATTATAGTCTTCATCTGTTCGTGAAAATAAGTCCTATCAAATTTTCGATACCTATTAAGATTCCCCCATAAGTAGATAATTAAAATAGATTTTTTTTTAAATCTGGACTAATGTAAAAACTAATGTAAATTTTTCGTTATACCTTTTAGAAACGACCAGATTGGAAAGCTCAAATAAAATATTTGCCGCCAAAAACAAAATCATAGTTACCTAATGGTATATTCAGTTGATTGCACTGGTGCACATTTAGTGTATCGCCATCTTTTTCTTAAATATATTAATAACGAAAGATAGGAATACACCGATCAGGGGGCGCCAGTGCAATCAGCTGAATATGTCACATTTAACGTGACGTAAGCAGTCGTACTTACATACAAAAACTATACGTACAAAACATTACGTCCACAAATTTAATGGGTGCACTCTTATTAGAAACTTTTCTTTTAATTTATTGTTAACGGGAATTCGAAAGCTGACGAGTTTAGTTTTATTATATTTTTGGAAACATTTCTATTCTTTCTGTGCACTATTTATTTTCTCTATTTCGCCCCCCACCCCCTCCAGACATTAAAAATGTAAAAATTTTCTACTTGTTGATTTTGTTCTAGCCGGACTCTATTATTCATTGAAAGTCATCAAAGTATCGGAAACGAAACATTCATATTTTTAAATATTTTTTTGTATATTTGTTGTGCTAAATTTCGTGCTGAGCCTTTATAGTTAGAAAGGTATAATGAACATTCTCAAGTAAAAGACGATCATGAAAACGAACTACTTTCATTTATTTATAAAGTATTGGGTATTCCAAATCGCAATCTCGCAATACCTGATTTAGATAAACATAAATATATAATGAAGAAATTATTAAACATTTTGTGTGGTAATGCGTACCGTATTCCACGGGTAGACGTTGTTTAAGCAATCTACATAAACAAACCTCAGTGAAACTATGTGGTAGAAAATAATGGTCGTTGTAGAGTGGTGTCCGCTAAAGGGAGGGCTAACTGGGGGCAAAGCTTAAGTATAATTTCACTAGAACCTTTATATTTTTAATGAAAATAGGTACTTAATACACATCGAGTTGCATTTATTTTTATGTGAATTTATTCGCCTACATAATTTTTGTAAAATATTGTTCAATAAGTGAATAATTCAAAGTTACTTTTCCACTACATTAAAAACGTTCGTTATACAGTAGTAATTATTAAACAAATACGAAATAAATTTATTATAATTTTAGTGTACGCGTTCGTACTATAAAATAGGTTCGTTGTCGAGTGGTTTTGTTGTATAGTTTTAATAGGTTTGTAATAAGGTTGGGGTATATCTTTTAAAT
This sequence comes from Rhagophthalmus giganteus, assembly GCA_036326145.1. NCBI lineage: Eukaryota > Metazoa > Arthropoda > Insecta > Coleoptera > Rhagophthalmidae > Rhagophthalmus > Rhagophthalmus giganteus. The sequence continues at coordinate 14,513,717 of JARFJA010000036.1, read as the reverse complement.
ACAGTTTACATCCACAAAATTGTAAAATTTCGATGGGCGACCTTCGTTCATCTCAATATTGCGAATGAATTTTTTTAAGTCCAAGATTTAAATGACTTTTCGAATAAAATGTGAGCAGACTAGAATTTTTATGTAAAAAACCTGACGTCACATATGTGCAAAGACCATTTAACGTACGTAAGAATTACGGGATAAATTAGTTAGTTTTGATACGCCATTGTTTACTTATTACGCTTATCGTTTACTACGCCACTGACCTTTCCGCTCTCCACACTTTTCGCGCAGAAAATGTACGACGTCAGGTATTTCACATAAAAATTCTAGTCCAATTATCTACATTTTATGGGTTTTTATTTTTTATGGATTTTTGCGCTCTCAAATAAGTATATTTGAGAGCAACAAAAATTCTAGCGTTTCGTGTTATAACTTTAAGGGGGATTTCTACTTTGTGGGACACGAAAATAGGCAATTTTTGAAGAATTTGTTGTAAAGTAACTGTTAAAGATAGAATAATGAAATTTGATATACGTTTAAATACATCTTTATTTAGTATAACAAAAATATGGAAAATTAATAATTTCGAATAGGAAGTGGTGGGCAGAAGGGCGTAAAGTCAATATGCCGCGTCGAGATGAGTAGGTGGTGGAAGTTCCTGATCCTCGGCAAATTATTCGAAACACAAAAATCGATCAGATTCTTAATCTGTAGATGTTTGCGCATAGTTGGAACTAGAATAAAAGAAATATATGAATTTTTGTAAGAATGGCGCCTTGTCAAAGCTAAAAATTACTTTTTCGCAAAAAATTTGCTTAGTTTTTTAGTTATAAAAAACATTGTTGCAATATTTTTTTATTATTCTAGTTTCAGCTATAGAGACGACCTTTCTGCACATTTAAAAAAAATATTCATTAAAACTGCTCAATTAGGGGATTGTGCAAGACTTCCACCAACTTGAAAAATATGTTTTCAAGAAAACCGCGTTTAAAGTTAAGCAAGAGTTTTGCAGGGTAAAAGTTAATACTTACATATATGCCCGATTTCTTCACCTCTAGATAAGTTCTGGATAACTGTATCCAACAGATAACTGTCAGATTTCGAGGTGTGAAGAAATTGGGCATTAGTCAGCTATCCCAGGAACATATAATATTCCCTCTTCTTCCTCGTATAATTCGTTTTTGGCAGATTCTATAATAACTGACTTTCGATTGTCCAATGGCTTATAACTCTGTAAATTTTACGAGTTTTGATTTGAAATTTTAATCACATATTTTCAAGACTTCAATCTTTTAGAAAATGTCAAAAAAAAATCGGTTTTTCGACCCAACAAAGTAGAAATCTCCCTTAAGAATTTTTAAATAGGATAGATATACTAAAACAATGCTTGTTTTGCATTTTACACTTCATGTGCGCACTTAAAACTGATTGTTTTTATTTTAAAATTAGCATTTTATGTTGTTATTGGGCAAAATTGAACCTGTTCAAAGGTGCCCCAGAGTTATTCAAAGGTACACCGCTTGAGGTGTACCGAACACTTCTTTGAACACTTGCCGTGAATATTTTTACTCAGAAATAACTTAAATAAACAATTGTGACTGTATAAGTACTTTAGACACTTCGCACATAAAATATATTAAAACCGTCGCACTTTAAAAAAAACAAAATATTTAATTTTGGGTTAAATAGGTCCCCTCGCCCTTATAGGCACGACGAAAATTGATGTAATTCGAAAAATAAGTACATTAACGCGGAAATAAGAAAAAGATTCGTGATGTTTAAAAACAATTTTTATTTTAGATACGTAATGCAGGCGCACTCGAAGGCACCCTTTAACTATCGGATAATTCGGACCGATTTAGTAACAGACAAAATAATAATAATGTATTATGAAGGTTAAGAGGCCTTAAACGATAATCGGAGAGAGCCAAAACTTATACAAATAAACATTTTAGAAAATAAAAACGCATTTTGTGCGAGAATAACGGGCAGAGTTATTGTCTTAAAATTGGTGCGGTTTTTTTCGTAAATATTTCCGTCGCATATCCTCCGGTCCCAATTGATCCGCCTTCGCGAGGTTCTACTATATAGGTAATAAGTACGCGTTAATAGATATTTTATCTCTCTATTACCCAATTATTCGAATAAATTCCTAATAAATACTGTACTTTTTTTCTGTAAATATTTCCGTCACGTTCTCCGATTAATCTGGACCGACTCTGGTCCCAATTGGTCCGACTTCGCGAGGTTCTACTGTATAGTTAGTTAATAAGTACCTACACGTTGATAAATATTTTATTTCTCTATTACCTATTCAAATAAATTCCTAATAAATCTTGGAGCGATTTGTTTATCTAATTCTAGATCGAGAAAACGTTTACTTTATAGCGTAACCGCGCTATAAACGCAACTATTCCGAGACACCCGCCACTAATTGCCTATTCATCCGAGCCTCATACCTACCTGCAAGACGCCCTTGCGCCGTTCACGCGTCTCCGACTGCAGTGGACTTTTCAAAGTAACGGCAACGAAATAGGCGGATATTTGGGTAGGTATAAAGCTCCTCCTTGGGCAGGAAACTATTGGTTTAAAACCGGAGTCTCCATTGGACAACCTCGTACTTTTATAAGCTTTATCGGCCAATCGGGCCGCGGAACGGCACGCAGAGAAAATTTTCACGTAGAGAGAAGGAAAACTCTTTCGAAGCGTTAAATTGATTATAAAGGAATTTCGGCCGGTTCCGACGCAAGGACGCTCGCAGATCGATTCTTATTGGCATTTCGATAAACATCTATGGGGGGCATCAATTAATTCGTGTCCAAGCCTGCACCTGTCCTCGAAATCCTTGAAAAGTAACGCTTCACGTCCATATTTTTGTCAGATTAGGTATTTTTTAAATTAGCAACGCGACAGGTGCTCGAGTAATTTTCGTAGAATAATAGACGAGATTATATTAAATTAGTCGTTTGTTTTTTTACATAAAAATTTATGGAACAGAAAACGTTTATGATAGGAACGATCCCCCCCTACTTAAATTTATTAACCTTCTAAATTGTAGAAATTAAATAACTAAGTACCTAATACATTATTGTGTCTGATGTATTCGCTTCTATAGAATTAATATACGTAACTATTAGATGGGTTATATATCCATAATTATCTACTTACTAATTATTCATGTCAAACGGAATTATATCCGTGGCAGTAATAATAATTTACCCCGCAATTAAATTAATTAACGATCAAATCGGGTAGGTACGCATCCAATTAGTACAAGGTCGCATCCAGTAGTGCCCATTATAAATACCTAACACATACTAATGCGCTCTGCCTCCTCCGAAAAGGAACCCTATAAGTCAAAAATACAAGTAGCGAGTTAAACGTCATTAATTCTAGTGTAACTCGCACGGAGTCTACGCACAATCTGATATACCTTTCTCGTTCCCACACAAGACGATCTTAAACGGTCTATTTCCTTTGACGGAAAATCGAGTTCGTTTCAAAGGCAGCCCAAGATGAGCAATCGCAGTGGGCAGAGCGCAGGAGGGTGCAAGCCTACCTATCAGGTAAGCACAGGTAGCCAACCAAACTCGAGGTAGCGCCGGTTACCTGGCAGGTAGCTGCTCCTGAGCACTGGGCAGTCATTCAGTGTCGTGCCCGCAGTTCTTAGGCTTCAACTCGCACTCCACTGCGCCAAAATTCACATTAGTAATCTTCAAGAATTAGGCGTCGCCACGGATCGAGCTTTCGACGAGCTTTTTGTCGTCCCCTCGATAGGTTCGGAAAGATCTAAACGTCGAACTATAAGTGCGCTCGAACCTAATCGGTGAATAATAATTGTCTTAATCGATTACCCGCAATAAAATTGTTAATTAATTAAGTGAATCTCTACGAGTGCGAACTTTGCCGGGCAGGCTAAGGTCCTTAAATTGAGTTAGCGACGCGAAGAAGAAAAGTGAACCGGTATATCTGAACGACGACGCGTTTACCAATACAAGGCCTAAATGCATGGTCGCAATTTGATCGAGACTATATTCAGAACATCGACACCATGCTGATTTCTAACGGCAACGTGTTGGGTGGCGGAACCGAATTTTCTAGTGTACCAGGACTTTCGGGTTGCTGCCCCGTGCCCGTTGCTCCGACGGCCCGTTCTACCATCGTTAATTGGAAGATGGATCCCGTCGGCTTACCCACCCCCAACACGGCTCCCAATGTTATGCCGACAGCTTTACCTCTATCACAATCAGGTTAGAATAACAATTAGTAAATTACCCTACATTAAATTTAACGAATTGATTTTACGCCCACGTCGTTATTTATTAACATTTAATTTCAAGATGGATTGGCAAAATCAATTATTATACCTACGGGGCAATTCCACGTCAAATCAACCACCTCACAATAAGTCGCACCATCTGCAATTTTTTTTCTAATTTAAAGTTATTTTAAAATACCAAATTTTATTATTTTTGGGCCCACGCATTTCCAGGAAATTCGTATTTGAATTTCATAATGCATAAATTGACGTATCTCCGTTAATATTGGACCTAGAGCGTTAAGCTTTTTTACGTTTTTTTCATAAAAGTGCGGCGAATGCAAATAATAACGGTGTCGCGGTATATAATTATTTTAAAATATTTTTTTTCTCGATTAAAACATTAAAACGGGAAATATTTCGAATGACGACGCTTGAATTTTTCCTAATTTTTTTCGAGTAATTCTCACGTTCTATTGGTTACTATTATTCCAAGTCCCGACTTGGGACGGCGATGGTATCAAGAATTACGAATTTTTTTCTCCGCGATAGCGCGTCTCCGAAGTAATTATTATGTTTGTTTTCGAAAATATGCGTTTCAGTACACAACAATTAATTTTTTTTGAATTTATAAAAGAAAATTTGAAATGCATTTTTAGTGTAAAAATAATGTCGAATTCTGCACTTTCGGATGCAAACATAAAATAGGGGTATATTCTATATCTTGTACTAATCAGAATAAACGTCAGACCCCTTTTGATAACATTACTTAATTCAAAATAACTCCCTTGTAATACTCGGAACGCGTTAGGACAAGGGGGGGTCTAGGAAATGATAAGAAATTTTCAAGGGACGTATATAAAACGTCAAAATAAATCATTAAGTTTCTACAAAGTTTCTAGATCCTAGATCCTAGAGCTAAAATTCAAAAACTTCTGAAAGATTTCATTTTATATCCAATAAATACAGACAATATTTATTCATTGAAATAACTCAAAAACAACTAAAAATTATAATTCGACTCATCATCATCAGTTTGATTGCAATTCCGTATTTGGAAATTATGTGTTTCTACTGTAGGTTTTGGAAAAATTAATATTTATGTACATACCTATATGTAATATTAACACGCCTCGGAACGGACCGTCATTTTCTTCGCTGCATCTGTAGTAAACATAAACACTTCGATAGACACTCGCACACCGTAAAAGACAACGCCGAAAATTAAAATATAAATCTACCTACATAATAAGTGCAGTTGAAAAACACTACTGCGCTAAACTAAACGTTTTTCCAAAATTACGTTTATAAACGCATCAAAGTTATTGCCTAATAAAGACTAAAAAAAGCTCATTTTTAATTAAAAAGTTTCTATTTATTGTTCGAGCTCTGGCAGATGAGTTACGAAAGACTATAAGTACTTTTCATGTTTTATTATCTACTTGCTACGCATTTTATTACTTCGATTAAATATTTAACTACCTACACGGGTTGTGAAATAGATGGATAAGCGGTGATCTTGAATGGTATTATTTCAAACGATATATTATAGGCAGCACGTTATTTACTATTTTTATAAGTAGGTATACAATGCGATTTAATATTTTTAATTAGAAATTTTTAACGTAAAACAAGTTTTGTTTGGAAAAGTAGACGTTTTGATGTGCACCCATAACAGCACAAAGCAGACAAAGCTTTAGGCGAAACTTTTGCCTTATGTTTTAGGTTAATTGATAAAGAAAACAAATGCAGAATTTTGTACAATAAATGATGGAAATGGTAGTGAAAAAATGGATCGAGGAAAATTCACCGATTTCAATTCACCGACTGGTGAATTTGTCGAATGAAAAATTCTTCGATCCACAGTTCGTCGAAAGGAACATTCGCCGATTTTAAAATTGAGCTCACCTCATCTGCACTAGTCTAAACTCGCCTTATCTACACTAATCTAAGCTCACTTCGTCTGCACTTAAATAATCGGCGAATAATTTTACAATTGATAAATTTCCCTCTCGACAAATTCACTGGTCGGTAAATTTTCCGTCGGTGAATTTTCCGAATACCGAAAAAAATGAAGTTCCACGTCACATAGACAAAACAGCTATGAATGAATAATGGCACTTCTTTATAAGAATTCGCTTTTCTTATCTCTTTACGACAGTGTCTTCAATGTTTCATTTTCACTTTTATGATCGATTTATGACCGGAAATTTGTAAATATTCTAAAAATACCCTTGTTAATCATATAGTAAGCGTCGTTGTTGTATTAAATGTTAGGTACATTAAATTATAACATGTAAATTCTTGGCATATACCACAATAATTATCATTAAATACATAATAATTATCTAAAGCGACTGTTATATTAGGTATAGATAAATACATTCCAGCTTTAATTTAAATACACAAACAGAGTTTTCATATTTTCACCGGAAATTAAAATATCTAAGTGTACTACTAATCGGATTTCCTGAATTTTTTTGAAAACACCTTCTCTTATTTAAGGTAGGTACTTAAGTAAATCGAGTATTATTTAGCCATACGTTTTGTTTATCCTTAATAGAGCAATTTACTAAACCAATTTCATTGACTGTATAGTTAAATTGAATATTCATCGTCTATCGTTCCGTATTCTACTCGTGACAAGGAGTCATTTTTAGGAAGCATTTTCACGCATAAGCAACAGTTATACAGTTTCCGTTGAAAACTTACTAATAGAAATCGATTTTGTTGCAAACATTTCTTTTTTGTATAGGTACCTATGTATTTTGGTCTATATACGATTCCTTATATTCTGATGCAAGAAATAATTTTTCGCGTAAAATTTTAATTGCATTTAATTTTAATATAAAGGTCGTTTAAATTTTATTCCGATGCACGTCATCAATAAATAGATGTTCTGACATATTCTACCGATGATTTACCTGCGCACATATAAATAGCTAAGAAAGGCTATTAGTTCTGTATAAATACGAAATACTACGGGGGTCATCGTTAAGTATCATTTTATTGATGACGTGCATCGGAATAAAATTTTAACGACCTTTATATTATATTTTGAAATTGATTTCTGAAGGATAAAACGATCAATTTTTAAAGTATTAATACGAGAACACAAAAATATGTTATTATAAGTTATTACGAATAACTAATCTGTAATTTATCTGCTTATTAAAATAATTAATTTGAATATGATATTAAAGTTTTCATAAGGCTATTTGTAAATATTTATAAACATTGAATTGAAAACGCGATCTGATAAAGCTCAAAAATTTCAAAATCAATTAAACGATATTGCATTAATTTATCTAAACTTATAACGTGAATGAAACTACACTACATTATTAAACAACACAGGTATTGCGGGAATTTTCGTGTTTGACGACGACGAAAAAATTTTTTTTTTAATTATCTTCGCTTTAGTTTTGATTTTTATCTTTTTTCGTGTGCATTATAGTGCGAGTTGTAAGGCCAACAGCCTTTTATATTGTGTTTAAGCATGAAACTTGAAATTAACTACTTTTAAACTTTAGATGTATTAGAGGTTAGTGCACGCGAACTACTAAATCTCATAGATTTTTCGGTAGCATTCGAATTTTTCAGTTGCGCTGAAAATGTAAAATTTATAAACGTCCTATTGTTTTGTGCTGTATACAAGTTGTCAATTAACTTTTATCGGTAGTTACCTATGTTAAAATTGTTACTTTAATTGCCTACCTATTACGGGTAAATATGATTACTTTTTGCATCAATTTTATTTGTTGCACCTATTGCTTTTAAATGCTTGCTGTTTTTTCAGTGTTAGCATTTTGATTAGAAAATGGATTAATTAGAATTGTTATGTTATACCGGGCCGATCGGGAAACCTTGAGGTACTCCACTTTCTATATGTTTTGTATACTAGTCAGGTAATTATTTATCTGAATCTAAGGCGTTTGTTTCACAAACATAAATAAGTGAAGTGAAGTTAACTGCATACAACGGAATAAGTTGCCTCTTGTTGTCGAGCATTTGCTACATTGTGGATAGGTACTCGAAAAAAATTGTCTGGTCTTTTAAAAATTGCCGTAGTGCAAAGTCGGATTTTCTTGTTAAATAAAGTTTTTAAAGTTTTATTTTAATTATTAATTAAATTTTAATGACCGTTTCGTCTCTAATTTATCTATTGCAAAACCTTTTTTCGGTTTTCGTTAAAACGCGATTAGGCATTTTTTAGGAAAGAAACCGTAATAAATCTTCGACAGTGTCTTTGAAACGAAACGTCAAACTTAAATATTTGTCATAATTAGCCACTTTGTAAAATTACATTTACAATAGAAAAATATTAACGTTGAAAGTGTTTTGTCCACAATATGTAGTACAGTCGGCGCCGTAAAAATCGAGATGTTAAATGTTGTGTTCTAATTTTAATTAAAACAAAAATTCCGACATGACAATATTAAAACCACGACAACTGCAAAATTCCATTTTATAAGATAGGTAGACGAATTATAATGCAAAATGTGACGTAGTAGCTGAGCTTGTCTCGATTTCTAACACGTCAACTGTTTGTTTAATTTTGTTTTTAATTGAAAAACGCGGACTGTTTAGTTGTTATGTAAATAATGTTGCATAATTAGGATGATTTTATCATCTTATCAACCAAATGTTAATTTGCAAGTTCGTCCCTCCTATCACGTTCGAGATTTTGTTGTTCACATTATGTTTCGTAACAAATCGAATTTAGAAAGGTGATATTTATTAGAAATTGTTTTTTATTTGTGCCGAGTTTTACAGAAGAATATCAATAATTAACGAATTAATAGGGGTGTGCTACTATCTTAACTTACTCCGTATTCTGTTTACTTTGGTTACTAAAATCGATCATAAACATTCATGGTTACAAGAGGATTCGAACCCCAGGTCGTTGGTTTACTAGAAAAGCGAGCTCTCTGACTAGTCGACCGCGGTCTCCCTGGTGGTCTCCTATACTTAATAGTAATTTATAAATAAATACAGAAGTAGAATTTAAAAGTGCATTGAAATGTTTATCATTCTATTTTAAATAAGAAAGTCGATAACGACTTCTGGTATTCAAATATAACAGGAAGTGCAATAACCTTGACAATTTGTATGAATAAGTTCGGTAAATTATCTCGTATATGGAACATTGAACGCTAAAATTACTACAATGTTTTTGGTTTTTATCAAATTATAAAGTATTATCGAACAGTTCGGGTGTTTAATTTTTTTTCCGATTATATTTCATTGTTATTATTTATGGAAATATCTGCAAAACTGTTCCTAGGTATATACTTATATGTAATTTGTTTCATAATTAAGCATAAACGCTCGCAAATCTACTGTAAGAAATAACGCTAAACGTTATAATAATAAGTAAAAAGTATTCGTGTGTATAAATCCGGTATGTGCCAAAATAAAGCACATTGAAAATTAAGGCATACAAATTACTTACGAAAATTTCAACAACCTAAAATAGAAATAAGTTCAGCATTTCGGAGATACAAAACATGCTCGGTGTGCTCGCCTACTTTGCGTTCCACGCAACATTTTTTCTCGAAAAACGGCTTCTTTTAACATACCTCCAAACGTGAGGATCAAGAGGAAATGATCAGGCGAATGAGCAGGATATGGAAACTCCGTGCTACGCAGATTCTTATAAACATTTTATGAAGCAGATCATAATAGCCCCCATTCTGCTGAAACCATTAGGTGCCGAATGGAAACGAGGCACGTTTTTTTGGCACGAGATAATCGTCTGAGGTCTCTTAGAAGCGGTCTTAGGTGTTAGATTCCTGATTCACAGTAATGGCATTTCTATTTTCGTCTTCAACAAAATAAGGTCTCGCCGTCAGCAGGGAATCAATCCCACGCGCTCTTTAGTTTGCGTTTAAACGAATTCTCGATCGTCCGAACCGTCTTCCCAGAGTGCTGTTGCACGTATTTTCAATTCCAAATACCGGACATTTTTAGAATTTCCCATTATCGGACACTTCTTAATAACGGATAATGTTTTTGGTCCCGCGACCGTTCGGCATCGAGAAGTTTTACTGTATATATATTTTAAAGTTAGCACGTTTGCAATTTATGCCATTATAAATTTTGTTTGCCATATTTAGCTACCTAAACATATATGCATTTTATACGGAAGCTTTACAAAAGCTGTTTACAGGAAATGAAGTAATAATTTTACAGCAAACACGAAATATCTGTTATAATTTAGGATTAGGTAGTTAAATCATTAGATCGACCTAATTTAATTTGATATCATTGAAATTTATTGAATTGCAATAGAGGCAATTTGTCTGTAACAATATTTCTCGCTTTCCGTAACTATTTTTAAAATTTTACAGTTTCTTTTTGTGTGAATGAGACTTACTGTGGGTATATAGGCATAAAAACGTATAAGCAGTATTTTGCGTTTTTCTTGCGGTTGGAGTTATTTTTATTTTACAAGGTACTGTCTATTTTAGATTGTTGATATTTTATTAAATCAACAATTTAAGTACTACCTACTTGGTTAAAAGTTACAGTTTCAAATTAATAAAAATCAATAGGTCATTATTTAAAACAAATTTATTTAAACATTATTTAATAAAATGGACATGTAATTAAGTAAACCGCAATAAAATTTTATAACGTTAGGGCTCTTACGAGTTTAGCAACCACACTAGGCGATACGACAATTTATTTAAATCGCTTACCTTACAACTCGAGCTTGTTTTACAAGATTACAAATAGAATTGCAGATAAGAAGTATTCGTAACTATATCGGGAATGTTTTATTGCCGTCCGAAAGATACTGTTTCTCACTTAAAAATATAAAACGAAAATCGAACTAGTGGTTACTATGATATTCTGGTAAGTGCTTAAGTGGCGGCGGCCAACTTTATGTCTTTATAACTCCTGTTTGTGGAGGAAAATAAGTTTTCGCGTTTGTATCGATAGGTAACATGTAATTTCTTTATGCGAATTAATTAACGTCGAGTTACCTGGTAGAATAAATTTTGCGAAGCTGGCACGCCGAAACTATCGACTTCACAGAAAAATAATAACGACATAAATTGTAGAGAATTTTTCGTAGTTTATTTTATTATATAGGTATTTTTGTCGAAAAATAAACCGCGACGGGGATTCTGGCGAAAAACTCATTTTTGGCGCGTTCACTCGCGATGGCGGCCGAAGCCTAGCCCGAATTTATGTGGACTTTGGACATGTTAGTCGGTAAAAGTCCGCTTAACAACCGTTCCAAGTCTCTAGTTCCTACTAATTACTTAAGTCGAATTTCTTAAAATGCCTCTGTGCTGAATTACAAATATGCAATCTGCTCATCATTGTATTGATCACGAGCATCAGAATAAAATTTGAAAATATCAATATATTTCTCATAATTTTCTGCCAGTTGAAAAACGTTTAGTTAGGATAGAATAGAAAGGATAATCATAATAATCATCATCTATTGACTCAGTCTATTTGACTCATCATGACTCTATCATCTATTATTTATCGGACGCAGGCCTCTCCAAGTATTTTCCACTGATCCCCGCGTCTTGCGCTTTCTGTTTTTTACTCTTTGGCAGCCTGTTTGAAACCGGAGATTCTTAGCACCCTATATCTTATGACTATTCCTTTCGCGGCCTTTCCTTGGGTGGTAGTTTGAAGATTGCCGAAGACCGAAGGTTCAATTTTCATATTCATTTGGCTTAATCACCACTATGATCAGTACTCTTGGCGCATGTTTAGGTTATTGGCAAGGTTAAACATTATATGGATAGGATTAAGCTTAGAACGGCGATTCTCTTCAATATTAGGGACGAGAAAAAACTACCTTCCCCGAAGTAGACAAGCACCTCTGCCGGAATCACGGAGAGTGTCTATCCGCTGTATCCGTAGAAAGTACAATAACACGAATTAATTTCAAATAGAATTATTTATAATAATCATCGATCAACTTAAACAAATTCATTCATACGTGTAATTTCAAAACGGTTTTCGTATCACTACACCGTCCTAATTTTTTTCACGTTTATTATCTATAAAGGATGATAATGTTCAATAATTTGTCGTAGTTTTTTTTTAATTGTTGCGGCAATTTAATTGCGACCGTTTTTTTTCTTCCGCTAATAGTCGAGACCTATTTATTATCAAGATTTATTGGTTTTCGGACTTCTTTGAACGCTTAAGGCTTATAAATGCGCATTATAAATTAATATCGAACAAAAAAAAAGCAACAAAAGATTATATTAACATTTATCGCTGGGAATCATTTTTTTAAACGATCCGAATTAAAATCAGTTTTCATTTTCTATGGTATTCACGCAAAACCTTTAAATGTCACTAAATTTAATTAAGTAATTCGCTTAAGGTTCTTTTTGCAATAATTTATCGGAAATTCGATCTTGAGCGAAATGTTAATTGTAGGCTAACTAAAACAGAACCCGTTCGATCTGCATAATCGGTTTTATAAAATATCGCTTTTTAACTACTACAATTAAATAGAAGGCCGCTTTCTTTTATTAAAATTCCTTTAAATTCATTGCCCACCGACCATCTGCGAAAACTCCTCGTTTTAAATGAAATCTGTTTGAACCTCTTGTTTATGGCAACAAACACATGTCCGCGCGTTAATTTGTTGTACGTCGATTACATCTTGTATAACTAAAATGAATAAGGAAGGGGACAGAATTTACACCTGTTTGTAGTTTATGTCAGGTAGCAGTATTTTTGGGAACTCTGCAACGTACTTTCGCGTAACGGAGTGTGACTTAACACCTGGAATTGTGTTCGATACAACGTACGATAGGAAAAGGACCACCCTTAAATACATAGGATTACACCTGTGGAGAATTGTAAATTGAAATTGAATTTTTGTACATAAGTGTATATTATTAGAAGATTTTCAAGTTTAGTTTAATTTCTACCTTGGAAATGCTAACGAAGTGGTTTGTGTAACACTATTGATTTATGGTTGCAAAGATCTAGTTTTCTTAGAAAGTAAAATGATGCGAAAGAACGTCGAAAATGTTGCCATTTGAATATTACTGTAGTTTTAAAGAAACGGCAGGTAACAAAAGCGATAACGTTTTATAGTGAAAGTGATTACAATTCAACGATAAAACAAAAATTGGGACAAATTTATTAAAATACCTACGATTTACTAAATATTTATTATCTGCGGTTTGGTGTTCCATGCTGATTGAGGTTATGTCATGAAGTGGATGGTGTTCATAAACAATGAGAAATTCCGATTTTTTGAGGTAGTTTATAGTTCGATGTTGATCCTCAATACGTATCCATTATTTTTAAAGATACCGTCGAAGCGATTCTACGGACACTGTTTGTAAGAGACTGATCACACACATTACAAGGGGTGTTAGTATGTATACCTACAAAAAAATAAAATACAGTCAAACCCGATTATGACGAGCACGAATCCTGGATATAACGAGCATTTCACGTGCTTACACTTGAAATTGCATTCACTCACACAGGTTTTTTATTTCCGATTACGAGTATCGCTTAAAACGAGCAAAAAGTGTCGGTCCCGGCAATCTGGTTATAGCCGAGTTTGACTGTATCTAGATTCAAATAAACATAAAATTTCTACGTATTAGACCTTTAAACGTCAGATATTTTCAACGAGGTCATTTCAATATAACGATTATATATCTACAGGGCGTTCTAAAAAATATGTACGCACTGCAAATTCTTAACCTTTCTGGTTCAAAAACCGGCGTAATAACGTATGCAATAATAGAATCGCGAACATCACGAATTATTCAGTTTGGTATTTGGATGCATAATTTCTTTAAACGACAACTCTCGCAATCAGTAAATTAACCGGTTTTATGTCATAAACTTTATCGTTCGCGAGTTTCCATTAAAAGGTCTATAAAAAATACCTACAGTCTTCGTGCATCAACGTCAAGATAGAACAATTTTATAGTACCGGAATCGCGGCCTTCTGTGTTGAAAAATAAAATTAAAATTTTGAAATTATTTTTAAGAAAACCGAAAATTTCGCAACGTAATCAGATAAAATTTTGTCCGTAGATTCCAAACATTGTAAAATATGTTCCATTTCAAAAATCTAATTTCGTCGAAACTGGAAGTCGGCCATTTTGACTCTACACGACCATAAATTGGAAAGTATGTCTTATATATGTATGATTCAAATTTCAAAACAATCGGTTCATAAACATAGGAGTCTTGGCCCGGGTCTCGCGACCACCTGGTATATGGTTAAAAAAAAAGTAAAAATAAGCACTCCTACGTGTTCATGCTTCAATAATGTTACTTTTACGTTTTTAAATAATAAAAGGACGTTATTTATAACGTAAAATTGATTTTAATTCTCTAATAACTTGGGCAAATAAAACTAATGGAGTGAATGTCAAAATTTGTTGATAAAAGTCTATTGGAGATAATATGTATGTTAAAGATTATTATAAAAAATTGCTGGCTACCTATAATTAGGTTAATAACGCGTGTAGCTTAATTTTTATGGATTAATCATGTTTCTAATTCAGAGCTTAATCAATAACCCGCTATCAATTCAATTTGTAGTTGTATGTATTATATTAGTACGCTTTTCGGTCGTTATTTTTAAAGAAGTCAAGGTTTTTATTAACTCAACATTGACAAGGGCAGACCGCGAGATGTCCACGGCGCGGATCCACGAAAATTGGCTCGATGGTAGGAATTTAATGGCCCAAATATAAATGTGGAGCTGCGGAAAGCTGAGGAGAGTTGCGGGGAGGGGGGTATCTAAAATAACGGAATTAATGCATTTGTATCAAAATCAATGGCACACAACAGAAATTACAATAAGTGCGGAATCTAAATGTTCCGAGGGTTCATAGTATTAAGGCCACCTTTGAAAACGCCAGTGCAAATTCGTAGTGAGCAATTATGGAAGCTTCGTTAGGCATTGGACTCAACCGAACTCGATCATTCAATAGGTTTGTGTAACTGCTAGTAATTGAACTTCTGTTCGTTAGAGTGTATTATTCAAAATAAAAATAACTCCTCACACATAGATAAGGTCGATGTTATTTTGTTCTATTCGGCTAAACTTTTATAAAAATATTTATTTTACATCAAACGGAAACCTCCAAGAAACGAAAAATTTTGTTGGTCCCGCCAGAATAATCTCGACTGTGTTTTAGCAGAAGGTCGTAATCCACATTTTTTGCGATTCGATTTTTTTTGGTGGAAAAAATCGGAATATTGTTACCAGATTTTAAAAGATGATGTATTTGCTCTAGATGCATAAGATCCACCAAAAAAATCGGCTTGTGCTTAGCTATGGACGACACCAAATGTGCGCTTCTGCAAAATTTACTTCTTGTGGGTTACGTCGTTCTGCAAAAATGCAGTCTACATTTTTAACAAGCCGAAGCGGATACCTTTATAACGCGGAAGCGGAACGTAAATTACGGTCCTGATGGGCACGAAATTAGGAATTTACACCTGTTAATGCTGAATTCGGTTATCTAATGTAAGACCTTTACTTAGTAATCCGTAATTATTGGAACTCTTCATAAAGACATTGACAACTTATTTTACCCATTTGTATTTTTTCAACAAATTAAAGTAGAATTTATTTCAAGAATTTTCTAGATTATGACATCATAGCCGCATAACGAGTTTACAGTCTGGCTGAAACTGCACATAATCTCAATTGCACGTCGTAAGCGATTAATTAGTGTCATCATAAATGTATAAACTTTGATATAAATTATATAAGTGTAAATATTTTTTTAATTTTAAACAATGATTGTTTTATCATCGGGCGTTCCAATTAAATCACAACGGAATAAAAACTGTTGTGTCCCGGAATCCATTTAAAATTTATGTACAATTTAAATATCTTTATTGTAATTAATACGGTAAAACAGAATGAACTAAATGGCAGAATAATAATGAATGTTTCTACCGTCGCCAACACTTTTTATGGTTTTTGAAGAAAGGGGTGGTAAGGTTTTTGTGGAAAAAATATCTGTAATCAGCCCGGACAGGAATTGTTGAAGTTAATTGATTCTCAGAAAAATAGTTTCCTGCCAGACTTACATTTTCATTATTTTCCTATAATAAAAAGAACCACCTTACATACAATCTATCGAGTTTGGCTCATAAAAATATAGCGGGGAAAACTTAATTTCTGTAAAAAATTCGGTAGTACACTACTAGTGTACATTTTACCGAAAATTATTACGAACAATCCTACATATTGAAAAAAAGTAATGACAAATTATAAAGAATAAACTAATATTAAAACAAGACACCGTTCCATCTTTGAAAATTGTCCAATTATGTACGTTAAGAGATGAAAATTCAACAATAAATATAATAAAATATAATTAAGGTAATAGGTGATCAGCGTGAATTAAGTAAAGGTTTGTTTAGAAATATCACTATCAGCTATAACAATGATTTTCGGATATGGAAAACGACTTTTTAACCCTTTATTTTTTCTCAAAGGTACCCAATATATATGTATTAATAACAAAAAATGCACAAGCGATACTCGTATTACAACGGTAATGCACGCAGGTGCTGATAAGGATTTAACACAGATAGGCAGTTGTGACGTCACGCATTCGACTTCGAATGCTAAACGATAGAAAAAAAAACAAATTTGAACTGTTATGATACGCTTATACCTACCATAGTAGATTACTATACGACAAATAGGTAAAAATTATGTTAACTTACTCTAACGCTCCCTTTTACACAAAAGCTGAATTAAGAATATAATTTCTCGCAAATAACCGCGAAATTTCAGGATAATTTCCGCTTACATAGAGATTTAAAAACTATACCTTCAAACCGTTATTTTTTGTTAGTTTTAACATCACAAAACTTGGTGCAAGAAGTTGACAAAGTTTTATGGCAATATGTTTAGAAATAATATGTTTATTATGAAAAAATATGTAAATTCTAAATCTGAAAATTTTTATATTATTATCAAATTTTGCCCTGTGTTAGTAGTACTTGTTCTGAACAATATTTGTTAATGGCAAATGTTTATAAAATCAATACTTTTTTTGTTATTATGTTAATACTAATTATAATTAATAGGCAACACAGTATACACTTCAAACGCAACCTTAAGAAACAACAGTGGAACCTCGATAAGTCGAATATCTAGATTACTCGATTTTCGCTAGCTCGAAGTTTTCTTCTCTTCCCTTCAGTTTCGAGTTATCGAGGTTCGACTGTACCTACATTGTTTTTTTTTGTCTTTGTTTTTATCAATGATACAATGGAGCACGATATAAATTAACAATAAATACGTCGCGACGTTCCTGATGTTATAATTCCAATGTAAACCTTTCGCCTACAGTTAATTGAATTGCCTCGTAATTGATTTAAAAATGTTATGTACAACCATGATTCTAATAAGCGACAACTATAACATCGTGTACTATCACAAACAAAAATAATGTCACTGTCTTCTATCGCATTTCACAAAACGTAGGTCCTACAGATTGGCATCATGTCAAAATATTGTTGACATTCATAATGTCAAAACATTACCGATTGTACTGCACGACTCTTATTATAAAAAAGCAGCCCTGTTCAATCCTACGCAAGCATAACAACTAAAAAAACAATAAATTCTTGACAAATTACTACTTACAAAACCGCAGTTGTTATTCATATACCGAGTATAACAAAATATTTTGGTATTTATTAAGATAAAATTTTTAAACTTGTTACATATATCTAATGTACTCATCAAACGTCACTTTTTGACATAAAAATTATGTTGTTCCCACTTCCGGTTTCGTCGAAACCGACATCAACTTTCGATTTTCGATTTTCAAATGGAACTCCCTGTATATTACTACATTTTTCAAATTTTCCTAATTTTCTGAATATAAGTAGCATTGTCAAAAAAAAAATGACTACCTGCCTAGTTTATTTTTTTCAAATTTTCTCCTGTAAATTCGGTTGCATTAATCTCACAGACAAAGTGGGCACGTTGGTAGATTCGTCATTTAATGTACTTTCTATGGGTACCATAGTATGGTACTATTTAAAAAAATAAAATTTAGATACAAAACCCATTGTTGGTAACTTTATCAGACGATAGGTCGAGCAATTAGATGTTTTCGCGGTAATTTTATTTTTCGTTACTACATTAATGCGGGGGAGGGTTGTGGCACTCTAGTTTGAAAGATAAAATGGACGCCAAAATTTTTTTTAGCAGTTGTAATGTCATTTGTTTGGTGCAATTATATTCAGAAAATTATGCAGATTCCTAAAATGTGATAAACACAGGGTGTTCCGTTTAAAAATCAAAAATCGATGTCAGTCCCGACGAAACCGGAAGTGGGAAAAACGCAATTTTTATATCAAAAAGTGACACTTGATAAGTATATTAGAAATGTAACAAGTTTAAACAATTTATATTAATAAATTTACCATGATTTTGTTACACAACGCTATATCATCGCAATAAAACGTTTGTTACGAAAAAAAAAATGCAGCTTGTTTTAACAACAGTGGGCAGTGCGTAATTCGCACTTTTGAAAATTCTGTTTGAATGCCAAGTTTGAATTTTGAACAAAAAATTACAACTTTTAAAGCAAAAGTACTAACAAATGTTGAATGCTATGTTATTGTTGATTTTTTTCTGTTTTATTTGAATTACTAAAAATGATAAGTTTCACGTTCATTTTTATCGTAATTTAATGTAGTATTTACACCGCATTTTTGATCGGATTTAATTCCGGTTTTAAATACAAGGCGATTCATAACGCCAAAGTAAACATAGACTTTGGTCAAAATTCAATAACCGGAAGTTTATAGAAAATTAAAGTTTAATCTATCAACGGGCATTCGTTAGATACAAACTATGCTTTCGATTGGCGCTTTAAATTTAAATTTTGAACATTTGAGAGTTAATTATACCTACTAATGTTTCGGCTACTAAGTTTTGTTTAGTTTAGCTCTCCTTCGCACGTTATGGATCACTCTGTATAAATTCGCGTTATCGATAACCACTTCACATGTTATATTTAGGTACGAAGTAAATGACGCAATTGCTGTCGACTTGTATATACAACATTCAAAAGGCAAGCAAAACTATTGATATGTTACTTGCAATTGCTCAATGCGCGAGTAGATTTGTCTGTTTACCGCCCCATTACCTCTTCGGGGCCCTAGCAGTTATTTGAAAACCATGAAAGAAACGGTAAAAAAGAAAACCATATCCACCTACAAAGCGTTCGAACATGTTTTTTATTTTGACTGCCGAAGGCTGGAAGGAGTTAAGTGGCCGTAAACAGGCGAACCTACCCCACACTAATAATAAAAACAATTTATTATAATTGCTTTATAATTTTCAGTGGCAAACTCATCGGCGATTTCGAGTTCCGCCGTGGTATCGTCGACGGGCGTCTCGGCGCAAGGACCAAATCCTTTGAGTCATTCGGCGTTGAGAGAGATATACGGAGGGGGAGCTGCTGCACCGGGACATCCCTTGGCGTCGCTCGTTTCTCAACAAAGGCTTTTGGAAATGTCCAGGTTCGGGTTACGACACTTCGATCTCGCTCAACATATGCTCACGCAGCAAGGTGCCGTTACAAAATTGTTAGGTAAGCTTTATCGTTTGCGGGGTAACAGGAGATGAAAAAATTTCGTTGCGACGTAAACACGAACGATACGTTTCGATTCGCTTAGTTCGGATCGAGAAGTTTCCATCGATAAATTTAAGGGCGATCGATTTTAAAATACCACCAAGCCGTTGCAGTTGTAAATGTCACACGTGTACGTTACGCGCGGCGCAATGGAAAAGAAAAAAAACGGTATCGGCAATAACTTGATGCACGTTATAATTAAAATCGCAACAAATCTACGGATTATCTATAAAATCCTATCATTTATAATCAGAAGTAGGCATAAATAACCATAACCGGACTTCATAAATTGCAGCTACATTTCACCAACAATTAAGCGTAAATTTATGGCGCCGTCTTCGCCCTCGCGATAACAATACGGCTTTCAAGACCGATTACGTATACCGAACGTAAACGTTTACATCGACCAACTGTTCGGCCACGATCCGTATCGCAATATCAGATATGCTAATCCGATTCGAACATTTATAAAATGTGAGCTACTTAATTACCGACTGCAAAGAAAGAGAATGTCTTGTATCGTCGCTCGCGGGCTTTCATATCTACGAATTATCGCTCTCAATATCGATAAATTCGAAGGTGTATCATTCGATGACCGATTGGTTTGTTGGTTCTGATCAATTGAGACGTAACAAAAAAATTTAGAACTATTAGGTAGCCATCGAGAAATGTAATGCGGTGTAAAATATTACAAATAATGACAGGGTAGAGGTTTTTAATCCGGCCGCGGCCGGTAAGTGTAGACCTCTCTTCCGCTTTTTGTTCGGGAGCAAAGCATGACGCGCTTTTCAATGTTTCATCGTACGCAAGAGCCGCAATTACTTCTTATCTTATTGCAGGAATGCAATACGGAATTATGTATGCACCAGGATACGCCAAAAACGCGCTTAATTGTGTGAAGAGACGGGACGGTCGAAGAAAAAAAAATGAGGAAACGTTTGGCCGTCTAGAGATTTGTACGAAAGTATGCGTTTGGGCGCGAACGTTGTGGCGCAAATACACTTTGACGCGGGCCCGTTAGTACGCGGATCAATTTGGACGCGGAAACATTTCGGCCCAAGTCCAGTACAGTTAGGGAGCTCGCTTCCGACATTTTTGAATCGTCTGCTCGTTAGACGTCGTTATTGATGAAGATCCACTCGTAAAGAATTGTCCGTCCTCATATGACTTCGCTGCTTTTCAAATTTGTAAATTGTTAAAACGATACCTGCATATGGAAAAAATGGCGAAACGACGGTTTCTTATGGCAAATTACGTTTCGGTTCGCGTCGCGATTTTCAGGAACGGATTGACGACGCAAAGTGAAAGGCCCGAGTGTAGTCTTGTTGCCTTGCATTTCAGATTTTTTTCTTGAAAAATTGTACCGATTTCGGTCAGGTTCGAATCTGCGACTTTTTGGCGAAGAACACTATCGCGCCGTTTACCAACACTAGTTTCCGGAGGCTTATTGTGCACGCCCTGGTTGTTTAGTCCACCCGTTCCGTAATCTTCGTACCCTGCACCAAGGCGTCTTACGGAATGCGCGGTAAAATCCTTCGGGAGTCCAAGAATGCGCTGTCGGGCTTTGATGTGTACTACTGTTTCTGGTTCCTCATTGAGTCATTCCATGTCAAGTGATCAGATTTTAGAAAAACGACCATCTCCGATTTTGATGAAATTTTGGGAGGTTGTAGATACATCATCTAAACTAACTTTGTAAAATATTAGCTTCTACAAAGTAATTGTCGTTGAACTACAGGCGTTTATATGATCCCATGTTGCGCACGACTACAGTATTACTAAGAAATTTAGCAAAATTTGAGTGCTAATTTTTCAACCAATATTAAATCGAAAATGTTGAAACTACGGGGGTTTGTACAGTTTTTTGTGTTCTTTCCAATGGTGCCTGCTGCATTTGTAGCTTCTCAATATTCGATGAGCTGGAGCAGCTTAAAATAAGCTTAAAAAATTAGCTGTGCGAAAAAACTTGTAAGTGTAGCCTACCATATTTCATGATGTACTATAGATATCCGCTCCAAATTTTAACCATATATTAGCATTACTATAAAGTCTTTATCCCCCAAATATCATGAACCTAGCTTGCTTATTTCTTTCACAGTGAAGCTTAGAATTTCTGATTTTTGTGAAAAATGTCAAAAATAAGGTAAATTCAATCGCATTTTCCGGAAGAGAGCCCTCTGGGATCGTTTTCAAACCATTTCCAATTGAAAGAGCGTATCTTGAAGTACTATAAAATGTGTGTTTAATTATCTACTTCGAAAGGCTAACATATTAAAAATCGATTGGGTAATATTGGATTATGCGTATACCGAACGTGTGCACTGTGCATACATATTTATTATATGTAGGCAATGTGCTATTAATAGTCTTTTAACACTTCAAAATAGACTAGCACTAGTTCACTAGCACTAGCAAGTTTTTGAAATCAAGAACGAACGTTACCAAAATCCACTATTTTAGTGACGGCTCCGGTGCCCAATACAGAAATTTCAAAAATTTTGTAAATTTGACCCATCACAAAGAAGACTTTGGTATCGAAGCGAAATGGAATTTTTTCGGCACTAGTCGTGGAAAGTCGCTGTGTGATGAAGTTGGGGGAACCAGCAAACGTTTAGCTGCGAGAGCTAGCCTTCAACGACCGTCTAACGATCAAATCAGAAGACCTTTTCGAATTCTGTGACAATAATATTCATGATATCAAATATATATTCGTATCGAAAGAAGATATTATCGAAAGTAAAGACATTCAAGAGAAACGATGGCAAAATAGTAGCACGATTGCGGGAACGAGATATTATCACCAATTCATTCCACTCGATTCGGGCAACATTCGCGCGAGTAAAGTTTCAGACGACACAGTTTTCTTCACTATCAAAGTTGCGAACATGGTCGAACTCCCGTCGCTTCGAATGACAGATTTGTAGCCTGGTAATTACTTTGCGTGTGTTTATGACAACAAATGGTGGATCGGAAATGTCATCGAGGTTTCGTTGATTGAAAATGATGCACAAACCAAATTCGTGCACCCTCATGGACCAGCGAATTCGTTTTATTGGCCAAAACGGCAAGACGTGGTCCCAGAGGAGCATATAATTGCTACAGAGTCTCCACCGTCCGTTACATCTACTGGACGTCAATACCAATTCTCTGAAGACGTTATTCCGAATATCGAAAGAAAATTCGCGGCAATGAATAACTAATCAAGCTCCAAATATTTGACTGTTATTCGGACGTCATGACGGCTTAGGAACCATAAAAGAAACCTAAAACCTGACTTGGGAACCAGATAAAAACCCACTTTAAAGGCTTTGGACCCTTGACGAAGAAACCAACGACAGGCTTGGGATCCTGAACAAAGAAACCCACCCGTAGCAGGGGCTATCAGGCGTGACCTATATGGCGATGAGGTTGTCAGATCAGCATCTGATATTGAACTGGCAGTGGATATTCCATCATGGGTCAACGCAATACACCTAAGTATATACGAGCATTATTTTACACACAATTTACTTGATAGATTATACTATCTTAAATATAGTTCGTCATAAATATCACTAACACATTCCATGAACCTACAGTAACCCGCCTATCTTGGATTCGATTTTTAGTAAATTAGCCGTTCGAGGTAGATAATTAAACACGCGTTTTATAGTACTTCACGATATGCTCTTTCTAATGGAAGTGGTTTGAAGACGATCCCAGAGGGCTCTCTTCCGGAAAATGCGATTGAATTTACTCTACTTTTGACATTTTTCACAAAAATAAGAAATAGTAAGCTTCACTGTGAAAGAAATAAGCAAGCTAGGTCCGTGATATTTGGGGATTAAAGACCTTACAGTCGGGGTTAACGTATGGTTAAAATTTGGAAGGGATATCAACAGTACATCACAAGCTACACTAGTCTAAACTTACAACTTTTTTCGCACCGCTAATATTTCAAGTTTACTTTAAGCTGGTCTAGCTCATCGAATATTGAGAAGCTACAAATACAACAGGAACCATTGGAAAGAGCACAAAAAACTATACAAACACCCTTAGTTTCGACATTTTCGATTGAATATTGGCTGAAAAATTACCACTTAAACTTTGCTTAATTTTTTAGACATGCTGTAATCGTGTGCGACATGGGGTCATATAAGCACATGTAGCGCAACGACTATTGCTTTGTAGAAGCTAATACTTTACCAAAGTTAGTTTGGACGATGTGCCTACAATTTCCCAAAATTTAATCAAAATCGGAGATGGTCTAGCGGTTGATCACTTGACGTGGACTGACCCCATTGCAGATCCTGTATCATGAGGCGAACCTTGACGGGCGAGTGTCCCGTCAGAATGCATCCCGCTTAGTGTAAGCAGTATTTTTGTTCTTTTCGCGTAAGGACCTTGCTATGGGTTAAGCCTAGTCCGTTGGTACACTGAACTTTATGTTGCTTATTTTGATACTCCGAGAGCACGTACGGGTCCCCCATATCGCAGATGAAGTTCTTCTACAGTATAGGTACCCAAAATAATCGTGGGCACAATTTTTTTTTTAATGCGCAAGAATCTATCGTATATTAACATTCCTTTCCAATTTCTTTTCTCACGCCATTCTCCACGTCGTTTCGCAATAGCACAGTTTTCGAAGGTCTCGAAAATCGATCCGTTAGATATATGGGAAAGTTGGGCTAATAACGGATCAAAGTGTAATCGTGATTACATAGATAGGTATGTATGGCTTTATGAATTAGGCAACCCTTACCTAATATCCTACAACACAGTGTGTATCAATTAAAAATATTTATAGCGGTAATTTAACCAGTCAGTATATCATGCAACCAATTCAAAATTAAATAGGTACCTATTAAACAGAATAATATAAGATGTCGCAATCGTGGTCGGAAAGTACGTTAAGATCAAAATCCTTCGTGCACATATCGAAAATCGAAATAATTACTACACATCGAAATTAGCTACTCGCACATGTCTGTTGGTGTATCGACGTGCAGAACGATAATGTATATACATAGATAACGAAAAAATTAGCAAGTCACGTTTTCTTTAAGAGTTTAACACGAAAACGCTTTATGTGTGTATTACAAGGAGAGCCCCACGGGTATTTTCAGATACTGATGGGTAACCGCTTAGGCATCAGTTCGCGTATTGCTTTACGGTGTTGCAGTTATCATTGTGCGAGCAGCCCACCTATTACTTATCCTGCCAAGGTTTAACCAACATGCGATCCACAAAATGGCCGACTGTCTGGCTGCATTTAATATCACTAATAACTGGAATTATCATATCGTATCAATAGTGCCACGAGAATTATTTATTTAGGTAAACGCGCTAGACTTTTGTGCACTCCATTGTATTTTATGCTTTGGACGTGTACATAATTAGCTATCGATTCGAAATTTACCCGTTTTACCTATTAATAGTCCTACGTAGGTATACGACGAAAAGTTCTATTAGATCGATTATAAGCCGAACCAATGAGGGTCGCTGAAGGCCGCGCTCGTGTTTTCATTAAATCGAAAAAAAAAGCTTCCGAACCGTAAACGAAGGCCTAAATTTTTGATTTTCAAAAAGGAAAAAAAGTTGTCGAAAAGACGCGACGGTGGCGTGGCGAGGATGATTAAAATCCACTTATCAGTTCTATTCACTTATCAGTTTCAGAAATGCCAACTGGAATTTCTAGAAGCTGCACTCGCAATCTGTACTTACGAAAGCCATATTTACACTCCTCAACTAGATTCGTTCCGATTTTTAATTTGTTCGGTGTACCTAAAATTTTTCATATTGACTGTTTGTGACTTTTTATCACAATGAAACAACTTTTCCTTAAACATTTATAATATGTGGTTATCGGTCGTTTCGCTCCGACCGTTTCGCCCTCAATACCATGATCGTATTGAATCGTATAGTCGACGTCCTGACAAAACCCAACATAAATATTAAAGATCGGCAGGTAGTTAGGTAATTATTGAATAATAGGTGTTGAAGCGATTCCAATAAGCGTTGTTGTAAATGTTTTCCTGACGTATATGTTTTTATAATTAATTCTGTCTTATTACTAAATAACTCTAAGTACGGCCCATCGTGTTTGTTGCGCTTAAAAAGGTTAAATGTTATTAGTAAACCGCTGAAATGCGAGAAAGTTAAATTTGCAAACGCCCATTGTTCAATAATCGTCTGGCCGCCTGTTCTTCAGCCGAAATGTTGGGTTTTGTCGGGACGTCGACTATACAAACCGAAATGTTTTGCTCGATCGATTTTTGTTAGAAAAAATTGTCGGGGCCGAAACGGACGGTGGGCAAAACGGCAATTTGTAAAAACAAATTCAAATATAAATTCGTATTGGGCAAGTATTAAAAGTTGCCCGAAAACGTTTTATAAAGCTTTATTTTTATTCTCCGAGTTAGGTACGTGTGATACGGTCACGCAATGCGACGTTTTTAAATTCTAAATTCAATAAGTGTAAATTTAATCATATAGAAAATAAACGCGAGTTAGCTTTCGAAACCAATCGAGCAATCTCTGTAGTCGCTTCGAGCAGCATTTAACAGAAGCAATTTTGACGTAATCTCTCATGTGCCGAATATTGGACATACGATTTACTATTCGTATATACAAGGTGGCCTACCGAAAACGAAACATGTACATTATCTAATTTTTTTTAAACACTTCAACGCGAATTTTATTTACAATAAACAGTGTTTATATCTATATATATATATATATATATATATTTTTATCAATTTTACATATTGAAGAAAAATTACGTAAATTTACAAAATCGTAAAATTAAAGTTTTACAAGATTTTTAAATAGAACGCTGGTCTTGGAACCCCCGTTATATGTACCTACCCAAACGAAAATAGATTATTAATATGTTCCCATTGCTAATAAAACCGACATGTTTGAGAGCTTTAAAAAGAATTATACAGGATGTAACAAAAATGTGGGCATCGAAATGAAGAAAAAATTTCGTATAGGTAAACGTATGTCCAAAAGTGATTCGTTTTCGTTTGTAAAGTAACTTTATTTTTGAACAACTACTATTTATTTATACAAAAGTATCGAAATAAATGTTCAAAGTGACCCCCACCGGCCTAAATACACTTCTCAATTCATGAAAATCGTCTCCAATACGCTGATGGAGATGATTAAGGTTCTCAATAGGCCGTGAGTAGACATACAATCTGTTTTAGGTGTCGCCGTAGATAAAAATCCAATGGATTTATATCCGACGACCAGCCAGGCCACGGAACAGCTCCACCGCGGCCTATCCAGCGTCCACTAAAATGTGCCGGTGTCCCATCGTCGAACACGCTGGAGACGGTCATTTTTGGACATATGTTTATATGAACTTTTTTTTTCATCTCGATGAGTGGAATACCCTGTATATGTCCTAAAACATCCGTTTCGTGTTCGGTGGCAACCGTGCATGTAGATATCTAACATCCACGATTTTTTATAAATTTTACTGCACACATTTTACTGAAATATATGACGTTTTGACAATTTTTAATGATCACATAACTTGATGAATACCGATTTTGTCTTTAAACATATCCGATAATTTTGTAAATTATTATGCGCAAGATAAACTTCGAACTTTCGATGGAACAATGCATCGAGAATTTATTGGTGTTTTCTGGCGAGTGAACCGAAAAACAATCAGACTACGAACTTCGCCCACAAACAGAACGATTAAATACAAAACGGAAACTCAGAATGAAAGACATAATTACAGTAAATCCCATTCACCGGATTTTGTATCTCGCGACTGTAATCTGCAGCAGCATTGAAAGTTATGCTGGCAGCGTATGAGCGGAAAAACCGAATTAATTTCAAAAAAAAAAATTACGCTTTAAATTTATTAATTAACAATAAGGTCTTAACTAAAAATAAGTAGTAACATAATAATCGATACTTATCTAATACTTTTACACGACGTCCACGTTCAATAATTCGTGGAATTATTTAGTGACTAATTAAATTATTTACCTATTCTTTTAATTGCTAATTAAATTAAGCTTCACGCTAAACCGCATAATTTATTAACGTTTATTTAAACGCATTATATAACATAAAATTGGTTATTAAATTATCGGCGTGTGTAGAATTTTAGCAACGGTTATACATTAATAACGTCCCAAATTAATTGTAATTTTCCGTACTACGCCATATTTTATGTGTGTTTAGAGTTAGAAAAATAATAAAACCTAGTGCACGCTACACATTAATTACCGTACGTATGAATATAATTCCCGTAATCGAGGCAACCAATGACTACATTTGTTTTGTCCGTCATTGTGGAAGCGAGCAGCGTGACGCTCTGCCGCTCATGTCACAACACACCCCCTAACAAGGCCATATTGTCTTTGTCCGATAATTCATATTTTTCCCATTGTGCCGTGCATCTGCTATCAACCGCAAGGAAAAATGTCACGAGAAAACACGTGATGCATAGAATTTTGTCGCACGCAGATCGGAAGATTCGACGGTTTAATTGCAATTTTTGTCGATGCGCTTTTCTCGGAAAAGCCCCCCACCCGCCCCCGTCGCACTGCACTTTTCCCGCAGGAAACCGGGCGCGCCGAATATTGTTCGCGCGTTGCATTTGTAATATACGCTTGTAAATTTCACGCTAATTGTTCACTGGAACGAATATAATTTATATTCGTAATTTAGTTTTACGATTCGCACAAAATTAATAATACTGTTCGATTTGAACGCTCGATGTGCATTTTTAGAGGTCACGGTTTAAAAACGTTATTGTCCGTTTGAAAAGTAAGTTTTTTTCGAGTGCGTTGCCGGAACACCGGGACAAATCGAATTGCGACATTTACAGAGTTAAGGTGTGTTTAGGTGACGAGTTCGTTAACAATTTTCGAAGTCGTTATAAACAGGGCGTTTCAAAAGTAACGATTGTCCTTTCAAGGATCGAACCGGTTAGCTAGAAGAGATCGGAAGTCAAGAGTGACAAAATTCCCGATTGACCTTGCTTATAGGTCATTTGACCGCAATCCGATAGATTTTTTTTATGAGGACACGTGGGTACTTATATACCTCGATGAAAATGTTTACCTTGAACTAATCTTCGTAAAGTTATCGCTTCGATTCGATCCTTGGGCGTTACTTTTATAACGCCCTGTATAATATATATATATATATTTTTGGGCAGCGATTTTCGCTAAATCTAAGTACATATTAATAATAATAAAGGCATTCCATTCTTGTAAGAATATGGCCGAAGTGTGTTAATCTGTTTCATGGGGTGGTTTGGTCCCCATTTTCCTTGTGCACTCCGCTTCTTATAATTTCTGACGTGTTTTAGTTCTTTCAACTATTCTTCTCCATTCTGTTCTATTACTTGCTTTCCAGTCACTGATCACTTCGTCGTACCATCTCATCCTTGGTTTCCCTCTTGGTCAAGTACCTATTATTTACAATAAATTTTATGTTGTTTTCGTTTAAGCCTTCTCGGTGTAAAAGTTTAAGTGTAAGTGTCTTTTTCAGATTAATGTTACATACTTATGTTTAATTTCGTTCTCATCTTCCTTCTTCTTCTTGGCTCTCAGCAACCAAAGTTCGGTTAGACCTTCAAATGGGAAAATGTTAAAATTAAACACGTCTTCCAAAGAATATAAACGAAGAATGCAGAGCCAAGGAAAAGTGTTCCACCCCCATTTGTGTATCAAAATGTGCGCTCGTACTCACGATTAGGAAAACAAAGTAAATATGTAGGTACGCAAACTCCTTTCCATTGCAAGCTTGATTAATTTATAAGCGCAATTATTTATGATTTTTATAAAACAGTTAATGGCGCCTGCGCCCGAAACATATTTTTCGATCGGGGGGCAAAGCTTTTTATTTAATTATTTAAATGTTCGGCACTTTTTTGGGTTAACCCATAACAAAATTTTAAGACAGTATAAGATTTACGTATTTTAATCACCTTTACAATTATTTGTGGAAGTTTGAGACGCAAGTGCCTCGTTGGCCCCTTTCTGCGGACG
Source organism: Rhagophthalmus giganteus (assembly GCA_036326145.1). Taxonomy (NCBI): domain Eukaryota; kingdom Metazoa; phylum Arthropoda; class Insecta; order Coleoptera; family Rhagophthalmidae; genus Rhagophthalmus; species Rhagophthalmus giganteus. The sequence goes on along the minus strand of JARFJA010000036.1, from coordinate 14,483,811 downwards.
CTTTCTATTGGAAATAGTTATCACCAAACGTTTAAGCAAATTGTGTGATTGAAGTTAAAATCAAAAATACTATTTAATACCGAACAAATTATAAAAATCGATAAAGACATATAAAATCAAATATGCGATCACTGCTAGGGCAGTGCTGAGTGTGGACATCCGTTTTATTGGAAAAATAAACTGTCAATGTTTGGTTCTGAAATTTTAAATGACTGTCTGTTTAAAAATTTGACGTTTTTATACTTTTATTTTACAGTGAACGATTATTGTTTTAATAATTAGGTAGTTAGTAGTTTTGAACAAAAACTTGCAACGAATACCATTTTTTTTTTGACGAAATCAGAAATGAAATTTTTCCCGTCACGTTCAAGTCTACTCGGAGACGCACTATATTTTCTATAACCGGTGTATTTTAGTGTTTTTCTGAATGGGCGATAAAATAAACCTGATTATAAAAACACACATAGAATGTGCGTATCTTTGATCGCATTGCATTCCAATACTTTGTATAACAGCAGTTTTAATTCAATGTAATATATTACTTAATCGATAAATATATTATAGGTGTCTACTATAAAAAAAAAGACGGCGCGCTTATCCATTAAAAGTCTGTTTGCTTTAAGCTAACTAAACAAATCAGTTTGTTTCTGAATATTTTCAGTTTAAGTTTACATATTTCATACGTTTTGTTAATTTAAATACAGTAAAACTTAGTTAAATTGAACGTTAAATTCGTTGGGCAGCGAAGCTCAAAATTGTCAGGTAATGCGATTCTGTTATCGGGAGCGATATGGTCGGGGGCGAAACGACCCATAAACCACATTTGAATATATCGTAGCATATCAACTACAAAACTACCTACGTTAGCCATTCAAACAAAAAAAAAAGTATAATTCAAGTTTATTAATTGGTTCGCTTCGAATTAAAAACTGTTAGTTTAGGTAAATTAAGTAGCGTTTCACCGTTTCATTTGTAATTGTAGCAATTTGTGGCACCTCATTATTTTATGCGTCCGAAGCTAAATAATCTACGGTTAGTTGATTTGTCAACTAATTATGTTTGTAAGTTGTCAGTTGTAGATAACTATTTAATTTTATGTTGCGACCAATTCGCTCGTTTGAATTTTTTATTTTAATTCGGGTACACCTACTTACAATTAGATCAAGACATTAGTTAAGTTTAATTTACGTAAATCTGAGTTGGAAAAAGTTAATATTATCGTTAATAAGCACGTGTGCGTAATTAACTTGAAAAATATATACTAATTGTAGGTAGATAATTTTGTTCGATTTTTTGATATATTATAGTTAATTCTTTAAGCAGACTACGCACAAGAAATTTCATTTTTTTTTCTATTAAACTTGCCGTATTTACATGTTTAATTATTATTTAGACTTACGATTAGTTGCAATCTGAAAACGCAAATAAATAAATTATAACATTAAAATATGTATGTTTTTAATTCAAATTACAATAATTTAAGTACTAATTGTAGGTTGCTCTAAATTAAACCGATTGTGTTAGAATGATCTTGTTTAAATAAAGTAATGAATTATCTCGGCAGTGGCTTTACATTTTCCAAGAAGGTCGATAATTTTAATGGGCTTTCTGGATGCGACTAGATGGCGACACTTCTAATCTAATAGTAATAATAATAAATTTAATCTTGAAAACTGAATTTTAATTTTCGCCGATACGAAAACGTTCAATTTTTATACATATCTACAAGTATGGCGGTCAGAAATAGGTAATCGCCATAGCAATTCGAAATTAAGTGCTGCGCAATTATGAAATTGGCGAAATTAAAAATGGAACTTAGAAATTATCAAAATTGCTCCTGTTTTGTTAACTTTCACGGATGAGGACAAACGAGGAAGCGACGTTCGCAGGCAAATTATCAAAACCGTAATTGTTCAAAATTCAAAGCACAACCACATAAATGCAAATTAAAGGACATTAAGGGAATTGTCCTGGTCTGTGAGTGCTTCTGCCCGGTTGCGTGAGAGCAGCGTTGCATGCAGCCGAGCGCACAGCTCCGGGCACTCCGGCTACTTGGAACGCTCGGATACATGCAAGTGTAATTACTCTTTCATAATCCTTTAGCGTTCGTTATTTATTTCCTTGGGACATTTTAAATATGGTCGCATTATGTTATTATACTGTGTGTGTATCTCGGACGATTATCTCGGATTCGTTTTTCGAAGGGCGACTGCGACTTTTGGAAATTGTGGGCCACAACCACTGACCGTTTTTTTTTTGCAATTTACCCGAACAAATGTTGTCGCGTTTCTCTTTCAAAAGTTATGACCGATGTAGATCGGAACATACGTTTCGTATTTTCGGTTGCATTTGAAAATGATTAAAATTTCGCCTCAAGTTTTCTAATAGTCCAAAGTTACACGCATCTGAAGAGATTCTAATTTTTTTAATATAGCGATTTTAAGAAAGACAAATAGTGTAGTGTCAAAGTGCACGAGAAATTAAAATATACATACATGCCGAATAAAAAATTACGATTAACAGATTTAAAACGTTGACGCTTAAAAATAAACGTTCTGATTGGAGCTCATACGGTCGGCCTGTCGCTGCCCCAATGAAATTCACGACATTTATGCCGACGCCACTAGCGACAGAGCTTGTCGAGCCTGTGCGATGGGTCAAAAAAAAAATTAATTCGTCAAAAATATTTTTATTCGATTGTGAAACCCTTAAACTGTACTCTGTTCAAATTTTATTTTGAAAATAATCAGAATTAGCGAAGTTACGGCCCGTAATGCACTAGCGGATTAAATCAGCATTTAAAGTTTAAACGCGTTTTTCTCAAAACTACAATTTCTGAAATTTCTTTCAATATACAGGATGAGTTAAGATAGTGGCGGTCCCTATTAGTTCGTTGATTGTTCATATTAGAACAATATTTTCTTAACAAAACATGTTCAGAATGATAGGAACAATGGCTGGGAAAGCTCTGCCTTATCGTTAAAACAGCGACTTTATTGAATCTACAGCTGATACTTAGCGCTGTGCCAACAATCATCATTATTGACAGAGCGTAGTTGACATCAGTTGTGCCACGCGCATTTTCATGCGGTCAACTACTATATCGTAGCGCTTATTTCCGGCGCTCCAGCGATCGTCCCGACTGAATACGCCAATCGCCATGAAAAGCCGCTTTCAGTATTATCAAAAAATTATAGAACTGCAATACGAGGTTTGATAGGTGATTGACGAATTCGACGAATTGACGAAATAATCGGCTATATTATTCTAAGGACATTTGGGCGCATTCAGCTGGGAAAGCGCTAAAACAGCGGCTCAAACCTACAGCAGGCACTTGGCGCTGTGCCAGCAATCGTCATTATTGGCAGAGCGTAGTTGACATTAATTGCCACGCTTTTATCGCAATAGCTTAAGGTCCTTGCGCGCTTGCGCTATTGTGATGCAATTTTGAGAGATGTGAAAAGAGAAGTGGAAGAATGTGAAGATAACCAAAAAATTTCTTGTCACAATTTAATAAATTTCCAGTATAATCAGAGGTAGGTAGACCCAAGGAGGAAAAACTTGGTTCAATTGGGCCAGAAAATACTGACAGTGTGAAATTAATTTTAAAAAAAAATAAAAATATACCTACACCGTATTAAATAAAACGGACATAAAAAATCAAAATATTTAATAAAATCTGCACAACTCATTTTAGGTATCGCTAATGAGCCGCCAATCTAAATATTCGATAATAATTTAAACAAAATTTAAGATGGTATCAACTTGAATGTGTCAATCGTTTCAATAATAACAAAACAGTGATAATCGTTTAAAGGGCGTTCTTAGATAGTGCTTACTAAATATTTCGAATTAATTATTTGAATTATTTAGTTTTTATGTTGGAGCCGCAACGGAGCCCGAAGGCTTCACACCTTGTTTGGCAATAAAATTTAAATAAATTCCAACCGTTTACGGCGGATTCTGTGGAAAGCTCGTTTCTAGACTATAAAATTGTTTATTCTGTATTATAACAATAAAAGTAATGGTAATGAACGACTTCAACCTCATTAATGGATAGATATAATCCATATTTAGATTTTCTACACCTACCTCGCACAAAAAAAAGGATTTTTAATTGTTAAATACACATTTTCGCATTTCAATTGCTTCGAAAGTATTGATGATCACAAAAAAAACTTCTATTGCTAGCTTCGTTTGAGTTCTTTGAAAAAACCTACATCGTAGGTAACAGTGGAATGCGTTTCTTTTCATTCGCTTTATTAAAATTAACCAATATTAAAAGCGATAATATTATTTTTAATTTGTCTACTTCATGAATAAATTATTAGACGTTAATGATGAATCTATAAATATTCATGGGCGGCGTTTAACTATTTCCAAGAGTAGTTTTGTAATGAAAAAAATTGTTTATTATTCGCTCAACAATATGGGTCAATAATTCGATTCCATTCAATAATGATTATTTCGCGAAACAGGTTTGGCGAAAAGATGGAACTTTTATTTAGTTTGGCCGTATCGAACCTGATTGAATTACATTTAAAAATTATTACAATTCATTGGGCGCATTCAGCCGGGCTAAGCGCTCAAACAGCGGAAAGTAAGCGCCATGTTGTAGTAGCTGACTACGGCCGAATTTTTCAAGCTCTGGAGGGGTGCGCCAGTGCATTTAAGTTAAAAATTTGATGGACGTTTTACGGAAGTAAATCATTAAAAAACCAGGTGTGCGCGCGTCGCGGCACACACGACTGATGTGAAACTTATTTGTGTGCGTGTGTAGTCGGTGTAGTCGAGTAGTTGTTAGTAATGATTAATACAAACATACTTACTAACTGTACACGTCGCCACGTGCTCCGAACTGAGTCGGCGACAAAGAGCGAATGATGACGTCTCGCGCTTCATTCGTCGGTTAAAGAAGAGGGGATGGCCGCCTCGCCTGCGTGGCGCCGTAACGCGTTTCATCTCGTCATCATTTTACTCATCAAATCGGGGGCCGCATAAAAAGTTCCATTTCAAAAATGTAAAATTACGTACGATTCAACTTTGTTGTTAGTCCACTCTTGACTTACTGCAGTTAGGTAGGTACTAATTTTATAAGATTTTTGAAAAATCTTTAGATAGACATAATTCGAAGTGATCGTCTTTTTTTGGCATTAGGCGTCGGCCGTACAGTCTTGGGAATAACAACAGGGCACGCTCTTCTCGCTTTGGGGTTTCTTCGGGGTCTTTTCTTTTAACAAACTAATACAGACCACAGACAAATACGGTTTCCACATAGGCGGAGACAATAGAAACAATTTTTTTAAATAATATTTTACATAGTTCTAGTTTTCATTATTTTTGCTTACTAGGTGCAGCAAGTTTTCGGGCATGTGGATGCTTTCTCTAGAAGCGGCCTCCTTCTACATAAAATCAATCCGTAGTTGTTACTGTGAAAAGTGTAATCGTCAGTCAATTAGCTTGGAATCGATGTTCTTGTATGTGCAGTCGACTCCTTTAATGTTGACGCGCCGTTCGAGACGGCGTCATTTATTTAGGAGCCCGCTGTACATACATGATATAAATTTACGGTAACATCAAATGTCGGTTAAATAATTGAACGGAAGACGTTATTCGGAAAAATCAAACATTTAATTTAAATTAAAACCTACTCCTATTTTTATTCGAATTAATAAAGTAAATTTGCAAACAAAAAGGAAACGTAAAAGGTAAAACGAATAAATTAACAAAACTGATAGACACTCGAATCGATTTTCAGATTTTATCGACCGCGCGGAAGTAGTAAATACAATTTGAGGTCCCTTCTTTTCTCTAATTAGGTTTTTAAATGATCACTTTCAACTTCCTTAATGTATTTAGTCGCAATATTATCGATGCCGTCTTACAATGGGACTTTAAAAAGGTTTAATAAGCCTTTTGCGAACAGAATACATCATCAAATCGAAGAATGGGCAAAAAGCTGGCATCTGTAAGGCGAACGTTCAAGTATGCGTATTGGTCGATAAATATCGGGTACGTCGAGTACCTACAAATTTATGGGCAGCTAAAGCGTAACTGCCGTCTCGAGTAGAGTTGTAGCTTTACAAATTTTTCGTAATAATTCGTTGCGCATCTGTTCGTTTCCGGCGCGAAACTTGGATTAAAAAAAATCATAATCCGAAGACGATTTTCGATCGCGTCCATTCATGAACGGATTCGAGCTTTTCGTTTGTAAATTCCGCGAGACGGTTATAAGGTGAAATTAACGTCCCCCGATATTTGTGGTAAAAAGTTGCGTCATTAAATTGATATAAAAATCGTTTAAATATGGTCCGACTATGCGGGGACTAGTCTTATTATTTACGTCGATCCGAGTTATTGATGATTTTTGAAGCGCACGCCGATTTGTTTTGTGCGAACGTGATCGAAATTTTGAGAATCGAAATCGACGCTCGAGTTCGCTAACTATATTAAATGCTTTTGGCGGCAGGAAGAGAACTGACAAGGACAGACAAACGGTTTGTTTTGTATCGTCAAATATTTTTTTTATATAATATTTACGATCGAGAAGAAATAATTAATTGCCAATTGATTTTGTTCGTTCGTCTAAGTCCTATTTTTTTATATTTTAGGAACACTAAGGCCTCCAGGCTTAATTGGCGGAAGCAAACCGAAAGTGGCGACGCCGGCTGTGGTTTCGAAAATAGAACAGTACAAAAGGGAAAACCCGACGATTTTTGCATGGGAAATAAGGGAGCGATTGATATCGGAAGGTAAGAATCTGATTGATTTTCAATATTTAAAGGAAAACGACGAATCGCACCGCGATCCAAACAAATAAGTTATAATTAAGAAAAATTACTTCCAGAAACCTATTAGAAACGCAACGATAATCTTACACGATTTTTGTGCGTGTTATTTTTTAACATCGCTAATTAAGTGAAATTAAAAGACGAGAGTTCCGTGAGCCGAACGCGTTTTTCTCTTTTTTAACAGAGCAAGTTAAGCGATATTTAGGAACGACAGGCGATACTTGCGGAAAATTGGCCGATCGACGTAACCGCCGTTTAGCGGGTTTTGCCTTTATTTTAAACCACAACTAACGCTCGCCAGTGCACTTTAAACAGTTTATTTTCGGATTCGGCGTCGAAAAAGTGAAGGAAAGAAAAGTGAGTCGTTAAATCGGCAATACCTATACGTAGATGAAATTATGATTTAGTATCACGCAGTTCCGGCGGCCCGAGGGCCTGTTTTAAAACACAAATTAGCGAATTCGGTTTTGAATCACGAAAATTACACGGTATTAAGCTTATTATGGATATAGTTTATGTAGCATTCCTCCCCTCGAGACATCTGCTTTCCAGAAATAAACGCGTTGATAAGTTTTGATTTTATCAGATTTATGTAGGTATATAAAAAAATAGTGATAATATATTTATTTATGGCTTAAAGAGTACCCAAATCTGTCCGAAGTTTTGCATAATTACTTATAACGCACTTGTATTTAACGCGTAATATAATTTATTGTGGGAATTACTTTAATTTTGTGCTCTAAATTAAACGATTATATTTAATTTATTGATTAAACGTCGACGTTTTTCTATAATCGCTCGTCATTAATAGTGGATAAATTAAAGTACCTACCAATATAATTGCTTTAATTTTCGAATTTGGTAATTCAGGTGTGATTAGAAAACATGTGAATGTGACAGAAAATTACGCTGTCGTCGGTGAAAATGTGATTTCCTCATGTTTTCAGGTATGCCGAATGCGAATCTGCACCCCAAAAGTTTCCGTCGCGTACAGTTTTTGCTAGAACCCTATTTTCTTCAGCAAAAAGGCCGTTTAAGGGCCGGTTTTACAATTATGAGATATACGTCAAATAAGCTATTCCTGGGATAACTTTCGCGGAAACTATTGTGTCGAGAAACGTTTCCATAGCAGTTATACCAGGAATTCCAGCTATTCCGCAGTATAAATCATGTTTGTAAAACCGGGCCTAAGGCGCAAATTCAAGTATATAGCTTTCTAGTTGGATTTATCGCTGATCTGATTGTTTAGCTGCATTATTTCAAAGCCGATATAGTGCGTTTGAACTTGTAAAAAGCTTGGAGAGTTACAATGAACACTAAAGATTCAGTCACGAGAAAGTTGAGTTTTAGACTGAAAATAAGCCAAGACTCTATTTGAATGGGACTTATCGCCTCAATCCCCTATATCGTTCTTGCGGGAGGGCGAGAGGAAGATTGAACCTCCTCTCCAATACCGAGTCACTTATATTTGTGCGTTCTAACGTGTCGCGAGTGAGTAAAAATCCAACCTGGCCGTTTGCGTTATGTTTGTAGAGAAGAAGTCTCCGACCCCATTGGTGCAGAAGGCGAACCAACCTGCATTTCGAGTGTAAGGTAAGGGGAATCAAGACATGGGCTCCTAAAATGTGTTGTAACTTGTGCTCCTGGTCTCTCAACGATTGGCTACATGGAATACGTAAACAATGCCTTTTGCAGTTATTTTTGCACGACCAAAACAAAGAACGACGAAACTACGCTGGCACCAAATCCACCACAGAATGTCTCACAAGAACTCAGCCCATTAGAACAGCTCATTATTCAATCTCGGTTGAACGATCTTGTTCGCGATTTAGATTTTCCAAAATCGAAGGATCAACTACTTGGATCAAGACTATAGACAAGAGGAGCGAAAATATCCTACACTTCAGAAAACGCGATGTTAGGATGGTAGAGGATAGACAAGCAAAAATTGCGTGCGGGAAATGAAGCTGCGAGAAGAAGAAAACCAAGAACTGCTTGACGGACTGCGTGCAGACTTGAGCAAAAAGTACGACGAGAAAAATTATCGCCTCTACGTCACCTACGGTAGAATAGAGGGCATGGGAAAACATTAAACAGGCATACAACATACAATTGGTCGAATCAAAAGACTCGACGGCCGCACAAAAATAAATTGTCACCTTTAAAATATTTATGTAAATGTTTCGTTTACATTTAAAATTACCTATTGTTGTTCGACTAATAATTGTGTCCCGCGAATAACTTATATTAATTCGAATATGTGTAGATATACTGAGAGAGACTTTAACGAGCGTATAGTTGCTCAACCTCGTCATTTATCAAGCTTTTCAATTATCTAATTGCATTCTAGTGAACTTTAGACTATCCTAATTGAAAATGGAAGTATCTGAATGTGACAAATGCATGAAATTTTTCACAGTGCTTATATGAATATTGAGTTGGGTGGGTCGCCGTGTTCGATTCTCAATTAGAAGCGCCCGAGGTCGAATCTCGGCCCACCACGTGTAATTATAGTGTGACTGATGAATGATTAATAATTGTATATTTATCATGCAACAGCATTGATCATGATCACACTTGGATGCGAGTGGTCGATAGCCATCCGAGCGGCTTGATTTATCTAACACATTAATTTCGTATTCATCCCTCCGGCTTTTAAGTACCTACCTTTCGATAAAATATGCGTCGCAAATGCAACTTATTGAAAACTACATGATTAAATAGAATTACGTATAAACAGTGTCGGCAAGGGAGAAGGCGTCTTTAACTAAAAACATCGCTTCTGACTGACAATGAATATAAATACCGAGAGCAGCACACAATAGAATATCAATTACAAGACCGTGAAGCAATAATGAACTTAGCACGAAATAAAGGCGATGCCACAAGCCGCGATAATAATCAGGCGCATCCAATAATCTTACAATTAGAGAAACCATACATCATTTTCGTTACGACATCGACATTTTGAAAAATGTGGCGAATAATTCGCTAAATCGTTTATCAAATTTTTCTAATTGTAAGTAACGAAAATGCCCGCCGTTTTAATTCCGCGGTGTTGCAATCGTTGTTGCTCTTGACGAAAAATAAATTTCAAGTGACACTTTAGAGTACCTACCCATTCTTTAAAAAAAAACTTAAACACAATATATACCGGTGCTCTCGTTGAAGATTTACGCTCTCAAAAAAGACAGTTCTTGTTTTAAACATGGGAACGTATCAAACAAATCTACTTCGTAAGCTTAGACAAACAACCCGCGAGTCATTGTGCTCACTTAAATTGTGTCGGTGATTGACGATAATCTGCCGAAGAGTTCTTCAAAATTAACGACTTCTCAAAGAAGCCTCTGATTCCGTAATAAATTCGTAAGTGTGGGCACTGAATCGATTATGTTGTCAAAAGCCACAAAACCGAGCATCTCTTCGTATACAATAGAATTTTTAAGTTGTGTATAAATGAGTGGTACGAATCTTGTGGGTTGCAACGAAAACATATCGGACAATATCGAAGGATAAACGAATTGGCGTTTTCGGTTTAGGGCATAATTAAAAACGAATATTTTGCTGAAAAATTACAAGTTGTATATTTTTTTTAGGTAAATACCTTTATTTCTGAAATTTTATAATTTAGAAACTCTCGATAAAATGTATTCTATACGGAACTGATGGTAGTGGGGCAATAAAAATATTCATTTATTACATTCAACATTAAAATGTCCCGTATGCAACTTAAAAAAGCTTTCTATACACGAAATGGACAGTTACCACCACTTAAACTAACTGCTTGCCTGTGGAGTAAGATATTTATGATAAACGGTTCTAGGACACTTTGCCGCGAGCAATTCATCGTTATGGAACACTTCGCCGCCGAACACTTTACCTTCTACCGGTCACATCGCTACTGTACTCTGTTTCTTAATTAGGAGGAGTAGAAAACATAACGTAATTCCAATAGTTGATCAAAATGAGATTTTTGTGCCATCTGTTGGGAAAAAAACGACGAATGTGGCGGCAGATTGACAAACTCCAAATAAATTTGTTTAGCAAGATAAATTGAATTTGGAATAGTTGGTAATTCCAGCGCGCACCATGTTGCGTTAAAACAGTTTGATTGTTATCCTAAAAACTTCGTGATTATCGAGATACATACTAATTACACCGACGATAAGACATAATTTACGATTTTGCCGCTAAACGGTGGCAAATTAAAATTTTTCAAAAATGAACGTGTCACTTACAATTGGCTATATATTGGTTATATTTTAGTTCGTATAAATACGTATGAGGATAAAAAAAGTAATTATTTTTTGTATCGACGGCGTTTTGGCAGTGACTTAACCCATACCGAAGTGAAATTTGTTTTATAAAAATATGTTTAAAGTACAGTTAAACTTCTATATAACGAAATCGATCAATCATAAAAACATATCCGCTAGATATAGAGGAATTTCGTTATATAGAAATAACACAAAAATCTCTACAAAAGTTCGTTATATAAAGAAATTTGCCGTATAGAAGTTCGTTATATGGAAGTTTAACTGTATTCTCATTCCGCACAATCAAATTCTCTTTTTATTTTACACACACTTTAACATATTTATAAAATATTCGCTAATATAGACATTCCACAAAAGATCTGAAATCGTATTATAGGTAGATATACGGGGTGGACTAAAAGTAAGGGAATACGGCCGCCCTGTTCAAAACGGTTTGAGATATAAATTTGAAATTTTGTAAGATGTAATGGGTAATTATTTCGCATATTTTAGGACTAACAAACAATTATTTTCGCAGTCGGTTTTTGAGTACGATCGCCATTTTGTGTTTTAAATAGCACCGTCGGTCCTGCAATACATCATTGGAAAGCTAATTTTTGCGTCTTCATTGACACTCTTATTTAACAATAAATTACGCTTTTAATATAAAAATTATTTAAATGAATGAAATATCGACAACAAAAAACTAAAAAAAGAATATCATATCATAATTACATAGACGGATATATAGGTAATTACAATATATCGTTGAAATACTATGTTTTTAAGACTAACACATTGTAGAATGCGGATTAAAGTGTAATGCTCACCGCGTAGCCTCATGAAAGTAGTTATTTAAGCCGTTGACTAAATGTTTTTTAAAAGTTTCTCACGCCGGCGCCGCTCCGCGCCGTGCTGAACCACTAGCATCGAATGTGTAGAGTTACGAATTAAATTGCAAACTATAAATAAAAATAAACGAACAATAAATATAAAGAAATTGGTACAGTAAAACCCCTCTTATACGAACACCCGCATTACCACCAGTTTTCTAATGTTCTAGAAATTCGCATACTTACAAAAATATATTGTAATTAGAAAACTGTTTATTGTAGACGCTCTTCATTAGAGACGAAATATTTATGTTCCCGCATCCTTGATCTTAGCTCATAAAATGCGTACACTTTATATACAATTATTACTTTACAAAAGAGCAATGGTTCAAGGTCGGTAGATTGGAAATCTTACACCCACCACGCCATACCGCATGGTGAGATCAGCAGTTTTGTATTGTGCTCTACTTACAATGTACTTATTACGTGTCGAAATGTTAAAGAAAAATTTCATACATATACTGCGTCTCACGGCCAGAAGTCAGTACAGCGACTTGTGGAAGGCGATGTTGCTAAATTTATACGCAAAATGAAGCAAATTTTCAACTGTCGTAAATTATGTGACATTTTTTTCAAAATTCCACCTCACGCTTATAACGTGTAATGTAAGAAATAGTCGAAACTCCGTTTTAAAATATCCATCTACATATTTGAGCAAACTTCCGGTGTCGTTCAATTGCAGGAGATTAAGATTGGGGGGGGGGATAAGATTTGAATTGCTATATCTTTGTTGCACTGATTTATTACCGCGAGACGCAGTAATGTACAATCGGTACTTTTAATTTTCACACCCCATTCAAGACCATTACCAACTCGAGCGGGGTATCATTAATTTAGGAGCCCACTGTACCTTCATAAGTATCCGTTTTAATTTAACAAAATTATCTGCCGTCTTAAACTGCGCATACATTGGCGAATCATAAGCTAACAACGTATGCGCAAATGACGTCATAACAATCGGTTTCTATAGAAATCTATTTGTCGTGACGTCGTTTTCGCGTGTACGTTTTGTAAGCGAATGATCAAAAATAACCCCCACACCAGAGGCCGATTCTAGAACCATTCGCTATCGTAATGTATGCGAAAATAACGTCATAAGAATGGGTTTCTAGAAAATTTGTTTGTTGTGACGTCATTTTCGCATACGTTATGATAGCGAATGGTTCGAGAATTGGGTCCCGAGGCCTATTATTGAATCATTCGCTTATTTCTGTAGAAACCAATCGTTATGACGTCATTTTTTCATACGTTACGTAAGCGAATGGTTCGAGAATTGGGCCTCGAGCCGTGCCATCAACGAGTAAGCGGCAGCATATGAAACTAGAAATCCAAGAATTCGCCGAACGCTACGGAACGGCTCGTTCGGCGCTCGCGACACCGTTCACACCATGCTCGCGAGTGGCTCGGCTCGCCAATATACTCGTAGCTTTATCGTTAAGTAAACCTGGCAGCAAATGTATCGATCGGTCTTCGCAGACTTTAAAACGCCAAAAGTTCTTGGTCATTTCGATTTTGTTTGTGTAAAATTCCGTTACACGTTATGGGCGATTTTTAAACGGTTCAAGTTTTCGTTTCAGGAGTATGCACGAACGCGACGGCGCCGTCGGTAAGCAGCATAAATCGGATCCTGAGAAACCGGGCGGCCGAAAGGGCGGCAGCGGAATTCGCGAGGGCGGCCGGCTACGGCCTGTACCACCCGCATCCGTACGCCGCGGCGGCCGCGGCCTTCCCTTGGCACTCGCACCTTTGGCCCAACGGAGCTTTAGGACTTCAGCCGGCGGGCAGCGGCGTGCTGACCGGATCTCCAGTTCCTCGGCGTCGCCGCAAGAGCACAGCCTCCTCAACTCGCCGCCGAGTCAACGCCTGCTCGACGTCGACTTAAAAGACGACTCCAGCATGTCGGAGTCGAACGACCAGCCGAAATTTCGACGAAACCGCACGACGTTCAGTCCCGACCAGCTCGAGGAATTGGAAAAGGAATTCGAGAAGAGCCATTATCCTTGCGTGTCGACGCGAGAACGGCTGGCGTCCAAGACGTCGCTCTCGGAAGCCAGAGTTCAGGTAAACTTATTTTTCTTTTAACTAAACTATTAATTAACTCGTGCGTTGTTAACCAGGTTTGGTTTTCCAACAGACGAGCAAAATGGAGACGACATCAGCGTATGAATATGCTGAAGCAGTCTTCGCCGGCCCAACAAGGAAACCAGTCGCCGATGTTCGGGGGTCGTTTGACGCCGTCGCCGCATTACACGGTCGGTTCCACCCCTGGCTCCCCTCTTACTACGCAGCAGCGCGCTTCCGGCCCGACAGCTTCCTCCCTATTACTCCAAATGGGAGGTGAAAATAGTGCGTTCAAATCGTTAGTGCCGACATCCGCGGCAGCTATTTTGGCAGCTTCGGGAGGCATCCATAGACTAAGAGATTACGAAGACAAATCGGACTCGGACGAAGAAATTAACGTGAACGACGAATCGGATTATGAACGCGAGAGATCTAGATCTTCGAGTCCGGTAGAGGTAGTTGATTCTCCTAATAATAAAGAACCTCCCACATGTCAACCTTTACAGCTCACTATCCACGATCGAGATTGAAATTATTTCTAAAAGTAATGCGATCGTCATAGACAGAATTTTACCAAAGTAGACCGTGTAATTTATTGACGTTATTTATGTATGTATAATGTGTCAGCGGCTGTGAGCCAATCGACTGACCTTTAAACCAAATGAACTCGTATATAATTAAGTTTTAATTGTCCGTAACATCCGTACTAGAACTGTACCTATAGAGAATTTAATCTTATTAGAAAACACTTCCGCGTTACGTTAACTGGCGACTTGCATGCAGATATAGATGAGACGAAGACATATTTATTGCGGTTCAAGCAAATTCCAACAAATAACCATTAGTTGTCTATACCTAATCGCGAGGATCTTCTCTTCATTCAAAGTAATACCTCGCCGCGTGGGTATTTCGACAGCAAATGGTTCTGTAGGAATAAAGGAACGATATTGTAAAGTAGTTATAAGACATGTAATTGTGAAAGAATTACAATTTGCATAAAGATTCTTTGTTCTTAATACCTCACTCTTTTCCCATTTAAATCGCAGAACAACCTGCAATTGTAATTTTTTTCCCCGTGTCCCGATCGAAGATCTCTTACATGACGTACCGTTTCAGTTTAATGCCGAAATAATTTGAAATTTTTAATCGAGACTGGTTTCGTTCGGTGATACCATTAAATCGGGTATATTGTTAATTTAATGACTACAATGTTACTCGCGGTGTGAAATTTTAATAAGGAAGAATGCGATCACCAAGGAGTGCCTAAGTCATTGGTAGCATTCCGATTTATGGTGTCCAGTATTGCTTGTAACACGATAATGGTGACAAAACCAGAAACATCTGGCAACTTATAGTACAAACGACTTCAAATTTTTCAACAAAGTCGAGAATCTCTTCGTTTCTTTTCTTATTTAAAGAAAAAGGAAGCTCTAAAGTCTAAACTGTGAACTGTTCCCATTGCTCGGCCATAAATTAGCATCCATCGGTTAATTAGATGAATACGTGAAAGGCGAGTTTCGAGTTTGGCCGAATCGATCTTTCTCGGTGGTTAAAGAACCTAAAACGACCGTGAAATTTATTATGGATTTGTTTACGATCAATCTTGTAACTTTTACAAATTAATCAAGATGGGCCGAGCCATTAAATTTTTACGGTGCTTAGAATTTTATTGATAGTAAAAATATATTCGGGAACAGGTTACAGTTGCTTTGAGGTAAATAATGTCACATGCGCATTATTGGACGATGTCGAAAGCAACGCACGGTTCGGTTGCATCAGTAACATTTCGATCAAAATCGCTGAAAAAAAAATTTTGAGAAATTTACGAGCTGCTATAAATGATTAGAGATTTACGTTAGTGAAATTTATGTGCTTAACGAAGAGCCCAAATCGTCAACTAGTAGAATTAATTAAGTTAAAGGTTCGTTTGTTTTTTATTTGCCATATATATAAAAATTTTATGTCTAAATAACTTTTAGTGTCGTGTTAGATGGATATATTATTTTTGAAACGCTTCCACTCCGGCACGTATTTTCAAAATAATAATTCCAAGGTCAATTTTTATGGGTATTAATATTTTAGATTCTTAACAAACGCTTGCTTACTCGCAAGACGGTCACATTACACATTTACAAGAGATGTTACAAGACCGCAGTTAAGTATTAATTAAATCATTGTCGAACAGATAGCCAGAGAAACACGGAAAGGTAGCATTTGGGCGAGATCGTCGAGTTATTGGAAACCGGGCAAAACGTTTCACGTTTTGGATATAAAGCGCCAGAAGCCTGTTATGCGCTAGCGGAAAATTGCTTGGTATTCGAATACAGAGTGGTGGTGCCGCCCACATTATGGCAACCGATTGTGAAAGACTTGCATGCAAAGGTATGGCACGGTCATTTATCTATAGACCTGGAATAAATTAGGACATCGAGCGTCTTGTAAAATCTTGCATCGGTCAACAAACGTGCAACCGGAACGTTACGTCTAAACCGCCAAAGATGCACTCAGGTCTATGTCGACTGCTCCAAAGTGTTTCGGCATGTTTTTTTGGCAGTATGGAAAAGCACCACGTCTCAGCACTGGCCAGTTACCCCCCCTTAATGCTCTTTCTAGGTCGTAACTTACCGCGCCCTAAGGTCTATTGTATTTATGGGGGCGCCCCGCTCGGAATTGTTTATTAGAGCTTTTCAGCGGATCAAAAGATCAATGGGCAATACACCCGCAACAATTTGCAAGGTCAGTAGCGTGCGCCTCTGCAGTCACTGCGCTTCCCGTACTACCAAGTTTTTGACTACCAAGAACATATTCGGCATTATCCTGATTAGTACAGCCACCCCGGAATCGGTTTTCCTAACAACCTGCACAACATGCCCCGTATATGTCGGCCATCCGTCTAATATCACTCCCAAGTATGTAACGTGCCTAGCCGGTATAACCGCAACGTCACCCACCATAAAAAGCCCTTCCGATCTATCCCACGACGTCTTTGTTTTCTACGAGGCCATCTCCAGACCGTTTTTCCCCATCCATTCTCTAATAAGGTTAAGCGATTCATTTGCTTGTTTCATCAGTAGGTTTCTATCCCTATCTTTATCGATTAGGGTCAAATTGCGAACGCAAGCCACTGCGTTACAATTGGACGGCAAGTCCAACCTCAGAACACCGATTCCTGCAAAATTCCTCGTGTTATGTTCATGCGAACCATTCGAGCGCCTATATCCCTGTCGTCAGGTAGTTGCCAATTATGATTATTAAATATCTTTCTATACCAAAATGCTCGAACCGTCCAACAATTTTACTCTATTTAACGGTATTAAACGCGTTTTTCACATCTATCAGCACAACATCCCTCCACCCCGATCTGCCGCCCGTGGCCAATCCAGGCGCCCTCTTAATCGCTGTCCACGGACGATCTTCCTTTCCTAAAGCCAAAGCTTATATCTTTGTTAGTTAACGGGCTTTTATAGCTTAGGTTAGGATGAGGTGAGGTTAGGTTAGAGCAATGAAGATATCACGAATTTGAACATTAACATTAAAAGTATTAAACAAACACTTAAGGGCAATATCGTTATGGAAATCAAAGGTGATAAAAAAAATGCAAAAATGCTCAAAGATGAAATCAAAACCAAAGACAAAGACATTTTCATAGATCATGCCCATAATAACATAGTATTACACATTTATGGGATGGATGGTCTTTGCACAGAAGAGGATATTAAGTTGACCATCTCTCCCTTCATGAAGAACAACGAATTTCTCAAGGTACTGTCTACCAGGCCTAATAAATTCAATGGTTTAAATGCGACCATAATCTTAGATGAATGTCTTGGAAACTATTTGATAAAGTTAGGCAAAATCAAAATCGGCCTCACCTATTGTAACGTCAAACCTAGAGTTAAATTAAAACGCTGCCTCAACTGTCTGAACTTTGGACACGAACGTGTATCATGTCCGGAAAACAAACTATTAAATAAAAGAGTATGCTTTAACTGTGGGAAGAATGACCACAAAGCTGACAATTGTTGCACTGAACAGCATTGCATTAATTGTAATATTTCGGGTCATCGATTTAATGGGACTAGATGTCCTACATATAGAAGAATACTGTCGCGTACTATTAACTCTATTGCGAATCACATAATAATTCCTGAACCAAATTTCATTCATGGCTTACGTCAGGAATGACATCTGATATATATATATAATTTCTAACTTTGATTTTTTTTTCTCTTGATGCTCAAAATTCACTGGTAAAAACCACTATATTTACACTCAAATAAGATCTGCAAATTCAGAGCCCCCACCGAAGTAATGTCTTATGATGGTTCCGGTGGGGTGCATTATCACTACCCTGACAAGGAGGGGTTTAGTCGGTAGGCACATCGGCTAGACTTGCCGGTGTGAATCCGACACTCCCCCCGGCGATACCGGGGGTGTCTTTTGAAGATTCCCCTCCTTGGAAAAAAAAAGTTAGAACATAAATCATTTAAGTTGGTATATAATTAATTTTGTAAACATACGGTTTTTATACTTATAACCAATTATTACTAAAGGTGATGTAAATTTTAATTATAGTCGAGGATAAAATTTCCGGCGATGAACTGGCCGCGACGAATTGTCCTAGATCTTAAGATCTAATTATTTGGTTGGAAAATCTGTTTGCTTCGACGATTGGAAGTAAATGTATCGATTCCACTTCATTCATAAGTAAACAAAACATTAACTTCCTCCGTAACAAAATTTATATAGGTATTTACTGGAAACCCAATTCGACGAGAAGTGGCATTTTGGTATCGAAGCGAACCGTCCGGTTATGTAAATGCGACATGAGTGTGAACACAAAGCGCCCTCTGTTAAGCAGGATTACGTCCAGAATCACCGTAATATATTACCACGGTGTCTCAATCAGTGCAATCTTGGTACTCCCAACGACCCGAATTAGTCAACGACCATCGCATGGCGCGGACCAAATAACAGAATTCCAAATTACGTATGCAAATCTTAATAGTATCTAATTATCTTTGTATATAAACGAGCAACAATGAATCCCGAAAGACACTGGAAGGACTATTAAAATTATTTCAGGTTAGTAAAAGATGGACGACATAAATTAGTGTCGACTCAAAAATGCACATTTAAAAATACTTAAAGAGCTGTAAAGTATAAGAAATGAAGCGAGTAACACAAAATAACTGCTTCATAAACGCCTACTCTATTTGCTCTTAAATTAAGCCATTAAGAACTTCGGATCGAATTGCCTCCACTAATAAAATTAAAACGTTAAGCGTAAAAAAAAAAACCGGAGCCCCGTAACTTCCAGATTTAAAATTATGTTTATCGAGAAATTTTACCATACCCATCGTCCATAAATTATCGCCTATTAAGTAAATAACAATTTTCGAGCTTTCGTAAGTTGTCGATTTTTTAAAATGCCTTCTCCGCGCGAAGGCGCAAGTTGAGCCATTAAACCGTATTATTAATTAACAAGGCCAGAACAGCTAGTTTAAATTAAAATATTGCCAATAATGACGATATAAAGCCGTCGGATCGATTATTGACGATACTTTTGCACTACACTGACTACGTATAATTAATCGATTTAACGTTCCGTCATTTGCATACCTATATTAAATTAATGCAACACGATCGACTTTACGCTTACGTTAATTTAAACCAACGAATACATAGGTACCCATAATAATCGTCTGAATTTCCACAACATTTTGTTTGTAAATATCCTCGTGTGCGCGAGTTATTTTATTGAGTATTGTAGAACTCGAATGTAAATACAGTCATAATTTCCGAATAATGTGGGCAAACCTACACGTGCAACTTCTTCAGGGAGTGATCGTACCGATTCAACAAGCCAAACGATCTTTTGAGCAAAAATTTAAGAAAGTAAACATCGACTACTTTACATAAACTTTTGGCTGATTTCTTAGAAATCGGATTCTAAAACTCATTTAACTGGAAACGCGTTTTTTATTTGAATAAAAGTATAATTTAATCGATTAAACTCGATTCAAATGTTTTACGAGCTATAGCTCCTCCATAAAAACATTATACATTAAAATTCGACTGGCAATTCAACGGTTAATCAATAACGGAGGTGCCAAGTTTTCTATAAGTGCTCAATTCGGGTTTATTGCCTCGAATATCGACCAATTTAATTCACTGGACTTCGTTCGTTATCTTGTTTTCGAACAGTGTCGGTGTTCGTTTGGTCGACTTCCAAAATCTTCTGTAGTAATTAAAGAAAAGGTAACAATAAAACGCGTCCAACACGGACGATAAGGCGGATTGATTTAGAGCGGTCATATTCGGTAGTGATTAGGTAACGCTTTAGGATCGAAGCGTTCGTTTGAAGATTCTTTGGACACGGAAACAAGTTTTAAGCCAAAAGGTTTTGATCGGAGAAAGTAACGAGATTGTTGTACGCGTTTCGATTTTGTAGAAAATTTAATTTAATCATCGATAAAATTAAACAACCGCAAGCACGTAAATATGTAACGGAAGCGCAACTTTTTTTTTTAAAAATAAAACTGACAAGTATTTGACATGTTCTTAGGCGTAATTAATGGCCTAATTTGAAATGTGAGCATTGAAAGAACGATTAGCTTTTACATATATATTGTGAGTTGCAGATAGTGCAGTTTTTATAATATAACAAGTAATTGGAATTTAATAACAAAAATATTTTTCAAAATTTAACCCTCATAAGCAAGAACCCAAAAAAGGAGAATTATCAAAATATTTTTCTTTCAAGTCAAGAGGTGACAAAATAAAAAGTTAATCGATTATGCCCGGGCACGGCGGACCGTAACGGGTCGCATCGCAGCGCAATCAATTGCTGGGGTAAATTTTAAATGAGTCAATGTCGGGATTTCTGTTACGTGACAACGATTGGTTGTGGAGTTTTGCGCTGCGATGCGGCTCACTGCGCCCCGGTATATCGTAACACTGCTGCCGCTGCGACCATCACTTGTCTATAACAGACTATAAAAAAAAATTAGAAACTTCTAATTTTTTCTTTCTATTTCCTACATTTTTTTCGTCGTCGTTTTTCCTCCATCGCCAATTTCCAGCGTCGATTCGTCCGTTGACTGGGAACTTGCATTATTACGTGTACTTATACATACGCTTCATATTTCACCAACAACTGTGATAGCGCGAAACGCGCGTAAAATAAAATTTTGTTCGCGAAATTGGACCGTAGAATGTTTGAGGGGAGCCCTAACTAAAGCCCTAACCGAATCCCTATCCAAGAGCCGAACCAAGCTCGATTTTCAGACAATTTTTGTTAGAGCTTAAAGGTCAATATATTTACACTTTGTAAATACATGGAGAAATATCCTTTCTTTCCTTGTCGTATTAATTATTTTTGTTTGTAATCCTTTTAGAGTACACAACACTCGCGCACTCACACGCAAAAAGGCCTTATAAACCGAACGAGCACTTCTCGCACGCGCGAATAATGCGACGCCGCAATTTAAAATTCGAACTACTGAAACAATCACTACCGCTCCGTACCAAGAACGTAAAAGATCTGAAACGGTTTTGCCAGAATTCTACATATAAATGCGTTCGAGTGCATTACATGTATTCTAGGAAATCCTGCTTTTATTTTAAAAATATTCAGATCTTTATTCGAACTCGGATAAGTTACGGAAGTTGTTGTTATTAGTTGCGCTGTATTTTATCGGTCGCATAAAAATGCGATTAAACTTTCATCTGGTTTTTGGTTTAGGGAAATTTTCAATGCTTAAGGGCTCACGAATAGTTTTTAAATTAAAAATAGAGTATATTTAAAATTCTGTGGTATAAAGGAGGTGTATAGTGATTATTCAAATAATTTTAAACTGATATTTGGTTTTTGTATTTTTATTTGGATGCAGAAATTTTTATAAAGGGTGGTGGTACGAAAATTGTTTGATATTTATTCGGTGGTACGCGTAATGCACAAGATTGAGTGTCACTGCAATAGATTCTTGTCGAAAACAAGCTACTGACAAAAAACAATACCTACACGAGGTTTTCTAATAGTATCAAAGCCGGTCATCATGACCAGGACATGTAAGATCAAATAATACCAAAAAGACAACAACAAAAACAATTGACAGAAACGTTTGATACTATTGTATTGAATTTTATTTTGTTTAAAATTTGTTATTTTATAACAAATGTATGTAAACGTTAAAATGTTATGTATTTGTTATATTTGTATATGTAATTCCAATAATATTTATTACAACTACCCCATACGCTGTGCTGTCCTCAACAGTAGTACTTGTGAGATCGGTGTCGGACTACGCGGTGCGCGTAGACAGCTGACTTATTCGATTCTTGGTGGTTTTTACGGGGTTCAAATAATTCAAATTATATAAATAGTGGAACGTGTGGAAAATAAATTTTATTTCAAGCATTTTGACGGTAAACTTACTAATTTCAGAAATAATTATGAATGTCTATGGAGGGTTTATTTTTAAAGCGCGTTTTTTCATAGTATCTCGTTTAATATTGAAAAATCAATGATTATTGTTATAGACTTTTTTATTCGAAATGAAATGTTTCATGTTTTGATTGTAAAACGAGAATTCTATCTTTAAAGATAAGCGAGATAAATCCTTTTGAAATATTTACCTTTTATGGGATGGTGGGGGTAAAGAACGCGATTTTGAAGTGGAAAATTGGCAATTTCACGATTTGTCACATCTAAAAACGTCTTCTCTCAAATTTTTGCGTTCATACATCGTAAAACGTTAAATATATTGCGAAAAATTAAATTTTCGACTTTGACTTTGAAATCGTAATATTTTTGAAGTCAAAATATCTTATTTCTCCTTGTACCATTGCTTACGGACCATCATATTTTTATGAATCCCAGCCATGGGGGCCTTGCGAATTAGTAGTATTTCGATTCTCTTCATCTATACGGGGAAAACCAAAAATTATTTTTAAAAAGTACTGTTAAATTGGGAACTATGTTGATGAATCGCTGTTTGGATGCTGATTCGCTATAACACCGATAAGGGATGAAATTTTTCCCATTTCTGCAATTTTGATACTTTTTGCGATTGATCGGTTTTCGCACAAGCAAGGTATTTTTAAGTGACCTCGCAGATAAAAATCAGGTGGATTTAAGTCATTTTAATTAATACACTCACCGGCACAAAATTCGATCCATCTACAATTTTTAGTAAAAAATTGCGATAAACGTTTGTTTTATCTAATAATGGGGAAAATTCATATTCCAATGACATGTTTAGTGCGATAAAATTTTATTCGTTTGGGGAATTTAGTTAGTTTGTTTATTTGGATGGTATCAAATTATAATAGTCAAATTCTGAGCGTACTTTATTATTAAGTTTATTACGCGTATTAGTCTTAATTGTTGGAAATACAATTGAATTTACTGTCTGTAAAAATTAAATATGGTGTTGAATCCAACCGATACTGCCAGAGCAATTGCTTTGATTCAAGATGGGCGCTCGCAGTACTACGCCGCTCGAGTGTGGTGCCTTGGTGTTTCAAGGTGTAGTATTCAGAGAGCTGTAGAAAGGTTTCGAGAAACTGGAGGCTACACCGGGAGAGTGGGATCGGACAGGAAAATGTGTACAACTGCTAGGGATAACCACTTCCTTACATTAAAAGTTCTGAGAAACAGAGATACTACTGCAGTTAATGCACGTAATGAGTTGCAAGAAGTACGTGGTGTAAGTGTTAACTGTAAGAAGAAGGTTGCAGGAACACGAATTACTAGCAAGAAGACCCGCAAACGGTCTACAATTGACCAGAGAACATCGAGTGGAGCGGCTTCACTTTGCACGTCAACACCAAAATTGGGATAATGATGACTGGAGTCATATTCTTTTTACCGACGAGTCGAGATTTTGTTTAAGATCTGCGGATGGCCGTCAAAGAGAAAGATCCGTCAGACTGGAGAAAGATTCGCCCAATGTAATATTGTGCCAAAGCTTAGTTTTGGTGGTGGTTCAATCATGGTATGGGGAGGTATTAGCATGGAAGCTCGCACCGAATTAGTGGTAGTAAATGGAGGGGCGATGACTGCTGACAGGTACATTAGGGACATTATAGAACCACATGTCGTACCTTTCGCCCCATTTATTGGTGACAACTTTATGCTAATGCATGATAATGCCCGTCCGCATGTTGCCCGAATTGTTTGTGAGTACTTGAGAGAAGTAACAATCCACCGTATGATGTGGCCTGCAAGAAGTCCCGATCTAAATCCGATCGAACATGTTTGGGACATGGTGGGGAGACGAGTTCGTTGCCGAGTTCCTGCTCCTTCTAACTTGCGAGAGTTAAGCGTAGCAGTGGTCCAAGAATGGGACGAAATTAGCCAAGATTACATTCGTTGCCTTATTGAGGGTATGCCAAGGCGAATGGAAGCTGTAATTCGAGCACGGGGAGCTACTACACGCTACTGATTTTTTGCTTTTTCGTTTTTTTTTACTTGTTATGTACAATAAATGTTGTTTACTGTTTTATCTAGTTATGAGATGTTGCCGTATTTTTGTTGTTAGAGCAATAAAAATGTTCCCGTCGGTTTAATTACATTTCAACATCTGTTTTACACACCTTTAAACTATGTGTAAATATAACCAATTTATAAACTAAAATAATTACATCAATTAACCGCATGGATTCGAATTTTGTGCCGGTGAGTGTATAAGCACTTTAGAAGCATGCTCTATAAGAACGTTTTTGTTTATACAATGAAAGAACACGATCGTGTATAGCCAGCCCAACTTTTTCAAGACTCCCTGTACGTACAACATAATTCCTAACTGTTTCTTAACGTTATATAGGTATTATAGGGGTATTGAATTGTATGGGTTTTATTATGTTGTAACGCTATGTTCATTTTTTACGTTATACATTTATAATTTATAAAATAGAAAAATAACGAATTAATAATTATTTATCATATGTTACAATAACCGTGTAACATAAAATTAGATAAATTATACTTCACTGTCATGTTAAATAGTTAATTTGTGAAACCGAATATCGTCAGGCAATTTATGTTGTTTGTACAATTTAGGTAGGATATAATAACAATATTATGTTGTATTGGTAGATTTGGAGCAACAGGAGAATTTTTATGTGAGCCTAAGTAGATTATGTTATACTTTTTTTTTTTTTTGGTAAGAAAGCGTTGGAAGAACAGTTAGTATATTCAACAGATACGATAATTTCTTGCGGATTTTCGATCATTAGCGGGATTTATTATAATTACCTATTGGAAGGCGAGACTATTTCGGTTAAATTTATGTGAAACCCAAACAGATACACATAAATGCGTCAAACTCTAATAAAGTTAATTGTAATTAAAATAAATGAAGTCGAACCAGATTATACTTCGATTGAATTTAAATGAGTATTGATACAGTGACTGGACTAACATCTTAATTCAAACACTTTTTAATGTAAATGAATGTAAATTTTTGTTAGATATGCGGCCCGATGCTCGTACAAGAACCTGCACAATTCCTAATTGCCGACAAGAACTACAGTTTATTAATTGGGAACCTTTTATGGTCGAGGTTTATTGCGATTTCTTACATAAGCACGGTCGACTTGCGTGATCATTAACCGAAGTAAAAAAAATCATATAGTGGCATGAGAGAATATTTAAACAAACAATTTCATTAGCTTCGTCGGCGAACTGTTCGGAAGCGCCCAATTTTTTTATCTTGGCCGAGAATTTAATGTGGGGGTTAGCTGATGGTCGCCCACCGATTCTTTAAGTCGTTATTTGTACCCACGATATTCTATAAATTAAGTAAATTCCTGAGCGTTCGTGACGAATACGAATCGCGTGCGTCCACCGATAATTCTTCAATAATTTTTACTAGGTCATCTGAGGCAGTAACAAAAAATCGGATATAATTTCTCATAAATAGATGAGAAAGTGTTTTAATGTTGGTCAGGGTTTTGTATAATTATCTAAATTATATATTTTGATATTTCGAATATCAGAATTATCTCCGAATTGTTTGAATTAATTCCTTAATCATTGTGTGATTTCTCAAATCCAGTCGTTAGTATTTGACTTCATTATAGGGTTTCATTCGATTCTAGAAATTTCGTCCGTCTGAAACTACTTAAACTTGCATATTTAATAAATTATTTTCTTTTGACTGAAATAATTGCCTTTATAATAACAAAAATTAAAAAAATTTATCGAACTAATTTCTATGAATAATTGATTGGAGCTTTTTTGTAAAAACATAAGGCCGACTATCGTACACAGTTGAATTCCAATAATTCGGAACGTTTGGCACCTCAGCAGTGTTCGATTATCAAATAAATTCAAACTAAAATAGGTTAAAAACATGAAAATATCGACTACTTATAAACATTGTCGCATGCAAAAGACTGATTTTATTTGTACAGCTTTAAACGTTAGAATAATGATTAGAAAAATTAAGAAGAAACTTACTACATATGTAAGTACATTTATATTTACCTACACTAATTGTAAGCAGTTACCTTCAAGAGTCGTGTCGGACTATTGGGTGTTCCGAACCATCGGGTGTCGGATTCTTGAAATTCTACTGTACATAATTTATCGTACTTCTGCCGTGTTCAGACTATTACGATTAAGACTATTGAGATCCAGGAAAAATAATTCAAACCGATAACACCTACCTATTAATAGTGCATTGTGACCTTTAAACGCCAAAAAAAACAGTTATTAGAAAAAATAACAATAATCGCGGATATCTCGAAATCCGTAACACTTTGTATAATAGTATATATGGTTAGATACATTCCAAATAACCTCGTCGCTGAAACATCGATGTACCAAACACCCTGTGTATCGATGTATTTGTTAGGAAGAAAATCGAACAACAAACTTATAAAACTACCGAGCAAATGAATTGACCACCTATAAAAATGTCTGCAGGTGAGTCACAATACACATTATATTCAATAATTTTTTTAATAATGAGCATGGCCTCCTGGACCTTCTGTTGTTTGGGACAAATTTTTCATAATTGTCGTAAAATATTCGTTAATTCTTGCTCCGATCTTGGTGGGAGTTGGTGGTTATTTAAAACCGTGGGATTTTCCCGTGAACCCTGTGGTTTAGGTCCGACCAGCGCACTGGCGCAGTCAAACGTTAGATACCATTATCTGCGAGGGAGTTCTGGTGCGCTGTCATCGAAAAACAAAAACTGTGGACCAACGTTTGCTGCCATAAAACCTCAATGTTTTCTAAAACATTACGAGCATATAACGCACGTAGACCTAAAACAATACCACCCCACATCGTTATTGACTTTCCACGAAAAAGATGTAGCTCTCGGTCATGGCCGCAATGTCGTAGGGTTTCTTGATACCTTCATACGCGTAGTCGCCTAGAATCGCTATTTAGTTTTCATAGCGATTTTAGCCTTTGCCGCCTGCGTATTATCTACTAGTCCAATATATCGGGTGAGACGAGTCACCAGGCAAGCTTACATTTTCGTTATCTGTACATAAAAGTTGGTTTATTTAAAACGTAATAAGTAGTACAAAGATATTGGAGATAATAATTTGCAATTTACTTGTAGACAGCGTCACGCGATATACAGGGTGGACCACACAACATTCTGGGAGTGCAACCCAACAAACAAATTTCTACGAGAAGTCGATCGTTATGTTTATAAGTAATTAATAAAAATTTATCAGAGTTACCATTTGCTCTAAATTTATTTGATCGTTTAACAGTCGTTTCACTTAAGTCACGTCAATTTTAAGTATTAAAAGATGTTTCGGTATATGGAAAATGCAGGAGATGCCCGAAATTTTCTCAATTTGATTCTTCAGATTGTATTTTGACATTCTGTGATCAATTTTTATTTCGAATAAGTATTGTGTGTCTGTGTTATCATGATATTTGTAGATTGAGTTGCTGTCTAAAGTTGTAAGAGGTTTCACGTTGTATCGCCCTGTATATTTACCATCTTCGGTGCGCTTTTCCTTATGGCAAAATTATTATGATATAGATACAGAAGTAATATTATCAATAGAATGTTTTTATTAAATATCAAATAACTACATATAATCCCGTAAAGTAATGATAAATCTTCATTATGAAGAATGCTCGCGCAAGGCGTGTCAAACCCGGGCCCACACAGAAGTTGGTCTAATTAATGCTAGAATCATACCTGCGTTAATGTGTAATTCGATAATTAAAGTAAGCGGTGGCTTTGAACAGGGCAAACCATTTAATAAACCGTTGCGTCAGAAGCGACACTCCGTATTAATTTCAAATCCCACGAACCACTTGATATATTACGTTAGAACTACCTACCTACGAATATTCATTGTTACATGTAAATTGTATTAATAATAATTGGATTAGAACTAATTAATCTCGTTTTTACGTAATAAATTCCTATTAAAAATTCACGAGATTTGGCATTATTGCTTTCTTATTTAAAAATTAATTGGATATTAATTTTTAGATCAACTGAATTGAAATTCTTCCATTGCAATAAAAATTGTCTTCGACATTAAAAAATAAATAAATAAAAACGACAAAAATCTGGTAACTATGTACATAAAGTAATAATTGCCATGAAATATTGCATTACGAGCACGTATTAAAAATTTCTCCAATACCTTTGATTCATTTTTATCGATAAATACTCGGAAGGCCTACCGGTCGGATCGTTGATAAATTATCGTTAACAAAGAATCGTAGCCACGCTGCCGTTTGAATTTGCAAGACTATCTCAAGGCATTCTTTTATCTTCATTATAATTTCAAATATAAACTGCAACTGATTGCTTTCATGGAGCGACTAATTACAGAGTAATTTAACAATAATTGATGAACTGTCATTCAACTTTTTTACTCTTAATACAGTTTGTAAATTGAATGCCGCAGTTAAGTGTATAAAAATAGTAAACTATTCTTATTGTTAGATTAATTCAAAATACTTATTGAAAATAATTAGCATTATTTTTTTTGTTAATTGCGATGTAGAAATAAAAATTATTTAAGTAAACGTTTCGGGAATGGCACGATTTTTTTGGATTTTGTAAGGGGTCGATGAAAGCGTTGTAAAAGCGAGTTTCCGGGACTGGGGGGAGGGCGGGGTGTTAACATTCGGTCGACATCTTAAAAATACCTCCGTAACCGCGAATCTGGCAAAATTTTTGTAAAGACTATTTTTCTAGATAATAATCCAATTCTCCACAATTATTATTAATATCTTTTCGGTGTAACATTAACAATTAAAAAAAACTACGGAGAACTGCTTTTGTTCCTAAATCGATTTCAAGGATCTTTATTGATTGCGTTACCATCGGGACACATTAAAAAGTACGTTCTCGTCACATAGTTTTCGTCTGCAGTACATTTTCCAAATACAAACACGTTTAATAAAACTTTCCTGTCTCAGAAACGTTGCAAAATCAATAAACCGAATAAAAAAAATGTAAAGAATTGTGTTATGGACAAAAATGCTTTTTACAAAATGTTTTGTCAGACTCGCGGTTACGGAGATAAATAAAAATAAAGACTAATCGCATACTTAATTTGAAGATGGCGGTCGAATGACAACACCCCAGTCCCGTGAACCCAGTTTTACACTCACGATCGATTTGCACGGTTGCCCATTTTTTAACGTCGAATGACCGGACTTATAGGTAACAACAAGAGCTTTATATTATCGACGCAATTTTTCCAAAAGGGCGTAACCCACGAAAAGTAAATTTTTAGGCGAGCACATTTTGTGTCGTCGCGTAGCTACAACAAGGTACGTTTCGCGGAAATACAAATCGATTTTTCCGGTGGAAAAAATCGGATTACTAGATTTTAACAGATAATGCCTTTTCTTTAGATGCATAAGGTAGTCAGAACAACTTATTTTCACAAAACGTGTGGGTTACGCCTTTTGGCAAAACACCATCGTTATCATCCTAGTGACGTCCAAAAAATTATTTTCTGCTTTCTGTTCTTCTAGTTTCTAAAGAAGGAATATCTTACGTGTTCCATATCTACTTACGTGTTAAATTATCTACAAAAACAGAAATTTCCCTCAACTTTTTTTTTAAAACGATACAAATCAACGTCACGTATATTCAATGCCATTGATAAGAGCGCGCTCGCGCAAGGTAATAAGACAATTTTAATTACTATTGTTAGGTTATCTATTTTATAGGATTTTTACTGACACACGCGTTGACTTAATCTCGACCCGTGTGTAAAGGAACTTTTTTTCTTATTTTGAAAAGTTTTTTCAATCTTTTTCGTTTTATCAGCAAATATACAGGATTTGTCCTCTAAACGCAGAAATGTTTGAACATCCATTTTGTCGGCATTGGCACTGCGACCAAAGCTGTCGGAAGAAAAAGTTTGACGACCGATGTCGGTTCTGCACGTTTCCTGAACAATTGGTACGAAAATTAATAACGACAAAATTGGCCGATTTAGTCGGTCATCTGGAAACTTAATTTCGAGTTCTTCATCTTTGATGACATCGACTTGCTCCTTTTTGATAACCATGTCGTTGATTCCATCGAAGACCAACAATCTATTTGTTTGAATACCTGAGAAAACGTTATGGTATAAGTCGTTTGTGTTGCCCACAAACTCGCTTAACTTGCCTTGCTCCGTGATAAGTTGTGCATCGTTTTCACTCTGACCACGGCCTTAATCGTAAATATCTTCAAAAATAACGCAACTTTGGCATAATTTGGAAGCAAATTGGGCGCAAATGGACGCAAATTGGGCGCAAATTAATAGAAAAAAAAATTAAAAATGCGACTACTTAATTTAAAAATATAACTTTGTTAGTTTCGGCAGCGTGAAGTTGGCGAGGACACCTAGCATTGAGGGCGTCAAGGGAACATGGAACGTTACGGGGCGCCCTTCAGAACATAGCTTGCCTTAGAAGATTCTGCCGTCGTTGCAATTTTTCATACATATTTCTTCTTATACGATTTAATCTCGAATTGTTTAATTTAGTTTGATGCAACTCGATCCTCGAAGTTTTAGGTTAAGGTAATTTAAAAATGCGTTATTTCGTCATTTTTCGTTTTCTTCGTATTTATGGCGTTGGCTCGATGTTAAATAGTTGTCATATTTGTAGATAAATTTGGTGTATAACGCGCAGCCAAACATCAAGGTATGTTTTTAAGGAATAAATAATATAATTGATTTATTAAGATGCATATCCATCATTCACGTTCCAGACAACGGAGAAAAAAAAGAAGAAAAGCAACCGTTATCTACGCATCGGGAATGTTTACCACCATATTTGTGTTTGTCTTTTGTAAAAGTTTTTTCGATACCAAGAAGGCATATCAATCAAAGCTGTAAGGTTAGCATTTGTACTTGTCTGTCGTTGTATTCAACCTTTGTGTTACTCTACCCTTTTACCTTATCTGAATTAGTTCTGTTGAACTTTAACCGAACCCATATTTTAATTTCAATTAATTAAATAATGAAAATATCGTTTCGCAAATTTAAACAAACCAAGGACGCAGTTTACCAAGTCGGTCCCGAACTCGCTTAAAGAATGACGTGGCTTTTAGGTGTACAATAATTATTTCACGTCCTTTTATAGGTGTTGGTTTTGTCGTTAATTTATCACGATGTGGCTTGTTGTGGACGCGCTTTGTTTGACCGACAGTTAGAAAACAATATTATTCTCGTCAGTATTCGCGATTGTTTTTATGTTATGTGGCTCGCTTTATAATACAGAAATTGATTGAAAAGTATTTTTATTAGGTACCGTTAAAATTTACGTTAATATAATTCGCAGTTATTGTACGAGATAGGTGCCTGCGTAAGTACTTTTGAAATTATCGAGCTTAAATGACAAGCTTTAAATAAAATTGGCGAAATAGTAGATAAAGTTAATTTAAATTAACGGTGGAATTTAAAAATGTCGTAAAAAATAAAACAGACGCGGATGGCTCGCGAACAACCTCCCGACCATTCCCGTTACGGCGATCGAACAAGAGAGCGCGTTGTTTGAATTTGTTGCAAGTCAGACTACACCTATTATTCCTGTAGTTGATTACAACACAGCAGGGGTGCAGCCTGTCACTTTCGAACCAAATTACATCTAATTATAGACATAATGTAGTTTCGATTTGCCCATGTAAGCATTTAGAACTTTTCGGCTGTACCTATATATATATATATATTATATATATAGATATGTGCTTTCAACGGAAATGAGATTTTCTTCACAAAAACCGAATAAATTCCGCAAGCTTTTAGAATTCGCCCCTTTGATTAAATTTTGAAAATATCGCGAAGTAATTTTTCGACGAAACGGCACACAAAGGTAGCCTTCGTCTTTTATCTGTTTTTACAGTAAACCAGATGAAAGTTGATTTTTGTCATAAATAGAAGCGATAAAAGGTTAGGTCGATTACCTGAGATGGTTGCTCCTGTAATAGTAGTCTATATAATAATTAATCATCGACAAAAATTGATTCGAAATTAATCAAATGTATAACTAGACAGGCGATTGGTTATGAAAGTTCACACCGTAGGTGTCAAATTAGGTGTTTATAGGGTACGGATGTTAATGATCTTTTTTTGCCCTTTATGATTCGACATTATTAAAAGATCGTATAAAAAGAAAAAGCGTCGTTCGAGCCTCGATGCTTCCACAGTAAAAACAATCAAAATTCCACGTGCTTTGTTTAAAAGCCTATTGCTTCTGTCAAGTTTGTTAATAGGATCCTATAATTAAGCTTCGAATTTTCTTAATATTCAGTTCTCCCTCATCAACGACAACAAAGGCGCCCAATAATCTTTTTATGGTAAGCATCGCGATCTTGGGACGATCGCTAGAATCGGCGGTATCGGTAGGTGACCGAACGTCATTTTTTATTCCACAATCTTTACTCGTCGACGTATACATTTTTGTTGAGCTAAATTGCAAGTACAGTAGAACATCGATAATTCGGATTATCAATTTGTTCGGATTAGTAAACGTGCCGTAATTGTCTAATTAGTAGGTAGTAGTCTTTTGAATCTTGGTTGGTTGTGCAACGGTAAAGGTACGTATGTCTTGATTTAAGTAATTTTATTACTACGACGAGTCCCAATAAGCCTATATTTTTCTATAGTCAAACAAGACGTGATACAGGGTCTTCATTTTAAATTTCGCGACATTTTTTATCAATTACAGATGGGTTTGTCATATTTTACAATCGTCGAGTAAAAACTATGCGTTTAATAACAATGGATAGATATTCGCTTGAGCAACGCATAGAAATTGCGAAAACTCACCACGAACATGGTGAAAATTTCGCGTAGACAGTTCGCAAAATCCGTACCAGTTTCGGTCGCAGAGAGGCGCCTTCTCGTACAGCAATTGTAAATTTAATCGACCAACTTGAACGTCTCGGTCAGATTGGTGATGTTAGGTGCCGAACTCGTGCTCGGCCAGCCTGATCAAACGATCACATTGCTGCTGTGGCTGAAAGTGTCGCGGAAAATCCTGGTTTGTCCATTGCAAGACGTTCACAATTGAACATTTCACAAACCAGTTTGCACGGAATTTTACACAAGGATCTTGGCCTACATGTTTACAATGGACCATGTACAACGTCGTACGTTCGTCGATTGGACGTTGGAAATGCAAGCGGTTGACCCAGATTTTTCCAAGAAAATCATTTTGAGCGATGAGGCTCATTTCCACCTTCAAGGCTACGTCAATAAGCAGAACTGCCGCATTTGGGCGCACCCAGAACCCAAGAGCGATCAGCGAATAACCTCTCCATCCACAACGAGTGACCGTTTGCTGCGGGTCTTGGGCTCGCGGCGTCATCGGGCCGCATTTTTTGATGCCACCGTCACAGTCAATGGACTGCGCTATCGAAAGATGCTAACCGATTTTCTTTTTGGCTTGAACTTGAAGAACTGGACCTGGATGATGTTTATTTTCATCGAGATGGGGCTACATGCCATACAAGTCGTGAAACAATTGCGTTATTGCGTGAGAAATTTCCTGGATGACTTTAATTGGCCGCCTAGATCGTGCGATTTGACACCGCTGGACTTCTTCCTTTGGGGTTATGCGGAGGATAAGGTTTACGCCAATGCTCCATGGACGATTGAAGCGCTCAAAAACAATATTCGAAATATTATTGGCGAAATTGGGCCGCAATTATGCGAAAACGTAATGAAAAATTTCCACGAACGAATGACCACTTGCAAGAAAAGTCGAGGTGGCCATTTAGCCGATATTGTATTCCATGTTTAATCGCACAGTCTGTACTTTGGGTTAGAATAAAAATATGATAACTTTTCCAAAAACAAATTCGTTTTTTTATTAATTTAAAATAAAACCTTTTAATGGGAGACCCTTTATAATAGGTATCCAGATGTCATTTAATCATGACGATTAGGCTGGTTTCAGACGGACGATACAAGTATGCGATTCTCGTATGCTCGATACAGAATTAACATTATAGCAAATGTAAGCTTTCAGACGCTTGATACAGCCTTCATACAGTATCGCATACAGACTTCTAAAATCACGACAGTTCGGACCTCGTCGACTGTAGAATCGGTGTCAGTCGGAAAATACGAAAACTCTTTGTGTGTGATGGATACAGAACTAACATTACAATATATGGGATCTTCAGACGGCGATACTCGCTTCATACAGCGTCGCATACTAAATTTGAGTATCTCGCGAAGGTCGGCCGCCAGGCGACAGCAAAATGCTATACTCTGTTTCTTAATTAGGAGGAGTAAATTAAAATTTCCACCGAAAAAACGTGCTCACCGATTGGCTACTTGCGAGATTAGTTTACGCTGGGTAATTTGCCGTACGCGCTATTAAATCTCCGGTAATTTATGTTTACCTACATGTATGACAGTTGATGGGTATCGACTTTAAAGTGTTTTAAAGTCATTTCTTGTATATTACCAATATGAAGAATAGTTCTTTTCAGAATTAAACTGATCATTTTGTAATAAATTCAAATCCAAGAGCAAGTATTGCATTTGCAGTGTCACCGCAAACAAAACGCCCCCATTTGGGGCATTAGTTTTCTGCTGAAAAGCAAACTATTTTGAATATGTAGAAGAAACTAAAATTAGATGATGAAAATTCGGTATTACCTACGTTAAAAATTGTACTTTTAGCAGTTTCAATTAACAGCCCTGATATTACACACCCTTTTAATACTTTAACACTCATCTTATTCATCATACATTGACACATTTCGAATTGTCACTACATTGATACATTTTTGTCCCATACATCTACAGGAACCAATGCAACTCATTCGATTTTTGCTACTTTTTTCACATTTTGCTACTGCAATGTAAAAAATATGATGAAACGAAATTTATGAATCAACAAATAGAGACATTAAATGGTAAAGTCGCTGTAGTTTTCGAATGAAATAGGAGCTTTTCGTAAGTTTATTTCATACAAAACGCTTCTTATATTGTGTACTTAATTATTAAAATAACGTATAAGGTGTATTTATAATAAAAATAATAGTATGTTGGCTTGTTTTGGAATTACGTATAGAATGAGAGGGAGCTACGGGAAAAAGTGAGATGGGAGATGCAACGCACCCTGTTAAGAGTGCGACTCTCGAAAATGCAATTTTCGCATGTTTTCATTTTTAATTATTTATCTTAATTATGAAGCCCTACAAAAATATAATTCTTCTATCGTCGGATGCTACAAGGACGAACCAAACTTTTTTAAAGAATAACATTTTTCGATATTTCGTACTGTTTTGTAGTTATGACAGTATAAACGGTAAAAAACGCGAAATTGAAGTGAACTTTTTAGCTGTTCGAACCGAGATATCGGTCGCAAAAGTTATTTTTCTCCATAAGAGCCCGTGTATTTTGCATTTTTTCAAAAAATTTTAAACGATTAATTCCACAAAACCAATTACGAATTTTACAACAAAAGAAAGTTCACGTTTTCTTCTATACGTACGCTGAATAACTTTTTCGGTGATGATAGTGCCCTTTTAAACTGGACGATTTTTGACGGCTTTTGGCTTTTTAAATAAACAAATACACCCTTTCGATTTGTCGAGGTTTCATCTTGTAACTCAGACAGCCCCTCGAAAGTCATTTTGCGGAGTTTCGAGCACTCTGCCATAAACAACGAATCGCTATATACTACCGATTCTGTCTAACTACAAGAACTGGCGAGAAAATGCCTAATCGGAAAAGTATCGCAAGAGAATTTTGTACGCGATACGCGAATCGCATACGCGTATCCTCGTCTGAAACATGCCTTAGATCGTTCGTTAGTTCGGATTATCGAGGTTCTACTGTAAATTGTTTCGTACATGCACCATATTAACTAAATAAAAGTTTTTTTATAAGATGACCTACAAATAATAAAATAAAGAACGGCTACCTTTTCAAGCTATATTAGCGATCGGTTTCCGCTAGATCACTCAAGAATGTTAATATGTGTTGCGGGTAAGGTGATACCTCGAACGCGACCACACCATTCAGAAAATACCATTTGACTTCTATTCAGATTGTGAATTTGGCCGAAATGTATTTCTATGGGAATTATTCGAAGCGGGCCGAATATCGTAAATTCTTTTAAATAATAATCGATCGTCAATTTTAGGGTTGCCAATAGCGTTCCGTTCAAAAAATTCATCGACGACTTAATTAACAATTCATTATGTCTTGGAAACAATTTTACGATCTTCCGTATATAGCCGTCAATGGTCTACGTTCTATTGAGCGTTTCGACTTAAGGGCCTGCTGCACAAGCTGATTTAACGAAAAAATGTTAATTTATTAAACCGCAAACGATTGCCAAAGATAACGTATGTAATGCCATTTACTTTTAATCCATTGATGGAAATAAAATTAATAATTAAGCATATTTCATTTGTCATAAATTACGTAAACACGCATGTGTTAAAAATGTGGGTTAAGTATGTGGCGATACGGAATAATCAAAATTTCCACATGCATCAAATTCAAACGCTTCTGATGTAAACGACTGCAGATGTTATCACTTTTGGATTTGGTTTAAATTTCGGCAGGTGTCGTTTTAACGTGCATAAAATATTAATAATTCCGGTATTAAAATCGTAAAAGTGAAAGTCGAAGATTTTGTTACTTATGAATTATTAACCGGGCAACGCGTCGTCGGCAGCAGCATCGTGCGTATTTAAACGACGTTACATTTACACGAAACTTTATGTGCCATTAACATAAAAATTATACCCGGTAAACTTTATCCACTTCCTTGCACCAGTTAAGAAAAGTGGATTTTAATTCGGATATTATTAGGTTAATATCTTTAGCGGTTTTATTAAATAATTATTGTACTTTTCATCATCACGTAATAAACCACCACCTGTAAGCGCATATGTACGACTTTATTGTTATGTTTCGTTTTACGACTTATTCGACTGATAATGAGTACATATTTAACGAGCAAACGCGATCGTAATAATTGCAGTGGTGTTCGGCGGTTTTTTTTTTGTTATTACGAACAAATTTTATTTAAGCGATACAGTACAACCTCGATTATCCGGGGTAATGACGAGAAGAGTATTGCCGGATAATAAAAAAAAACATGTTTTTATAGTCTAACTTTTATGTGAATAAACAAAAGAACATTAATTTATTTTTACATTGTATTTTCAAAAAGTACTTTGTATATAGAAAACATACATACATTGTACTACATACATATACAAAAAAAAATACTGTAGTCTGTTATCAGTTTTTGTTTTTTACACTCAGATTTAATTTTTCTAACCTCTGTCCTTATGCTTCTTATATGTCTTTATATGTACGTGAAAATTAAAAAAAAAGGTTTTTCAACCCCGGATAATCGAGGCACGGATAATCGAGATTGTACTGTATTAATAAGTTGCAAAATTAAACACACTGGGGGGGGGGGGATGAGTTATATGCCAAGGTTAACTGGGCCTAGTTTTTTAATTTGCTGTAAAACATTCAAACAAAAATAAATAAAACTATTTTAAGAAAATTGGTGCTAGTTGTCCACTTAACCCCTCCGGGACTGGGCTTAAAACTAAACCGACTGTGGATTAACTGAACTATAAGGAAAAAGTTACAACTGGCTGTATGAATATTTATATTAGAAGTACATCACAAAAGTAATAAACTGTAAACCAACAAAAGACATCAAAAACGATGGTTTTACCTTTGACCATGCCTATGATAATATTATCTTTCATCAAAGTCTTACAAGGAAACGTTGAAATAGAGAAAAAAAATTGATTTCGAGCATCTCGTAGCATTATGTATTTATATATTATTATTATTTTAGCTTTACACAGGCCGTTTAACCGTCTATTAAGCTCACACAGCCACTACGGCACAATCGAATGAAACCTATTTAGAAATTTAGTGCTAATTTGTTGCTCTATTCGCGATTTTGTTGCTCCAGCCGTTTCGCCAAAAACGATGGCTGTGCTAACTTAACACTTAAGCTAGCACAGCCACTCGCAGAAAATAAAAAAAAGTAAAAACGAGGAGGTATTTCTAAACTACTATTTTGTTGCTAATTTGTTGCTCTATTGCCGATATTATTGCTACACCCTTAACACGAAAAAACCACCCCCACACCAACTGCAGTAAAACAACTACTTAAAAATTTCGATTTTCTTGATAAATTTACTGTAATGAATTAGTTGCTTTACATTATATTACATCTCAATTTTGTTGCTCCACCTCTAATACGAAAATAACTACCCCTAATACTTAAAAGTCAGCACAACACCTTAAAACTTAAAAACTATCGATTTTTTCGATAGTTTAGACCTTTATGATTTAGTTGCTCCACGTTCTAGTACATCCCGATTTTTGTGCTCCACCCCTAGTACGAAAACAACCACCCCTAGTACTTAAAAGCCAGCACAACACCTTAAAACTTAAAAAATATCAATTTTTCGATAGTTTAGGCCTTTATGATTTAGTTGCTCCACGTTCTAGAATATCCTGATTTTGTTATCTCCACCTCTAGTACGAAAACAATTTCTGGTAATAGGGATCCACGTTAGGTAGATGTTTGCAAAAATATGTATTACTTAAGGTATTTTATGAACAATTTATTTTATTTAGTATCAGTAACAAAAATGTATTATTAATGTTTTTAATGATATTTTCGCCAGATGTCATACTGAACAATATCGTTTAATATAACAGGCAGTTAAAATTTTATTAAATTGCGTGTTATACGTATCTGCTATAGAACAAAACTGTTCTTTTGGGAATAAATTATACATGAAACAATTGTTTTTAAATGTTAGATAGCTATAAGTGCAACTAGTTTATATAATATATTGAAGAATTATTACCTAAGGTAGGTATTTTAAGAGTATGTTATTTTGAGTTATATCGGTGAACTATAAGACATATATTTAATTTAAATATATCCTCCTTTATCTTAGCTTCGCTGATTTTTGGAAATTTTTCTTTTATGTATTGAAAACTTCTTTCACCACGGTCCATACCTTTTATAAAATTCATTATCAGCCCTAACTTTATATGCAAAGGGGGCAAATCGATATTGTTTCTATCCACAAAGCTTTCATGTAAAATATTTTTTTATTAAATATTCCCAAAACTTTTTATGGCTAATCCGTAATTACCTCATGTCATTATAATTACACTCTCCAGAGGAACTTCAACTTCATATATTTCAAAAACTCCACGTGATAGAAAAAATTAAACGCAGATTTAAATTCAAGGTGAAAAGTTTCATAAGGATTACCTAGTTTAGTTCAAGAACCAAAAATTCTGTTTAGCAGTGTTTTGATATTTTATTTGAATTGTTAATTGTTTACCATCGTTTGTATAATTGTTACCACTAAAGATAGCCCCAAACAAAGCCGAAATATATGGTTTTATTCATTTAAAGTTGTTTATATCGTCTTATTACCACTATCTTAACAGAAGAAATAATACATTTTTGTTCTTGATACTAAATAAAATAAATTGTTCATAAAATACCTTAAGTAATACATATTTTTGCAAACATCTACCTATCGTTGATCCCTATTACCAGAAATTGCTTTCGTATTAGAGGTGGAGATAACAAAATCAAGATATAGCATAACATGGAGCAACTAAATCATAAAGGCCTAAACTATCGAAAAAATCGATCGTTTTCAAGTTTTTTTGTGTTGTGCTGGCTTTTAAGTACTAGGAGTGACTGTTTTTGTACTTGGCGTGGAGCACAAAAATCGGGATATGCTAGAACATGGAGCAACTAAATCATAAAGGCCTAAACTATCGAAAAAATTGATATTTTTAAAGTTTTAAGGTGTTGTGCTGGCTTCTAAGTACTAGGGGTGGCTGTTTTCGTATTAGGGGTGGAGCACAAAAATCGGGATATACTAGAACGTGGAGCAACGAAATCATAAAGGCCTAAACTATCGAAAAAATTGATAGTTTTAAAGTTTTAAGGTGTTGTGCTGGCTTTTAAGTACTAGGGGTGACTGTTTCCGTATTAGGGGTGGAGCACAAAAATCGGGATATATTAGAACGTGGAGCAACGAAATCATAAAGGCCTAAACTATCGAAAAAATTGATAGTTTTAAAGTTTTAAGGTGTTGTGCTGGCTTTTTAGTACTAGGGTGACTGTTTCCGTATTAGGGGTGGAGCACAAAAATCGGGATATGCTTTAACGTGGAGCAACTAAATCATAAAGGCCTAAACTATCGAAAAAATAGATATTTTTTTAAGTTTTAATGTGTTGTGCTGGCTTTTAAGTACTAGGGGTAGTTATTTTCGTATTAGGGGTGGAGCAATAAAATTGAGATGTAATATAATGTAAAGCAACTAATTCATTACAGTAAATTTATCAAGAAAATCGAAATTTTTAAGTAGTTGTTTTACTGCAGTTGGTGTGGGGATGGTTTTTTCGTGTTAAGGGTGTAGCAATAATATCGGCAATAGAGCAACAAATTAGCAACAAAATAGTAGTTTAGAAATACCTCCTCATTGCTACTTTTTTTTTATTTTCTGCGAGTGGCTGTGCTAGCTTAAGTGTTAAGTTAGCACAGCCATCGTTTTTGGCGAAACGGCTGGAGCAACAAAATCGGGAATAGAGCAACAAATTAGCACTGAATTTCTAAATAGGTTTCATTCGATTGTGCCGTAGTGGCTGTGTCAGCTTAATAGACGTGCCGTTTAAGCATGCAGCTCCACAATTCGTCTCCATTCCCCTCTGTTTTTGACCTTGGACTTCCAGCCGCGCACTCGCTTTCTCTTTTAAATCTTCTTCCAGTGTCTCTCTCTGCCGCTTCCTTGGTCTTCCTCTTTTACTCTTGTAATTGGGCGTTTTCCAAGCTATCTTTTTCGGTGTACGATCTTCTGCCATTATTTCAATGTGTCCCGTCCACTGCACTCTTCTTACTATTTACATATTGTGCCTATATTAATTTAACTTGAAATCGTTAATCACGTCCTGCACCACGACGGCCTTGCGCCCCAGAGGCGCCGCACCCCGGCGGCTCGCGCCCTAAATACCCGCGTCTAAATGCCCCAGACCCCAATACGATAGACAAGCGTTTTTGACTTACCTTTTGTTTTCGATCTGGCAGTGTGTTCAAAAACAAGTTTTTTCCACTTAATTACTAACTAATTATTGTTTATTGTTGTTTTAATTGGGTGCACTCCTTTTATGTTACGTTTTGTTGATAGATGCACTGATAACGGGCTTGGTATTTTCCGACTTCAGCTGACTTTCTCCTTGTTAGATCTTACGCTAACCTTGAAGTAGTTTTGTTAGTTTTTTTGTTCTCTTGTTTGTTTTTGTTTCAAAATCGTTTAGTTTTCGGGTCTTGCGTCTTTTTCGGTGATAAATTGCAGATGCAGTACTTGTTGTTGGATTTGAATCCATTCAAAAAATGATCAGTTAACCCTACTGTACTTACCTTGTCTCGTAAGTGACCCAGTCACTGAGAAAATTTTAATTTACTCCTCTTATAATTCAAAAACAGAGCCTATCAGTCAAAAATTTTTGACCGTGTCCAGACGCGTATCGGGAAACTTTTAGGAAAAATTTTGGTTGTTTCCAAAAAAATTTTCCTTAAATAATTATTAAATAAATAACATGGTGGCCACCATTTTACCGAAATCACTTATTTTTTGACGGTACCGTATTTTACGCATTCTAAGCGTGAATTATTATTTTAGGAGTTCGATAATCGATTTGTTCCGCTTTTTACAATAATAGATTAAAATACCTAAATGTCGTAAAAATCGAAGAACGTGCGCTAAGAGCATTAATTTATTAGGCCCTATCGCGGCGTCGACTTTACAAAAAATATAAATACTACCGAAACTGTATTAAAGAAATAAATGAAAGTCGAATAAACAAATCAGTAAATTATATTATATCGGCTCGTATAATATAGTTGTCTAGTTAGCAAGCGGACCTGCACCCTGATATATGGGTAAATATCTACCGACCAAACCCTCACTGAAATCTTATACTGTTTGTTACGCGGTAACGGATGGCGCTTAAGGATTAATGTCAAAGGTTACGATTTATAGGACTCGCATATTCTTTACGATGTATAAGATCATGTTAAATCACTGAAATATAATAATGCATATTTATTGCGCGTACCCGTTTTAATCCACGTTTTCTCGCCGTGGCCGTATTTCGAAAATGTTATAATTTTTCATTACTACCTCCAACTGAAGTTGGGACGAGGTAATCGCGACATAAATGTTAATTTAGTTGTGGGCGATTTACAATGTTAAAATAAATAAAAATTATTCGGCATTCCCTAGGCCAGTTTAAAAAATAATAATAATAAGTACTTAATAATTAATACTCCGCTACGTTGCAATGTTGGTTTTTGCATGTTTGCCCGAAAAATTGGACGAGTTCAGCGCAGCTCAGCGGCCGAGCATTGCCACGCGACAATTGCGCGTGATTGGAAGATTTAAATAAATAAACCAATCGCGTGCGTTGTCACGTGGCAGTACTCAGTGCTCGTTATCGAGGTGATTTGCAATTTCGATTGCCGATGAGGGCGCCACTACAACGTGCCTATCATTTTATGTTCAGTTTTTTTCTGATATATCACATCACACAAATTATTGTCATATTAGCCACTTGTTAACTTCGTTTAATCCATTCGCCGCTAGAGGGCTCTTTCTAGAAAAATTCTAATCAAAATACATATCGCGGGCTTTCGCAAGAAGTGGCTTAATTATTACTGTTCGATGGACAACGATGTAAAAGGGAGAATAAACAATTGACTGACGATCGTAGATTGTTATGAAAATTTAAAATAACTCTGTATGCAGTTACGATTAGAAGGCAAAGTGGTTTTATTACAAATTAACCGCATGCAAATTGCCGCGCACGATAAAAAGTCCATTGGTTAATCAACGGTATTTTACAACTCAAACAAACGGGTCTCTTTACCGACCGTAACTCAATAATACGTTCCGTGTTCGTCGGGCATGCGAATTCTTTTGTTTCGTCGTTTATTTCGTTTTTAGTGTCGCACATTATTCGATTGGACGTGCGTGCCTTTTTCCATCCGGACATTCGAAACACTTCAAGGTGCCGAAATAAGTCGGAGAAAAGTTCATCGGATTTAATGGCACCGAGATCTTTTATTCCTCGTTTAAAACGAAGTGTCGAGGTTAAGCTTGCAGTAATAATGATGATCGAGAGCAGCTCTTCACGGCTTCCTTAATTGTGGGTTAGACGGGCCTGATTGCAGAGCCAACTTCGATGAGTGCTCATAAATAAAAAGCACAATGGGAATAATTACGAATTAAAAGCGATCTTGAACAATTTAAAAGTAGATTTTGTAAATGTTTAGTTCGAATAACGATCGTGTGTCCGTACGAGAAAAATTGCGTTTCGGAGACATTAAAAAAAAAATTGCAGATGGTGTTAACGAATTTAGGTATCTACTATACTTTCAAAATCTTGTTCTAGAATTCGACGCGAGCGGTAGTTTCTGTGGCAGCCGGATTTTATTTGAAAAAAAAAAGAAATGAACACAGGTGGTCGAATTTAAATAAATTCTTTCAAGGAGATCTGTAGCGTTACAGTTGTCATTTTCGTGCTCGTCGAGGAGAAAGCCTTCACCTATACAATTATGCAAAATTAATTGAACAGATGCGTTTATAAAATATTTTTTGTAAACACCCATTATGTAATATTTAATTTGTAAATAAACTTCCTGTTACAATGTACATACACGTGTATATTATTTATGTGGGCACTGCCGCTTTTATGGGAACCCATTTATTTCTTCGTAACTGCCTTAATAATCGTATTGCGATGTTAATGTTTTTAAGATGTTGTCCAACAGCTAAACGCCGTCTTTGTTTTGACGACTTTAACCGCTTTTACATTAAATTTTTAACGGATTTGTACATATTGCTCACTTACAATTTTGAAATTGCTGCAGTAACAAAAGTAGGGTAAACCGAGAAAATACGCGTCCGCACATTTTAACGAAAATCTGTAATTAACAAAGAACAAAATTTACTAGTATAAACAAAATTTGAATAAGGTGATAATATTTTTAAAATATTTATAAATGAACTGAAAGAAACAAATTTTTGAAATACTTGCACTAAAAACGCGCCACCACGGACGATCGCTTAACTATTTACCTCTTTTGGCACGCTTGTTGCAAATGTCTTTGTTGCTGACGTATGTCTCACAAAGTCAACCAGAACGCTTAGCGCGTCGTATCCAGTCAACTTTTGATTTTGTGGAATAATAACACTCGCGACATTCGACACAAAAATCTTCACCTTCGTTCGATGAGCTCAAAACAAGATCGGCATTCGAGGAACTTGAAAATTGTGTTCTTCTCTTTTTAACAACTTTCTCGACAACCTCTTTCTTCTTCAAATCAGTTTTGACGTTTTCCCGATTTTTCTTCGTGCAATGTTTGTTTTTCTCATTTTTTCTACTGGCATTAGCTACTTTTTTTCAAAAACTTGTAACGTATACAAA
The DNA here is from genome assembly GCA_036326145.1 of Rhagophthalmus giganteus. Lineage (NCBI taxonomy): Eukaryota > Metazoa > Arthropoda > Insecta > Coleoptera > Rhagophthalmidae > Rhagophthalmus > Rhagophthalmus giganteus. The sequence goes on along the minus strand of JARFJA010000036.1, from coordinate 14,438,825 downwards.
AATTATGAAGAAAAAAACATCCTGTATACATTTAAATAGGCGGGATAATAAGATTAAAACAAGGTTAAAGGAAAAATCGAAAATTGAAAGAGAAAGTTTTAGACAGTTGGACGTTAGTGGTCTTAGTACACTCAGTTAAATAAATTTTCTAAAATTTGGCGTTTTAAAATTTGAAATCGTACCACTCCTCGACTCTTACATTGGCAATGAAATGAATAATGGTCGATATTTCGATAACCGCAAGACTTTGCACCATAACATGTACGATTATTTTTGTACCTTTCGACATAATAAACATTTTTATAGCCAATCTTTTTTTACTACATTATAATATTATTATTGTTATGCACTTTTACCCCTTCTCCGCGCTATAATCTTGAAAAGAGTTACCCTGACGGAAAAATGTATGTGACCAATCTTGTAGATCATAACGTTTTCTATAACTTTCACTATAACCTTCATCGACGTATGATCCATAGGAGGCGAGCTAATCGCAAAAACCCGATGTTGGTGACCTTTGACCTTTAATATGCCACGTAACAACAATTTCGAAACGGACTTTTGATGCCTTATCTATAACGTCGAGACAAGGGTGTAAACAAATATTTAGTTTGGTATAAATTTTTGTTGGCGTGAAATCCAGTACTCAGGGCCGTCTTCTTGACGTCAGAAAAAATTTCTGATAGGCGTGGGAGGGTGACACCATCGAAATTCGTAATATATAGACTTTTATGAAGATTTTTAGCTTTAGCACACGTTGTTTTACCTAAGGACTCACTGGAGGTGGTTTTTAGAACTTTATGCTCACGGACTATTATATCAAAATATTTGTACTTATATGGGACCGTGCACTTTTGTCATCAATTGACGTTCACTTGGTACGTAATTTTGTGAAATTATCGTTGTGAAAACAACTAAGGCAGTTTGAAACTAGGATTTTTAAATTCCTTAAGAAACTTGCGTATCTAGCTTGTTTATATGGTATTTAAAAATGGTTTAAAAATCATAACGTAACCTCAAACATGTCAACCGCTACATCAAGAAGATAACAAATAAACATGTAGTAAATTGTGCTATTTATTACAAATTAATGATCCAATTATACGACACAAATAAATAAATATACTTATGTAGATATTTAGTAGGAGCGCCAATTTTAGAATTTTGAACTAACCAATAAACGTAGTAATCGCATCAAACTGTCTGTTGAATATACAAGTGCCTCCAAAAAAGAAATAGGAAGTTTGACCAAACTATTTTGATGACGTCACGTTACGTAATGAGGAATTAGATTATTATTTTTTTTATCGTAATTACAAGTTCGAATATCAAGAATAAAAATGCTCTTCGAATTTCTTTAAGTTTAAATGTGTAGCACGAAATTAATGTTTAAAAATCACTGTGACGTCATTGGTGTCTAAACTTACACTTGGCAGTGTTGTATAATAAAATGAATAAGGTACATGTGGATTGGTACTAGTGTAAGCGAGAAAGAAAATCTGGCTTGTTTAGCAAAAAAAAATAAGCATATAAAGCAACTTTTGTATTGAAACATTTAAAACGTAACGAATGTAACGTGCCAACATAACCTATAGTCAATATTTGTTTTACGCTGTCTTCGATTACGTTCCAAATATTGTGATTCACTAAACGCAAATGTTAAATGAATATGAAATATAGGTTGTGTTGTGGAATTCCAGAAACATTAGTTGTTTAACACGTCCAGTTTTATATCTGAAATCGAACAATTGCTTTCTCACTTGTAACTCTTACTCGCTTCTGCGGCAACGTTGTCAAATGTACAGTTAGCCACTAATGGCGTCATCGCGTTTTTTTAAAAAATTAATTTTTTGCTTACCACTTGTATTAGAAGGAAGTAATTGTGATATAATGCATTGCTTTTTTTTAAATTTTGTATATTAGTATTATTAAAGGCCGATTTTTTCATCTCCCAATAAATTTATTTGACAAATTTTTACCATGGAAACGTTTGTTGTAACAATTGTTTCTATGGTAAATATCTGTCAAATAAATTAAATGGAAGATGAAAAGATCGGCCATTGGGGCCAATTTTCGGACTTCGGTAGTACAGCACTACCTGGTCTGATATGTGCCGGATTAGCCAGAGGCTACTGGATTAGTTAAAGCGATCGTTAAAGCTAAAACTAAAGGGTTTAAAGGGTAATACGATCCTGCAAACGTCATTATAACCATTAGAATTTTTTAAGGGTTACATGACAAAAAATGCAATAAAAGTTAATAATCGTTCGAATTAAGCTAAGGTATTGCACTTCAAATTACCAACCTCCGAGTGAAATTAACAATAAATTGCACTCTTAAATTGAGACAACCAAGCAGTTGTTAATTTCAGTTTGTAACTTTTATTGCATCTTTTTTCTTATGCAATCCTATAAAAAATAAGCTTTCCAATGTCGTATTGCAGAACTGATAGTGCTATTTCAAAAAATACAAGATGGCGACTATACTCAAAAACTAACCGTAAAAAAAATATTTTTTAACCTAAAATATGCGAAATCATTTCCCATTACGTCGTTCAAAATTTCAAATTTATATCTAAAACCGTTTGAACAGTACACGCGTGTTTCCTTATTTCTATTTCACCCCGTATATATCACGTTAAGTGATTAATTGTATACTAGTAGGTAAACAATCTACCTACCCAGCTAACAATTTTTAAATTTCGCGGCGGATTTCTGTTGGTACTACTCGTATATAAACGTCAATGTCAGGTTAAATAACAAAGGCAGTGACGTACTGCAGTAAATGATTAAATTAAACTAATAATATTTTAACGTAAACATGTTGAAAAATAACATAAGTGGTAAAATACGTGAATCTGGACGTAATTATTTATATAGGGTGTTACAATAAGACGGATCGATGATAAACGTTAATTACAAATCAGTGGTGTACAAAATTGAAGATTTCTTTAATGAAACATGTTATTTGATTAATTTGATGAATTAAGTGTGAAAGATTGTGTCATATTGGGATTTAAGATCGAGCTTGCCTTATTGTTCACAGAGTTGCCCCCTCCCCGTATCCAATGGGGCTCATTCTGCATTCAATAATGTTTGCTCGTTATTATTTTCCGTGTGTTAGGTTGCTTACGCCTAACGCCACAACCCCCATTAATGGAGGATCCTACATTCAGCCGCCCATTCAGCCCCAGTTGCCGAAACAAATACTCGAGTGAACACCACAAAGAAGAAGAAAAAGAGGAAGGCCAAGGAAAAACTGGGGTCAAGGGATCCAAAAATCCATGAGTGAAAGACACCTGAATGACAGAGAATGGAATGAGAGAGGACAATGGAAATTGGGAATCGCAAGGCATAAAACGCTATAACGCGAAAATATATATATAAGTGTGAAAGATAATGTCCGCCAAATGTTCGCCACGGCTCCGGCGGCACACGTTGATCCGCTTATCTAAATTTTTTATAACATCTCAGCATACTTGCTCCTCAATCTCATCGATGTGCCGTGAAATCTCGTCTTTGAGTTGCTAGATGGTGGTTGGCTTGTTGGCATAGACTTTACTCTTCAGATGGCCCCAAAGAAAGAAGTCTAACGGTGTCAAATCGCAAGATCTCGGTGGCCAATTGACTTCGCTGTATCGGGAGATTATGCGCCCGGGAAACTTCTCATGCAGTAGAGCCATTGTGGCGTGGGCTGTGTGGCATGTGGCGCCATCTTGTTGAAACCACATGTCATCGATGTCATAATCATCGAATATTGGCCACATAACGTTATTTAACATTGCGCGGTAGCGCTCGCTATTTACTGTGACCGAATTCCCAGCATCATTTTCAAAGAAAAATGGCCCAATGATTCTTCCAGCACAAAAAAAGCACACCACACGGTGACTTTTTGTAGATGCATTGGTGTTTCGACAATTGCCCTTGGATTTTCATCAGTCCATATTCTGCAATTCTGCTTGTTGGCGTAGCCATTGAGATGAAAATGGGCTTCGTCGCTGAAGAAGATTTTGGTGGAAAATTCGTTATTCACTTGTATCGGCAAATGTACGGCGCTCGAAATGGTCCGTCGTTTTAAATTCTTGCGTTAATTGAATTTTGTACGCGTGCAACGACAGATCTTTCATCAATATCCGATGCGAAGTGGCCGTGGACAAGTGCAATTCTTGTGCTCGATGTCAAATGGAGGTGTTTGGGCTCTCGGCCACATTCTCCCTCGCGGCAGCAATGTTTTCGGGCGAGCGTCCTGCACGAGCACGTACTGGTTTCTTAACATCTGCCACAGACCCAGTTTCTTGGAATTTCTTCACAATTTTGCCAATAGCACTCTCGGTTGGTCGATTATGCGGGCCGAAAAAATCAAGAAGAGCGCGAAATGCACTTTTGTTTGAACGTCCATTTTCGTAATAGGCTTCAATCACTTTAACACGTTCTTCGATGCTCCACTTTTCCACGATTCAATTTGTAAACGACTGAAGATGTCAAACCAAAAAACTAACCTCAAAAAACAATTGACGTTTAAGCTCCATTCACATTTAACACCTGCCCAAACTATTGTAACACCCTTTATATGTAACAGCAGGTATAATATTTCGTTACTCAGACAATTCAAAATTCCTTTCGCCTAATTTATCACCGCTTCTAACTGCAAATGTTTTCGTGTGATATCAATAGAAATCCGCCGCGAAATTTAAAAATTGTTAGCTGGGTATCGAACTATTACGAGACTTTGTGTTCAAACGGTGCAAACGACCGAAATCGAACAAAACTTAATAATACGAACAAATTATATCAACTGTTAACTTTTTAATATGTTTTGTTCGATTTAAACGGTCTTTTCGTGAGTTAAGGTTTAACGGGCAAAACTAACGACGTTAATCTGTGTTATTGAATACAAGTAACCGATAACACTGAAGATTCGAGCAAGAAATTAAAAACAGAAAAAGAAAAAACGCGCCCGATTTTGAAAATTTAATCGCACGCCGTTTAAACACGTGCCCGTCGAGTGCTCGTAAACAGTGTCTTCTACGGCAGGTATACCTTATCTTGTGTAATGGCTTAAAAAAAATGAAATGGGGTTATTCAGCAAGTTTCGCGTGATTATCATTTTCGGAAGATTAATCTACAAGAACGGTCCATTGATGTGTATTATAATGATTTATAATTTGCGATTAACGCCGCAGGGTATATATCGATCGGCTTGTGTAGAGAAGATCGATCAGTAGCGGTCACTAATAGAAATCCAGCACCATTTACTATTTATTCGCTTCGTCACTTACACCGAGTTAAAGCTAAGCATGATTATCGTTAGTCAATCATCGAGGAACAGGCAACTTTGTATACGCCAAGTCATGGAACGAGGGTGGGACGCCGTTTATTTTACAGCTGCTTAACGCTTTTATTTCCTGTAAGCGATTTTCTAATGCCGTACCACCTACTTTTCCACGAAACAAACGAGAACGATTATTGATTGCTCGATCTTCGAGAGAGCAGACGCGACAGCGCTCGAAATGAATTTCTAACAATTTTACGGCCGGTCTTGTCGTGATCTTGGAAGTAATTTAATTTGAACCGCAACACAGTTTCCTTAATTGATTTGGTGGTCCCATTTAACGTTGTAATAAACTACTTAGCCGAGTTCCAGATTGGGAAGCAGGTGGTTCGACGAGCGTTACGTAACCAGGTACTGTTCGTATCAACGCAGCCAATGTTGCACGCTTGTAAAATTACCAATTTACTCGGCAGCTTCATGGGCAGCGGTTTTTAATTTTGATACAAAACGCGAGTCTAAACGCGTTATCGACGTTTCTTTGTGCAAGAAAATTATATTAGAATTAGGTTCGAATTTGGATTGGTCACCATAAAAAGGTACACGCTCAATGGTTTTATTCTATTTAACACGGTTTTGTAACTTCAAAGCGCAATTTGCAACTGCGAGGTGGGTATTTACAACCAAAAAAAAGCAACAATTTCAAAATCGACTTATCATCCAATTAATTTGCTAACCGGAAAAAAGAATATAATGTTTGATGATAGTGTCGATTATTTTTATTTGCTACCAATGGAAGAAACGCGGTTCGTACGACGAGAGCTTTTTCACATTTTAGAATTAATTCTGTCGACCTAAAAAGACCGACGCAAATTAAAATTTCGGTAACCGAAAACTTTAAGTTCTCTTATTTAATATTCGTTAACGTCTACTTAATAAACGTATATGTATAAAGAAAATTTCTAATTGTAAACATAAATATTGGATTAAATCGCAGATGCTTTGCTACTAATTTAGTACTAAATAAATTGAAACGAAACCGCCTCGTTGAAGTGTTCAAATTAAAAATTCTTTGTACGATTCTGCTAGTTAATAAAATATTAATTAAGAACCCTAGCGGCGCGGGCCTTTCGAAAATTGACGACACCTGTTACTTTCCTCTCACTATGTATATATATATACAACTTTAAAATTCCTATATTTTTTTGTTGATATTTTTAAGTAATACGCCAACAAGGTGCTTTAATATATAATTAATAACCCCCACACGGTTATGATTAGAAGAACTTACGGCAAGTGCCAGCTCAGCATTATTCGAACGCTAAGTGAACGGAATTTAATAACAACTACTTAATTATCAACGTGCTATCGATTGGTTCGTGATGAAAAAAAATTGCGGCGCGCCAAAAACGTTTTCGTTTATAGCATGTGCTATCTACATGACAAATAAGGTACATTAAGGCGCAAGAAGTTCTGAATGCGTTAGCAGCCAACCACCTACGGCTGGTAATCTGACAACGTTCCCGATAAGTTGGATCGATGACTCGTCCTTCGAATATTCCGTATTCCTTCAAAATTCAAATGCCCTTATTATCGGCATTACTATCGATAAAATGTTTTCCAAATAAAGTTTCGATCGCTTACCTATACAAAAATTAATACATTTAGGTTAAGTGCCTACCCACTGAAGATCAAGCTTCACTAACGATCTAAATTAACTACTAAATTAAAATTCAAACAATGTTACACCACGCCAGTTATCAATTATCAGTTATCTGTTCAAGCTTTAATTCGGTAGCTTTATCGATTATTCATTAGGTTTTTCATAATTACCTACTTCGGGGCTGGTTTTAAAAAGCTCAAATAAAAATAAAACGAGTTGATAAATAAGTTTGTAAATCGTATGCGTTATTTAAGATTAGGTTGGTTCTCTATTTCTTAATTATTTTTTTTTAAGTTTGGGTGCACTTTATAATCGTTAGTAATCGAGTTATCGGAACGGATAGTGTTTATTGGAGAATGATAACGAAACAGTATCTTAATGTTTTCTTTATCAAGTGTCAAGATCACTTACACCTACATCTTATCTGTTTACACTCATTTAAAATTCCTCGGTTAGATAAACCGTACGTTACCTAAGACACTATCGGGTCTACAGTTAAGTAAATTCCTGCACTACGATTTATTCACGTTAAAAACGAAAATGTACCACGCACGTTAATAAACAATAAAATAAATAAACAAAACTGGCGCTCGCGTCTTCATTGCTAAAGTTAAGGGGCTTTTAAACATTTTTATCGCCAAACGAAAGCCGCATTTGCCAACTATGATATACGTAAGCGAGTCGTGGGCGATGCAAAGAGAAGAACAAAGAAAAAATCGAACAGATTAGACAAATAATCCACCGAAAAAAATAATCCATAATAAATTACAAAGAAGATAGAGGCGAAGTAACCGGACCGTTATGACCATATAATACGAAAAGAAGAAAAGGAAGCCCCGGAAAAGTTGGCTACAAAGAACAGAGGAATTGCACTGAAAAAGAAGAAAGACGACGGGAGAAATGAAATTACTAAGACGGACCGAAAGGAATGAAAAAATTGGGTTAAACGGTCATAGTACAATAAGCCGTCGCCCTAAGAAGGATGAATAATAATGAAGAAGAAGAAGAATGAGAAATTTGCATTTTTGAGGTGACAGTTCAATATTTTACCTATACAAAATAAAATGAAAATATGCTATATTAACTAATAATTTCCTAATTTTCCAAAGAAAATTCGAAAATAATAGTCCAAAAAAAAATTTGGATACCTGCCGATTTTTCGATTTAATATATTTATTAAACTTCTGCTTTATTTAACAAGTAGAAATTATACATTTTTAAATAGGCGAAAGACGTTTTTCGGGAAAATTTCAAAAAAGAGAGAAAGAAACTAAACCCAGTCACCGTGTATCAATTTTAATTAAAAAAAAACGTTGACGTAAGAAGATGACGTTGAAAGATACTATGGATAGAAAAAAAACGAAAAAGAAAGTTTATTTTATGTTCTTACAGGGGTTAACTCCAACAGAAGCTAAAGGCTACTCTCTGTAGAGGGCGACAACAAACATAAGACATTCCACCAACCAGAATACAAAGATCCATCTGCGCGCAGACCGCGGCAGCGAATTTCCATGTCACATGCGAAAAATCTCCTTTTTTTAAATTTTCTTAGAAAAAATTTTTTTTGAAAAATAACATTTAAATGAGAAATTTATAAAAATTAAAAAATATATATCACTTTTTTTCAATTATCTCGAAAACGGTGCGTTCTATCGAAAATTACAAAGAGACATGATCGGTAGAGAATTTGCTCATTCTAAAACATATTTCACATTACCGATCCGATGATCAATAACGGAGATTTAATTTTTTTGAACGGCCGCCATTTTTGAAACGGGTCAGTCGATTTGGCTGGTTAGCGAACGCGTCCGTTATTTTTATAAACCCAACAGGGCACGACTGGGTTCCGTCAATTTTCTATGAAAATTCGCTAAAACAACATGGGCGAGAAGAGGTGGGAAAATAGCTGAAACTTTTGCGCGACAACTATCTAACGTCCTTCAGACTTTCTCAAGAAGAAACCATCATCAAAAATATGATTGAGAAAAATTTGTTCGTCCGAGAAAATTTCCAGGATTCGAATACTATACGGTGGGTACTTGAAATCAAATTAATTAAAAATTTATCAAGCCACAGTTTTTGTAAAAAAAAAACGAATACAGTAAGGTTGAAAAGTATAAAATAAATTCAATATTTTGAAAACGCTTAATATTTAAAGAAATCTTTAGTAATTTTTTTTTTAATTTCAAATTTCTGTAACATGTTATCGGCACGATAACGTATAAAAATCTCGATTGTGATTAATGGTTGTTAGTCGTTTAACGGGCTTTTAAAAATAACAGTTTTGTTACAAAATAGACCCCCGTAATGTAGATAGAATGGTTTTATGGACATCTAAAGGATCCGAAAATGTAAAAATAGTATGCCACCTACTTAAATAAGAAAATCTCAGAAAAATTAAATTATTCCACATGTGTGGATAATTCAAAAACAATCGATTTTAAGTATAGGGTATAATTAATAAAAAATGTTTAGAATTTTACATGGAATTCGAAATTATCAAAAAATTTGGGGTTAATATTTGAAGAGTCAGATTTGACGTTGGTTTGGATTTGTTGGGACGCACTATAGAATAAAAGATGTTTTTTAAGGTGAGCCCAGAACAAAAATAAAATCGACGGGTCCGAGTGAATTCGTTAAATTGTATTAAGCTTTTTTAAAATATTAAATTTATCCCATACTTTTCGACCTCACTGTACATGTATGTGTGACTAAATGTATTATTTTTTTTCTCCTTATTTGAAGTGCAACATACAATATAAAAGTATTAAAGCGACAAAAAAATATGAAAAAAATAGAAATATCATCGAAATCGCGTAATTTTCTATTCATTTTAACATTAGTGCTTTGCTTACTGTCGGAAATAATATATCAGTCGTTGTAAGAACAAGAAAATTTCAAAATTGGTCATATGACTGCATATGCACCTAAACTATAATATTGACAGGTGTTCGATTGACAGACATTAATTATTATTACTTTATTAGACAACTTAAATAACAAATTTAAATTTAATTCGGTGTATTAAGCTAATTTATAAATGTAAAGCAAATGCAATTAATTAATTACCAAATGTCTACCATATTTAATGAAAATAAAAACTTTTTTGTAAATAACTTTTACTTTTTCTTGTTATATTTACCGAGGTCGCTGCGCGCGTACCTGCATATTTTATCTTTAATTGAAAACATGTAAAAATGCAAACGTATAAACTATTTTAAATTCCTGCTTTATTCATCGTACTCGACATCGAAACGTTAATTAGTAACAGCAATTTAAAGCGGTTTCGGTTAATATTTAAAACAAAACTGGAACCGACAAGATTTAAGAGCTGCACGAAAATATGGATCGCTTGATTAATCATAATCATAAATAGGTACGACATTGATTAAATAAGATAATTAAATGTAGGTAAATGTAATTAAACAAAACTCGTGTGTGGTCTAGAAATGTCGGTACGAAATAATACCAACTTATTTCTAGATGGTAGGTATCCACCCTGCCGATGATGGTGCCGCCCGACACCGGACCTAATACTATAGATTTGCCCCACGAATTTTTAACCACGACAAAAACTAAATTACTTATTAAGTTCTAATGTATGCGTCTATGATGTACTACTTAAGGGGACACGTGCTCATTTAAATTCCTAAATTAAAATTACCGGTATTAGGTTTTTTTTTTTCTCGATGTCGATTTAAGGTGTAGGTATCTGATTTTTCCGTGGGGCAGGTGAACAACAGCTTTTTTTTTAGATCAAATTTAGCATATGGGCATATGAATTAGCTTATAGTTAGAATCGACCAATTTAGCCCCAAGAAGTGCAATTTCTATGTAAATTGGAAAATTATTATTAAACCCCCGATTTCGAATTCAATAGATGGAATATCGAACGCGCAGATGCTTGACGATTTTAATAATTATAATTGACGAATTTGTAGCATTTAATTTACAAAATTAGTATAATTTAATTTAGCGACTAGTATAATTCCACAACAATTAACAATGTTAAAGGAATGCGATTTTTCAACATTACACTTAATCTGTCGATAAATTACCTGAATATTTAAGAAAATTAAGTCATTTGCTGTAGGTACCGTGTAATTTATTTAATTTAGAAAATTAAATATTAGACCACTATATAATTTAGATTGTGGTACGTTGATAGCGAGGTATTTCAAGTTATCGTAGTTTGCCATAGTACACATGTCGAAGATTAGTTCAAGATTTTTGCCTTTCTTAGAACAACGTTCTGATGTTTTATATGATACTACAATAGATATGCAAGAGTTACGATTAAATTTATACACAAAGTCTTGTATCCCTAAGGAAATTTGCCATTTATTTTATACAGTTAATTATTATAATACATAGGTATACATATATATATATCCAGTGTGTTGATAAAGATATGAGATATAGGGTTTTACAATGTAAAATGTTAAATAAAAGCAATTGTTGGATTCCATAATTATTTTAATAAAAAAACTAATAAGTACAGGGCGTCCAGTAAATCGTGCAGAATCTCCCGGAAGCGTAACGGGGCCATTAAAAATCCGTCGCTATTGCCGGAGGTCGCTATATCAGAAATGTTAAAAAATCAAATTGAAAATTAAATACACGTATCGGTCTATCTAATATTTACGTAATTGAAAAGAAATTAAAAACTGCCAGTCTTGTGTCTAGTGATAGCCAAGCGATAATGAAAGTTAAGAAGCGTATAGAGCTCGGTCAGAACTTGGATGGGCGAACACTAGTGCACTGCGGCTGGGCGTGAGCGGCCCCCTCGACACTCTAATAGGGTAAAAGAGGTAGAGAAAGAAAGAAAGAGAAAAGAAATTACAAAAGATAAAATATTAAAATATACCGGGTGATTCGGCCAACCTGTCTCAAGCTAATAACTCAACAGATTTTAGTAATACAAAGATGAACTTTTGCGTGGGTAAATTTGGGTTACAAATCTATTTTTTTGCAATTTTATTTCACCAGAAATAAAGTCAATTTTATTATTTTAAATAGAACGCTGTATATATTTTTGGCTTATTAAAAAGAGATTCTCTTTTCTATTTTCAACGATATAAACATTGTTTTTATTTCGTCGCCTTCTTATAAAAACAAACAAAATCGGGTAACTAACTGAATAATCAAATTACTCAGTCAACAATCCAACAGGTATTTTTCTTGGTTTTCTTATGTACAGATAGATTTAATTTTTATTAGTGCGGTCACAGTAAAAAAGTACGACAACGTTTATATCGTTAAAAGACAAAGAAAATTTTATTTAATAATCTAAAAATGTTCGTCGTGTTAAAAAAATACAATTGGTTTATTTTTGGTAAAACCGGAAATGCGTATGACGATCCCAATATTTCCGATCGAATATTCGACATAAAAACGTGAATAACTTCACGGGTACACCGATCTCTTCCCGAAAATCCAGAGAAAGCGTTCGAAAAAAATCAACCCTTCGCATTCGAAAAATAACGATTTTCTCTACCCCCGAAAAATCACCTTCCCGTTCGAGTTTTCCCGATATCCCCTGCGCGCGTCCGTAAGTTCTATCGACGAGCAAAGTTTCGCGCCGAAATTCGTGAAAACGGCCGAGTTTCGCGGCGTTTCATTTTTCGAAATTTTAAAATCGAATTGCAAGCGAAATTTTTTTCGACGTTTTTTCGTTCGGAATCGATAAAACGACACTCGGGGAACGCTCGGGCGACGAAAAGCTTCGTCCCCGCGTTCCCCTGACCGCCTCAAAAAAATTCGAAAAGCCTACAGCTGTACTTTTCGACATGGATACCTGCCTCGAACGCCGCAGGACGTCGTTGACGTCAAGATTTGTTCGCAAAACTCGATAATCTGGCTTATCTGCTAATTTATTGTAAAAGGAACTGTGAATTAGGCTAAACAAGTCCCGAGAACGTCAAAGACCAAAATATGGAACTTCGTGGAGGGAACCTTTGGAGTGGCTTTCCTCGGGGCGTTCAAGAAGATTCCGCCGCCGTTGGTCGTTATATCCGGAGTAAGAATTTATAAACACGACACCTATATTCGAATATGTTAGTGTGCATTTACATTGAATTTCAAACTATAGAAATTTGGATCGTTATAAACAGGATTTCACCCAACTACACCACCAAAGTTGCAAAATAAAAATCTTTTTTTTAAGTAACATTTTTATTTTAATTTTATTATTGTACTTATTATTTTATTTTATTTTATTTTTATTAACTATCTTATCTACTTTTAATTTTATACAATTTAAATTAATTATTTGTTAATTTAATTTAATTGTTAATTCTTAATTTTAATTTTTGTTATTTTTGTTTTTGGAGCAGTAACATGCTATTTAAATAAAGAATTTAAGGTACTTCTAAAAACTAACATAAAAGGAACAAATTTAATTTTCATCTCACTTTTTTCATTTATCATATTTAATAACTTTTTAAGATTATTTCCATGTTTTTTCTAGTTCTAGACATCTAGTATTATCACTTTCTCTATCTTTACCTTTATGACTAATATTTATAATCTATGGATGAATAAATCATACATTTTCAGTATTTGCTCACCTTGTACCTTTAGAAACTCCTCCTATTCTTATACCATTCGTAGTATGTATTGAAACAATTAGTAATATTATCCAACCTTTAACTCTTGCCATTCGTTTATCTGCTAATATAATTGCTGGCCATATTTTGCTAACTATCATAGGAAATTCAGGATTAAATTCTCCTATACTATTAATCAACCTCCTAATTATTTCACAAATATTAATATTAATATTAGAATCAATAGTATCAATTATTCAATCTTATGTTTTTTCTATTCTTAGAACTCTTTATTCAAGAGAAGTTAGTTAATGTCAAAAAAAATCACCCGTTCCATTTAGTAGAAATTAGATCATGACCAATTCTAGGAGCTTTAGAGTAATATCCTCCATAATAGGAATAATCAAATGATTTCACTTATATAATAATGATTTATTATTATTAAGATTTTCAATCACTTTATTAATCTCCTATCAATGATGACGTGACATCTCACGAGAAGGAACCTTTCAAGGTTTACACACTTTTAAAGTAACCAATAGCCTACGATGAGGAATAATTCTTTTCATTCTATCAGAAGTTATATTCTTTATCTCATTTTTTTGAAGTTTTTACCATAGAAGATTATCACCTAATATTGAAATTGGAATAACATGACCTAAAAGAATTCAACCTTTTAATTCTATTCAAATCCCATTATTAAATACATTGATTCTAATTTCATCAGGAATTTCAGTAACATGAGCCCATCATAGGTTAATAGAAAATAATTTCAAACAAAGATTTTTTGGTCTTTTAATAACCATTATTCTAGGATTTTATTTTACTTTACTCCAAGCATATGAATATTTTGAATCACCATTCACAATTGCAGATTCTATTTATGGATCAACATTTTTATAGCAACAGAATTCCACGGAATTCACGTAATTATTGGAACAACATTTCTTTTGATCTGCCTAATTCGTCACTCATTTAACCATTTTTCAAGAATACATCACTTTGGATTTGAAGCAGCAGCATGATACTGACACTTTGTTGACGTAGTTTGATTATTCCTTTATATCTCAATTTACTGATGAGGAAGATATTTATATAGTATAAAAATTATTTTTAACTTCCAATTAAAAGATCTAATCAATAGTATAAATAATTATATTACTATCAACAGTTTCTATAACCATCTTTATTGTAACATCAACTTTAATAATTATAGCCTCAATCATCTCAAAAAAAACTTTTTACGACCGAGAAAAAGTTCTCCATTTGAGTGTGGATTTGATCCTAAATCTTCAGCTCGCGTCCCATTCTCATTACAATTTTTTCTTCATCGCTCTAATCTTTTTAATTTTTGATGTAGAAATCACGCTAATTTTACCATTAACAATTACAATTAAATTAGTAAATATAACAAAATTTATTATTATCATAATTACATTTATATCAATCTTACTTATAGGACTATTCCATGAATGAAAACAAGGAGCTTTAAATTGAATATATTAGGATAAAAGTTTTTAACAACATTTAATTTGCATTTAAAAAATAACGATAACATCATTTTATCTTTAATAAGTAGCATAATATGCATTTAGTTTCGACCTAAAATATGATAACTTTATCCTTATTATTAATTGAAACCAAAATTAGAGGTCTATCACTGTTAATGATAAAAATGGATCATTTCCCAATTAAAGAAATATGTTATTCAAAATGAAGCTTCTAACTTATATTTTTAGCAGTGAAATTCTGTTTATATTTCTATTTATATAGTTTAATTAAAACATTACATTTTCATTGCAAAATTAAAATATTTTTTTATAAATACTTTAAAATTTAAAAATCTCCCTAATATCTTCAATATTATACTCTCCATAAGCTATTAAAGTAAATTAAAATAAAAAAAATTAAAATAGTAAATAAAGATAAATAAACTTTTACTCTATTTAAAGAAAAAAATTGAAAGCTAGTTGAACCAATTTTTAATATATTATAAATATTTTGACTAGCATAATATTTTGATCAACGCAAATCTAAATTCTTGTAATATGAAAACACTTAAAACAAAGGAAATTCATTAACTATAATAGTAGAAATTGCAGGTAAATTTAATATTGATGAATAAAAAAAATACTTCCATAAAAATTTAAAACGATTAATTTCAAACCTAAATAATAATTAGAAAATTCATTACCAAGTCAAAATTCTAAAATAACCACCAATAAAACCATTATTTTTATTATAAAATGTAAACAAATAAAATAAGGAATTGAAAATATTAACCATATAATAGTTCTTCCACCCACAATAACAAAAAAAAATAATCCAATTATTCCCTTAATTATTACATAATCATCCACTAAATTATAATAAGATCTGGAATTATAAACACCTCAAAAAATATATTTATTTAAACGAACAGTATAAGAAACTGTTAATCCAATAGAAAAATAAAAAGTTAAGTAAACAAATAAATTCAAATAACCCATTGAAAAAACCTTTAAAATTAAATCCTTTGAATAAAACCCAGCCATAAATGGAATACCACATAAAGAAAACTTACAAACTGTAAATAAACAACAAACTAAAGGCATCCGATAAATTAAACTACCAAAAAAAAACGAATATCTTGATTATTACTTACACCATGAATTACGCAACCAGCACATATAAATAATAAAGCCTTAAATAAAGCACGAATTAAAAGATGAAAGAATGCTAAATTTCTATCCCCTAATGATAAAATCCTTATTATTAATCCAAGATGACTCAAAGTAGAAAGAGCAATAATTTTCTTTAAATCATATTCAAAATTAGCTATTAAACCGGATATAAATATAGTTATTAAAAAAATAAATAACAAAAAAAACATTAAATTATACCTTAAACATGATCTAAATCGAATAAGTAAATAAACACCCGCAGTTACCAAAGTAGAAGAATGAACTAATGATGACACTGGAGTTGGAGCAGAAAAAACAACAAAACAAATTGTTAATTATTTAATTAAATTTAACTGTTTGTATACTATTGTATGCTATTTGTATTTCTGTTCATTCTACACATAACCGTCTTGCTCTGTTTATAATTATTCACTAGTTCTCACCCTTTTATTGTTCTTTCCTTTCAACACTTCCAATCTTCATTTCCAATTAACGCTCCCTCCGACTTCCTTCACACCTGTGCCAGTTTTATTTATAGTCTTTCGCAATTTTTTCCCCTCTTAATTTCTTCCTTACAATTTTTATTTATTCCCCTAAATTTTTAATTATTTTTGACATTTCTCAATTTTCACACCTAATTTCCCTGTTTCTCTGATCTTTTTTTATTCCTATTTTTTTTCTGATATCCCGCATCATAGCAATATGTTTACGTATTTGTATTTTATATTATGTATTAACAGTCGGACATTTAGTATATCGACAGAAATACGTTTTAACGTTTACCTTATTTACTTATACGTATATTGTGTTAATATAACGAACGCGAGTAATTGCAAATTTGCATTAAACGAAGACATAATATATCAATGCTCGGACGACACTTCTGACATCCAAGACATGAATTAATACGTATGCACATTGTGCTCGCAAATTCATAGATTATGCATCTTTACGTTTTCGTTAAATTATGTTAGGATTATTAAGTTATTCTGGGGAGTTTATTTATTGGATTCGAGTCGTAAATACAATTTGGACGTGTCCCCGGTGCAGCAAATCATTTAAAATCCGGTTGGTGCGTTACAGCTCGTGCAGCAGAACTTAAATATGTATTATATGTTCACTTGCCGTTCCGTACGTTAATAATAAAGCTACTCGTTTTAAATAAATCTTTGAAATCAACGATTAGCGATAATTTATTGTCGGCAATAATTTCATTTAAAAATTGCAACTAATCGTAAGTTAGAAGGAACGTGGGATTAGGTTAGTGGGTACCACGATATTTATCTCATAATATAGAAGATGAGGCGACAGTTCGAAAAAATAATTGCCATTTTACATTTTATGGACCGCTTCCGGTCTTATGTTATAGAGACAATCCGACTTCAATTT
Organism: Rhagophthalmus giganteus; assembly: GCA_036326145.1. Taxonomy (NCBI): domain Eukaryota; kingdom Metazoa; phylum Arthropoda; class Insecta; order Coleoptera; family Rhagophthalmidae; genus Rhagophthalmus; species Rhagophthalmus giganteus. The sequence continues at coordinate 14,421,294 of JARFJA010000036.1, read as the reverse complement.
AAATAGGCCTTTATCTATCGAGATCGTGGTACCTAGCATCTGCCCCTTGATTATTTCAATCGAATATTACCGCTAGAACAATTAATTAATTGTAGGTATTATTTATGCGATTTTAATTTGAAAATTTAATCGACCGCAAATTCGCGCACAAAATGCAATTGTAAAAAAACAATCGGAAATACTTGTGTTTGCAAAACAGATATCTCCAAGTCGAACGGATCCAATTCTAATCGAAATAATGATATTACATCACGCGATATAAAAAAAACGATCATTTTTTTTGACTTGAAAATTATACCCGTCAACTTGTTACTTCAATTTCGTAATGGTCGTTACAAGATGAGAATTATTTTCTTTTAAATTCTAGGACGATAGCTTAAAACAATGTGCAGCTGTATGTGTATTGTAATGCATAATTAAACTATCAAGAATAGATGAGCATAAAAAATCTATTATAATAAGGTTCATTGACTTCATATAAGATTCATTAAAATGTTTTTTTTCTTACAAACCGGTGCATCTGTACATCAAGTATGCATTAAACTTCAATAGATACACTTTAAATACAACCAACTAAATGCCACCGCACTTAATTTATTTTTATCCGCTTTTATCTCGGAGTACCTTAACGGGTCGTACGTAAGGGTTAATAGTTTTCGTAACGAAAGGGTTAAAATTGATAAAACAAGACATCAGTATAAAATAATTGGTTTAATAAAGCATGTCATTTACGTTCTTTCGTTTTACTTTTGTATTGTTTTTATTGAGACTACAGGTGATCATTTTTTGTTGTCACATGTTTATTTGGGGCACCTGCCATATAACCCATCCAATTTCTACCCCACGCGTTTTTTAGTTTTTTTTTGCAGTCGTTTCTAGATTTCGTCAATTTGTCGCTTTAATGACAAATTTTCAACTCTTAGTTTATCGGCGTGTCTCGTGTATTATTTAATTTACTCACCGCTATAATTTAATTATATCGATAACTATCTGCCTTTTTTTTTCAAGATAGGTAGGTACGGATTCTTCGTTTTATATGATTTTTAACGGATACAACGAGAGAAAAGTAATAACAGCTATCCGCCGCGTATCGAAGAAGCTGGAAACTACAACCACCAAAATAATAATAGTAATTTCGTAGCCGGCTTCGCAATTAAATGGGCGATTCTAATAAATAAATCCTAGAAGAGTTACACGGGTAGATAAATGGAATTGCGTGCGACTTCGCGATAATTATGGCGATTTTACAATCGCGAACCCTCCAGCAACGAGCACCGATCGTTACAGGGCATTTTTACAAATTAAATTACACGTTCGCCGTAGGTAACGATGTATCGGTTATGCGAGTACCGAGAATATTTACTGAAAAAACTCAGTGGGGTATTTGCAAACGAACAGATGGTTTTCGGTACTTTTTGTAATACATTAGCCGCGTTAGTTTGTGCAAAAAACCGAGCAACCAAAAAGTTGTTAAAAAAAACGTAACGTGCAGACAGCCCTTTACAATACGTTTTAAACGGTCCAAAAAGAGGAAATAGCAGTGGGTTCGGCAAAAAGAAAAAATGACCAAAAAATACAAAACGGAACGCTTCAACGAAAGAAAACCTAGACCGTAAAAACCACCTAAAATATGGGTAGAAAGTTGAAAATTTTAATTTAAAGATCCGTCTGCGCGCAAGTCTCGTTATCGAATTTCAATGTCAATGTTAAAAAATTCCTTTTTTAAACATTTTCTCGAAAGAAATACATTTTTTTTGAAAAATACATTTACAATAAGAATTACAAAAAAATTATCACTTATTTTAGATTATCTTGAAAACGGTGCAGCAATCTATCGAAAATTATAAAGATATATCGTCGGTAGAGAATATTATGCCGATTTCAAAACATGTTCCACATTGCCGATCCGATGATTAATAACGGAGATAACGCTGCTTAAAATTTTTAAATCGTTGCGATTTTGAAACGGGTCCTTTGTTTTCCTAAAGCCAATATACTGTCCAAATTTCAGCCTCCTACGATCAAAATTACGACCGGAATCGTGTCCACAAGAAACTACCATCGCCACAAATATGACGTGCTATTTATAAGACACCCTGTATACATATAGTCTGACTTACATTAACTATTTATTTTTACTTTTGCTAGAAGTACTTGACACATTAAAATTAAAAAATTAAAAACATAAGAACGAAATACAAAGTTTCGTTGGTTTCATTTTATATTCAATTGATAAGCCAGGCAACGACTTAATCGGTGTTGAACATTTATTATTGTTCTTTCTATCATGTCTTCGAGTATCCTCCGCATTGCGGCAGTTATTTGCACCTCTAGGTTATCTAAATCCGTGGTCGCTCTTTATACACGTTAATTGCATGCAATCCCACAAGAAGAATTCTAATGGTGACAAGTCAGGAAAATGGAGGCGCCCCATTTGTTGGAAGACAATTTTATCATCAATATTCCCATTTTTTCATTTTCTTTTTTACAATTATCATTATTTTATTTTTAACATTGTCTCATTGCGATATAATAACACTACTAAATAGTGAAAAAATGCTTGTTTCAAAGACGCAAAGTCTGGCCATGTGGGTGCCATTTAAAAAAAAATAAGTTGGTTATAATAGCAACGATACAAAGCAAATATACAAATAAACCAAATACATTATCATGCGCGTCTAAATAAACCAAAAATTATTTTGTATTTAATATTTTTTTATATTCTTTCTAATTAAGAAGTTATAATCAATACAAGTTGTTCAAAATGTAATAAGAATCTAATAATAAAATAGATATAAAATAATACATTGTTTAGGTCAATAAAAAGGGGCTCTTGCACTAAATTAAAAATAATAATAGTAGAGGTCGCAAAACACTTGCAAAGCACTAAATGAACTTATGTTAAATGTTGATCTAAAAATCAAAAATATTTTCGAAATAGAATAGAAAAGTTAGTTGACACATTCGTTCGTTTTCATATAGTAGATAGTTTTATTAGACATTTCATAGTAGTAGTTTTCTTTCAAAAGTAATAGTTTACATCCACTAGACAAAGTGTTGTGTAAACAAAAGGCCAGTCCATTTTAATATACAGCCCACTTATACTTAATAATATTAGTAGAAAAATTGCAAAATTCACAACATAAGTGAATACTAATCTAAATATTGTAAGAATCTAATTAAAAATCAAATCAAGCGCCTCGTCTTTTAAAAATTAATTTTCTGTGGTGATAAAAGCTCGAATTTTATTACAGAAACTCATTCTTTATTATGAATTTGAGATTTTAACCAGTTTATAAGAGGAAATTAATTTTATTATGTATAAATTATTACGTTAAGTGATACTGTAGGTAATATATTATTTCAAAATTAATTCGTTCCCGTATTTAAATATGTAGAAGTCTAAGTACTCGACGCGCCCTCTTACGTAAACAACTTCTACTACAACAAAATCGAAGAGGAGGATTCGTTTATTTGTTGTAGTTATAACCTAAAAATCGATAGTTGGCAGCACTTAACCCGATAAAAATTGTGCTTTTTACCACACTTTTATTATAAATACGAACACGCATTCGTTTAAATTTAAAGGTATTTTTATAATGTAGATTTCAATAAAACAGTTCTTTATTAAGGTAAATATTTGCAATTTGTTAGTGCGATAACGGTTATGTTAGTAGATATTATTAAAAAATCACAAACTATTATTTCGTTTTCAAAACGAAAATCTCTTATTTAATTCCAACGAACATGGCGAGGTGTGAGTGAGTTTTCTTAATTAATTTGCTTTAATAGTGTTGAAAAATACAACTGGAAAACTCGACCTTTTTATAATAATATACTTTTGCCTGCATTTGTTTCAGTTACGTACACTTCGTCCAAACCTATATGCAATCACGTCATCAATAAAAGGTTACTAGATGATGACGTTTCACACGGTGCTGTCACCTCGTACCTCGTATTTTGACAGTTCTAATAAATTGTAGTCTTTCATTATACCATCTAATATGTGCGCAGGTAAAACATCTATAGAATATGTCATTTTCCAAACTTTAAACCGAATTACAAATAAACAATCTAGTAACTTTTTTTTTGATGACGTAAATTGCATATAGGTTTGGATAGGTCATACTTAATTATATTATTAAAAAACAACAACATAGATTTCCAGCTGTTATTTAATTTGCTTTCCTAAAAACTCAATACATAAAATTTTGTCAGAAATGAACATGAATAAGTCAATATTAAACAAAACATAATAAATATGTTTATCATATTTAATTACATTACAAAACTGATTCTGTTCTTAATTACAGGCACGACCTACAATATTTTTAATTTATTTAGATAATATACTACGTACAACACGTATATATGCGAGATCAATTCATTTTACATCTGCCAACGGCAAGTTAAATGCAGATGAGGGGTTGTAAAAATTTGATTTTATGCAAAATCTGAATAAATCATAAACAACGGACATACAAAGGGCGGATAATGAAAAATAGAAGCTTTCATAAGTTCAATGAAAGGCCGCACACGTACGTACATGGCAACAAAAGCACTTTTTTACGGCGCTTTTATCTGCAGATTAAAATGGAAGTAAGTTTCAATTTAGTCTAAATAAAAGCGGAGAAATGTGGCACAAGCCCGAAGCATTAATAACCGCAATAGTAATAGTTCTGTTGTTAACAATAGACGCGCAATCAGAGCACTGGGGGCGCAAACAATTCCGTCATATATACACAGAGGCGCAAACATCAACAGCTGAGGGCTTGGTAAATACCAACTATCGTAATTTGTAGCTATAATATGGACACTAGGTCATGTCGATGCGATAAGTCATGCGGGTCTTGAATCAAGTGTAAATTAAACTCGAAGATCGGCACGTTATTTGTTTCTAACTCGTGCGGTTTTATGCCGTTAAACTTTAAGCAATTATTACAAAACGAAAATCGAAAAATTTGTATATTAGGCGCTACCGTAATAGTAATTTGTTTTAGCAAGTTATAAGGGTTCTCCAAATAGCCGGGGAGTAGGTCGCTTTTGAGTGTCAAACGTTAAATATCAAAACTCGCGCTCGAAACGGCCCAAAAACTGTCGGGGAAAACGTTCGTGTCGTCTTCGCGACCGTTTCGATTTTCGAAAGCGCCCCCGAAGCCGCCTTTGAGCAAATCGAGTGATAATTCCAACACGGAACCTAATCACATTTCGGGCTTTAACGACGCGCCCGTCAACTTTGAAATCGTAAAAGTGACGATTAAGTCGCTGGCGTCTAACATTGTTATATCATAAGGCGACATCTCGATCGTGCGTTTTCCGCATGTATTTGTTTATATCTATTGCATCAGTTGGACGGATAGACTATAGTTATGCGATATAACTACTATTATTATTAGGCGTAAGGTTTCTTCCAATTTTTTTTTCAATTTTCTCTTTATTTACGTTAACGTCATATTTGTCATCTTTTTGTTTTTCGATGGGTTGATTAATTGATTGATTAATTGTTTTTCCATGGATTGACGTCGCTGACAAGTATGGATAGGGGGTAGAGCGAGGTTAAATGGACCACTTTTTGGAAACGAGTATATTTTTGTGTGTTTAGGTACTTTTAGGTCGACAACTTGTTTAGTTCCTATTAGTACGATATATATATATATAGCTTATCCAAACCTATATGATGTTCACGTCATCAACAAAAAGTTACTAGAGTGTTTTAAAGATCGGTTTAAAGTTTGGAAAGTGACATATTCTGTAGATGATTTACTTGCGCACATATTAGATGGTATAAAGAAAGACTACAATTTATTAGAACTGTCAAAATACGAGGTACAAGGTGACAGCACAGTGTGAAACGTCATCATCTAGTAACCTTACATTGATGACGTGACATCATATAAGTTTGAATGAGCTATAGTCATCTATCACAAAAATTATTTCATTTATAACTTATAGAAATATGGTTCAGTTAGCCCCATATGCAGATTAACTGAACATTCCTTTAATATGTCACTAGACATGATGTGTAACATAAGACGTTTTACAAAAAAAAAGGAAATGGAAATGTACATACGAAAGGCTTTATTAACGTAAAAAAATACCTATAAAATTAAAAACCATTAAAAAAAATTGTTTTGCCACGACTTTGTGGCCATTCCTGTATAATTAATTTTTCCCTATTATAATAGATTTTAAACAACCCTGAAACTTTCGCGTTTAGCTATTTTACTTTAGGAAATATTCGACCGTTCCCATACTTATCGGCGACCCTGTATTTTAATTTTAACAGTTTTTAAACGTACCTAGCCGTTTCTAGATAATTTTGTATTTGATAAAACGATTCTGTAATATTCCCAGTAGATAATTTTTACTAATTCTTCCAACTGGTTTTTTATTAAAAAAAATTTTCGTGTACTTCTACACGTAGTAACAATTTTAATAATTTTCAGTGATATATTTTTACGTTTACAACAAATAAATCTAGATTTTACGTTTAATAAGTTTTCTTGTAATTTTAAACATAAAAAGAATTATTTTCGAAAACTTAATTGCAGTATCCGGTTAGATTAACATTAGATTTCATATCGGTATGTTTAATAAATTAATACAATAACAGCTAAAATATTTTAATAAAAAGGTAAAAATATTTCGATTTAGATTAATCTCGAATCTGATAAAAGAATTTATAGTCACATTAAATTAATTCAGATTCCTGATTACGTATAAATATGACTCTTTTCAGTTGTTTATACTCAACCGGGTAACTTATTAATTTCTACTAGTTCTACTTTACTATTTCAATTAACTAATGTGCCTGATACGAAAATAAATAAATATTAAGTATACCGGGTGGTCAGGAAACCCGGACCAAGCTTATAACTCCTATGTTTATGAATAGATTGTTTTGAAATTTGGTACATACTTATAAGACTTAATTTCTAATTTATTAACGTATAGAGTAAAAATTGCCAACTTCCGGTTTCGACGAAAGTGACACCAAATTTGATTTTTAAAACGGAACATGCTGCATATTTTAATTTTTTTATCTAATTACGTTGCCTAATTTTCGTTTTTTTTTCAAAAAAGTTCAAAATTTTTAATTTTATTTCTTAACACAGAAGGCCGCAACTGAGGTATAATAAATTATTCTATTTCAACGTTGGCGTTGACGCGCGAGGACTGCATGTATTCCTTTATTTCTTTATTTCCAAGCCTGTTATGTTTATAATTCAAATAAGACAAAACGATAAATATTATTTTATTTTTGAATTATTTGTTGTTTTATGGAAATAAAACTGGACAAGTCGTATATCATTTTATTCGCAATAAAATTTTATGTCTAATGATACGAGATGGTTTCCGTTCACTTTTCATTAAAATAAAATGATATTTTTATCAAATTAAAACACTTAACGAGATAGAACAAATATTACCGCAGTCACAGCCTTCGTTTGTTTTGTTCTTTAAATGTTTCGTTTTTTACGTACTTATCGATCAGGCATCGCATACCCCATGCAATTTAAAAAAAGCAACTTAGGCCTATAACTCCAAAATCAATGGGTTTCAAAGTCACTCAAGGTCATCACGAGACGGCCTCTTTCGTACTCTACAGTTTTTCTAATACCTACATAAGTAATTTTTACCTATCTCTAAACGTTTTCGAAAAAAAGCGTGGCAGTTTTTAAACGACTCGGTCAGTATATCTACTTATTATTTAAATACAAATTATTTTAATGTACCTAATTAATTAATGAACCGTAAATTAATCGTAAACGTAACTTAAAAAGTGCACGTTTTTATTATAAAATAAAGCTTCTAAATTCGTTATAGTTTTAATGTAAATTTTAGAATTCGTTAGGTATTTTTTATTGTATTTAATTTACGAAATTATTAGTTTACCATACATTTACATAATGTAAGTACATAATTGATTAATAATAACAATTCGAAACCGACTACTTGTTTTGCATATTAATCAACTTATTGCTTTTCATTGAAATTTTGTTGGAATTAGAACAAGTTGTGTTTCAATCTGCTGTCATAATCAATATTAAATACAGGGTGGCCCGTGACAACGTGCTTTCTTTCCCCGAATATAAGCAATCTCTTTCTCACACAATATTTTGAATAATTTAGTTAATTTAGTGATAAATAACATAAATTTACGCAAAAAATAAAAACAAATTATTAAGGTGCGAGAGGAGCGAAGGGGTGGGTACGGTACAAATGTGTAGCAGCAGGTGCCAACAAACAATTCGCAGCAAGTAGCGTATTTATTGAAAATAAGAAAAGTACCTTATTTTGTGAGGTATAAAAAGAAACAGTCTTTGCACAAAGGAATATTGCATTCTTTACAAATACTTTTGGTTCTTTTTTAATACGTTTCACTCGTACATCGTGCACATCACCTTAAAAAAAGATTTAAAAAGGTTTAAAAAAGATTTTTAGTCTTTACTTACTTTCTAAAAATTTAAATCGTCGCTGATTTTAGAATAGTTTTACTAAGAGCGTAGGTGTAATTAAAACGTAAATAAACAATAAATAAATTGCATTATTACAAATAATTGCGGATATTTGACCAACTCGGTTTCTCTTGGGATTCGGGACATTATGTTTCCATATACCTTTAAATTAATCTGAGTATACGGCTCGTTATTTGTGTTGCAATCTAGTTAGTATAGGGATAACATAGGTAGATAATATTCTACTATATGCAGGATAATTTCATTTATGATATGCTAAAATAATAAATTAAAATTTGGTAGATACCTATCTACTATATGGTAGTGTGTTAGTGTAAATTACAAATCTTGATATGTTCCTAGTTGTAGCTTAATTAGTACCGTTAATTCGAATAAACTTTGTGTTTAACTGTATTTACGACGATACCGTATTTATATTTTGTACATTGTTTATTTGTAACTGGAAGTTACACGGGAAAATAAAGTTTTTATTAATTTTTACATTTCTAAAGAGAGATTTGGGCAACTTAAAGTACACATTACTATTAAATGACTTTCGGAAATGAAATATTTCTCGATTTTTCGGCGGTGTAGCAATAATTGAAAAAATGTATTTATTATTATTATTTTTTTTGTTGACATCCAAGGATTACGTGCAATATGTTCCACAAAAACAATAAGCGATATTTTTGAAATTGTTTGAGGACATAGTTGGGGCCGTCCCAGAGGTCAGTCCCATTAAAATTTATTAACACACGATAAGCAGTTAAGGTAGCCACGTTAAGGTGGTTGTAGTCCTGCCGACTCGGTGGTCGAGTGGTTAGGAGACTAACCTCTCGCCTGGCGGGTCCTGGGTTCGAATCCCGGTACGGGTGGTAGAATATCCCCCTGGTAGTGCATGAATGTCCCGGGGGCACTAGAAGTAATGCCTAACGGCGGTCCCTGGTGTCTTTCGGGGTGTGCTACTAACAAAAAAAAAGGTGGTTGTAGTCCTGCACTAACTGCGCCGGGGAAGGTCTAGCGGATCATATCGTTTGAGCTTTTTAACGCGTGGTAAGATAAGAAGGTCCGTTGCTAGTGTGTTGGGGTGGACTTGAAGACGAAGTCGGCATTGTTTACTCGAGTTTCTAATTACATCCTTGACGGTTGTTGTGGTTTGGTACGTACCAGGGTGCTTCGCAGACGGCTCGTAGTACTTTGGACCGGTAACGCTGGAGTTTCAGGATGTTGGAGTCGGTAGCTGAGCCCCACAACCTGATGCCGTAGGTCCAAACGGGTTTAACGAAGACTTTGTATAGAAGCAGCTTATTTTCCATGCTTAAGTGGGCTTTTCTGTTTATCAGCCAATACATTTTGCGATAGATATGTCCCAGTTGTAGACGTTTTTGCCAGATAGGTTTGGCCCAGGTAAATGTATTTATAAAAAAATAATTTGATATGATATAAATAAGAAATAATTAGAAAGAATTCTAAAAAAAAATGAATAAAAAACCTTATTTTCCGGAAATGTCGCGTTTAGCTGCTAGAGGGCGCTGTTTAGAGCGATGTTAATGGTCGCATTCAGGCTGTAGCGCTGTATCGAAGCGATGCTCTGAATGGTGTCTGCTTTACTCGCAGTGCTGCAGCGCTTTAGTAAAGCATTAAAGCATGTAAATATTCCGCTTTAACGCTTTATAACTAAATAAAGCAATGACGCATCCATGCGTTCTAACCTAACAAATTATGTTTCTTATGTCAATTATGTCAATTGGTATTGCTAAAGTTTCCACTGCACGAACAAGAAGATGATTGTTTTGAACAACATTGTGCAAAACTACATTTAAATCATCATCCGCAACAATAAATTCAATCAAATTATTCATTTCTTTTTACAAAATTAAGTTATATAAATATTGTAGATAAACACATGTGTAACTTATTTATAGGTTACCAAAAACAAACAAAATTGCCAACCTAAGAATTAAAAGCCGAAAAATAACTAGTACCAAAAATGTTTATTCAGGCAAGATAAAGTGTTACAGCGCTGCAGCGTTTCGACGCTACAATTCCCTGAATGCGACCATTGTCTGCCTTAAGCGGTGCCCTCTAGCTCCTAAACGCGGCATTGTCGGAACCCACATTCTTCGGAAACAATTTGGCTCGATAATTTAGGGACGCCCTGTAAATACGTCTAAATAATTTATTCGGAAATCGACTTTAAAATTAAAAATGTCAATTTTACTACACATTTTTATAATCTAGATAAGTAGTTTACTTAGCATTTATTTTATAATCTACATACTTATATTTAATTATCGAAACATAATAAAGCTAAACCATTATTTAAATCCCAAACTAATTTTGTTCGTTCCTTTTTCTAACAAAAATTTAATAATCAACATTCCCATCATATCCCGTTCGAATGATTCGCCCCCGATATTCGGTAATCCCTAAAATTCTCACGTACGAACGTTTAATCTGTTTCTCATCTTCCGTTCGGCCGTTTGCATTCCTACCCGACTTTTATCATTGACGTTTATCCGTTTTGTTCTTTTTTGGGCTAGTTGATGTTTGCTTCGTTTCCCCACTTTCAACGACCTAGCATAAAGGAAGATGTTACGTCTTCGTAGACGTGTTCGGTAACTATACACGGCCCAAAAACGTAAAAGCTACACGCTTTCCACACTAATGCGAGTTTACTCGAAAACGAGATACGTTTATTGAACGGGCAAGTTTATGGATTTTTTTTTTAATGGTAGACATCTACATATTTGTGTTTGTTCAAAAAAAAAATAAATACATCGAAACCGATGATACCTATCTCGCATTTAAAATAAATTAAACCATTATTAAAGATTAACGATAAGAACGGGCGTAAAGTTTCGTTCAAAATAAAGAAAGAAACAGAACGGACGTGAATATTTAAAACTGCTACTTCAACTTAGTTTATTTGGGTACGTTATTTAAGGGTATTGTAGGGTATAATAGTAAAGTTTCCATAGGAAAGTCGAGGGGTTAGTTCTCGATCTATCGAATTCAGGCCTGGTGTAAACTTTCATGGAGAGTAGAAGCTCACATAGAAAGCAACGAGCCTCCAGGGCATTCGGATCCACAACAAGAGCTTTTCATTCCGATGCCCCTGCCGTGTTCACTCCATATATAACTGTTCTAAAACACAACAGTCGAAATTTGCTTATTTTAGCTATTCATAAAAACGACGTTTCGAACGAAACAAAAAAATTATGCGTTTCGTCGCGCTGTTAATTCGGCCGATCTCGTTTTCGAGTAGTTTTTTTCTTTTCCGGAAATCAAACGTAGGTACTTTTCGTTGCGGAATTTTTCTACGAAATTCTTTAAAAAAAATCTAATGCCCGTTTTCGTTTTACCTAGATTAATGGATTTATTCCTAAAACGAGTTTTAATATTTAAACGAAAATTAATTAAAAACTTGTAGGTACTTTAATTGCTCGAATACTTGCTGACCACGCTTGGAAAAGCGGTGCTTAATATTAGCTGGAAATGGAGCAGTGTAGTACGTGTTATTAGGCGCACAGCTTGCACGGATCTTACAATTACTTCATTACAAACCCTATTGTTTTTACTTGAAACGTTCTGTCGAGCATTTATCGCTTAAAAGTCATAAAACTGTAGCCGGGCAACGCGTTTTTTTTTTTTACTGCCAACAGCCCGAGGCAATTAACGATGTTTGAATAATCGCGCATTTTTAGATAACTGCTCAGAGTTAACGGAAGTGTATTAATCGCTAATAGCGTCATCGATATCATCTGCCGATCGGATATACGAACAACCAAAGCGTAAATTTGTAGAACGGCGGCAGATGCCGGAGATAAGGCTCTTCCCACGGTCCATCACAACTTGAAGGCTATTAGTTACGATCGGTTAGCACTAACATAATAAATGGACATAATTTTAATAATTTTTCGCGGGCGGCCGCTCGATTTTTAATAATATTACACTTAAACGCGCGTAAAATAGAAATTCCGCTAAAAATGACACGAATGCAAAATATTTGTTCCTGTCATAAAATAAGGTACGTTAACTTGCCCCCCCCCCCACTTACAATTTAAAGAAAATGCGTTTTGCGCTAAACACACAATAGCTAACGCCCAAAAATTAGAGCTAGCGCCATAACGGTTACGCCGTAAAACGGTATTACAGTTGGGGGGGGGGGGAAGTTAACGTTAACCCCCCATTGCGAATTTGAAACGTTTAAAGGGCGCATTAGATAGCATAGACTTAACGCTCTTTAGCGCCACTTTGCAAAAAACTAGCGCTATTTTGGTTCTGAAGTTATTGAAAGCCAAAGGTGGGGGGAGGGCAAGTTAACGGTTTTAAGTACTTTTGAGTTTTTGTCGACCATACCTAGCGCCACTTTCAGTTTAGCTAGCGCCACTACTGAAACCGAAATATTTCGAAAAACATTTGCGAATTTTAAATGTTTAAAGGGCGCATTAAGTAGAATAGACCTAGCGATCTTTAGCGCCACTTCGCAAAAAGCTAGCGCCAAATTGATTTAGTAACTATTCGCATTTCAATTGGGGAGGGGGGGGGCAAGTTAACGAAAAATTTCATGTTCTTAAAAATCTTTAAAGGGAATATACCCGAGTAAGACGATTATCAAATGAATAATAGCAATAACTCGAAAATTATTGATTTTAGGAAAATTTTTTATTTAGGTTTTTTGTTCGTTTTAATCTTACCTATCCGTAGTTTTTTTCCGCGATGTTTATGTTATTTGTATTATTTCTGCCACATTTTATTTTTATTACTTCACAAGAAAATATTTTTGGACAATAAATTATTAGTGTATTATTGTATGGTGGAAAAGCAAAAATTAGCCTTTTTGTTATAAATGCTTCCATTATAAAAAGGCTAGAGGAGCTACGGAAAAGCTATGAATTATTAGTGAATTTCAGATACACACGTTTTTTCGACAATAAGGCGGCGTTTTGTAAAAAAGCTGATTTTACAATTAACTTACCACGTATACATAGTCACATATTTATTTAAGATTGAATGTCAATAAAATAGGCACAGAGAACTAAAAAAAGTTAATTCTTAAAGTAAAAATAGCTCTTATTGCAAATATTTGATTATTTCGGTTTCTGTAACGGCGCTAGCAAAATAGAAATTGGCGCTTGCTGGCGCTAGGTGTCAACAATAATAATCCGTAAAAAAATCAAGAAAAACGAACATGACATTTTTCGTTAACTTGCCCCCAATTGAAATGCGAATAGTTACTAAACCAATTTGGCGTTAGCTTTTTGCGAAGTTGTGCTAAAGAGCGCTAGGTCTATTCTACTTAATGTGCCATTTAAACATTTAAAATTCGTAATGGGGGGGGCTAGCGTTAACTTGGCCACCCCCAAATGTTTTTCGAAATATTTCGGTTTCGGTAGTGGCGCTAGCTGGCGCTAGGTATGGTCGACAATAAACGACAAAAAAATTAGAAATTCAAAAGTACTTAAAACCGTTAACTTGCCTCCCCCCCACCTTTGACCTACAATAACTTCAGAACCAAAATAGCGCTGACTTTTTGCAAAGTGGCGCTAAAGAGCGCTAGGTCTATGTTATCTAATGCGCCCTTTAAACGTTTCAAATTCGCAATGGGGGGGGGCTAACGTTAACTTCCCCCCCATACCGTTTTACGGCGTAACCGTTATGGCGCTAGCTCTAATTTTTGGGAGCTAGCTATTGTGCGTTTAGCACAAAACGCCTTTCCTTAAAATTGTAAATGGGGGAGGGGGCAAGTGAACGTACCTCATAAAATATATGTAGATATCTCGACGGAATATGCCTGTACAAATAATAAAGGATTTTCTTTTCCTCGGCCTTTTCGTTCCATATCCAAACAGATTTTCACGACCATTCGTTTATATCGTTTTTATATGTTTGTAACATTTCAATTTAATTTCACACATGCAATTTAAACGTTCGTAAATTACCCAATACGGTAAAAAAAAATTCTCCAGTTCGAAAATACAAATTAGAGAACAATAGACGGTAATTGCATGTTAAACAGACCGTGCACGATGTAGTGGTTACAAATATCTCATTGTTAGATAATACGGTAATAGCGCAGTTCGGGGTAGCTTCAAATAGAATCTCCACGTTATCCTGTTAAACCAATTCTACCAGGATTTGTGCGTCACGCGCTAAACGATATTGCCGGGATTTGATAAGAAAAAAGATAATTTTGGAATGTTGTATTAAAATATTCTTTGAAATCGGAAACTGTCATTTTCGCGAACGTCTCCGGATACGTAATCAGAATCATTTCTCATTTTTTTTTGCGTAGTTGGCAGCGTTGTATTACGACTACCACATATAAAGGTAAGCGTACATTATGCCGCATCGCAGCGCAAAACTCCGCAACCAATTGTTGTCACGCAACAGAGATCTCGGCATTGACTCATTTAAATTGGTTGCGCTGCGATGTCATCTGCTGCGCCCCAGCGTAACGTATTGCCCCACGTTGTTTTTATTTATTATTATTATTATTTTAATTATTTTCTATATATATTTAGATATTTTAACTAATTATGCCATTATAATGTTCTTAACCTACCTTAATCTAACCCCACAATGAATAACCGTACACTCTTTCCCTTTTCCCTCGGTTCTACTTATTTTTGTCTCCACTCTTAAACTACTTCCATACCCTTTATGTTTCGTTTCTTCCGTTAGTCCTCATTTCGTTCCAATCCCAATTTCACTGCTTTTGACTCTTCGCTAGGTTTTACCAGTTTCCGCTGACCATCTGATTTCATCACCAAGAACTCTTACAAAACTTTTTAATTCTACGACGCTGTTGCTCGACCTCTTCTTTGTACACCAATTTTCACTTTATTTCTACACCATTTCTCCCTTATTACGCTTTTATTCATGACAATTTTAATTCTTAACAATTTTTAATTTTTTTGACATTTTTTATTAAATTACAATCAAACTCCTGTCATTTCAACTGTCTCTTTGATCTCTTTTGATTTTTAATTTTCTCGTATTTTTATTGTTGGTCTCCCGTATCATAGCAGTACGTTTACCTTAATATAGTATTAAATCTGTCTAAACACGTGCAACAAACGAATCAGACGTTACGTTATTATTTTGTGTTTCTCTTTCTGAACTAAACGCTCTTAGTGCAAATGCTCGACTGTATCTTTATCAAAATATCAAACGAATATTTTAACACCACTTTTTTTTCTAGACCACCGTTGTCGGGTAGTATGGAATCCTATATTTAAGATTATGGGTAGTTTCGCTCCCGCTGTTTGACTCCCGACCATTTTGCCCCTGATCGTTTCGCTTCCAACGAGGAATTAGTCTACAACGAAATTACGCATACATAATAATTATAACAAAAGGAATTTATAATAGTATATTAAAGTACAAGTTTCATAAGGCACGTTTTCGCCGAACGAGTCCAAGTTTAGAAAACGTGTATGTACAGTCAAGCTCATATGTTTTGTCCCGTCTCCTGTGTTAGTTTTTATCGTAAAAGGCTAAAAAAAGATCATTGACCGTTTTAATTCATTATCTGACGTGTCTCTTTTCACAATTTAAAAACAACTGCTACCGGTCATCCCTCTTGATCCTCTCTCGTCGTTCGTTGGCCTGCGATCGCATCTCGCGGGACCAACCATATGAACTTGACTGTACCTTATATTATGTTTTTTTTTTATATTTTGCCACTTTATGAGCCAGTTGTAGCACAGCTGATAACGCTGAACGCTAGTCAATCACTATAGAAACCCCGTCCCATTTAAAATTTAAAAAAAATCGTATATTATGAATTTTGTTATGGTTGATGATATGCAAATTTAATTCAAAACATTAAATTTTTGGATTAGGTTTACTAGGAATTTATTGTGTGACGTTTTATGTTATCAACTTCGAAAAATGAAAAGTTGCGTGTCGTAATGAGGCTATTATGGCACTCATTTCGATGCCATAATGGACTCGTTATCGACGCAAAATATAAAAAAGTTATTTATTATTCATTTTCGATTTTGTTGCATCTCAAATATTAAAGTCGTACGTAGACGTCGGAAGTACGAAATTAATGCTTGGCGACGTTTCGCTGTAAAATGAGTACGATATACAGGGTGTCCCAAAAGTGGACGATCAAATGAAGTGAGGTGATAGGGGAGGTCATTTGCAACCGAAATAACCACGTGGTTAGGAAAATGTGTAGAAAAGGAAAATAGAGTTCTTGAAAAACAACCACGGACCAAACAATAATAAAAAGGTGGTTCAAAATTTTGAAAAAACCAACAGGTCAATTAGGTGCAGGTCAACAGGTACAATTTTCTCAAAATACCCAATTGTTATTTACATACATAGGTTAAATCATTAATATTTTCTTTTAAACATAGAGATACAATTTTTTTTCGGTTATTTTGTCGGTTTTCTGAATTTAATATTTTATATCCAACAATGTCCCATACAGCTCGATACCTTTAATGCTGCCGTCGAAACAAACATTTATTTAAACGCTGCCGCTTCTCCCTTAAGAAGATGTCCCATAAATGAAACGAACGTCGGCAATTAGAGAAAGATTATGCTGCAATTACAATGACCGCGATCGGCCGAGGATTTTTTACAGTACCTAAGTAATATTTCATATCAAGTTAATGACACCATCGATGTGAATTGCAGGGTGTCAAATAACAAAGAAGTAGATTTATGGTTAGGACGATTGAAATGCAAATCAATATAAATAACAAAATCCAACGTAGCAACGAATATCATAACTGTCAAACCTACATCAACGCAGTTCATCCGCGTTACAATACAAAACAGAAACGTTCGAGAGACACTTCTGAGCGATCCTTCCGATGATCCACTTCAAATCCGCGGATAGGATACGTCAGATGTGCGAGAAGTCTTATTGATGGATCGAGACCGACTTAACTGGTACCACCTATTAGAATCCAGATCGTATACGCGAATAAAATATTGCTGTGTTATCGAGGGCAGGGAGATTTTGTAGTTTTTACTGTATAAAATTCCAATTTATTGCATATTTTTATATAAGTACATACATGCTTAAGTAGGTATTTTTATTGCGAAATAAACAAATATATATATATATAGGGCAGATAGGGTACTTACTTGTACGAATTTTTAAATCTAACGAAACGTGGATAAATAGATATATATTTTAATTTATTTTCAATATTGGGAAACAAATTTTAATAAAATTACTTATTTAACGCGTTTTCGCAAATTAAAATTTTAATAAATTCAAATAAATCTCACGTGAAACAGAACGCCAGCTTATTGGTAGCGTTGATTTACGTCACCGAAATCGCCGAACGCACACGAAAGCGTCCACGTTTCGTTCGTATTTACGTTTTTGTTACTCGAGTAAGGTTAAGCAAGGTTAGCGTTCATAGTTCTCACTAGCTGTCATCCGCACTTTTACGTCACAGGCCGTTTTCGCGCGCTTCAAAATATTTTGAATTTCAAAAACGAATAATACAAATTTTATAACGCCATAATTTAAAATATGTGTTTTACGCGCGAAACGTGATGATTTCCTAAATTTTCCCGTTTATTTTGAGTTACCTAAGTTCGTGCTATTAAAATTGTTGTATTGTTGACGTATTTGTATTTTTCCTGGATACATTTAAAGTTCATGATGTTCATTAAGAATGATTATCTAATGAACAAAAAAACCATTTGGCGAATAAATCGTTTAGATAGCATAAATTCACTTTGGAAAATTATTTCGTAGCGTCGCGTCGTTTAATTAAATACCATAAAACCGGATGGATAGGATCACTTTTGAAATTTGGATTATTATAGCTCCTTAAGTAATAGAGATATAGAAAGTTGCAACATCAGTTTATACCTGGACTATTATTCATTTCCGCAACCGATTTTCTTTGTTGCCCAGTTATTTGCCATAATATATCAGTTATTTTGTTCTCTGATCCTATTCACCATAGTTTTACAATGTTCGATAATGTAATTTGGATACTTGTGGAGGGTGGAATATATTATTACATTTTTGTCATTGATGTTCTATTTTATTCGAAAGAAAATTGAAATTCAAACATTTATTGTTATAGTATTGTTATAATCACATATCTACAGAACATTTGTGCTTTTCAGATATCTCTAAAGCATGGTGTAAGCAAGATTGTGTTTTATCGCAGCTATCGAGCGAGTGTAAATGCCTGATGATTCTGATTTAGGCAACATTGGTACTAATAATTTTTGCAAAAAAATATCTCTGCAATTTCCAGTGGTTTAGCAATAATTGTAAAATATTTCTTTTCTAACCTATAAAATGTGTCGTAATCCTTACCGGTCAACGGAAAATTCAGGAATATATAAATACAATTAAACAGAAGAAAATAAGGACGGCTATGGCAAAACTTTGACAATGCATCTAGTGGAAAAAAACATAAAATTCAGTAAATTCTCAAAATTTCATTCAAAATTTCCCGCGTTTTCGTCAATCATTCAAAATCGCTCTGTGTTACTTATTAATTTAACTATGAGATTATTTGTTGCATTTTAAATTACATTTGAGCGAAATTATGTTTGCGTGAGCTTCTCGCATTATCGGAAGTGCAGCTGTCACGAACATCTTAGGTATAGATAAACTTCGCCGTGTGCAAAATACGTCAGATTGATAACACGTACCCGCATAATTAAAATATTCAATTTTCGATAACCTTTATAAATTCCGTTCCTTTAAAATTACGAATAGGCAATAAACGTTTAATTAACTCCAGTTAATTAAGGAAAGTGGGACCTTAACCTATCCTAAAATACAAATACCTACATTGTTAAGTTCGGTCAACCGTATAACAAAATTGCGTATCTTCTTGTTATTTTTCGGCTTTCGAATCATTTACTCTCAGGAAAAGGGTAAAACGGCCCTTCGTAAATGTTATTTACGGCCGTTTAAGTATAAACTAGGGAAAAATCTAAAAACTTAGCAAAGCAAATAAAGCAGCGCGTTTTAGTGGTTTCCTGCACTAGTTTATTTCACGTGGCCATTCTTCTCGGCAGGCAGAGTGCACACTAATACTCCGGAGCAAATAATTCGCTCGCTGAACACCTATCCCATTATTTGTAGCCGGCCAGTGCTTGGCTTCGCCATAGCTACTCTGCTTATTACAGCAGGAACCGCTGATGGATGAAGGTTTCAACGGGAAATGTGTTTATTCTTGTTGTTGAAAAATGGTTCTCGACCACAAACTAATACCTTTCGCTACAACTTGACTAATAATGAATGCTTAAAATAAAATTTGTAATGGAAGGTTCGTTTGGAAACGTTGCGTTGTTCTTGAATAAGCGATATTTCTATCGGTTCAGATAAATTACTTTAAAAGTACATCGTACGCAAGTACCTACATTTTGAACATACGCGTCACGCGATTTTCTTTTTATGTAGATTACAAGAAGTTGACGTAATTTCCCTTGTAAATTAAAAATGACAGCTCAAGATATGATTTCTGTAGTTGGATCCGTAAAACCATTTTCAAATTTCGCGACGGATTTCTGTTGGTATCGCTTGAAAACATTTGTAGTCAGTAGCGGCGATAAATTAGGCGACAGGAATTTTGAATTGTTCGAGTTTCGTAATACGTGCCGTTGTAAATAATTACGTCAGCTTCATATATTTTACTACTTATGTTCTTTTTCAACACGTTTACATTAAAATATTAGTAGTTTAATTTACTCATTTACTACAGTACGTCACTGCCTTTGTTATTTGTCTCGACATTGACATTAATATACGAGTTGTACCAACAGAAATCCGCCGCGAAATTTGAAATTCGGTTTTACGGGGAGCTAACGTAAATCATTTATGATTATTTATTTTTCTGTTGTAAATAGTACTGTTTTTATTAGTTTTATTGTCGGGGGAGGGGGATGGGGATCGTATTTATAAACACTGAGCCTAACATTGAAATTTATGATTAGTGATAGTGAAATTAAATATAGTTTAGCCAAATCTATACGATGTTCACGTCATCAAAAAAAAAGTTACTAGATTGTTTATTTGTAATTCGGTTTAAAGTTCGGAAAGTGACATATTCTATAGATGATTTACTTGCGCACATATTAGATGGTATAAAGAAAAATTACAATTTATTAGAACTGTCAAAATACGAGGTACGAAGTGACAGCACTGTGTGAAACGTCATCATCTAGTAACCTTGTATTGATGACGTGAACATCATATAGGTTTGGATAAGCTATATTACCTACACATTAAGAACACTTTTTAAAGGAGAAAACGTGGCTTAACGAAGTACTTAAACATGTCCATATAAGTAAATTAACTAATGTTATTAAAATTTGTATCGTTTTATTAGTTTTACTAGAAAATTTAATTGAAATTTTAATTTTGGCAGGTTTGAAAACTATTCAACTTATGTATTACCTATTGTATAAACGCTTTTTTTGTATAATGTACAAAAATGACCTAAACTTAAATTGGCAATGAATTAAATACGTAGATCTTTAAAATTCATTTGTGAAGTTACAATGAGCCTTACAACAAGGGCTCAAATTCTCAATTGTTTATCGATTTTAAATTATATTTTATAATTAAGTAAGTATTATAAATAGTATTGATGAAATTAAACAAATGAAATTGAACAGAAATAATGAAAATCTACGTTCGTAGAACTATAAGCGACTGGCGTTTGCATTGTTGGTTGCATTTTGACAGTAAAGAAAGAGAACTAAAAGAGACTATTTGGTAGATATTCGGCGTTTTGTAGATACCTATTTATCGTAAATTCTAAAGGAATGCTGGGTTTGTTGTAAAACTTATTAGATAACGATTATTTAAGTTGCTGATGTTCGAGTACTTAAATACTTATCGCATTTTTTAAATGCCATATTCAAGCCATATTAACACAAGATGCATACGACATGGAATTCGTACTTAAACGACTATATACAGAATATAAGAAGTGGGGAATGGAGATCAGTTTGGAAAAAAAAACAGAGTACCTAGTAGTGAATTCTGAAGCACAATTTAATGTCTTAATTAATGATAACACTTGCATTAAGCAAGTCGATGAATTTAAATATTTAGGAACAATTATTGATAGGAAAAGGGAGATACAAAACAAAAGCTCGTAAAATAGTAGGTGCACTAAACTATATATGGTGGGACAAGAACATAACCATCAAAAACAAGAAAAGGTTGGGCCAAACGATGGTAGAGTCAGTATTATGCTATGGAAGTGAACTATGGGTTATGAAAGAACAATAGAGATGGATTACCTACGACGAGGTGCTAGGGTGTCAAGATTACAGCATATAACCAACGAGAAAATCCGAAACAGAACAGAAGCAACTGAAACTGTAATACAGAGAGTAGGGAAGAGAGGACTGAAGTGGTTTGGACACCTACTTAGGATGAACGACACGAGATGGCCCAAGCGTGTATTCACATGGAGACCCCGGGAAGAAATAGAAGAGGGAGGCCACGACGTTCATGAAACGAAGGAATGAGAAAGGCCATGACATCGAGGGGGGATGGATGAAGAAATGGTGGTTAATAGAGAAGGCTGGCAAAGGCGACTACACGGCATCTAGCTGTATAATTGCTGTATATAAGATTTTGTTGTTATGTACACAGTTAAACCCGATATATATATATATATATATATTTTTATATATTTTTAATTATTGAAACTGCCTCTCCAATATTACCTAATTGCACACAAAGTGAGTCTAAGGGCGTCCCAAGATTATTCAACGTCTTATAAGATCGCTCTAAGGCTATTCAATGTCTCCCAAGGACACCCTAATGTTATTGAATGTCACACATTGTCACCGCAGAGTTATTCAATGTCACCCAAAACACACCAATGTTATTCCTTGTCAATGATGAACTTCAATGTGTATTATTGGGTGACGATAACATTGAGGACATTGAACAACTTTGGCGTGACACTGTGTGACATGGAATAACTTTGGAATGGCAGTGACATTGTATAACATCGATTAACCTAGGAGTGACATTGTGTGATATTAAATAACCATAGAGCGACATTATGTAACGTTGAATAACCTTTGGGTGGCTCTTGGGGTGACATTGTCGATTTTCTAGCACTCGAACGAAGGGACAACGCGAGATATGTCGGCCAGGAGATGGCAGCTTCTAGGACACCAAGGGCCCCTGAACTAGGCGCCTAATTCCCGATATAGTACCATGGACACGGCGAGGCCCTAAGTCGGCTATTTCTACACTACTTTTCGATGCTTTATCCGAAATTGAAGTCGAATTTTAAGTTTCCTAAAAAAAAAACGCGATTTTAGTAACGAACCGAAAATTATTCGGTCACGAAAGCAACTTCAGAAGATGCGTTTCTCTCGTAA
Organism: Rhagophthalmus giganteus; assembly: GCA_036326145.1. NCBI lineage: Eukaryota > Metazoa > Arthropoda > Insecta > Coleoptera > Rhagophthalmidae > Rhagophthalmus > Rhagophthalmus giganteus. Next base: position 14,398,471 of record JARFJA010000036.1, on the reverse strand, counting down.
GGCGAAAAACTCGTCGTTGTTTTTTTCTTAAGGGCGTACGGTCCCTACTGCCGCCAAACGATAATCCGTAGATGGCACTGTTAGTGAATTTTAGAGAAATTTTAAACAGACCATCCTTCTTGGTTGAAATAGCCTGCCTCTGTAACGTCGTAAAATCTACCTGCTTTGAAGCTAAGGGTATAAATGTTTAGATACGGTGTTTTTACATTAAAACGTATTCGAAGACGATTTTAAAATTCGCAATACAAAAGTTAAGATTTAATGTTAAGTACAGGAAAAATCTGAGATTACTGATCTGAAAAACTGATTTATTTAAAGTTCGCTAATAAATAATCTACTTTAATTTTAATTGAAATTAGAAAATTAATTAATAATTAATATTATTATTATTATAACAATATAAATAGGGCGTTCTCGAGGATATTGAATGCGAACGGATCTCGGTAATTGTATTGTTATCAAAAATGTTGATTTTAAAAATAGTAGATTTCACATGTGAAAAGTATTACATTAGGAAAATTGTAATTTAAGTAGATGTATTTTAAAAGAATATGTCTCGTATAAATTGTAATAATGTTTAATTTAATTTAATAATGTAAAGTTAAATAACTTTATTAAATTTAAAGTTAAATTAAAGTTAAATAACTTTATTAAATTTTCTTTTCGATAATTGCATATAAAAAGTTTATTCTTATTGTTTCTGTTACGCGAAATGAGGTATTCTGCGAACGGAATGCGAAATGACAGTTCGGGACGCGAAATATTATGGATTGTTACTATCATTAACCTCAAATTAATTAATCGTAAATGTCAAACTTTCTAATCACATTTTTACTAATTTTGGGACAGTTATCAAAATTATTTGATACACGATTGCGAAATGCTTTCGCATTCTCGAATTATTTATTTGCTCGCTAGCGCTCGCAGAAAAACTTTTATTCTCGAATGTAAATAGTATAGTAATATTGTATGACTATGCTAAAATATCCATCTTTCCGCACGTGTTATATACTATACTTTTCCGACGATCACAAGTATTTTTATTAAAAAAAAATAATTTTTGACGTTTACGAAAGTTCGTTTGACATTTTAATAAAATGTCATTTTACATTTAAATTGTCATTTAAATGACATTTTAATAAAATGTCATTTTACATTTAAATTGTCATTTAAATGACATTTTAATAAAATGTCAAATTTGATAATCAAACAGTTTATGCGTAAAGTAATTGCATGACAATGTAGAAGACTTTGATTGACCGTGTGCAATGGTCGCACACGGGCTGCAACGTTTTCGATTGGCTAACGAGTTTCTTTACGCACGGTCAGCCTATTTGTTTGTAATGGTCAACTTTCCATAACATTTATTGGTGTGAAATTATGCACTTTTCATAATGGTCGTCGGAAAATGTAACTTTCCGTACTAATAATGTAGGTAATATACCTATTTCTAGTATTTTAATTTGTATTACACCACCAAAGTTTTATAAATATGTACATGTAAATAAAGACCATTTATTAAATAATGACGTCAAAAGTAGAAGGTGCCATATACAAAAAAGGCAAATCGTAAGAACTTCAATTGCAAAATAGTCGTCAAAAAACTTAGTTACAAAATAGCAAGAAAAAAGAACAAAATTGATGTATTCAAGTGATCTTGCGAATTCCTCATTGTTAATTTTCTCAAATTTAAGACATTTTATTGGTACAATATACGATGTAATGAGATAGTTAATCGTGATTAATATTTTGTTAATCAGGATTCCGTTTCTAAAATGTATGTAAAATGTTATATACTAACCGTTTATTGATGTTACAATAAATTATGTATAAATTCACAATATTGACTTAAAGGACTTAAAAGGAGAACGTTTCGCTTGATTTATACTGTTAAGTGACCAATCCTCGCGTTAGATTTTTAGGTTGTAAAATTTATGATCTTTTACAATAAAAATAGGGAGGTCTAGTCATATTACCCAGTATTTAACAATAGTTGTGGGACGACCCACAACTATTGTCCGATATTGGGCGTCAACATTTAAACCAAAAATTAAAACTTCCAACAACCTGCTTTTGATTATTTATAAAAAATTGATGTAAAAACGAAAATGATCATCAGAAGTGATTCTTTACGGCAAGACGTGCTAAAATTTCTCCAATTTATTCAAATGATCGTTAAAAACACACATTGAAATTTTAAAAAATTGCGAAGCAATTATTTAATTAAAATAAGTATTTATTAAGCAAAAGAGCACGTTGTCCCGTAGAGGGAATGTTACGTTACCCACTAGTTATTAATTTGCAAACTTTGGTTACCCCAGTTTTGAGTTATGATTGCAGTAAAATTGTACTTTTTACACATTCATTAAGGTTTTTAAAGGTGTTATGGAAATGATAGATTTTTTTAAGTATTTTTCTGTGAATCAGAACATTGTAATCTATGGAAAACGTAATTTATTTCATGAAAACATCAATCTTTTTATTTGGGATGTACCGCCTTAATACATTTTCTAGCGTTAAATATGGATGTGTTACAAATTCTTTGTGAAACGCTGCAGCTGTCACTGTGAAAAATTGGAGATGGGTTTAACTTTAAATTGTTGTACATTAAAAATTTAACCGAAGGCTACGGTAAAATGAAATATCGCAGAACGATAGTCTGCGCTTCGGTACCTTGAAAGAGCAACAGTTTAGCTTTGTAATTGCGTTATTCGACTCTAGCTTTATACCTATGTGTGTATAACAGGAACGTGAGCGTTTCGTACACTGCATTATCCAGGCACATGTGCTATTAACACACACATTCGATTATCTACCTTTGAATATTTAATCTCCTCCATTTATACCAACGTAAAGCAGCAATAAAATTGTTACTAGTATTTTTCAAACTCGTAAAATGTTATAGGTACTAAAATGAACCTTACAAAGTGCGGTTAAAAAGTGTAACCTAATAAAGTAGGTACAACAAATTTTAAACGTAAGGTTGGTAATTATTAATTTCTCGATAGATTGCATACTTAAGAAAACGTTACACTTCTATACACTACCCCCCCGTTTAACGCACGACACATTAGTTATTTGCGAGTTCGCTTATAGTTTTAATGCGTCAATAAGTAATGGCGCGAGAGGTTTTTAAATATAAACAGAAAACTATTATATTTTTAGTTGTCGGTTGAAACTTTAAAAGAAGTAAAAGTTTAAATAATAAATACTTAAATAGGGACACTTTTTGCGTTTAAAAACCTGCAATTTTAATGTTGCCTTTTATGTTTTCCTCGCAGCTAATTTTCTGCCGTGTAACCGCAATAATAGGCCGTTATTTTACACGTAAAGATTTTCGTATTAAAAAATGGCGGCATTTTGAAGTCTTTCACTTTTAGAAACAAAAAAAAATGTTTCGTCGGCACTCTTGTTTCGTAATTTATTTTGTAAATTTCGAAATCGTCCACGTTCTTGATTTGAACGACAAAATAAAAGAATGACGACAAACGTCAAATTTGAAAAATTAGGGAAACGACATCTCGAACTAACTGTCTGAGCACAAATATGCTCACTTTAACGAAAATTAAAATTGAAACCCTTATATCTACAATTTATGTAAAAATAACAAAGATAAATATTATACGTTATTTTAAAATGGAATTTAAAGGAACCAATTGATAACATATAGTAACGAGCTTAATGCATATGCCCAATGCATAAACAGACCAAGGTCATTCAGTGTCACACGTCAAGTGTTCTTTGGGTTACGTTGTGACATCGTGCGATTTAGAATAACCTGGGATGACGTTTATGGCCTTGAATTTCCTGGGGCGTGACCCCGAATAACCTTCGGGTTTTGGGTGGATGATATTGAATCGAGTGTCTTTGTGGTAACATTGGAGACGTCGAATGATCATCTTGGAGGTGAAAACGGCGTGACATCGAATAACTTTCTGGTAGAGTACCCTTGGTGTGGACGGCATTGAATAACCTCGGGGATGATATTGTGTGGCGTTAAACAACCTTGGCATGTTCTTTGGGCAAAATTTGTGTCATTAAATAACCTTAAGGTAACATTTAATATGTTTGGGATCGTATTTATGCAACAATTGAAATTTAAATATTCATAAAAACCCGTTCGGCCAAGTTGGGTGACTTCCTGTTCCTTCGAACCTTATCGAAACTTGAGCAGACTGTACCGGGCACTTTTAGACAAGAACTTTTGAGTCACTTTAGACCGCTTACGTGCGAAATGGGACAATTCGTCGTCGGCCATTTCATCGCCTTTATAGTATTTTAATTTTTAAAAAATGTTTAAACCTCGATAACTTGAAAACAAAAGAAAATCGGACCTTTACGTACGATGTGCACGACATTTATTTCTTTAAATTGCATGTGCTTTTAACTGCCGACATTTCGAAATAGGCAAGCGAATCGCGTTGTATAATAATTATTTCTTTAATTGGGCAATTTTGTATCTTAACAAATACTCCTCTATCCGAAAATATGGTATACATTTGCGAAAAAATCAATAAAACTAAAATTAAATATGAAAAAAAAATTAAATTCATTTTATTGTCACAATATAACTAAATACGAATAATTTTAGTGTAATCCAAATTTAGTTAAAGTGAGATTTATAGCCTTGTTGAACGCTTCTTCTGAACATATATACTTTTCAGCTAATCGACCGTCGCGACGAAGTTTTACCTTATTTAAATGAGGAATTTTATACGAATTTCCCCCTCCTGTCAACATAATTGATTCCATACACGTTTGTAATGTTATAAAAACGTTATCAAGAGTATTTCTCTCTAATTTATTAAATGCATCTTGAACACATTCAATCAATTCATCAACTGTGTTTGGCGAAATTTCATGTTGTAGTGATTGAATAGAGTTTAAAAAAACCCAAATCGAGAACGTTTAAATCAGGGCTGTTTGGTGGTTGTGACTTAAACTGAATATTCCAACCCTCAGTAGAACCTGCAGTAACAATATCTGTATCATTATCAGAGGAATGTGGTTTTAGCATTATCTTGCTGTACGTAAATTGTTTTGTTTTTATACTTTTGAGGAAATTTTGGTTTAATTGCTGGAATAATATTTTCTACAATCATTTTCTTACTGCCGTAACAGATTCCACATTTTTCGTTATTAATGTTCCTTTAGTTCTATTCTTGGAATTTCTTTGAGCCGGTTCTTGATATACAAAGGGCCATATTCCAATTTTACCGTCAAAAAAATGCTTTCGATGGGTGTCATAGCATGGTCGAGCCACTGCAGCCATAAACATCACTTTAGTGATAAACCGTTTGCTTTTGCAGTTTCTATCGGGTTCTTCTTCGTCTAACATTACGTAATAGGAGCGTTTAACTTTAGTAAAATAAAACCATTTCTCATCAATATGAACGTAATCATATAAATCATCAAAAAGAAAAGCTCCATTACTGGTATGATTTACCTTTGACAAGCAAAACTGTAATCTTTCCAATTTGTTTTTACCTGTTAAAGCAGGTTTAACTGTAGAAGATATTCGCTTAAAATCTGTATAAAGATATCAAACAGTGTTGATTTTGTATTATCGATTGCGAAAGAAAGATTACGAATCGTTCCTCGAATAATATAATAATAAAATAATATAAATATAATAAATATATAAATAATAAATAATATATAATAATATATATATAAATAATATAATATAATAATTGGCAGAATAATCTTTTCGTTTTCTTCCGCATTTTTCCTTCTTTTTTGAAGAAACATCGGCACAAATTTTACCTTCTCTGTATCGAGCTTGTGCTGTATGCCAGATTCTACTTACGGTCAGACGGGATACGTGGAATACAGCTGCAACATTATTAATAGCACCGTGTTTTAATTTTTCTTTGTTCTTCATATACTGTAATTGCTGTTGCAAGATACCACGACGTTGTTCATTAGTCAATTGCTTCGATTTGGCATCTCTTCTTTGTAAATTCACGTTATTTGGGTTAAAATTTTTCATTTTGAAATTGCAGCGGTGACTATTTTATTTTTCTTAGAAAAACTAATTTTTGGTCTTCAAATTCCAACTTGACTCAAAAGCAACGCCTGTCGAATGTGTCAGATTATTTAGCTATCAATGTAAACAATACCAATATAATGAGTATTACTGGTTGTTTTCGAAACTCTAGATAATCTAAGATTTTCTTTCAAATGTATATCACATTTTCGGACAGAGGGAGTAAACGTTACTATATTCTGTTAAATAATTTCAATTTTACTACTCCGAAGTGAATTTACGTAACCTTTCAAAATTCGCTAACGAGTTATTGAATGAAACGATTTTCAAGGAAGCCCCAGGGATTATAATTTTAATTTTAGATATATTTAAGGTTTATAATAACCGAAAAATTTACACAAAATTACATCGCGTTCCGTTAATTAATGCAATTATTTTACATAAAACTTTACGCATCGGCACTAAGTACGTCTAACGTTTATTTCCGAATGAGAATGTAAGTAGATCCGGACGTTCTCTAAAAATTAAAAAAAATAATATCGGTTTCCTTTATCTAACAATGAGTAATCTAAATTTAGTAACAATACATTTTCTGGCGAATCTTACGCGGAGGGTTTAGCAAATGATTTTGTGTAGATTCATTGAGCTGTTAATGCCTTAGCAGGATGAAGCGGGTCGGATATTTATTTTTTCTGGCGATGAAACGATGATTAACCTGGTCTATCTATAACGACGGCGAGAGAGACGTTACTATCATGGGAATCGGCAGATGAGCGAGTTTGGTGTTCGGCAGCCGTCTGACAGCCGCGCAACTTGTTTCACGGTCCGCCAGAGCAAGGAGAAAGCCGGGAAAAGCTCGAGATAAAGCTCCAGTTTCCCTCGGGCGCTTAAAGCTTGGACTAGCATCAACACCGAGTTAATAGGGACAGTCGACCATTCATCCCAATCAACATTAGACAATATGATCATTAATTCTATTTAGAGACAAATATATTTCGTAACAAATCCCGACAGTTAATTTTTTCATTATCATCGACCGCTTAATTATAATTCAGATTCGTCGAACTTTCCGGAAGACGTGGCGTCGCCGACGCGCCCCGTCGGCCGTGCCGAAAATAATTTGTTCGGATGTATGGCGAGCGCGCTTTTGTTCAGGTGAGGACTCGATCGGTCGAATAGATCCCAACGCTATCGTCCGCTTTCTAAATTTGTCTCAGAGAGCAAATAAATACAGTTTTATTGCTTACATAAATTCAAAGCGCGCGTCAATTCGTTCCACTGGCTGAAAATTTATAACCCCCGCTATGAAATTTATAATTAAAGTAATTTCATTTCGATTCTATCGACACTGTATTAAAATAAGCGAATATTTGAGCGCCAGCGTATCGCATGATTTGTGGATTTGATAACTTAAAATTCGACAATCAATTTATAATTGTTGCTTTCATTGCAATCATTTATCACCGTGGCTATTTTCATACGGATTTTATTAATGATTAGTTCGAAATGTATTAATAGGTACTTTATTGCGTTTTGAATGGGCTGTCATAAATTGGTTAACGACTTTTTATATACCTATTACTAATATATAAAGTATCGTATTATTAATTGATGTTAAATGATGAAAACGATTAAGTTAACCACGGTTTTGCAATCAAAAAAAATTTTTTTTTTAATACTTAGGTACTTAGATTAAAGAAATATCGGCAATTAACAATAAATCAACGCCTAAGCGCTTAGTAGATTACGTAATACACATATACAGGGTGTCGCAAAAGTAACGCCCGTCCTTTCAACGTTCGAATCGGTAAGCTGACAAAAATCGAATGTCGAGAGCGACAAAATTCCCGGTTGAGCGGTTTAAAACAAGGAAATACGGACCCTCTCCTTGTAAGACGTGTTCACGTATTGAAACGACTGCCGGTTCGAAGTAAACATTTTCTCTGTGGCATCCTTACAAGAACATCCGGCGGATTGAGGTCGGGCGGTGGCCTTCTGAAAGGTCAATTGGAAATTTTCGATTTATCTTAGCTTACCGATTCGAACGTTGAAAGGACGGGCGTTACTTTTGCAACGCCCCGTGTTTTTATGTGCGTATATGAAAACGTAAAATTAGGCAAACCTTTTAAAATTTTGAAAGCTGTTACCTTAAGAATTTCTATCGTATAGGTATTTTAAAGGTCATATTTAAAAGCACTCCTCTTATTAATTAAAACGCAAAGATTCGACGAGTATTCAGGTTCGTTTTTTGCCTCTTTATAAAAAAGAGCTAATATTCTTTGAGTGTATTTTTTTACGTACTTATTCATATTCGGAAATCAACGTTGAAAGTCTCGTTATTACGATTACATTAACGTTTTATTATACAGGGCGTTTGCGTGACCAGGTTTTAAACTTTTAAAGATGGAAGAAGACATCGGCATCAATTTGAGATAAAAACGCCAAATGTCGGTCGAAGTTATAAATTAAAACCATTTCGGGATGTCTATTGAAGTGGAATAATTAAACTAAAAGATCTCGGTTTGTGGATTATTCATAATTAAAAAAAAATTTACAGTAATTTTACAAGAGCTGTTCAAAATGGCGTCCATCAGCTTAGATGCGGGCATGACAACGTCGCAATAATAAGAGCCCTCGTCATTTTGTACAGCCGTTTCGTAAACGAGAAAAAATCCACTGGGGTCAGATCAGGTAATCGAGCGGGCCAAGATGCAGGACCACTTACCTCTTTCCGTGTACTTTTCGGGAAAAGGTCTGGAAAAGGAAAAATGGGCTGGCGCTCCGTCGTGCATCGACGAACAGAAAGTGGGACATCTTTCAATTAACTCGGTGGACGTGTCTTTGAAAAACATCTGAAGTTCCGCCTGTTAACTAAACCATTTCATTTTTTGGGCTGCAACTGCAACTTTTTTGGCACGTCTTGGCAAAATCGGTGTATCGGAGGTCATTTAGGGTCGATGTAGTTTTCATTGAAACGCCCCGTATTATCGACTCGATTCCTACGTTCTAACAAACTTATCCGAAAGGTACCGCGTTACTACAAGTTCTTGTATACTTACCTAAGTCTTGGCGTAACTCGAACTAAATCTTGAGAAGTGTACCTTACCTACATATTGCGAACAGGGTGTAACTTGGAATACACCGCGTTCAGCCTCGAGCACGTTATTGTGATTTTCTGTGCATTGAATAATGTAAACTGTTCTGTGTAACTGTGCGGAAACGTTACCTGTTGTTATACAATATTGCCCACAAGATAATACGGAAGAGTCATTAGCATTTTGTAATTTTTATTTATCGGTTAAGTTCAACGTGTTTTTGAAAAAACTAAATTTTAAGTTTAGTTAAAAAAGTTGAATAGTTCCATTACCACACTTATGGATCGCTCTCTCTTTCTCTCTCCAATGCCAATAGTTCCATCGTTTATCGCTTCTGATTCGGCCTTTACCAATGAACTCGTGCTAAGCGCAAGTGTTCGTTCAGTAAACATTCCAAGCAACAGCCAGATTGTTAAATTGCTAAACAAACTTTTGAAAATTAAAACGAAACAAGCGAATAGTATTTAGATTCACGTAGCATGCATGTATATCGGTTACGCCTCTACTAAAAGCAATTAACTTTTCGTTATCCTCGGCAATCATGAAAATAATTACTGTTTTATCTAATCGCACATCAGTTAAACTCATTTATATGCAAGCCGCAGTTAACGGTGTTTCCATTCGGATCTTATTTGAAAGTCTTGCAAAAAATTGCTTTTAGTAAAATAGGTACAGGACGAAGCGTAGATACCGCATTATGGGCCCAATTTCGAATCATTCGCTAACATAACGTATGCGAAAATGACGTCACAACAAACAGATTTCTATAGAAACCCATTGTTATGACGTCATTTTCGCATACGTTATGTTAGCGAATGATTCGAGAATTGAGTCCTAGCAACAAGTACGTATCGGCGACTTTTCCTTTTTTTTTTTTTTTGAAACTGCAACTATATTCAATACATCGCGCGCGGCTCGCTCATCCGTTTCGTGCCGTCGCGCTCTCCGTGTTTTAATTTATTCGCTTAGATTTTACGTCTAAATCTCTGCAATTACTATTAGCATTGTATATTTCAAAATTGTACGTTGGAAACTCTATAGCCGCTTATTACTGAAAAGAAATGGCTGTCGGAAAATCGGCTTTTCGAAATGAAACCGTCGAAGGTGAAAGACGAGCAATTTCTCGTTTAGCAATAAGCGAATTGACGAAATTTTATTAACGAATTTTAAGCAAATAACAAAGAAGATTCGAGGCTTACGTATTTAGTTTCTATTTCTACCACAATTAAAGCAATTGACTTATGGCCTGCTACTTTTAGATCTAGGGTCTATAAACGTACATGAATTATTCAAAAGGGTCACGCTTTAATGCGGCGGGTATTTGTTAGAAATAGAGATGCCTCACTTACCTAAAAAAATAGGTATAAATTTTAAATTGCAAGTGTGGAATAAATTGCGTGTTTAGTCGTGTCGATTTACTTTCTAATATAATAATATTCCAAAATTAAAGATGCTGGGATAGATATAAAAAAAGTGTGTCTATCTATCTCTGTTCATAAATAAAAAGGTCTTTTAATCGTTATTAAAAAGTTTTATCATCATGCCAGCCTTCGAATTAATAAATAAAGGACAAAAATTGAATACACACTATAGCGATTAAATTAAAATGCAGCACATTTCCGAAGAGTGCGTCATAGAGATAAATTGTTTGCTCTATACATAACGGAAAGAAACGATGACTCATAGTTAAGGAATATACGAATATTCCACATAGAACATTTCGCCAATCTTCGGCTAAGTTCGGCAATGACTTAAAATATAAATAGCCGATAGCAGCTCAGTTCGAGCGAGTTCGTGCGGCGACTTTCGTTTGCAAATTAATTATTCGTGCTCAACGACGTCGTAAATAATTCGAATCGTTCCGTTTTGTGTTGTAAGTAATTTTAAGATCGTATAAATAAATAAGTTGCCGTATTTTTCTTTTTATAATAAAATTGAAAAAAAGTTACGGGTGACCCCCGCCGTGGATTCGTTGTATCACGATCGATTTAGTAGTATATATAAAAAAACAACACAATTTTGTGCGCGGACAGCGCTTCAGCAAAGTGTTCGACCAGATTGTTTTCGATTTTTTTGATTTGACATATTTCGTGTTTTGTAGTGCTTCTCGAGTTAACTATAAGGAAGCTGTGACGTCATTTCTATCGCCTCGTTCTGTATCTCTAGTAATATTTCAATGTTATTCTGAAACCGGAATAGGACAAGTGGACGCGACCAACTGGACCGTTGGGCCTTAAATTAACTAGCAAACAAATTTCATTGGTTTACGTATTTAAGACTGTGCACACGTACTTTTAGTTATTTCTGATATTTCCCGAAATGTTTAGTTATTATCTATATTAACTAAATTCGGATATTAGCAGTGTCATATATGTTATTATGTAACACGTTGAAACTTGAAAAAACGTGACTTCTCCCGATAAGTACCCAGTTGTTTATTTCAAGTAATTGAGAAAGTTTCGCTTATTACATGAAATCGGCACACAATTACCAAATTAACCCAGATAATACATTTTAATACTACAATTTATTACGCGTTTAAAACGATCTGTTTATCTAATTATGCATATTTTTAATAATAGGTATTTCGGGTTTGCGCTCAGTTGTCCCTGCGCCGAGTTGGCTGCGCCCACTCGTGCTAGCTCCTTCTGAAACACCCTGTATTTACCTAGATATTAGTTCAAAAATCAATTTTTTTGAGATATACGCGATTTGCTTTCGATGGGTAGTAAATAATGTTGTTTTACAATTAGTAGGTCATCGTAAATCATTTAGACTTTTGTATTTGGTGTTACTTATGCACTTAAAAGTTTTAATATAAGTATATGCAACACCTGTTAATGAATTGAACAATGCTTTCAAATAATTCGATTAAAACTGGACTTTTTGAAAGAGCGCGGAATTTCCTTCAAATTGTGAGATGCACATAGATCCTGCGTCTATAGCACCTAGAGGAATATCTACACGTTTATGGATAGTAGCTTTGTGTGTCTAAATTAATCAAGAACCAAGTAAGGGATGTGCCTATCTAGAATTCATTTTAACTATCGAAAACGGTCGATTTGCGTGAGCACGGCTTTCATTACTATGACTTTTTAACTTGGCTTTATTTTATCTATTATACGCCATTTAAATATTTAACGCATTTGTTTACAACATCCTGTACACAGACACGTCTAATTTTTCTTTTCTGAGTAGGTAAACGTGTGTTGTTTTCTTTTTTTTTTCTTTAATTTTTAAATTACGATCTCGTACATATTAATTTAAATCCTGTAAAAACCAGGCAGTCTCAAATATACACGTGTCACAAATGACACGTTTCCAGGAGAGGGAATTTCTTTACGACGAATTAAGATTACGCAAATGTATGCGGTAGTTTACAAAATAAAACGTTTTACAACATGAATTAAAAAGTGCTTACCAAAGACTACATACTATCGCGAGTACGATGGATCCCGTTTGAGATGCCGATCCATAGATTTCTCTAACGTAAGTAAATTTTATTTAAATCCATCTTCGTTTTAATGCATTATGTAGTTGGTCTTTTAGATAACTCATTTTGTTTACTTTACAAGGAAGGTTAGGTAGGTGGAAAATTCAGAAAAATTTGAAACTTTGCAGGATTGTAGTATTAGTCAACCCTAATCAAGAGCCGTATTCCGTTCGTGCCCTTATTCGGTTTAAGAGGGCGAAATCCACCCTTGAAAATTGGAACTTTTTTCGATTTTGCTTATTATCTTTGGAACAGCAAGAGCTATCGCCAATAAACTATACATTTTTGTAAATGGCTATTCAAGACTTACATTGCAATACAAAAATTAGGGATGAAAATTCTAAGGGGTGCCATCCCTGCCCCTAACCCTCAATTATTTTCAGTATTTTTTTTGTACGCTGCAATGAATTGATAGATTATTAAAAGAGTTAATCATTAAAGTATATCACCTTACATTTATTTATTTGTATTTGTGCAATTGCACCATTTGGTAATAATATCCGAAGCCGCGTATCTCTTAAACAATAAGAAATATCATCAACAAATTATATATTTTTGTAAATAACTCTCCCAGACCTACATCATGATACAAAGATTAGGGATAAAACGCCTAAGGGGTTTCATCCCTACCCACCAGCCCCCATTTATGTTTAATATTTTTGTGTACGCTGCAATGCATTTTTATAACTTATCGGCATAATTATTCATTAAAATGTATCACCTTAAATTAGTTGATTTGTATTATATATTTGTGTATATCAAAACCATCCTTTGTTAATATCTAATATCCAAATTAACATTTCACCGTAACTTATCTCTTGAACAATAAGAAATTTGTGTTTTTCAAGTTTGTGTATTTGTGTAACTAGTTTGTCATGAACTACATAATATCAATATAGAAAGATCAAGCAAAAATTCGGATAATTTCACCAGCAAGGAAGTGGAAAGGTGTACTAATTATTATTATAATACTGAAATCTATATAGTGTATATATGCTATTTTGTATTCCTATAATTTAGTTTAGAACTGTTAATATATACATAATATGTACATATAAATAAAAATACTAGAGAATAATTACCTACCTATTGACGTATGAAATATGTAGATATGTAAATAAACAACATGTGCAACAAAATATCCTTATTATAATAAGCCCTAAAGTGTGCGAATAATGAATTTTTCCTAGACTGACAAAGAGACGTAAGATGGTGAATGTAATAGTTAGTTAATAAATATTATTTGCTGTATTTATGTATTTATATTTAATTGTATTTTAGTTAACCATATTATTATTGTAACAGTGGTTAATATACACACTACGACACCGTGAGTGTGCGATATTTCTTATTGTTTAAGAGATACGCGGCTTCGGATATTATTACCAAAGGGTGCGATTGCACAAATACAAATAAATAAATGTAAGGTGATACACTTTAATGAATAACTCTTTTAATAATCTATCAATTCATTGCAGCGTACAAAAAAAAATACTGAAAATAATTGAGGGTTAGGGGCAGGGATGGCACCCCTTACAATTTTCATTCCTAATTTTTGTATCATAATGTAGGTCTTGAATAGCCATTTACAAAAATATATAGTTTATTGGCGATAGCTCTTGCTGTTCCAGAGATAATAAGCAAAATCGAAAAAAGTTCCAATTTTAAGGGTGGATAACCGAATAAGGGCACGAACGGAATACGGCTCTTGATTAGAGCTGATTAGTACTACAATCCTGCAAAGTTTCAAATTTTTCTGAATTTTCCACCTACGTAACCTTTCTTGTTAGTTATATTATACTACCCAGCTAACAATTTTTAAATTTCGCGGCGGATTTCTATTATTATCACACGAAAATATTTGCAGTCAGTAGCGATGATAAATTAGGCGAAAGGAATTTTAAATTGTTTGAGTAACGAAATATTATACCTGCTGTTACATATATAAATAATCACGTCCAGTTTCACGTATTTTACCACTTATGTTATTTTTGAACATGTTTACATTAAAATATTATTAGTTTAATTAAATCATTTACTGCAGCACGTCACTGCCTTTGTTATTTAACCTGACATTGACGTTTATATACGAGTAGTACCAACAGAAATCCGCCGCGAAATTTAAAAATTGTTGGCTGGGTACTGTGTGCCGAGCGATAAAATCATCGAATCGAGAGAATTAATAGATTAAGGCGTCACAAATATGCATTTTGAATGCAATACTTCACGTTTTATTTAATAAAATTGTAAACTATTTTGACGGGACGCCGTCTCGATTATCTACTCTGTTGCCTATGCAGTTGTAAAAACTGGATCATTGAAACATGCAGAAAACGAAACTTGAACGAGCTAGAAATGTGATGCTAGCGAAAAATAATGAAAATGAAATGGATCGAAAGAGTCACGAACGAAGTCCCGAGAAGAACACGACAGGATCTGACTAGGAAGAATCGAAATGGAGAAAGAGAGAGAGAGAGAAAAAGGATATTTCGTTTAAAATTCCAACTGCATATACATACTTATATGTGCAACGTTTTTATTAACATAATACTCGAATATTTCGATGACGTTCGATTAATTTCATAAACTATAGCTTATCCAAACCTATATGATGTTCACGTCATCAACAAAATGTTTGGAAAGTGACATATTCTATAGATGATTTACTTGCGCACATATTAGATGGTATAAAGAAAGGCTACAATTTATTAGAACTGTCAAAATACAAGGTACGAGGTGATGGCACTGGGTGAAACGTCATCATCTAGTAACCTCGTGTTGTTGACGTGAACATCATATAGGTTTGGATAAGCTATAAGTACTTACATAATAAAAACGATTTAATAAAAGTAATTTTTATGATTGAAGAAAGTCCGCCTCCCTTTTATTTATTGCCAAACAGCGTTTCCAATCTAGTTCATGCTGCCATAATAAGGGAGACCCGTAGAAAAATCTCATTCATTAAGTAAAAGGAAAAAGGTTGAATAAATCGACGACCCTTGCCTATCTTGTGAAATTATTAAAAACTTCGATTCGCTTCTTCTCTTCTATTTAAAAAAAAATTTATACATAAATGTGCATGTTATAACGAAACATCACATACAGGATGTTCGTAAATTGATTGGACGTATTTTAAGAGCGTATTCTTCACGTTTATATCTAGACAGTTGTCCGACAAACGCTTTGTTTCGACAGAATCTCGAAAACGAAGCATTTTCGAATTTAAAAATTGACGCACGTTTAAATGTGTATGAAATTGGATTTTGTGCGATGCGGCGTACGATAAGAGTGCGAGTGGTCCTATTTTTGCAAAACATACTGGAAAATTTAAAAGTGCTACCAACTTTACAATAAATCGCCACTTGACGAAATGATTTATCATTATTATTACGAGCATATCACACATGTAGATAGTAAATAACACACCAAATTTCGAATAATTTAAGTAAATCGTTTCTGCAATAGTGAAAAAAAAACACACACCCCGTATCTCGGAAACTAAGCGTTTTCGGGCACGCATTTAAATAGGAACGTTTCATCTTAACGTATACGTTCAATTAGTTTAGAAACGCCCCGTGCACACTTCCAGATTCGAAATTGCGCAACGGCGCCGACGAAACGAATTCGAAAAAGTTTCTAATCGGAAATAGGTATTTCTGTGTATGCACGTCTGTCGCAACGTCATTTCTACAAGATATGTTTTCGTTATTTTTCAGAAAAAAAAATGTCTAACGTTATATATTTCACGTACGACCGCATCGCGTTGGCATCTGACACGGGCGCAGGTGGCGGCGATCACCCCCTGAACGGGCGCTTCCTTTAAATTCATATTTCGATCGTCTTACGTTATAAAATTGGACAAACTGGGTATCTGATCTGTTTCCGCTTATGGAGAGGTTTCAATATTATTCCAACCTACCGACAGTATAGATCGCTAGAATTACTATACGTTTCGGAGCTTTTATTAATATTGACGTCGATTTGACGTTTCCCGTCGCATCGGAAACTATCAAAATTATTTTGAACATTTTATTTGCACTTCGAATTTTTATACGAGCAGAAAACACAAAACTTACGTCGTTCTTTTAATATTGTTAATTATAAATTGCGGGCGAGCCGTCTCTCTTCTATGCATAGATGAATAATCGAATGGTAATGTTAAAGCTTAATAAGCTGAAAAGAGCTTATTAGATAAAAGTTTTAGTAAGTTTTTACGAACACCGGTATAAAATTTTAGATATAAAATTTACATAGAAATTTCACTGACGGAGAAACGTAAGCGCGGAGAATTTTTGTTCTTGCAATTGTGCCGAAGCCAAAGGTTACGATATATGGTTTTGTTGTGATTTTGTCAAATAGTCGTTAGTAGTCCACGCAGAATAGACAGAAAGCAGATTTGAAGTTTAAACATCGTGCTTCGACTTTAAAGCAGCGTTCCTGTAACGACAAAACAAAGACTATCATAAGCCACGGTGTAGCCTTAATCTCAGAAAGCTTTAGTAGTTCGGTGAATATTTCATGTTTTAGCGGCGATCTCGAAATTTCAAATAACGACAAAGTTATTTATACATAATCGCGTAATTTAACCGATCAAATTTTACATTTACCAAAATAAACCGGGGGAAATGGGGGGAAAAAAAAACGGGAGCACACTTAAAATTCCCGTTAAAAATCAAATACTTCGTTTTGCAAAACACATCAAGGTAAAGCTTGAGGGCATACATCGTTAAACTCATATAAATAAGGATTCTTTATTCAAATAAATGTTTCGTTTCATCAAGCTACGCCCCGAAGTTATTTTCATTTCATCCGGCCTTTATAACGATCGTAGCGTTTTAAAATCTTTAACCGATAATAACCGATAGGGCCTGTTTTAATTTAATTTTTAATCGGAACAAGCTCGAACTTTTAATAATTATTATTTTTACCGCGGCGGCGGAACAAACGGAGCAATAAATATTACGTATCTAGGAGACGTGTTATGTTTCTGAAAATGGTAGGATGCGGTCAGCAGAATAGGGGTGGTGAATAAAACGGACAATGATTTATAGGCAAACCCTAATGGCAAATAAAAATAAGTGCGGATTCCTGTTTTTAAGGAAGTTTTTCGTTGCATTATTTCGGGTTCCGGCACTTTTTGCTAGAAACTTTATTTTTTCGTGCTCGAATAAAACAAACACTTTGAAATAAAGCATTCTCCGGACGGTCCGATTTGGTCGGTAATGCGACGTTTCGGCTCGGCGAAGTATAGTCCGTTCGAATTTTATTCCGATGAACGTCACAAAGTTGGTAGATGATGTTGTTTCACACGGCAGCGGTGTCACCTCGTATTTACGGTGCGTCGTATTTTGACAATCGTCGATAAAATGTCATTTTGTTGTAATTTTTTATTGATGACGTACGTCGGAATAAAATTTGAATGATCTATAACTCGTTGTATTTTTAACGCCTTTGATAAGTTGTCTGCCGACAAAGGTTACAGCGTAAGCGAGGACCGACGAAATCGGAACATGCGGAGAACGCTTAACAAACAAACTTGTGTATATAGCTTATCTTCACGTCATCAACAAAAAGTTACTAGATTGTTTATTTACAAAATCGGTTTAAAGTTTGGAAAGTGACACATTCTATAGATGATTTTTGCGCACATATTAGATGGTATAAAGAAAAACTACAATTTATTAGAACTGTCAAAATACGAGGTACGACAGCACTGTGTGAAACGTCATCATCTAGTAACCTTGTATTGATGACGTGAATAATCATATAGGTTTGGATAAGCTATAGTCAGTAACCTTGCTTATATTACTACAAATTTCAAATAAATACGATGCTTATTAATAATAATTTTTTTATATTACAAATATACAGGGTGCACCAACTTTACAGTACCTACGTTATATAAAAGAAGCTGCTGCCCATTAACAACGAGTTCATAATCAGTTATTTACTTACTTAACGAGCAAAAGTGCGACCAATAGATAACTGGAATAATTAATGTTCGCGTTTGGTGATCAGTTGGAAAGCCCGCTGTAAAAATTATGTAGAGAGTATGTATAGAGTAGGCCCAAGCACGCTTCCCTGGGCCACTCCCGCCTTTATCGTAAATAGTTCTGTAACTTCTAAACCGTATTTGATTCGGAAATAACTTTCTTGCAAGCATGATTTCGGGATTACGTACAATATACGCGGAAGTGTGCTTGCCAAACCCGATCAAAGGCTTGGCTCGCATCTAGAAAAGCTGCCGCAGAGCAATTGTTTGTAATTCCAGTCGCGCTGCGAACTTGTTCGATGGTGCCGTGTTTTTCTCGAAATCCGAATCGATGTTCAGATATATGATTTCAATCTTTTTAGCAGCAGTTTTTTCAGTAATTTACTCTACAGTAACTTACTGCAAACAGTTTGCCACGCCAAGGACCTCGCGTTTCGGCACGACAGCGTTTGAAATGCCGTCTCTAGGCATTATGCAAATGTAATAGCTTTGTAAAATGTGGAGGAATATAACTTTTTGATATCAAGCGTTAGATTCCTCGCGGCTTTCTATAAGGAATAATCGAATTTCCAGATATTTTTCCAGGGTTTAGATCTCTGGGCGCTTCTTTCGATGAACGTACATTGCCAAATTCTTCTAAACCGACTTTTCTTTGATTTCGATGGAATGTCTTTGATTTAATCTACTCTAAAACTTCTAAACTTTGAAAGACAATAAAGTTAACCTATAAACGCTGGCCGGTTTTCTTGACATTTTGACGACAGATTCGATTTGTTTGCGAATCACTACAAACACACAGCAGATGGATTTTTAATGTTAATTCTTAGAATTTATTAACAGTCCCCCCTACAACGTACGGTAGAGTTGGTGAACCATTTTGGAATCGCCCTGTATTTACAGTAAATACCTAACGTAAATCTACATAGGTAGTTTTCTTAAATTACCCACTTCTTAATGAAAATCTTGGTAATTTCTGTTTTTATGTATTAAACAGTATTTCCGCGAACTCGTTCGGAATGCACTTCATTCATCTTAATAATAGTGGAGTAGCATTTACTTAATGGGGCTAGGATTTTCTCGTTCAATCAATCTTTGAGTTCATTTATTATAATTTTAAACAGTTTTATCTTTACTTTAGCGTGAAATTGCGTCGACTAAAGAATTATTTTTTAGATATCTTGACAACTGCGCAATTAAACGAGCGACAACTTTTGTTGATTATCTATCTACTTATCAGATTGATTGAACATTATCATTTGATTTTTTATTTGCGTTCTTGTCCATAGTAATTAAGAATCAGCTTTAATTGCACAATCCGTATTCTTTTGTCTTGCGGTGAATAATTTAAACGTGTATTTAAGAGATTAAAGGCTTAAAATGAAACTAAAAGGCTTCTTTTAAGTTCCAAATTATTTTGACAGACCTTTTGGCGGACGATTACTGGGCATGTGGTCGTTCTACATATTAACGCTTTCACGATTTTAACGGTATGTAATTAATGTTTCAAACACAAACATTTTCACTGCCATCTATCGGCTTCGCGTGCAAGTCCGCTAACACCTTCATATTAATTCAAAAATCAAAACCGCAACATGTACGTCTCCCTCTACTGTGGTTTAACATAAATCCACAGATCTTAATTTAGTTTTATCTAATATTGAATTTCTATTTTAGAAATAGTTTTACCGAATTACTTATAAATATACATTAGTTGATATTTTCCCATTTTCTTTTTTAGTTATCGCTTAATTATATAGCCATCGAGCGGATAGGCACTTTAATCTTACGTTAGGTAATAAATAAATAAACGAGTCGTAGTTAGGCGAAATTAATCAGGTAAGTATATTACTTTTTTTTTTTGATTATTTTTATCTCAATAAATCTCCCATAGCGCCGTAAAATTTTAGTAATCTACTGGCCGTTAAAGCGTAAGCCGGAAAAATTCTCAAAGGCGTCTTTAAAATTTCTTTGAAGTAGAATTTTCCGTATTCCTTGTAAAAAGTTACAAAATACAGAAACACCTTAAAATTAGATAAAACACAAATGTAGCGTAGTAAAGTCAACGAAGTCTGAGGATCTGATAATGCCGAAGCGCTTTCATCCTTAGCTAGATTGTTCATGTAGATAGAGCAGGTAGCGACGAGGTACTTCAAAATCAAATCATTCGCTTGGCGGACATCAAGATGCATAAAATGTATCAAAGCGAGCAAGTTAAGGACACACATCATTAGCTTAATTAACTTACTTCGATTTCGGCAGCGTCCCGAAGGAACTTTCATAAAATATGTCTGAATACAGTAATTCTGTCGAAGCGCCCTTTAAAATATTATTGCTTGTTTTAGGCCCTGATGATTTCTTGATGCTTTTTTGAGTACGCAATTTTTGTCTAGATATCTAATGTTTCATAACCGGCAGTTATAAATCACTCCTTTCGTAATTTGCTTTCCCCGACGATGAAACCTTTATTGCTCCATTTTTTTTGTATCAATACCAACGTTAAAGACCAACTTGCCTCTTTCTCTTTCTCTCTCTGCAAACAAAATTTAATAAACAAAGTTGTGAAATAAAACTAAATTCTCGAGGGGAAACGTTGAAAACTGAAACAAAATCAACGTCAGCTGTAGCAAACTTTCAAATCAGCCGTTGTTATTGAACCTATCCTCACTTCGACGGATGCTGCACAAAAACAAACGGAAGACACATCGGTAAACTTTTTCTTCTGACTCTTGACAAGTCCTGATAAGTACCGGTCGGGGGATGAGAAGCGATACGATGCGAATCTACGCCCCGTCGTTTTACAACGTTTCTTGCTTCTTGAGGAAAGATTCAATGCATACGAAAATAATCACAGTTCGAGCTGAATTATATTTCATTCGAATCGATTTATTACGCCGCCGATATAAACTTTTTATTTTCGTCGTAAATTCCCTCGGTTATTTAACATGATTTTTTTTTGTATCCAGCCAATGTATGGTCGTATAAATTTTGTTCTTTGTTTATGCTAACCGGATTTTACCGTGCGTCGCGTCGATACTACAAAATTACCGAAGTGTTTTTAAACAAGTTGGATTCATCTACCTTCAAACAATAATTTTGTTTTATTAAAATTAAATTATAAAAGCTTTTTAATTTATGTCTTACTCGTAATAATTATACAGGATGGATTTAAAAAATCTTTATGACAGCCCCTGGCATTTCGTCGTTAAAGCGACAATATCTTCAGAACGTATAGTGACATATATTTTTGATTCTAAATATGACAGGGAATCCAAAAATGCAAAAATATACAAGGTGTTCTATTTAAAAAAAAAACAACACAAGTTTGGGTTGGCATATTTTCGCGAAACGCCCTGTACGTACCTAAATATTTTTAAAATGTAGGTCCGTTGATCGTGCATTACCATACCAAAATTGGTTTTGATGTCTCTAATAGTTAAGGAGCAATCCTCCGTCCACACAGTAAACACCGACCCTGTATAAAATTTAAATAAAACAAAAAAAAACGTCTGCTTATATTTACAAAGATTATTATTCATTATTTATTTATTTTAAATACTCTAAAATACTCTATTCTACAGGGTGTTCCTAAATAAACTGAACGTATTAGGGGACCGGAAAGTACACCGGACCACTTTCTTACATTAAATTCAAACGAATAAATTTTTAATAAGTCTTTTTAATCAATAATATAATCACCCTCGTTATCAACAACCTTTTGCCATCTAGTGTGCAAATTTTCAATCCCGGGCCGATAAAAATCGGTAAAATCGATAAAAATCGGTTTTTGAGTAAAATATCTCGAGATGGCATTTTGGACATCATCCAAATTTTTTGCTACTAAGAAAATGTTGTAGGGATCGGAATAAATGGAAATCCGAGGGTGCGATATCGGGCGAGTATGGTGGGTGAGGCAGTACCTCCTACCCCAATTCATGATTTTTTTCCAGTGTTCGCCTTGCACGGTGCGGTCTTGCATTGTCGTGTTGCAGAATGACGACGCCTTTCTGTTGACAATCGCCGGATTCTTTTCGATTAAAGATTGGTTCGCTCGATCCAATTATTCACAATAAACGTCTGCATTAACAGTTTGTCCAGGTTTCGGCACTTCAAAGTGAACAATTCCGCGAATACTCCACCAAACACACAGAAGCGCCTTTTTGGGATGTAAACCCGGCTTCGCAGTACTTCGTGGTGATTCATTTGGAGAGAGCCGCTGCCTTTTGCGTTTTGGATTATCATATAGGACCCATTTTTCGTCTCCAGTGATCGAACGATCAAAAAACGGTTCTGTGTGGTGCCGTTGAAGCAATACGTTGCATGTGATGGATCGGTTGGCGGCTTTGTTCTCTTCGGACAGATTATGGGGGACCCACACACCTGTTCTGCTTATTTTTCCAATCTGCTGTAAATGTTCCTGGATGGTCGACCAAGGTTGGTTAAGGGTGTTTGACGGTTCCTCGATTGTTTGACATGGATTTGCTTCCACTTCTGCCCTTAGCATGTCGTTGTCTAATGTTGTTGGTCTTCCTGATCGATAGAAGTCAGAGATCAAAATTATCGGATCTGAACTTGGAAAACCATCTTTGGCATTTACGAACGTCTAATGCACTTGGATAAACATCGCAAATGTTTTTGGTCGCAACTGTTGCGTTACTACCCTTGCGAAACTCAAAAAGCATACAATGCCGGATGCAAAAAAAAAGTTAATATTGAATTATTTAAAAGTGAACAAGTCGCAATAACCTTAAAATGACTTTCGAGATACACAATGAGCTGACAAATGACAATCAAATATCGACATGCGCAGAAACGACATTACTTTCCGGTCCCCCTAATATTTTACGAACGTATTCTTTACGTTTAAATAAAATGAAAGGTTTAGATCAATAGAACGTTTCTTGTTTTGAAGCAAACCATTCAGAGACCCAATTTTTCACTTCTTCGCACGTTTTGAAGTGCTGCTCAGAAAGTGCGTGTGCCATCGATCGCAACAAGTGGTAATCTGAAGGAACAAGGTCTGGTGTGAATACAGCGAATGAGTTAATACTTCCCAGGCAAGATGTTTTAAGGTGTCTTTAACTGGTTTTGAAGTGTGCGTTGTCATGAAGTAAGATCACTTTGCCGTGTCTTCTGGCCCATTCTGGTCGTTTAACGATCAAAGCGTAGTTCAAATTGACTATCTGTTGTCAGTAACGTGCACTATTAGCGGTTTCGCCTGGTTTTAGAAACTCATAATACACCAAACTTTCCCGCAAATACTCTTTTTTTGCACGAAATTCTTTTTAAGCGTGAAAATGTCTACGATGTAAACTCTTTCCAGAAAATTTGACATACGAAGTTTTGAAGCTTGTTGTTAATACAACTATATAGCATACGTATCAAATCGCATATATATTAAAATATGTGTAACACCTTCTATTAAAAAAATTCGTATTATTAACCGGTACACTTACTATTCAAATTAGAAAGTCATCAGAAAAACGGGTCGTTATCGGTGTCCTAGACTGTACGTTACGTGCAAATAAATGCAAAATCTAAAATACGTTTTTACTTACACCGATCATACATAATTTAAATAGAGCGGAAAACATATTTCCACCTACCTAAATTTAAGATCTTTAAATCTTATACATTTAAACAGATATTGTCAATGTCAATTCATCCAATAAAATCACTTTTTCGATACAAATTCCGCAAAGTTAAGTGAAATCCTGTAAAAGTCTCGACTTTGGAGCAAATCCTAAAATGCGTGCACGTTTGACAGCTGCTCTATCAGAAAGTATATCCTCTTGGGGAATTAAACATGGGGGCCCGCTTTCCACTTAGCTTTCGCGACAATAGCACTGCCACGCGGTTAAAATATTGAACGTAACTTCGGCCGCAACTATGCAACTTTCAGATTTGCGATCTCTACCCGCGGATTTTTATTATAATTTAAATTTTTTCGCACTTCCCGAGTCGGAGGATAAAAAGGTTTTTATGGGTAATTTGGAGATTAAATACAAGATGTTTTAACGAAAGGGCGCCTGGAACTGAACGTAAAGTAGGCATTACATTATTGTATGCAAATGCTGGCGCAACGATAACAAGTTTCTTTAGATGGAGTGTCATGTGTGTTTTATGATGGGTGCCCACGGCTACCGACTACGGTGCGCACGTTGTACGTTATCAGACAAAGCATGGACGCAAATACAACACTGCCTACGTTCGTTTTCGAGACAACTATCACAAGCATTTTATCACCGCTTTCCTCGGGGAACTCGAAATGTTTCGGTCGCGGAATTTTATTGTAAAAAGTGTTGCGCAAACTAAATATGTATGTAAATAAGATTTTTTTTGCGCGCGCGCACGCAAATATTTTAATGCATCACCGTATGAAATCCGGATGTCGCCGTTTTCTTCGAAAGGCGTTTAATATTCTCGAGAGGAACCTAATTATCTTTCTAAGACTTTTTGCATTTTTAGCGAATTTTCATAGAAAATCGAGCTATTGCAGCCTGTCTGATGACGGGACCCGGACGTGCCCTTTTGGATTTTCTCCGATCTCGAACTTCAGATCACGAAAATATAGGTCATTCGTTTTGGACCGGTCATATATATAATCAATTTCTCGTGGACACGATTCCGGTCGCAATTTTGATCGTAGAAGACTGAAATTTGGACGGCGTATTGTCTTTACGAAAACGAAGGACGAGTTCATTAACCAGCCAAATCGACCGACCCATTTCAAAATGGCGGTCGTTCAACACTAAAAAAAATCTAATCTCCGTTATTATTAATCAGATCGGTAATGTAAAATATGTTTTGAAATTGGCATAAAATTCTCTACCGATCATATTTTTTTATAATTTTCTATAGGACGTACCGTTTTCGAGATAATCGAAGAAAATTGTATGTGTGCACGAATCAATTTCTTGTGGACACGATTTTGATGGTAGGAAGTTGAAATTTGGACGGCGTATTGTCTTTACGAAAACAAAGGACGAGTTCGTTAACCAGCCAAATAGACCGACCCATTTCAAAATGGCGGCCGTTCAAACATTAAAAAAATCTAATCTCCGTTATTATTAATCAGATCGGTAATATAAAATATGTTTTGAAATCGGCATAAAATTCTCTATCGATCATGTTTTTTTATAATTTTTTATAGGACGTACCGTTTTCGAGATAATCAAAGAAAATTGTATGTGTGCACGAATCAATTTCTTGTGGACACGATTTTGATGGTTGAAGGTTGAAATTTGGACGGCGTATTGTCTTTACGAAAACGAAGGACGAGTTCGTTAACCAGTCAAATCGACCGACCCGTTTCAAAATGGCGGCCGTTCAATTATTTAAAAAAATCTAATCTCCGTTATTATTAATCACATCGGTAATGTAAAATATGTTTTGAAATTGGCATAAAATTCTCTACCGATCATGTTCTTTTATAATTTTCTATAGGACGTACCGTTTTCGAGATAATCGAAGAAAATTGTATGTGTGCACGAATCAATTTCTTGTGGACACGATTTTGATGGTAGGAAGTTGAAATTTGGACGGCGTATTGTCTTTACGAAAACGAAGGACGAGTTCGTTAACCAGTCAAATCGACCGACCCGTTTCAAAATGGCGGCCGTTCAATTATTAAAAAAAATCGAATCTCCGTTATTATTAATCAGATCGGTAATATAAAATATGTTTTGAAATGGGCATAAAATTCTCTACCGATCATGTTTTTTTATAATTTTTTATAGGACGTACCGTTTTCGAGATAATCGAAGAAAATTGTATGTGTGCACGAATCAATTTCTTGTGGACACGATTTTGATGGTTGAAGGTTGAAATTTGGACGGCGTATTGTCTTTACGAAAACGAAGGACGAGTTCGTTAACCAGTCAAATCGACCGACCCGTTTCAAAATGGCGGCCGTTCAATTATTTAAAAAAATCTAATCTCCGTTATTATTAATCACATCGGTAATGTAAAATATGTTTTGAAATTGGCATAAAATTCTCTACCGATCATGTTCTTTTATAATTTTCTATAGGACGTACCGTTTTCGAGATAATCGAAGAAAATTGTATGTGTGCACGAATCAATTTCTTGTGGACACGATTTTGATGGTAGGAGGTTGAAATTTGGACGGCGTATTGTCTTTACGAAAACGAAGGACGAGTTCGTTAACCAGTCAAATCGACCGACCCGTTTCAAAATGGCGGCCGTTCAATTATTAAAAAAAATCGAATCTCCGTTATTATTAATCAGATCGGTAATATAAAATATGTTTTGAAATGGGCATAAAATTCTCTACCGATCATGTTTTTTTATAATTTTTTATAGGACGTACCGTTTTCGAGATAATCGAAGAAAATTGTATGTGTGCACGAATCAATTTCTTGTGGACACGATTTTGTTGGTAGGAGGTTGAAATTTGGACGGCGTATTGTCTTTACGAAAACGAAGGACGAGTTCGTTAACCAGTCAAATCGACCGACCCGTTTCAAAATGGCGGCCGTTCAATTATTTTAAAAAATCTAATCTCCGTTATTATTAATCACATCGGTAATGTAAAATATGTTTTGAAATTGGCATAAAATTCTCTACCGATCATGTTTTTTTATAATTTTCTATAGGACGTACCGTTTTCGAGATAATCGAAGAAAATTGTATGTGTGCACGAATCAATTTCTTGTGGACACGATTTTGATGGTAGGAGGTTGAAATTTGGACGGCGTATTGTCTTTCCGAAAACGAAGGGCGTGTTCGTTAACCATCCGGCTGGAGTGCGCCGTTACGAAATGGCGGCCGTTCAAAAAATAAAATTAAAAAAATTTTAATCTCCGTTATTAATCAACGGATCGGTAATGTGAAATAAAAATAATGTGAAATTAAATATTATTTTTCAAAAAAATGTATTTCTCTCGAGGAGACATTTTAAAAAAGGAGTTTTGCGACACCATTCGTGAAAATTCGGTGCCGCGGCTTGCGCGCGGTCGGATCTTAGAAATCGACTCGATTTAATAATAAGTGTATCAAAGGCAAATATGAAACGTTTCCTTGAACTGCGAACTAATGAAATGTAAAAGAAGCGATTTATTTCTATTAAAAAAAAAAACCCACAATGTAGGCCGTATCACTGTTATACCAAGAAATGCGAATAAAAGCTGTGTATTATATAGAAAAAGTTCTTTGGAAACTTTTCTAAATGACGTAAGTTGCAGAGACACCTAAGCCATTTCCTTTGACTTCCAAATGAGCTCCTTGCATGCTCTAACGTTGTGAAAGCGACTAATTTCATACTATACAATTTAGAAAATAAAAGAAATAAATTCGAAGAACAGACCGCCGAGGAAAATGAAATAGGTTCATGAAAATTTGTCGTTCGACGACTATTCTCCTTAAAAAAAATCTAAATTAAATTGTAAGAATCAACATCATTAAAACCGGCCCCGTCCGTTTAAAGGGAAAATAAAAACGACGACCATTAAAATAATGTTGTCGCATGCAAAATAAATTTCGATTTTTTTTTTGTATAATGTTTGCGAGACCGGCTCGTCCAATTATTGAACATTCGTCCAACGCGATATTTTCACGGACTTTTTCTCTTATAATACACGTCTACGATTTTCGTGACCTTAATTTCTGCACGACTAAATGAAATTCATTAAATAAGAAATCCCATTTTCTGCTATACGTGCGCGGGCACAAATTTCTAAAATTAGTTATCAAAACCGTTTTATCTATAGCGAAATACATACGAACAATTTTATTTGATACATAAATCGACGTCGCGTCGCTTCGCGTCGCGTCTGCGGGCGGTTAACTACAATTTAGTGCGTTAGAATAAAATGCGCTCATCGTATGATTGCTTTTTGAGAGAGCGCGCGTCTAAAGCAAATTTATATAATTGCGAGATAATTATGCGAGCGGTAGAAAATGAAAATGGTACGCTGCTGATTCATAATGTCCCTAGATTATTCAAGCATCCAAGTGCCATTATTTCTCGTACAATGTAACGGGCGAGACTCAGCAGGACTCGGCAGAAGCTTATCTACGTAGATGATTGTAACTCTGCCCCGGAGCCAATCAAAATACATCGCAGATTTTTAATTTACCTCGAAAATGAAAGTTTTCTTTGAAATGCGACAAAACAGAGTTTCCATGGTAACCGACGGAAGTCGTATCGGACCAGAATTCAACGGCATGTCCTGCAATACTGCATAATGCGGTATCAGATTTCCGTACAACATAAAACACTTCACGATAAACAATAAGAGGTGCCTTTTGTCTCGCGCTATCACCCTCCATCGACCAATCAGCATTCTCGAATCGAGGGGTTCTTTCGGACTTGCAGTGTCAGCTATCTGAGTTTACCATTGTCCTATCGCGTTTCCCTATTAAAATTATAAATTTGGCTGACTGCGGCTTTAGATATTAATGCTTATAGAACCTCTTTAGTGACGGCCACGTTATCAACCCTTATATAGTTCGAGCCTGCGGCATTGTCTATTCGGTATTCAATAGTTTACGATTTGAATATACGTTCACATCTTTACGTAGTACCACTAAAATAATAGATAGTATTAAAATTAATTACTTATTACGGGAAAAAAATTTACAATTAAATTTTTTAATTCAAAAACCAAATTAAAATTTAAAAAAAAATTATTGCAACCCAATGTCTTAAGCATTTTAAGCATCTCTTACGATATAATTTTTAAAACCGTTAATAATTGAAATTCGTTTTAACAAGTTAAAAACATACAGGGTGGGTGTTTACCGTGTAAACGGAGAATTGCTCCTTAACTATTAGAGACATCAAAACCAATTTTGGTGTGATAATACGCGGTCGACGGACCTACATTTTAAAAATATTTAGGTACATACACGGTGTTTCACAAAAATATGCCAACACAAAATTGTGTTGTTTTTTTTTAATAGAACACCTTGTATTATACATTTTTGCATTTTTGGATTCCCCGTCACATTTAAAATCAAAAATGTATAAAATCGTATATCTCTATAATTAACCGTTCCGAAGATATTGTCACTTTAATGACGAAATATAATCAACTTTGGAGTCGCGATTTTTTAAATCCGTTTGTACTACCGACTATTGATAATAGTCGACTTACAACATTTTTCGAAAAAGCGCAAAACTACACAGAATAACTAATTTACGCGAAATGTAATTTTGCTCAGTTTTTGTCAAACGTAACACCGTGTATATTTTTTCATATTTGGATTCCACGTAAAATTTAGATATTAAATGATAATAGGTTTCGTAGCCATAAAACGCAAATCGCTTTCACGCGAAAATGTTGAAATACAGAAGAACAAATGGAACAAAAACCAGAGCAACAACGACAAAAAGCGAACAGCAATAAATTCATAAACTGATAGGAATAATTTATAAACGTCTGTTGATTTCATCCTTTGGGGCTACGTTAAAGGAAAAGTTTACCAACATCCGACCCACCGCAAGCGAAGACATGAAAAATAGAATTAGAGCCGCGTTTCAATCCGTTTCGTCTCAAATATCTGAAAACTTTCGTTTTCGGAACGAATTGCAGATTGTTTAATTCGAATTTCTGGTTTTCTTCGTTCATGTTTACTTGTTCGATTTATTTTTTAGGTTTATAGAATTGTTTTATTGTTTAAAAACAGATTTGTTACCGATTGTTTTTTTTCAATCACCCTGTATATCAAGTTGTTTAAGCTTTCAAGTAAAACCGGCATACCTATTTTTAAAAAGTTTTCCGTCTTCGAGCCCTAGAAGCAAAAATAAATTTTACGGAAAGTTAGGAGGGATCCTTAAAAATTTAAACAAGTTGTTAAATAGTAGATTTAGGTACCCCTAAATCTTTATAATCTGTATTTTTACAAATATGTTACATCTGCTGATTGTGAGTTTCGAATACAGCGCAAACGCCCTTTTTCGTCTATTTTTGTAATCGAAATAGAAAATTTTATTTTCCTGCTTTATAAGATTGATACAAGCCTTGACATTTAAAATTGGATACTAAAAGTACTACAATTTCGTGGCTGTCACCTGATATTATGTCACTTACGGACTAAAAATCTATACGATTATACTATATACTATATAAGTAAGTACAAGAAGGTTTCTTATTTTTTACTAAAACTATTTGATGTAAAAATATGTTTATCCACAATCAGTAATGTTTTTAACTCTTTGTCGCCTTAAAGGATCGTAGTGGCAAGTAAAAGGGTAACGCGATTCAATTCAAATTAATGAAATAATTAACTATCGAATCTTGCATAAAAAAAAACATGGACATTTCGGCACATGCTCACTTATTAGACGGAGAGACATGAAGGTACACTTCTCACAGAAAAATTCGGGACAGTAGAAGGAGAGAGTTTTAAAAATGTTATGTTGTGAATCGGGTTTTAAATAAACTGTTTGTAAAAGGTTGAAATAGCCTTGTGCATTTTAAGACGAGCCCCACCTTCCAGTAAGTTAACAAACTTCAATGTAAATCAAATGACAATCCACAGTTCGCTCTTTTTTATGTTTTAAAATAATTTTTTTATGATGTTTGGTATCAAAATCATCAGCACAAAAATGAAAGCATCCCAAATCGACGAAATTATCGTAAGATGTCAAAATTATATCAAATATATGACATTTACTAATCCGTAGTAAAAGAATAGAAAAAGGTTACAAAGAGAAAATGTATTGAATTTACGGGTTCTACTTGTTGTTAGACGAGAACGTAACAGGCAAACTTCACCCAACAAAGTTGCGAATTATGATTTTTGGCATTTCTTTACTTATTTCTCTAAAGTTAATTTAGAATGTGATCGTTATGAAAACAACTATGATTTCGATAATATTACTATTTATTATATCCTCGATATTATGATGCTTTTTTAAATATTTTTCTACAATAATGTCAATGTATTGAATTATATATTGATTTCCTTCCTCTACAATTATAATTACTGATGAAGTCTAAAAATACATTTCAAATATTTATTTCCAGTGACAGATGTGTCCAGTATATCTGTCGATACTCCATTACCGCTCTCGTCTAGAACCTGTATATTTCATCCATTGTTCTTGTTTGTAACCCTGTTTGATTATTAAATGTAATATTTTTGATATAATTTTGACGTCTTACGATAATTTCGTCGCTGTGGGATAATTTCTTTTTTTTGTACTGATGATTTCAATTCCAAATATCATAACAAACAATTATTATAAAACATAAAACATGCGAAATGTTGATTTGGAAAACGATGGAAACAATTAATTTATATATAATATATTAATTCGGCCAAGAAATTGTATCTTTATTACTTTACTACACACGAAGAATGATTATATACCTACTTACATAATTACTTTATTTATCGTTTCTTGTGCTTGAATATAAGGTTCGTAGGTTGAATAACACATATAGTAATTAAGGATAATTCCCGGAAGGAATCTGCCAAACATTAGGGGCACGTTTCTTAAGTAATTTTAAGCAAAAAAAGTTGTTTCAACATAAGTCCGATTCGGAAAAGTTATCAGAGTTATGGGTTGTTAAAAAAAAGTCAACATAAAAAATCAAAAATGTAATTTATTAAGTTTAATTGAAGAAGTCTAACAAGACGAAATAGTTTTGCAACTTGCTATTTGCTTCAAGATCAAGACAAAAAATATAATCTTAATCTTTTAGATCTCTAACTAATAAACATTATTTACATACAAACATAATAAATGCACCGTATAGGTTATATTTTAGTAATGGGTATGTCCGCCACCATTTTGAATAGCTTCCGCTAAACGTTTAGGAACAGAACGCACAAGTCGACGAAGATAATCGTCCTGTAAGTTTTCCCAAGCATTCTCTATAGCTTCTACTAGGTCTGCTCTATTTCGAGGCCGAAAGAACTGACCATCTTCGCGTCTACCGTATATATCTCTTACTAAACAAGCCCACACATTTTCCATTATATTAAAGTCGGGACTCTTGGCTGGCCATGGTAGAACATTTACGTTGTTGTTCCTAAACCATTGCTGAACTATCCTAGCCGTGTGAATAGAAGAATTGTCCTAATAAATGCCAAAGAAACAAGAAGTCAGTCGACAATCAGGAAATTGTAATAACAATTAAGAAAATAAATTAACAAAAAGGTTGAATTAACCTATTGTCAAAAAAACTAACCTGTTGAAAAATGTAGCTGTTGTCTGGATATAAATTTTCAACCGATGGTTTCATAACATATTCCATAATGTTTATATAATGTGCAGCGTTAAGTTTCTGTTCAATTACCCAGCATATTCCCGGACCTTGATAACTTACCCACCCCATACATTCACAGAAAAACGCCCGCTTCGGGCACGGTTGCTAATGAATTGCTGGTTGTATCTAGTGTTTGGTGATCGGTAGACTCTCACCGGACCATCTGAACAACTTTGGAAAACCTTCTCGTCGCTAAAATTACATTATCCCAAAACTCAGGCAGCTGATTCATGTATCGTTGGGCGAAATTGAAACGTCTTCGGCGGTTCTCCTCACTAAGAACCTCTTTTTTGGCTGCCACGTAGTTCTGTATATTATGAATTTGAAGCCTGTCCCTTGCGGTGGCTAAACTAGCTGGAAAAGCTGATTGTCTGACGGTTTCTTGCAAAGTTGCGAATGGATTTTGAATTATATAATTTACAAGAGCACTATCTTGTAATTGATTTGAGGCTCTTGGGGCACCACTTCCAAGACGTCTATCTGTTGTGTGCTCCGTATTCCATTTAATTTTTAAACGTCCTACTGTCGACTTTGATACGTTCACTATTGCTGCAATTTCCCTTACCGAATAACCTCGTTCTAAATAAGATATTATTCGATGTTTCGCTGTTAAATCTGGATGCGGCATTATAAATACATACACGTAATACCGTAAAAATCGAACTAACAAATAGGGAGCTTTTGCACATTTATGCTAAATGTTCCGCTAACGCTAAAGTCATGTGATTAAGATTCCAATGTATAGTTTTGCACGACCATTGCGTTAACGTCAAATTTAGGTTTGACGTTTTGCACAAATATAACCTTAAACTATAAGATACCTGATGGTATGTTATAGTTTAAGGTTATGTTTGTGTGAAAACGTCAAACCTAAATTGATAACCGGGTTACTTGATTACGACTTTGAGATAATTTTCTACTTTATCTTCGAAAGAATATTATTGTTGTCAATAAAAAATGTTATACTAAGTCAAATGGGGCGTAGAATCCACTTATGCGAATCCTTTTTAAGTTTCAACAAGAAAATGTTAAAAATATAAAATATGATTGTTTCATCAATTGTTCCCGCGATTGAGGTCACTTGAAACAGGCTATGTAAAGGTACACAAATATCAAATTAAGTTTATTGCGGGGTTTCTTGGAACAAAAGTAACATTTTAAAAATGTGTGGTTTTAAAAATTCACAATATAGGTATAAAATATACAAAGATAAACAGAAACATGACTAATAAATAAAATGAAATTATTAAAAACTAAATCTTCTTTTGGATATTTTGATTTCTATTTTCCTTGGCACAGTATTAAATGCTATTTCACTAATATCTTCAATTTGCGGAAAGACGAACATAGTTTCAGCTTTCGATGATTTTCGCATGAAGCTACAAGCAATCTGATCGCCGTCTATAGATGTAACTTTTCCAACATATTCTTTAATATTTCCTTTCAGTGTTTCAAATTTTACTAGAATTAAATTCTACACATTTACATATACATATATACTTATATACATACACATATACATTTCTATGTTCTAGCTCTCCTTGTGAATTATTTTCAAAATCTTCTTCGGAAGTCAAAGTTTTGTAATTTTTATTTTCTGCATCATCTCATAATAATTCAGATTCCAAGTTGGATGTTGATTGTTCTGAAGAGGTGAAAATCTTCAAAGGGTTCACCCCACAATTTCCGCAGAAGCATTATATCATCCATAATAGAGAAACGAAGCCGCGACTTTCCGGGTGTCGCCATCGGAAGGTCGACTACTTCCAATCTAACTTTTAACTACACTTGAATAGTTTTAGAGGTTATCATTTTACTATGTCAAACACAATTTTACTGACGTCTTTCGTAGGGCGCCACCACAACTATAATGCAAGTGCCAATGCCAAATTGCAAAATACCTACATTTTAGTTCCCTTAAACCGCCCGTTATTCACCTCACGATAGCGTGCTACCGTATCCAATAACGGGGATTGTGTTTGGACACAGACCAGAAATACAACGAAGGAAATACTGTGCAAGAAATAACAATTGAAACTAGTGTTGTGATAATTTTCAGTAGAGATTATTTCATGCTGTCTCCGTTATGGTGCCTTCCCACGGTCCATAGTGGCGCGGGACGTTCCACTAAAGCAAATGCCACGCGAGCCCGTGCCAATATGCCGTGTGAAGCAGACGGCCCGAAGTTATGTATACACACCCATGATAGTCCATCCGATCCGCGAACGAGCTTTAACGTATTTAATATTATACAGACGCATGTTTTCTTTGTTTCGTTCCGATCTTTATAAATTTTTAACTTTAAATTTTATTTTTAATTGTATCCCATATTAGCAGCCTTGCCTCACCTAACAATATTAGCTGCTTATTAGCAATAGTATTGCACTCGCCATGATAAAAACGCTGATAAAAACAAAAATAAAAAGTGACTGCCGGATGACCGACGCCGGCTATGTGTAAAAGTGTCAATTGATTCTATTTCCAACAACTAATGTCGGCGCCGAGTAAACGGTTCCGACAGCCGGACTTATTGTTAGCTGTAGAGGACCCGGCGACTTTGACCATGTCACAGGTAGCCGGCTGCCGGATAAGAGGCGGCGTCTAAACGATAGCAGGTTGCTACGCTACGCTTTCACACATACCCGGCTTTCCGCAGCGGAAAGCGTAGCGTGCAGCCTGCTATCCTGTAGACGCCGTCTTTTATCCGGCAGCCGGCTACCTGTGAAATGGGTCTTAGTAGGATTACTTTTACAATTCTCAATTTTAAGAAGAAGATTGTTCTATGTGACAGTTTAGTACAGAATAAAAATATTATATATGCTTTATCGGAAGTAACTGGAATATGTTAGGCTATGCTTTAAGTTACCCTCATCGGAGTTTGATAGGGTTGTTAATTTAAATATACCTAGTAATTTACAGGATTAGTAATGTTCCACGACCCCGTTCCATTGATCTTAAAATGTTAAAATTTTGAAGCTGTTTATCTACCGCTTCATCAATCCATTGATTAATATTTATTGTAATATAGGTAGAATTACAAAATACATGTGGCCGATGAAGTGGTATGAAAATATGTATATATATATATATATATATATATATATATATTTTTAAGCAATTGTATTTACAAGTTGGAAGTTCTATTGCTGAATATTTCGTTCTGCAACTTTTATTTATTGTTAACAATATATAGTTTTAGAAGTTGTTAGGTATTATTTTATAATAGTAGTATTGTAATGTGCAGGCCAAAGGCTAACTATAATAATAGTTTGTTGTGAAGATTAGTTATTCTATTCAATTAACAAATTACTTGAAATAAATAATTATTTTTATCGGTATAACAATTGGTATTGTTTTTAAAACAGTGAGTATAAGTCGATATCATTTTTTTGTGTAAGCAACCATTCTTTTATATAAATCTACATGTTATCGGTCGTATATTACGCCGATCAATAAATTTTAAAGTTACAGAAAGCGTAAACTAAACCTGCCTACCAATTGCTTCTAAAGTATTTTGTTCTATTAGTATCGGAAATCACACAGAGATGTCCACTTTGTAGGTAACATTGATGATTTATAGCTCCCTTTTAAACATACAAGCATTTTACTTAAAACCCAATTCACAACCAAACATTTTTAAAATTCTATCCTTCAACTGTCCCGAATTTTTCTGTGAGAAGTGTACGTCCACATATGATGAGCCGAGCACCAACGAACCGCTCGCGATCCGCTCGTTGCGTTTATTTCAACGAGCAAGAAACGAGGGCGTTGTTTCAGTTCCGTTTGGACTTTTTTCGAGTTCATGTCTCGTGTGCCAGCACAGTTAGGGCCATGTCTGACGTGGAAACTGCGTGCAGGCCTCTCCCGTTTTTCTTCGTCAATTGTCGCGATTTCGATCCTTTTAAAAATAATTACGATCTTTTGGATCCCACAAAATACTATCAAGTTGTTTAAGCTTTCAAGTAAAACCGGCATACCTATTTTTAAAAAGTTTTCCGTCTTCGAGCCCTAGAAGCAAAAATAAATTTTACGGAAAGTTAGGAGGGATCCCTAAAAATTTAAACAAGTTGTTAAATAGTAGATTTAGGTAGTCCTAAATCTTTATAATCTGTATTTTTACAAATATGTTACATCTGCTGATTGTGAGTTTCGAATACAGCGCAAACGCCCTTTTTCGTCTATTTTTGTAATCGAAATAGAAAATTTTATTTTCCTGCTTTATAAGATTGATACAAGCCTTGACATTTAAAATTGGATACTAAAAGTACTACAATTTCGTGACTGTCACCTGATATTATGTCACTTACGGACTAAAAATCTATACGATTATACTATATACTATATAAGTAAGTACAAGAAGGTTTCTTATTTTTTACTAAAACTATTTGATGTAAAAATATGTTTATCCACAATCAGTAATGTTTTTAACTCTTTGTCGCCTTAAAGGATCGTAGCGGCAAGTAAAAGGGTAACGCGGTTCAATTCAAATTAATGAAATAATTAACTATCGAATCTTGCATAAAAAAAACATGGACATTTCGGCACATGCTCACTTATTAGACGGAGAGACATTAAGGTACACTTCTCACAGAAAAATTCGGGACAGTAGAAGGAGAGAGTTTTAAAAATGTTATGTTGTGAATCGGGTTTTAAATAAACTGTTTGTAAAAGGTTGAAATAGCCTTGTGCATTTTAAGACGAGCCCCACCTTCCAGTAAGTTAACAAACTTCAATGTAAATCAAATGACAATCCACAGTTCGCTCTTTTTTATGTTTTAAAATAATTTTTTTATATGATGTTTGGTATCAAAATCATCAGCACAAAAAAAGAAAGCATCCCAAATCGACGAAATTATCGTAAGATGTCAAAATTATATCAAATATATGACATTTACTAATCCGTAGTAAAAGAATAGAAAAAGGTTACAAAGAGAAAATGTATTGAATTTACGGGTTCTACTTGTTGTTAGACGAGAACGTAACAGGCAAACTTCACCCAACAAAGTTGCGAATTATGATTTTTGGCATTTCTTTACTTATTTCTCTAAAGTTAATTTAGAATGTGATCGTTATGAAAACAACTATGATTTCGATAATATTACTATTTATTATATCCTCGATATTATGATGCTTTTTTAAATATTTTTCTACAATAATGTCAATGTATTGAATTATATATTGATTTCCTTCCTCTACAATTATAATTACTGATGAAGTCTAAAAATACATTTCAAATATTTATTTCCAGTGACAGATGTGTCCAGTATATCTGTCGATACTCCATTACCGCTCTCGTCTAGAACCTGTATATTTCATCCATTGTTCTTGTTTGTAACCCTGTTTGATTATTAAATGTAATATTTTTGATATAATTTTGACGTCTTACGATAATTTCGTCGCTGTGGGATAATTTCTTTTTTTTGTACTGATGATTTCAATTCCAAATATCATAACAAACAATTATTATAAAACATAAAACATGCGAAATGTTGATTTGGAAAACGATGGAAACAATTAATTTATATATAATATATTAATTCGGCCAAGAAATTGTATCTTTATTACTTTACTACACACGAAGAATGATTATATACCTACTTACATAATTACTTTATTTATCGTTTCTTGTGCTTGAATATAAGGTTCGTAGGTTGAATAACACATATAGTAATTAAGGATAATTCCCGGAAGGAATCTGCCAAACATTAGGGGCACGTTTCTTAAGTAATTTTAAGCAAAAAAAGTTGTTTCAACATAAGTCCGATTCGGAAAAGTTATCAGAGTTATGGGTTGTTAAAAAAAAGTCAACATAAAAAATCAAAAATGTAATTTATTAAGTTTAATTGAAGAAGTCTAACAAGACGAAATAGTTTTGCAACTTGCTATTTGCTTCAAGATCAAGACAAAAAATATAATCTTAATCTTTTAGATCTCTAACTAATAAACATTATTTACATACAAACATAATAAATGCACCGTATAGGTTATATTTTAGTAATGGGTATGTCCGCCACCATTTTGAATAGCTTCCGCTAAACGTTTAGGAACAGAACGCACAAGTCGACGAAGATAATCGTCCTGTAAGTTTTCCCAAGCATTCTCTATAGCTTCTACTAGGTCTGCTCTATTTCGAGGCCGAAAGAACTGACCATCTTCGCGTCTACCGTATATATCTCTTACTAAACAAGCCCACACATTTTCCATTATATTAAAGTCGGGACTCTTGGCTGGCCATGGTAGAACATTTACGTTGTTGTTCCTAAACCATTGCTGAACTATCCTAGCCGTGTGAATAGAAGAATTGTCCTAATAAATGCCAAAGAAACAAGAAGTCAGTCGACAATCAGGAAATTGTAATAACAATTAAGAAAATAAATTAACAAAAAAGGTTGAATTAACCTATTGTCAAAAAAAACTAACCTGTTGAAAAATGTAGCTGTTGTCTGGATATAAATTTTCAACCGATGGTTTCATAACATATTCCATAATGTTTATATAATGTGCAGCGTTAAGTTTCTGTTCAATTACCCAGCATATTCCCGGACCTTGATAACTTACCCACCCCCATACATTCACAGAAAAACGCCCGCTTCGGGCACGGTTGCTAATGAATTGCTGGTTGTATCTAGTGTTTGGTGATCGGTAGACTCTCACCGGACCATCTGAACAACTTTGGAAAACCTTCTCGTCGCTAAAAATTACATTATCCCAAAACTCAGGCAGCTGATTCATGTATCGTTGGGCGAAATTGAAACGTCTTCGGCGGTTCTCCTCACTAAGAACCTCTTTTTTGGCTGCCACGTAGTTCTGTATATTATGAATTTGAAGCCTGTCCCTTGCGGTGGCTAAACTAGCTGGAAAAGCTGATTGTCTGACGGTTTCTTGCAAAGTTGCGAATGGATTTTGAATTATATAATTTACAAGAGCACTATCTTGTAATTGATTTGAGGCTCTTGGGGCACCACTTCCAAGACGTCTATCTGTTGTGTGCTCCGTATTCCATTTAATTTTTAAACGTCCTACTGTCGACTTTGATACGTTCACTATTGCTGCAATTTCCCTTACCGAATAACCTCGTTCTAAATAAGATATTATTCGATGTTTCGCTGTTAAATCTGGATGCGGCATTATAAATACATACACGTAATACCGTAAAAATCGAACTAACAAATAGGGAGCTTTTGCACATTTATGCTAAATGTTCCGCTAACGCTAAAGTCATGTGATTAAGATTCCAATGTATAGTTTTTGCACGACCATTGCGTTAACGTCAGAATTTAGGTTTGACGTTTTGCACACAAATATAACCTTAAACTATAAGATACCTGATGGTATGTTATAGTTTAAGGTTATGTTTGTGTGAAAACGTCAAACCTAAATTGATAACCGGGGTTACTTGATTACGACTTTGAGATAATTTTCTACTTTATCTTCGAAAGAATATTATTGTTGTCAATAAAAAAATGTTATACTAAGTCAAATGGGGCGTAGAATCCACTTATGCGAATCCTTTTTTTAAGTTTCAACAAGAAAATGTTAAAAATATAAAATATGATTGTTTCATCAATTGTTCCCCGCGATTGAGGTCACTTGAAACAGGCTATGTAAAGGTACACAAATATCAAATTAAGTTTATTGCGGGGTTTCTTGGAACAAAAGTAACATTTTAAAAATGTGTGGTTTTAAAAATTCACAATATAGGTATAAAATATACAAAGATAAACAGAAACATGACTAATAAATAAAATGAAATTATTAAAAACTAAATCTTCTTTTGGATATTTTGATTTCTATTTTCCTTGGCACAGTATTAAATGCTATTTCACTAATATCTTCAATTTGCGGAAAGACGAACATAGTTTCAGCTTTCGATGATTTTCGCATGAAGCTACAAGCAATCTGATCGCCGTCTATAGATGTAACTTTTCCAACATATTCTTTAATATTTCCTTTCAGTGTTTCAAATTTTACTAGAATTAAATTCTACACATTTACATATACATATATACTTATATACATACACATATACATTTCTATGTTCTAGCTCTCCTTGTGAATTATTTTCAAAATCTTCTTCGGAAGTCAAAGTTTTGTAATTTTTATTTTCTGCATCATCTCATAATAATTCAGATTCCAAGTTGGATGTTGATTGTTCTGAAGAGGTGAAAATCTTCAAAGGGTTCACCCCACAATTTCCCGCAGAAGCATTATATCATCCATAATAGAGAAACGAAGCCGCGACTTTCCGGGTGTCGCCATCGGAAGGTCGACTACTTCCAATCTAACTTTTAACTACACTTGAATAGTTTTAGAGGTTATCATTTTACTATGTCAAACACAATTTTACTGACGTCTTTCGTAGGGGCGCCACCACAACTATAATGCAAGTGCCAATGCCAAATTGCAAAATACCTACATTTTAGTTCCCTTAAACCGCCCGTTATTCACCTCACGATAGCGTGCTACCGTATCCAATAACGGGGATTGTGTTTGGACACAGACCAGAAATACAACGAAGGAAATACTGTGCAAGAAATAACAATTGAAACTAGTGTTGTGATAATTTTCAGTAGAGAGATTATTTCATGCTGTCTCCGTTATGGTGCCTTCCCACGGTCCATAGTGGCGCGGGACGTTCCACTAAAGCAAATGCCACGCGAGCCCGTGCCAATATGCCGTGTGAAGCAGACGGCCCGAAGTTATGTATACACACCCATGATAGTCCATCCGATCCGCGAACGAGCTTTAACGTATTTAATATTATACAGACGCATGTTTTCTTTGTTTCGTTCCGATCTTTATAAATTTTTAACTTTAAATTTTATTTTTAATTGTATCCCATATTAGCAGCCTTGCCTCACCTAACAATATTAGCTGCTTATTAGCAATAGTATTGCACTCGCCATGATAAAAACGCTGATAAAAACAAAAATAAAAAGTGACTGCCGGATGACCGACGCCGGCTATGTGTAAAAGTGTCAATTGATTCTATTTCCAACAACTAATGTCGGCGCCGAGTAAACGGTTCCGACAGCCGGACTTATTGTTAGCTGTAGAGGACCCGGCGACTTTGACCATGTCACAGGTAGCCGGCTGCCGGATAAGAGGCGGCGTCTAAACGATAGCAGGTTGCTACGCTACGCTTTCACACATACCCGGCTTTCCGCAGCGGAAAGCGTAGCGTGCAGCCTGCTATCCTGTAGACGCCGTCTTTTATCCGGCAGCCGGCTACCTGTGAAATGGGTCTTAGTAGGATTACTTTTACAATTCTCAATTTTAAGAAGAAGATTGTTCTATGTGACAGTTTAGTACAGAATAAAAATATTATATATGCTTTATCGGAAGTAACTGGAATATGTTAGGCTATGCTTTAAGTTACCCTCATCGGAGTTTGATAGGGTTGTTAATTTAAATATACCTAGTAATTTACAGGATTAGTAATGTTCCACGACCCCGTTCCATTGATCTTAAAATGTTAAAATTTTGAAGCTGTTTATCTACCGCTTCATCAATCCATTGATTAATATTTATTGTAATATAGGTAGAATTACAAAATACATGTGGCCGATGAAGTGGTATGAAAATATGTATATATATATATATATATATATATATATATATTTTTTAAGCAATTGTATTTACAAGTTGGAAGTTCTATTGCTGAATATTTCGTTCTGCAACTTTTATTTATTGTTAACAATATATAGTTTTAGAAGTTGTTAGGTATTATTTTTATAATAGTAGTATTGTAATGTGCAGGCCAAAGGCTAACTATAATAATAGTTTGTTGTGAAGATTAGTTATTCTATTCAATTAACAAATTACTTGAAATAAATAATTATTTTTATCGGTATAACAATTGGTATTGTTTTTAAAACAGTGAGTATAAGTCGATATCATTTTTTTTGTGTAAGCAACCATTCTTTTATATAAATCTACATGTTATCGGTCGTATATTACGCCGATCAATAAATTTTTAAAGTTACAGAAAGCGTAAACTAAACCTGCCTACCAATTGCTTCTAAAGTATTTTGTTCTATTAGTATCGGAAATCACACAGAGATGTCCACTTTGTAGGTAACATTGATGATTTATAGCTCCCTTTTAAACATACAAGCATTTTACTTAAAACCCAATTCACAACCAAACATTTTTAAAATTCTATCCTTCAACTGTCCCGAATTTTTCTGTGAGAAGTGTACGTCCACATATGATGAGCCGAGCACCAACGAACCGCTCGCGATCCGCTCGTTGCGTTTATTTCAACGAGCAAGAAACGAGGGCGTTGTTTCAGTTCCGTTTGGACTTTTTTCGAGTTCATGTCTCGTGTGCCAGCACAGTTAGGGCCATGTCTGACGTGGAAACTGCGTGCAGGCCTCTCCCGTTTTTTCTTCATCAATTGTCGCGATTTCGATCCTTTTAAAAATAATTACGATCTTTTGGATCCCACAAAATACTATTTCCTTCTTCAACAATCTTCTTCGGCCCAGGACTCCACGCTCGCGAGCAAGCGGATTATCTATTGGAACAGCGAGTCCCTTTGTGTTCGTCGAAAAATCCGACAGAAAATGGATCGTGACGATCGATTGCCGGCGCCGTACCAATTTCACGAATCGCGGCTCTTCGCCGCTTCACGAAGCGGTTCGGCTTGTGCTAGGCTCGTGCTCGCTCGTGATCGGATCGTCTTATGCGTGGGTACACATCTTTACGATGTGTTAAGACATAGGTATATTTAATTATTTGTTTTTGTTTTTCAATCGAAATTGATAAGTTTTTGAACTTTGAAAAGTCGACCTTCGTTCCTAAAAGGATTAAATACGTAAATTAAAATGTATTTCGTTGCAGAAAATTTATTTCTTTTTGGGAAAAGTAAATAGGTAAGCATTTTAGACAAGTAAAATAAAAATAGCTTCCATTTCGTGATCGTGAATATGTATTAGAGACAGGACGACATTCGTAATTTGAAAATCACCGTTCGAGGCTGTAAATACTGATTAGTAACAGTTTTGAATTTGCTATAAAGTGTGCTTTGCTGATAAAAACTCGTTAAATGCGGGATTAACGCGTACGAAATTTTTTGTAAACGGTGTATTATTATCGAATAAATCTTTAATAGACAGGACGTCTATTCAAAATTCATTTAATTAAATCGATAGGTGCGCGTTATAAATGATAGGTATTTTAAATTAAATCTTTTGAAATTCATAATTTTTGTAAATTGAAATACGTCGCGTCGGTATGTATACATATATATTTTAATACTCGGCCAGCCAAACAAATTTGCGAACGATGACGTTAAAATAGAAAGAAAAAACAGGAACGCTCGCTTCCTTGCTTGCTTACTTGTTTTCAAAATTACGGAGAAATTGATATTGCAAACTTTATTGAAATTGCAAATAGGCAGAACAAAATCCGTGACGCATACATTAAAATTTAATTAATCCGATCGAAAATCAAATTATAAAAGTTGGGGGTTCGTGAAAGTTTTT
This sequence comes from Rhagophthalmus giganteus, assembly GCA_036326145.1. Lineage (NCBI taxonomy): Eukaryota > Metazoa > Arthropoda > Insecta > Coleoptera > Rhagophthalmidae > Rhagophthalmus > Rhagophthalmus giganteus. The sequence goes on along the minus strand of JARFJA010000036.1, from coordinate 14,354,173 downwards.
AAATTTCATTTTGCACTCGAATATCAAAATGGAAAAATAAAAAGGCAATCAAATAAGATGATCTTCGACCTTTAAAGGCCTAAAGTGCATGAGATATTCATGTAGGCGCATTGAATTGTAAAAGATTAGGGTGAATCGCCTACCCTGTTACATATGTATTTTCGACTGAATTGTATGTTTACATGAATACTCCCATTCACACACTTCAATGAATTTAAATACGGCGTTATTCCAAGAGGCAATACAGGCACAATAATTCTGTACGTATTGTTTGCGTCGAAATTGATTCGTTCTTAAACGGCAAAATTTTAACCAAAATTGAGCTGCAAATATATAGATAAAATTGTTCTCGACGCTCTTGTTATGCTAACTCGATGATATCGTCCAGTCGGTGCCGGTGCCGGTGCGCGGTGGTGCGGATACGTCTTGCATTATGCATCGAACGTTGAATTCTTCTAAATGAAAAGAACTGTCATCAGTTTCGCCGCATCTCTATTGACAGCTAACTTTCCGCAAGAATACGATATCGGAGGTTCTAAAATCAATTACTGTAACATTTTAAATAAATTATAATTTTTATTAATATACCTACTAGGTACCCTCTATTTTTTATTTTGTTCAAATCTAGAATGAAAATCGTTTGGGTAATTATACAGGGTGTATCTACTGCTTTGATTTTTTGTAAAATTTTTCGATACATTTCGATATTTTTTGTTTTTTTTAATTGCCTTTACTTTTTTGGAAATAAACCGATTTTTCTATTTTTTATTAATAAATTATTTACTACCCTTTATTGTATTATTTTGCTCTAGAATCTAGAATAAAAATTGTTTGGGTACTATACAGAATGAGTTAAGTGCACCCCTTCCCAACCCCCCCTCAATTAGTTCGTTGAATATTCATATAAGAAAAATATTTTCTTAACAGAAGATGTTCGAAACGATACGTTTTATTTCAGGGCCTAATGGGATTTGAGCAGTAATATGCAACTTATTATTTTTAATTGACAATTTTGTCATCTGACCCCACAATATGTTTATAACGTCATATAGAGAAAAGATAGTTCTTGCAAAAAATTGTAAAAAATATACAGGGTGTAGATTAAAAATTATTAAACAACCAAATTCTATTAGGCCCTAAAATAAAATAAATGTACAATAATATACAACGTATCGTTCTGAACATCTTTTGTTGAAAAAATATTTTTTGTAATTTGAATAGTTCTATTCTATTTGAATATTCTATTTTATTAGTCCTATTCTAATTCGCTCTTGTTAAAATAAACAAGTTAACAAGTCGTAAACGTGGCATCATCGCAAATTATCAGTTGTTATACAAATTTGACTGTTATTTTTAATGTTTTTAATATTATGTTATATTTTTAATTCACAAAGATCGTTTGCTGTGTTAAAAAAAACTATTTACCGAACATTGATGACATTTAGCATAATTGTTCGAAATACATTTATTTAACGGTACAAAACTTGCATTAATTTTCATTTTACTAGTTTCACTCCGAAATTTCCTTTAGCTCACAACGCGTTGCGCGGGATCTAGAACGATTCAGTGCCGCCAGTTCGTTGCTGCCGTATCGTCGCCGCCAATTTATCGTCGGGATAATTCATTGCCGCAAATTTTATCTTCGATTATTAATAATTATTCTTCGATAATTAATTAAAATTTATATCCCTTTAGTAAAAGATATTTATCTAACAATAATTGGTTCTAATTGTAAGTATAAAAACCGTATGTTTATTTATTTATTTAAGTGGAAAACGTTAATTACATACCAACTAAAAGGATTTACTTATATCCACACAGTAACCTAAGCTCACTTCATCTGTACTAATCTAAACTGACCCTATCTACGCTAGACACAATTGACACACAAATAGTTAATAAAGGTGTATAAAACTTATCTTTTTCAAAACAGTTAAAAGAAGTGTTTAGAAGATATTCAAAATAAAGTTCTTTTAAGGTTTTCAAAAATATCAAAATTCAAACACCATAGTCATGTGGCATATTAACTTAAAGACAATTAAAAACAGAAGAGAATGGCATCGAATTGAGCCCTCTAGGTGAACCAGTTTTTGAGTTACAGTTTTTTAAACAGTTAAAGATGTCATCTGTGCGCGATTTTTGCTTCTTTAATGTCAATAACTCAAAAACTACGAGTCGAAAAAATTTGAAATTTTGGATTTTTTTATCCTATCTATAGGTGCAATGAATAAATAAAAATCTTGCAAATTTGAATTTTTAAGGTCCAAAAATATGTGTTTATTGGTTGATTTGATATGGAATGACCCAAGTGTTCACTTTTACTTGTTAATTTGTTTACCATTGATGATAATCCCAAGCAGGATCGAAATATATGGTAATTTGTGTGGTATTTGGCGATTTGTGTATTTGGTGATATTCGAAATAGTTTGCTTTTGCCCCAAATGGGGCTGTTTTTTTTTCGCGGAGGCACTGCAGATGCAGTACTTGCTCATCAGTGAGCGACTTCTTTAGATGGAAACAGTATAGCATGTTGTATGTTTCTAAAGAAACGGAGTATAGCATAGCACAAGCTGCTCAAATTTAATAGGCGAGGCCGTATCGGACGAGTATCGTCATCTGAAAGGTCTCCTTCGTTGCAATGTTACTTCAGTATCTATCATACACAAATCGGTTTTCGTATTTTCCGACTGACACCGATCGTACAGGCGACGAGGGCCGAACTTCCAAGATACAGTCGAACTTCGATAACTCGAATCTGAAGGGAAGAGAAGATAACTTCGAGCTAGCGATAGTTCGAGTAACCGAGATATTCGACTTATCGAGGTTTTACTGTACTTGAATTTTCTATGCGATGTCTGAAAGGCTGGATTTGTTGTAATGTTAATTCTGTATCTATCATGTGAAACCGGCCTAAGGCCGAATATACTGGAAACATTGTATATTTAGATGCAGTCGTAATGATTATCCAACCTGTAAATAACATTTATTTAAATTGAACTGTTCGGCTGCAAATATGTATACGTAAATATAAAAAAACTGGTTAATGTTGTTAAAGCTTATTTGTTATTTGATTATTTCGAACCGTAAATATTGTGTGCGGAATGGGCGTGCATTATGAACCCACCTGCCATTTTTTTTTCGTTCCGATCTTTATGCGACGTCGAGGGTTCCGAAAGAAAATAGCTGTTATATAAATAATCCGTAACGCGCAGACTTTATGCAGTTCCCGAAACATAAAGTTCGATATTAAAATGTCGAAGTCTTAACAAATGTCGTTTTAGTCCCAAAACAAAATAAACAATAATATCGACTGGGGGAAAAACTTGTAGCAATCAAAAATCATGATCGTAATTTCCCACAGGTAGGTTGAATCAAATGTCGAATGTCGCATCAGCGTCAACCGCAGGCGTCTCCCCACCATCGCTCTTTCTTGTGGTGTACTCTCGACGCTCAACGTCGAGACGCCACATGGTGTGCGGGCTCCGTCGCGACGTGATCTATACCGAATCATGTAGGTAAGCGTGCGACGGTTTACGTTCTTCTATGTAACTTATTTTCGAAACCCTTCAGTGATTACGCATTTAGGTAAGAGCTTGATATTTGACGATCGTATGTCGTGCGGCCGCTCCACATTTTTATGTTACGTTGAATTTTTTCCATTTTTCGAAAATCACAATAAAAAGCGCCGCAAGATTTTTAAAACAACGGAAGGAAATTCGCGATGCGAAATTATTACTTATCTTAGATCTGCTAACGGGTTTAATATTTATTCGCCACGAAATTACACGGTAGCAGAGAGGTAATCTAATAGTTCGCCTAAGAGTTAATAAGCTTCCCTCGTAATAATGAAAAGTTAATTAAGTCGTCGTCAAAGTTTTTAGTAAGTTTATTTACTTCGTTTCCGGAGCTATCGTTCGGCTAACAATTTAATAATGCAGAAACGAGTATTAATCTAAGCACGCGCCAGACGCGATTACGGGACATGTATTCCCCGCAATCAGTTCTATCCGTATTCGGCAAACAAATTTTCATTAGCCAGATATTAGTTTTAATAAGCGTTTTTCGCGGAATTAAATAAAAATTTGTTTTCGGCGAACGCGTTTTTATTAAGCGGCAACCACCCAAACCTCCCGTAGAACGCCGAAACCGCAGCAAAACCGAGAGCGCCGGTTTTAAACGTTCCGGATGTTTCTTAATTTCCGGAAAGACTTCTATAAATTATTAAAAATTCCCAAATCCCACTCGGAGCCCACGCAAAACAGAAGGGTAAATTTTAGTTTGTCCGGATTAAATCGTTGAAGTTTTTAAATTTCGACATTCGTCTAAATTAATTTATTTATACCGTTAGCCGGTTAAATAAAAAAAATATGTACGGCAAATAAATTTCGTTATATTACAAACACGTTTTGCAATCTGAATTTTAAGGAGCTTACGAAAACTTAATACATAGTTTCGCAACTTCGGGAGTTGTTGAGAATTACGTAATCCACCAAAGTAAATAATTGAACATGAATAACGTTTCGAAAACTTTTCTATCAAGAGGCACACATTTTACTTTGAACGTACAAAGTACCTATAAATTTCTCGTAAAAGTTAAAATATTTTATAAACCAACACGTAAGTTGTATTATTTCGGCGCCGCGCCGCGCCGCACACGCCGAACAAGTAAAGTGCATACTTTTCGAAATGTCTACTACGTACATACACCTACCCTTATGAATAGGAAATGAAGCCTTCCAGTTGTTAAATTAGTTACTGCACGAACACTTCGCGATTGTCGTGATTGGCACTCTTATTATTAAAGATGAGCTAAATATAAACGATCGCGTTATTACGGTTCACAGAAAATCTGTATCAATTACAGTTTGAAACGAGCGAGACTTTACTTTACTACTTTTTTACGTTCTTTTTTGATTAAAAATGTAAAATTTACAGCACTCGAATTAGCAACTAATAATTAAACCATTTACTTGTTGGCTCGAATAATCAATTTGTTTTGGATAACATCGCGAATTAGGCGATTTAAATATTCATCAAATTAATTAATATCCCAAAAGCTGTCAATTTTATCGAGTAAATTGAAAAATTAAATAAAAAAATTCTTTTTTTTAGTACAGTTTCGCTTACAATTAAAAATATGTACGAGACTAAAAATAATTCGCATTTAAAACCCGAGACCGAAGGTCGAGTTCTTGCGAATTATTAAGTCGAGAACGATTATTTCACGGCGAAATTTTGAAAAAAAAATTAAACCGCCGCGATAAAATCGACGGCTCGAAGGGTGCATTTTAAGATTATTTAAGATAAAAGATCCGTCCGCGCGCATGCCTCGGTAGGTATCGAATTTTCACGTTATATATCGCAAAACTCCCGTTTTCTCATTGTTCTCGACTTTTGGAAAATCACGCAACATTCTCAAGAGTATTTTTATAATTAAAACAAAAACATTTGTATCACTTTTTGCCGGTTATCTTAGAAACGGCGAATTCTATCGAAAATTATAAAGAGAGATGTTCGATGGAGAATTTTACGGTGGTTTTAAAACATCGTTCGTATTACCGATCGAATAATTAATAACGGAGTTAACGCGGTTCGAAATATTCGATCGGTCGCTATTTTGAAACGAGTCGGTGGTTTTGGTATCAAAAGTACGACCGCAATCGTGTCCACTAGATTTAAAAAAAAAGCAACTTTGTTCGACCACGACTTCGTGACCTCTCCTGTATAATTAATTTTCCTTTACCGTAATAGATTTTAAGCAGCCCTAAAACTTTCTTGTTCAACATTTTTCGCTAGCTATCTTACTTTCGAAAATAATCGACCGTTTCCATGCTTATCAGCGACCCTGTGCAAGTAACAGACTGATATGAAGTGAAAGTAGTTGAACTTTGTTTTCTTTCTGTAGGAATCTTCACTCAAAATCGAAGTCGTACTTTTTAATTATCATTTTTAATGCATTTATTTAAAATTTCGAGAAAAAATTAAGTTTTATCGCGATTAAAAAAATCGTCGTCGGTTTAATATATGAAATTACACGAAATACGATTGGTCGTTAGTAAATGAGTGAAATAATCGAAGAAGTTATTTCTCGATAACGGTTCGTTAAACAACAAATAAAAAAGAAACAAATTATGAAACTATTTTCTTAATTTATAAGGGCAATCGAAACTTCGCTTGCACCTACTAATTAAAATTAATGCGGCGAAAATTTGTTGGAGTGTAGTGCGAATTTGTGTAGGAAGTAAACGTAAAGCTGCAAGCTTACGACTAACAAATTGACATGTGCTAAACAATAAATACTTGAAATTACTTTATAGTAGTACATATTAATTTTCGTCGTCTTCCTGTACCGGCATTACCTTATAATACCCCTTGATATTCAAATGTGTAGTGTTATACAGGTCAAGTCACTTTTGACTAGAACAGAATAAAAGATTTTTGTATTTGATAAAACAGGATAGGCCATAAAAATGTACCCATAGATTATGATCAAAAAGTACACAAATACATTATTATTTGGTTGTTTCCATATAACAGTGAATTAATGTATTATCACATCCAAAGATTATGACCTTGTCTCCTATCTCATTTTACAAAACGTACATCCTAAATAAATCATATGTACGCTTACACCACTTAACTCGTTTTCACTAAATTCTTCAATTTTTAAATCCTCTTATTGTTTAGAATAAAGGCAACCACCCGCTAAGGGTTAACAAGTAACGTAATTTCCAAGGAACTCTTATTAAACGTGTAAGTTAAATAAGTACATAACAGATTCCTAAATTTTTCTAGACGTTTAAATATTTTTTTTAATTCTACAGCGCTTATGATTATTTAATTTTAAGGTATATGTTTGGTATTTTTCGAAAAACGCGAAAAATGTTTTATCTGAATACTATTTTCTAAATAACACCTAAATATAATTGATTGAAAGTTATAGGTGTTTGAGTTTTAACATTTTACACTAGAACTAGGTAAGGAAATAAATTTTGAGTGGGGTATATATACTCCAAAGTGCGCCCGAGGGTAGATCGTAGACAAACCATAACATTTTAAAATAAAAATACCTACTTAACCGTAGCGTAGGCGTGTATTAAAAAACGATTGACTAATTTAAGCCAAGTCCTGCTTTTACTAGCCACGATTTAGACGAGAGGCATTTTCTTCGATTGTGATAGCACATGGTATGTAATAGTACATATAATGTAGACACGTTGAACATAATTATTTCCACTACTGTATTTTTATCTAAAAGCTTTATAAAAAATTTAGAAATTATGGATTTTGATCATTCTACAAAAATTTCATTAAACCTAATTCTCATATAAGTACACTTTAGACGAAAAGTAATGTCCGCTCTCTCTTACGTAATTGTTTGGGCGAACTTAAGCGGACTTATTGTCACTGATTGACTGTAAATGGAATATAAATAAGTAAATACGCATATCCGTTATTAAACCCGTTCGAATGATTTTATAAGTTAAATACAGTTAAATTACTTTTAATTTGGCTTGTTATCGATGATTTCAACTTAAGAATAACAAATTTTTATAAGAGATAGGATTTATTGTTAACATTCATTCGGAAAATTCTAGATATTCGTAGTGCAATGACAATATTGATTTCTACTTATCGCTCGGCCGTGGCCGTGGGTTTTTCGTGTGTTGTATACGTTTGAAAAAGATTAAATTATGCGGAAGCATTTAGTTTCATCTTTACAAAAAAAATGTTAGTAAATTAGTATAACAAATACCGATCGTGTAAACAAATTATCCAAAAAATACTGTAATTGTATAAATATCGATGTTTTTGTAGTAACCACTTATACCTATTAAACCTAAACTACCACTTTTGCAAACAAAAGAATTTCAACTTCAGTTTCAAGTACTAGAAACAATCTGAATTGCAGTGAAATCCGTTTATAATGACATTGAAGGGAAATCGCAATTAGGTCATACTAAACGGACGTCATAGAAAGCAGATGTGAATTACTTATGCATGAAATATTTTTGCAAAATAAAAACAAAGCTTTCGTTATAATTGTTATTGTTAGAACAAAACGACACAAAAAATATAACATGTAACTACGTATATATATCATAGTATAAATACAGAGTTAACAATTTAAAATGTTAATAGAATAAAGTTATTTTTAAAATAAATTTGTATCATAAACTTAAATCATTTGCATAATTAAAAATATATACAGTGTATTATATTTTATATGTCACAGCAAATATTTCGGCTATTGTATGAATTAATAAAAAATGTTGTATATGAAAGTTATTAGATTATTTAATCTTAATAATGTGTCAAAATCAGAAAAACAATTGAACATCAAATAATTCAGATAAAGCAAATAAATTTAACATTTTAAATGGAACGTACCCAGTATTATTACATATTCTGAAACTACAAAAAATTATCTTTACAACGATATATCACATGTTATAGTTTTTCATTAATTAACTGGGCGCAATACACTAAATAACTGATCGTGTTGAAAACGTAAGGGTATATCATCCAAATATTCTTCGAATTCTGTCGCAAGGAAATTGGCATACCGTTTAGCATTAAGCGTTCCGCGATAAAAATAAGGACCTAGTATAGTATCAACTAATACACCAAGCCAGACATTAATAGAAAATCTGTGTTGGAACCTGCATTCTCGAATTCGACGTGGATTCTCTGTATCTCAGAAATGGTAATTTTATCTGTTAGAAATTCCGTTATTGTTAAAATTAGATTCATCGCTCCAAAGAATGACATCAACTAAATGTTGATTATTGTTAAGCCAGTTACAAAATATTAGCCTTCTATCAGAATCACCAGCTGTTAAACCGTGAACCAACTTAATTTTATAGGGGGTCATGTTATGTTTTTTTAGAATAGAAAATACTTTGTGATTACTTATACCTATGTCGGCTACTGCTTCACGGATTGAATTTCTTGGATGTGCTCTAAATTATGCCAACACCATAATATCTTCATCATGTGCTGCACACTCATTTCTTGGTTTTCGCACTGTAGCATTAAAACATCCATTTCTTCGTAAATGGAACCTTCTGTACCCTGTATCCTTTCTGGATACAAGGTTCGATAGACATAAGCTTCTTTAGGATTATCATTGCATCTGATGTACACTCTCAACATATCCATTTTTTCATTATTAGAATAATAACTATCCCTCATTATGTGTCAATGAAAATTAACAATTAACAATTTACTTACACTTCGTCCAAACCTATATGCAATCTACGTCATCAATACAAGTTTACTAGATGATGACGTTTCACACAGTGCTGTCATCTCGTACCTCGTATTTTGACAGTTCTAATAAATTCTAGTCTTTTCTTTATGCCATCTAATATGTGCGCAGGTAAATCGTTTATAGAATATGTCACTTTTCAAACTTTAAACCGAATTACAAATAAACAATCTAGTAACATTTTTTTGATGACGTGAATTGCATATGGGTTTGGATAGGCCATAGCCACTTTGACACGATAGCGATAACAAGTGAGCGCATATCACGGCTTCGTCGGCTCTGCTTAACAGAATATGCAAGGATAAAAGTGTGCGTCGTCGGTGCATTGTTTACACTGTACGTGTTCAACGCGTTCGGTTATTTATTCTATTACGCCTTTAATTAATGAAATAAGTATAACATGTGATATACCGTTGTAAAGATAAATTCTTTTAGTTTCAGAACATATAATAATACTGGGTACGTTCCATTTAAAATGTTAAATTTATTTGCTTTATCTGAATTATTTGATGTTAAATTGTTTTTCTGATTTTGACACATTATTAAGAATAAATAATCTAATAACTTTCATGTACAACATTTTTTATTAATTCATACAATAGCCGAAATATTTGCTGTGACATATAAAATCTAACACACTGTATATAAGTAGCTATATTACGTACCTACACAATACATTTTGATTTAGACGTATAAAATCAGTAATTTTTGTTTGCCGCTGTTTTTTTTCTTGAACTGTAATAACTGACCCTTATTGCATTATGCACAGAAGACGTTGCACTTTTGAGTCTTTCATTGTTAATGTTGCTGTGCACGAACTTGTTCATCAAATCTACCGCTTTCGAGGCTTATTCTGAACTGGGAATATTGGGTATCACTTCTAAGTCCTCCTCATCATCACTCTCACGTTGTTCATTTATGATATTTTGTACAATATTTTCGTCGATGGGTCCTTCGTATGTTATGACATTGGTATCAACGTCAACATAATCATTCCACATTTCAGTTGGGACTCGCGACCGAGAATTTAAATTTCTCACCCATACAATGATAAATCGTCATCTACATCAAAATTTGCGTCAGGGTCCTGTTCATTAACATCTTGAGAAGATGAAGCAGAGCGCCACTTTCGATAAATCCTGCATGTTTGTTACAGTTGTAAATCGTGCTTTGTGAAATCTTGTTTCAGGCATCCTAAATTGTTAGTATGGCGTCCAAAATTGTTACCTTTGCTATAGAAAGTTCTTCGTTAGCATCTATGCGCTCAATCATTTTAAGCACGAGATTTTTGCGGAAATTTGACTTGAGCGTCCATATAATCCCTTGTCGTATTGGTTGGGAGAAAAACAAGGGTTATAGATTTCAAATTAGTGATTTGCGGGTGAGCCGGACAGTTATCAGTCAATAGTACAATCGCTATTTTGTTTTTCGCTAAGTCACGATCCCAGGCTCTAACCCGCTTCTCAAAAATACCTGAAGTCATCCAAGCTTTCCGATTATTCTCATAAGCAACTGGTAACGATCTAACACCGCTGAAACATCTTGGACGTCGCGATTTTCCTATTACCGTTAATTTTTTCTTGATTGTGCCTGTCATGTTCGCCGTTAATAGGATGGTTATCCTTTCCTTTGATATTTCGCCACCGCTACAGTTCTCACCTTTAAACTTTAAAGTTTTATCGGGCATCAATTTATAGAAAAGCCCCGTGTCATCAGCGTTAAATATGTCATCATCAGCAAATTGCCGTCCTAAATTAGGTCACACAGTGACCAATTTCATCCAATGACATCCAATTTCTGACAGTGCCTCGGTCAACTGACGCGGATTCTCCAGTTATTTTACCGGCTACGATATTGCGTCTAGCTTTAAATCGATTAACCCAACTTGGTGTGCATGTAAAATTTATTTTGAATTATGAATCAAAAACATTCTCCTTTTCTAATAGCATGGGACCGCTGATGGGTATTCCACGACTTTTCTGTGTTTTGAACCACTGCATTAAAGCTTGTTCTACCTTGTCTTGAGTTGATTTTCGAACTCGTTTAGGTTTGAAAATATTCGAGTTAAAGGATTCCTTAATCTTGTTTTTGTTTTTATAAATCATGGATATTGTCGAATGACCGACACCAAACTCTTTTGCAAGTGTCGAATTCGACTCGCCGTTTTCCAGTCTACAAATAATAGCACCTTTTTCTTCAATTGTAAAAGCTTTACGATAATGGGAAGGCATTTTTCGCACAAAAATAAAAATCAATACATATCACTAGGCGATCAATTCCTAATTATGGACGAACGAAACACTTCCCGGTAAGAAATGAACGTCATAATAATCGAACTAATTTATGGAAAAATATGTCATTATAAGCGATCGGTCACAATAACCGAAGTCATTCTAAGCAGATTGTAATTTATACTATTTTATATGAAAACTAAACTGCTTAGTACAGTTACGACATAATAAATAGTTTGTCATTATATGCGGAGTCATTATAAGCGAATTCCGCTGTATATAGATTAGTTAAGAAAAGAAACGCTATATCTTCCTAATTACTAATAACTGATATAATTATCGATAATTTTGTATTTATTATGTAAATGTATTAACCTTAAATTTGGTATAGCCGATTTCATTGTAATTGGCGAGAAAATGGTCAGGAAACGTGGTTACTTTCACCAATAACTCCGCCCTCCACTGCTGTTCGCTTCAGTAGCGTGGACACAAGCAGTGCACTTTGAATTATTATGTGATTTTGTGTCGATTATAGCTCTCATAAACATCTTAAGACCGCCCACCTCTTTTACTGCGCAACCAGGGCTTTCGCCAATTATAATGAAATTAGCTATGCATATTTACGTACGCGGTCGCCCAAGCAAATTATGAAAGAGCGCGCGGACACTTCATTCCGTCTAAATGGTACGTCCGAACATATAATGTATATCGCCGATTTGAATTTCAAGGGATCTTGCATAAAACCTCGTAAAAGAATACGCAAACGGAACATTTTTTCTCGAGCTACAATTAAAGATGCTGCTCAGAAATGTATTACTGAAGACCTCACTACAGCCACGATAGCAAGATATCCTTGCCTCAAACTGCAAGTCTTTGTCGTGGCTTAATTCGGTGGCAATAAAATAATTTACTCCTTTATCTTTTCCCGACGGTGCTTTCTTAGCTAGTTAAACCCGCTTGTTAAGATGTCGCTTTAAGAATAACTCCGTTGTTATCAAATTTGTAGCTACATTTCGAATCAATTGTGTAACTTAATTTCTACTTTTAATATAAACTGTTTAGCGCTATTGAACGCAATTGGACAATTAGGCACATTACGACAAAAATAAAAATACGAAGAGAAAATGAGATTTGTTCGAGATTAAAGAAATATATTTATTTGCGGAACGTTGTTTTCGATCTAACACTCTTGGTCATAGTCGAACGAAATATTAAATTTATCCTAATAAACTTTTAAATAAATATTTACGGTGGTGCCGAACTCCGAATCAATTTTCTCCATTATAAATCAATGATGGAAAGAGAGTATTTCGCCGGATACGGCCCTGCATGTCGATTTGACGGAGCAACGAGCTAAAAAGTAAAATTTAAATCACGGTAAAATTTTATTCGTTAGAACGAGTTACGCACAGTCACCTTCCGCTTACCCCCCTAACCCCTTCCGCGTAATCTGCTGCAGCAAAGCGAATGCAACGCAAAATGGCACGGCTCGAAGCCGAATATTGAATATCGCCGAATATATTATTTTTCATACGAATAAAAAAATTACCAAAACTTTAATCGCACAAAATTCTTGATATATATAATAATTGCTTATTGTTAGGTAAATATGTCTAGAGGGTTGTAATAAAGTATGGAACCAAGCAAATATTGATTTCGGTGAAACTTTGTGCTTAGATGTAATGACATTTTGCGCACGCGAAGAGCGTATTTTTTCGACGCGGGACTTCCGGTTTAATTGGAAGTACACCCAACTTTTCAATGAAATAAGACGCCCTGTATATTTGCGCTGATTAGAATAGAGTTTTTCTTTCTGCATTTGTTGCATCCGTAAACCACCTAAACTTTACGGAACCAATAAAATCCCCCTTCTAATGTAAGTGCATACGTCATATTGGCACGTTCCGCGCAATAAGTAGTGCCCCGCGTTTCTACATTCCCTCATGAATAACTTAACAGACGCTCCTATCATAAGTTTAGAGAGACCGACGCCGAGGACACCGCTGCCACGAGCAACAACACCGACTAGCATGCGATGTATCTAATCGTCGTTCGGGCGTAGGAATTCTGTGCTAAAATTTATTAAGCTACGCTGGTCGAACTGTACTTGAATACGAAAAAGTTTTGCTAGTACAACAATATAATATATTTCTCTATAAACCGAATGTATATAAGTACAGAAGAAGTCGTATAAAGTAACACACAAAAAATATATTACGTAAACGTTAAAATAAAATAACCGAAACGTCCTTTTTTATACTATACGTATACGCGTCATTTGTGTACCTACACCTATTTTATGTTTTTTTTTCTGAAGACACAAATCGTATGAGGTATTAAGACGCGTCCTTTTGTCTACAGGTACTTATCTAGGTACATAAAGACCGCACGAACTTTCTGGATAACCATTATAAAATTTTCCATTATTGTGGTCGATTATTATTGAATCTATTCTCGAGAAAACGGCCGTTACTTTTCGAACATCGAAGCCCTGAATATAATAAAGCGGCTAAATTATTATTTGCTTTGCAATCCGATAGCCGTGCGTTTAAATTCTGCCGTGCCGAGGTTATTTGTCTATGCAATAAAAATCATATGTAAAATTATACTTGTGCGGCGAGAACTTCTGTTTGACACAAAGCAGGTGCCCATTATTTCATTTTGAAATGTACACGTCAAATACTTTATTATACAATTTGTACAAATTCTCATTTTCGATATTAGTATCAGTAGCTACAGTAAATCCAACGATATGAGACGTTTACGTCATCATTGGAAAGTCGCTAGATGATGACGTTTCACGCAGAGTTCCAAAATTACTGTAAACCTAATTTTAAAATTAAACCTAAACGGCTTCCCAACCGTTTTGTTAGTTGTTGCACCTAATGCGCCAATTTTGACAGATCTTTGTATTCGTCACACAGTACTCGTGCCGATTTGTAAAGCATTCGCTATCTTCTAGTAAATTGCGTCTGTTGGGATTATGTTTTGTAATGTAATGCGAACTTTTTTACGCAATGTAACGGCAGTAACGGCCGGCCATTACCACGTTCTCTCTCAAAATACGTTCGTAAATTCCCAATTAATTGTTTTGCATCTGCACTGAACGTTGGCATTTTATTTATGTTTCCGTGCTAGTCCTGTGATGTCACTAAACTTGGTAACCTGTCAGTCGTGATGCTAGACGACGACGAAAGGCTTTCCAGTGCGCACATAACTAAGTGAAACATATGTTATTCGGAACTTTAAGGGGATAGTAGACGGATTTGCAGTGTTACTTAAAACTTAATAAATCTAAAAGATGAACATCGACGAAACTTTTTTTTTATTATAAACGTGATTATAAAAGATTATTCTTGCTCTTACGTATATTAATTTTTATTCGAAGTGATAAACAAAAATAATAGGTTAAATTGTAATAAAAGTCTTTTTGGAACATATTCAATACGTCAAAAAATTTCCATATGTATAAGTAAACATTTTTCCTACGACACTACACTACTGACGAGGAAGGTTACGCAAAGGGTACGCACCGATTTTGATGAAAATTTTATCATGGTAACTACTACGCAATAGATTATGTTTGGTGAAAAAATTAGCTGCCATAAAGTCTTCGTTTACGTTTTATTCAATAAAGTTGGTAAAATGGTGATTTTCGAATTCATAGGGCTGTTATCAGAACGGTTTTAGATATAGGTTTGAAATTAATAACATTTCAATTTGGTTTTTTTTTATAAATTTTCGGTTTAATATTTTAATCTTAATTTATAGTTTAATTGTAATTTTTATTTTTGTAACTTAAGAATTTGATTTTAATTTAAAATTTAATTGGTTAAGCGCTGTTGACCCAGAGTCAAAAAGTGCGAAATTAAGCTTTTTACTAGAAATATTTATACATAATAAATTATTGTCATGTAGCAATAATTTGAGAAATTGTGATGCTTAAAAAACGTACAATAAAAATTATATAATTATACCTAACTAATTTTGAATTAATATACTATACCTATTATATAATTATATATAAATAAATAAAATATATTATTATATATAATTATATATTATTATATTATTAGTATTTATATAATTAGAAATAAATAAATAAATATGAAGCATATTTATAAATTCATAATTGATTTATAAATGTATAGTGGCAAATCTGATTAACACTTGTTTAATGGATTGGGACCTTAATTAACTAATTGAAATATTAATAGAAATAATAATTTAATAATAATTTTAATAATAATAATAATTTAATAGAAATATAGCCTATTATTATATAAACTATTTAATAAATATATAATTTTTGAATAGATGTGATATAATAATATTTAATTTAAATTATTAATCTATGCAATAAAATATTAATTTATTTTTATCTATTATCTCATTAAACATTTATTGACATTATATACATATATGATTTTATTACGTAATATAATTTTTAATATAAAAAAGGGGGGTAATATTATTAAATGGATTAAATTATTATATGTTAATATTAATATAGGTAATTAATAACTAATAAACTTTTTATTCCATTGTTTGATCTATTTAATAATAAAGTCTAAAGTTAAATTTATATAGTTTATTTTTTTTATTCTTTCTAAAATAATTTATAAATTTTAAATGTTTGATTATAAAATTTAGTATTGAATAGATTAAATTATTATATGTTAATATTAATATGGGTAATTAATGACTAATAAACTTTTTTTATCGTTATTTAATTTATTTAATAGTAAAGTTAAAAGTTAAATTTATATAGTCTAATTTTTAGTTCTTTTGATGATTTGTTTTAGGAGTTTAACCGTGGGACGAATTATTTTTTTTTTTATTATTGTATAATTTATATTTATTTTATTATTAAAATATTTTCTTAATTGGTATTTTTTGTTAATGACATATTTTGTAGTTAATTGCAATTTTTTTTTAATAAAAGTTTTATTTCATACAGGTTTTTACTTGGGGGCGAGTAGAAATTTCGTATTTGTCTATTTATTTCTAATTATTTTTGGCTATTGCTAAGTGTTCCGGCCTGCGGGCTACCGGGGGGTTGTCCGAAGGGTTGGATAGTGATTGGTGTTTTTTATTAATGATATATTTTGTGGTTATCTGCAATTTTTTTTTTAATAAAAGTTTTATTTCATACAGGTTTTTACTTGGGGGCGAGTAGAAATTTCGTATTTGTCTATTTGTTTCTAATTGTTTCTATTTGTTTCTTTTGTACATTTTCGAATAAAAAAAATTATTGTTCACGCATAGTTTTTGAGCGCATTTTTTTACTACAATTTATTAGTACCCACTGTAAAAATCGAGATGCCAGGTGACACCACCGCCACTGCCCGGAACGTCATCATCTTGTAGTTTTGCATTGACGACGCGCAACGAAATAAAATTTAAATGGTCTTTAACTGCGATAAGGCGACCCTTACCAGCTCGAGCGGGATGTCATTAATTTAGGAGCCCGCTGTACATCAGTTGAGATATAGGGTACTCATAAGATGTTGAATTGTTCAAATACGCTACGTATGTATATATAGAAGAACATTTTACTGTGCATTTTTTTTAGATAGTTAAATGTAATCGAATAAGTTTTGTTAACACGAATAATTTAAAACGATTTCGTTGTAATTCAGAGTAATTTACTAAACTGTGATTGCGGCTAACAAAAGCTGCGACAGGACATCGGTTATTAACTACATATATTTTATTAAAGTTCCATAAACCAAACTAATATAATATTATCTACGATCTGCAGTAACTGTTTATGTGTTTCACGGGCATTATGAACCATGTAGGTCGGGTTACTGATCCTATAGCAGGACAATATGAACTGGAGCTTTATTAAGAAATACTGCGCTGCAACGGTTTCATACGGCAATTTAATAGCAAAACGAAATCTTTCTGCTGTGACTAGAAATGGGGAAACTTAATTTGAAATGCCTTAGTAATTTGAACCGACATTTACGATCTTTCGTCTTATTTATTACGCACGCTGACAAAGAATGCTAAAATTGGAAAAGTAATAAATACATCGCTTAAGTTGCCCTTAATTTTGGTGCGATTAGTATTTTTGTTAGTTAAATTATGCATTTAAAACAACCGAACATTAAGTACCTGCCTACTTACGTATCTAGAAAATGAAATACAATTTACGGTATTGCCGCGTTTTCGGTGGATAATAAAATAACATTTTATAGGCGTGTCGGTAATGTATAGAAATTTACGTTGTATTTTTATGTTATACCTACATATGTATACAAACAAGTAGGGTAAAGATGCCGAATACGAGACCTTTTTTTAAAATTGCTGTAAATCCTAGTGTTTCAAAAAATAGCTACGTTTATTTATTGATGTTGTCATCAGGGTCTTTAAACTACACATATACTTATCTGATAAAAGTTGTTTGTTTTCGTGCCCTTTATCTACCACATTCTTCTGTAACATAAGTTTTGTAACACCCTGTACAAGAAAATATAGCATTTGTTTTCAATTTTCCGAAATAATTACGTTAATTTTTAACGACATTAACAAAAGTTTCTATTTATTTGATAGATAACTCCATGCAGAACATCAATATTATGCCAATATTTGTCCAATATTCTACGTTTATTGGTTCAGCGTCGGTTGCCAATATAAATCTAAACGTCTATAATCTAAAAACGTGGACTTTTGAAATATTGGCGCTACATTGTACAACAATATTGGTAAAGCAATGTAAAGCAATATTGGCACTACATTGTATATCGATGTTGCGCTAAACAACCAAACAATTTTGGTGCTATGTTGATTTTTCAATGTTTTATATCAATGAAATTTCACATTTTTTTTGTGTAATTTTGAGTTGTTGCCGCAACTGTGTTTCATCTGCCAAAATGGGACATTTATATAAATCTAGGTATAATACTAGAGGCGAAGGAAGAATAATACGCCATCTATCATTTATTTACGGTACTTACTTATTTGTAGATACAGTAAAAACCATTGTCGACGTAAAAGTTACAATTCAACAATGAGAGAATATTCATATTTCGACATTACAAAAAGAAATATTAATCTAATATTTATTATGTTCTACTTGAACAATTACTACTGTATCATGCAATTCGTATACGTTCTTTTGTTTCTAAAAAAAAATATTAGGCATCTAGAAAATCATGATTCGCGAATATTTTATTTGCAGAATTAGTAATTTTCTTTTATAAAGTGTATCGCTTTTTTTAAGGTATCCACCTACGTAGTAATTTTTTAGTTTCGGTGAAACACGAATTCCCTTTTATTAAGCTATTTAGCAACACTTGTACTACAATACATACGAGTCAGTGTCGTGCATTTACTTAACAACCTAATCCGCACTTATCCTACCGCGAAGTCCACGTTTGTCGCATAACAGTTACGTAATTTAAAAAAAAGAGAATTAAAACGTATAAAATAGATACCATTTTAAGGCAGGTAATTAATCTTATTAATTTGTCGTCGTTTTCCTTTTTGATATTTCCGGTACACGTAATTTAATTACTTATCGTCAAAATTTTGATATTTCTACCGAATATAATATGTAGCAATGGTTTGATGAACGTTTAGCCATAGTTAATTAGGGCGGGCTGTATAATAATATTAGTTGATCTAAAGATTAATTGATCTTTGCAGATGTTACTGAATACAACGCGAATTTAGGGGTGGCTTTATAACCTTAGCCGGCGCCAAGGTCCATACAGATTTCCTTTAATTTCGACGGGAGCAATTGCTCGAACAATAAATTGTTTCCATAATAATTGAACCGGCCTCGTTAAATTAAAGAAATTAGAAAATTCAAGCTCTGGGGCTAATTACATTCGACTAATTAAATTCATAATTTAATAATGATTAATTTACGTTCGCTTTTTACTGTAAGCCTTGCGATGTACAACTGTTGAGTATCTTTTGCCCTGTTCAACAAAATTGCCAATTATAAACGATCGCCACCAACGTTGTATTACAGTTTATAAATTTCGTGATGCCCTTAAACGAATGCGGCAATCGATTGTTTTAGAAAACTTTATATAAAGCATCATTGAGGAAACTATTATATCTAGTTTGTTGGTGTTTTTTTTCTAATTTAAATTTTTAATTAAAAAGTTTAGTTTATTTAATTTTTACTTAAAATATAATGGAAACGATTATTTGTTTAAGGGCCGATCTTTCCATCCCTTGGTTTTACCTGATGGATATTTTGCCACGAAAACAATTGTTCGAACAAACGTTTCTACGGTAAATACCTATCAGATTTTCAACAAAATTGAATTGAATAATATATATTTGTTAACACTTGTTCGTGTATCGTATCGTGATTTATGATCGATTGCACCGACACATCTTATAATAATTTAATCCCTCGTTAAGTACCTATAAAATATCTGCGGAAACACTTAATCGCATCTAGGATAAATCAATAACTTAAACAAGACTTAAATATTTGATCAGTGAAGGAGTAACCGACCATTAAACTTGTTTATAATCGATTGGGAGTTTGAGATCTTAAATAATAATTAGGGCCGATCTTTCCGTCTTCTGCTAAATTTATCTGACAGATGTTTGACAATTGTCCGTACAAACGTTTTCATGGCAAACGTCGGTCAGCCTTAAATTTATTAGAAGATCGGTTCGTGTGTCCGGTTTTGTCAAATGAATAAATAATTTAAGCTGATTAAGAGATGAAGTTGATGGTCCGAAAAAATACGGTAATTCTTTGTTTAATTTAATTTGGTGCAACCGGCCCTTAATCACATAAAAGTACTATACATATAAGTACTGTTTTTTTCTAAGCGTTTTGTTACATCGTAATGACGTAACCGGTCTGCGTGTTGAATGTTTGATTGTAAAACAATCTAGCCTTCATATGAACGATAACTTTTGTTTCGCATTTTTAAATAAATGACATCTATATTGTTTACTTTTGGTTGAAATTTTAAAATTTCAAGAGAGGCGGTGGTTAAATAAGCCTCTGTCGATATCCTTAACGTAAAACAGTTGGGAGTGAGGAATCATTTTATTCGTTTAGATGATAATGTAATAAATCTTTCGAGGTGACGGGGACGGAATGCCAGTTGGAAGCATTGGAATTTACTTCGTAATCTCCACTTTTAAAAAGGTTATTGCAAATTCAAAGAACAATTTAGGTGATTTTTCGTTGCCCGCTTTTACAAGGCGATCAGTTTTTAGTTGAGTTTTATGCGCCTACGTCCAGGCAACATAATAAATTTTCATTATACACATATTACCTATATTTATCGGAGTCGTATATTTTAATAAAATTTTATGTGTGACTATGAATTGCTTAAATATCACATGAGAATGAAAGTACATATGTGTGCGGTTTGTAGATTAATTGTGGCAATCATTTATTGTTTAAATGGTTTAATTACGGCTGGTCGGAAAAAAAACAATTTTGCAAAATCCAATGTTTTTAAAATTACAAGTAAATAATATAAGAGAAGTAATAGATAACACAATAAACACATTTATGCCGACTTGGATGGCCTAACGGTCGGAAATCTGTGACGCTATTTTCGAACCATTACGTACATACAAAATGCATGCGAAAATTACGACGTAACAATAAGATTCTATAGAAATCCGTTTACTTTGACGTCATTTTCGCGTTCGTTTCGTAAGCGAACGGTTCGAGAATAGACCCTCCGCAAGCTTCTCACCTGACGGGTCCTGGATTAGAATCGCACTACGGGCGATGAAACATCCCCTGGATGTGTGTAATCTTGGAGCTTATAACTGCTGCAGTTGAAGCTCCAAAGCGTCCAAAGCACTTGGGTGGATAAAAATAAATTAATTAAAAAACACATTTATTTCCACATTTGTGTACTTAAAAAACAAAACAATAATAAGCCACACGGCGTAATTCGGGCTAAACCTGTTTTTCTACTGTAACCATTTTATAAAAATAAAAACAATTGAGTAATTGTTACATTTTGTTGTATTTGTTCTTCTGTATTTCAATATTTTCACGTAAAAGCGTCAGTATCTCAAGAAGGGTGCGTTTTATGACTATGAAACCTATTATCATTTATTACATGAAAAAATATACACGGCGTTACATTTGAAAAAACTGAGGAAAATTAGATTTCGCGCAAATTAATCGTTGCGCGTAGTTTTACGCTTTTTCGAAAAATTCGCCACGTATTTTGTAAGTCGACCATTATCGATAGTCGGTGGTGCAAACAGATTTAAAAAATCGTGGCTCCAAAGTTGACTCTATTACGTCATTAAAGTGACAATATCTTCAGAACGGTTAGCGTTAGAGATATACAATTTTATACATTTTTGATTTTAAATGTGACGGGGAATCCAAAAATACAAGGTGTTCTATTAAAAAAAAAACAACGCAAGTTTAGGTCGGCATATTTTTTTGAAACACCCTGCATGTACCTAAATATTTTTTAAATGTAGGTCATTACCACATTACGCGTATTACCACACCAAAATTGGTTTTGATGTTTCTAATAGTT
This sequence comes from Rhagophthalmus giganteus, assembly GCA_036326145.1. Classification (NCBI taxonomy): domain Eukaryota; kingdom Metazoa; phylum Arthropoda; class Insecta; order Coleoptera; family Rhagophthalmidae; genus Rhagophthalmus; species Rhagophthalmus giganteus. Next base: position 14,332,163 of record JARFJA010000036.1, on the reverse strand, counting down.
AAGGAACTATCTTTCGTCCACACAGCAAACACTCACCCTGTATACCAAATTGCCCCCTTTTCTACCGATTTACGTCAGTTTTGAAATTGCTTACAATAATTAGTTAGATACCTACACATAATTTGTAAAATACTTCTTTTGCATTGAATATAATTTAATTTTGAACACACTGTAGTTACATCTATATGAATTCATAAAATAAATCCAATTTTAACTATTAATTAATCGTTAGCATATTTATGTTCGAGTTTATTGTAACGAGAATAATTGTCTTAAAGTAATAGTATTGACTAACTGTAGGCATAATCACAAACATATACAAAGCGTTTACTGTTTATCTTATATTGTCTGTTTATATTATACCATCTCGAACGTAATAACTACAACAAATGGAGAAATAGAAATTTTAATTATTACCTCATTATTTCAACAAACTTGATGTATCTCGTGTAACAATAGCACGGAATATCTATATTTCGCACAATAGAGAACGAACGAAATACCCGTAAACTAATTCAGATTTATTCATTCAATCATATTAATAGATATCACATTTTGCTTCCGCAGTATTTAACTACAGAAGCGTAACAATGTAATAAATGTCGGACCACGAAAATGCAATATTCGGTTTGGTGAATGTCGTAAAAGTGTAATCGTACGACGTTGTAAATAAATATCTTAACAAACGTTCGTTTTCTTTTTCAGATACCTACTACTACTCAAAACTTGGTTGCTCAAAAAATTAATGTTTAGTGACGCGGGTACTCTATAAAAACCGAAGTAATGAGTAGAGCTAGAAAATTTAAGCGAAGTTTACGCGCGAAGATAGCCTGACTGAAGCTCAAGATGCTATTTTACGCCGTAGTAGCGGTTTTCCTACAAATCCTTCTGCGAACTTCCGGTAAGTAGCCGTTTACTTATAAATATGAACTTCGCATTTTGCGGGCACCTATTTCGTTTTTTATAAGTATAGTAAAGTGTGGATTTATAAGTAATCATGCCCTCTCGGTTATGTTTTTTTTCAGGAATAATAACCTTATTTCCGTTTGCGTGCAAATAGAAAAGCTCCACCTTAAACGTTTTAATTTGAAATTGAAAACCGGAAGCGGCATTACTTGCAGTAAAGCGTTTATAGTAATTTTATTTGCACATTATTCTAGTCTAAAATCCTAGTAGAATGTTCTGGCGGCTGAATTTGAAAGCTTACATCTCAAAAAGTAACTAACGGATTTCACTCAAATCAATTGCACGCTAAAGATAGATTATTTTTATTATAAAAGCCTAACGAATTATTATTTAAATAAAGTAATGATACAATTGTCGATTCAAAGTGTATAACATTATTATATACCTATATGCAAATAATTTTGTCATTTGGTGCCAGACGTCGGTAATTGCGATGATTCGACTTTTATCGTATCTAAAGGCACATTAATTACAGAAATTAAAAGTCAACATACTCATTTTCTTACAACAGATTTTCAAATTTCATATAATTTGGTGCAGAAATACTTTAGTTTTAACGTCTTCAAGTTACAAATACAGAAATACAAAATTCGACAGTTTTCGCGAAATATCTTACAAAATCTCCAAAACGGCTTTACGTACAAAACTGAAATTTTCACTGTGCAATCTCGAATAGTGGACGAATATTCGGTAAAAATGTTACACAATTTGGCCCCAGCCGTTTTTAAGACATAAGCTTTCAAACTCGGCCGTCAGAACTTTTTATTTCTATAATAGGCAATGTTTAAAAGGAACTTTAAAGTTCGAAGTTTCCGCACGTTTCGACATCCGTCGTGTTTTGGTTAGGAACGGGCATGCGGTGGTGCACCGTCCCGTAAAAAATTAATTCAATTAAACCGCCGTTGATGAACAAATCGGTTATCTGTTTAAAATCGCCCGTAATTGCAGTTTCGTACGCACACATAAGCGCCGCCGAGAATAATTAGTCAAATTTTTAGAATTTCCATTAAAAAATATATATAGCAGATTAAATGCGATATAAACGGAAAGTTCGAAAATGAGTTGGAGAATTTTCGTAATTCGCGAACTGGGGATGAAATCATAATTTTAACCAAACTTGTTCGAGTACATCGCGCTTTTAGCTTTAAGCGGGCCGCCGGCGCCGTAGCGATCTACTCAACCTCGAAATAACACCGGTCGCTTATACTCTCCATAAAAAATTCTTAATGTAAAACGTATAATTAACTGTTCCTTAATAAAAAAATATATATATATATATATTGTCCGGGAAATTTACTTTGCATAGACGTTTAATGAATCGGAAAATGTTCGGGAAGTGCTTCGATTTCCACAAAAAATTATTAAACGAAACCTTGTTATTTAAATTAATTAATAGGTATCTAGGTACGACCGGCGCATTATGAAATGGACATAGCTCGATGTATAAATTGTGGAGTTGCGTTATTAGCACACAGCTAAATCCCGACACCTATCTAAATATAGAATTTCTTGATATCGGCGAATAATTTCGAGTCGCCGATTTCTACAACTACGTGATTGTATAAAAGAATATTAGCAGTAATAAAATTATAAGGACAGTTTCGTGTTAATGGCAAACATACTTTTTAGAATGTCCAGAAAAACTCATATGAACAATATGAATTTACTAATATCAATAAGCAGATAGTAATATAAAAATTTCAAATTCAACTCTTAAATACATAAACACCATTCATATCGACGATTAACAATTAGAACATTCTTTCCAAAGTAATTAAATTATTGTCAGCGTTACACAGAACGAATAAGTGACAACTATTGCTGTGATTCTGTAAAATTAGTTAACATTATGTTAACGTTAAATTATGTACATAACATTTCTCTGTTAAGTGATGTGCAACATTATAGCATTAAAATCGTATTCTGTAATTGGCAATGTTGAAATGCTTTTAACATTTTTACTAAAAGTTAAAAAATGTATATTTTTGAACCAATGGGATTTATCACATGCGCAGTGAATTGTTTTCATTCCCGGTATTTTCGAATATTGTTTGGATTTGTAAGGTTATTAGGCTATGAGGTTATAAGGTTATGTCATGTATTAAGGTTATGTTATGTACCATGTCCCAAAAAATGAAGTGTAACTAATATCTAGGAATATCCAAAACCAAAGTTTTAAACATATAGGCACCCATATGATATGTTAATTAATATAATGATAATTACCTTCAAATATGCAGGAATAGCACTTGAACGGGCAGTAGATAAGTAAGGTTTCAATCGATTAAATTAACATTATTGCTAAGTTTTTTGTAAAGCGAAAGCTTTTTTTGAAACACAAATCTGATAACACTTCAAACGGGTTTTGCATGCCTCGTAAACCTCTTCTGTAAAGTCGCATACTATTCCTATATAATATATATATATATATATATATATATATATAATCATTTATTTACATTATATATATATATATTATATATATAATCATTTATTTACATTTGTACCGGTAGGTGTTAAGGACTATTCCAAACATGTCATTATTCGTCTACAATTGAGGAGCGTTTTTTTCAAAAACGATCGTGTCCAAAAAATCCTTTTTGGAAAAAACGCTCTTGAAGCAAAAAACCGTTAAAATACGAAAACCGGCTTTGATTTAAATGTTCATGTGACATGATCGTTTTTAAAAACATGTTCCTCAATTGCAGTTTATAAAGAAATGTAGTTCCTATAATATATATACGATTTACCTTTCTTCGTCCTCTTCTAGTAGTATATATGTCATTATAACAATATTATCATCCATCCCTTAAAGATCAACAAAAACTGTTGACACAAGAAACGAAAATTACCTGCCAACATAACCTTACAAACCCAATGTAAAATTGTTACATTCACGTTTTACCTCACTGTTATTTTACAGGGAATTTTACTAACATAATGTTATTAACAGCGGACATTTTCCTTATACGAGGCGCGTTTTTTAAGTAAGTACCGTTTTGGAATTAAAAAAAGACGTGCAAAGATATCGCAATAATTTTATTTTTACATGAAAGCCTGTACCTTAATCTACTTTTCTACATAATTTCCGTGAATATTGAGGCACTTGTCATAACGTGGCACCAGTTTTTGAATACCCTCCTCATAAAATTCTGCCGCCTGACTTGTTAACCACTGTATCACAAATGTTTTGACTTCGTTATCGTCTTGAAGATGCTGACCACCCAGGTGTTTCTTCAAGTGCAGGAACAAATGGTAGTCGCTGGGCGCCAGATCAGGGCTGTATGGAGGATGATCTAGAGTTTCCCATTTAAAAGATTTGATGAGATTTTTGGTCCGATCATGTGCACAGTTTTTTGGGACAGAAAAGGAGTTTTGCTAGTGGAGTTTCTGCCTCGTAATGAGACAATCAATGCAGCGTCTTATTGTGAGACATTGAACAATCTGCGTCGTGCAATCCAGAACAAAAGACGTGGCAAGTTGAGTAAGGGTATCGTTTTGCTGCATGACAATGCCCGTCCACATGTGGCTAATCGGACCAAAGATCTCATCAAATCTTTTAAATGGGAAACTCTAGATCATCCTCCATACAGCCCTGATCTGGCGCCCAGCGACTACCATTTGTTCCTGCACTTGAAGAAACACCTGGGTGGTCAGCATCTTCAAGACGATAACGAAGTCAAAACATTTGTGATACAGTGGTTAACAAGTCAGGCGGCAGAATTTTATGAGGAGGGTATTCAAAAACTGGTGCCACGTTATGACAAGTGCCTCAATATTCACGGAAATTATGTAGAAAAGTAGATTAAGGTACAGGCTTTCATGTAAAAATAAAATTATTGCGATATCTTTGCACGTCTTTTTTTAATTCCAAAACGGTACTTACTTAAAAAACGCGCCTCGTAGAATTGCATTTTCGTTGCATACTTTAAAATTTTACATTTTTATGTAGTTAACATAATGTTAAGCGTAACATTTGCTTACAGAATCACAGCATATATACACTGACTTTATAAATATAATCAAAAAGCGATACCTATTTGTGAATTGTAACCACTACATGTTTGCGAGATTTTTGGCGTTCTTTAATATAATAATTTGTTTTTTGTAACACTTGAGCCAATCACACAAATTCATAATTAATATTTTTCAATCTGTCTTATTGTAAGATCGTCGTCAGTATACACATGTCAGTTTTGCAATTATAACATTAACAAAACACAATAAATTGGCATAATCCCTAATAAATGAAAGTTTTAAATACTCCTATAATGTAGTTTAGTTAAATAAAGTTTATAATTTTACGGAAAATAGCCGTTTTCGGGTACTTTTTAAATACTAGGAATCCCGACCAGTTTTTAGTTAATCCGTTACACATAACATAAAATTGTTATTATTATTGGCACTCCATCAAATGAGATGCAAATAATAAGTAATCAAAATTATAAAAAAATATAAAATACGGATGTCAAAAGTAATCATTTTGGTTACATTATTTTTATTTTTAATAACAGCCCTAATTCTTCTAGGCATACTGATTAGGCCTCTGAAGACTCATGGACGCTTGTTATGCCTATTTCGCGTATTTTATAGTTATTTGTATTGACTTGTGACATAAATACATGTCATAATAGTGACATTGTAATATATAGAAAAGTAATAGGTAAATAAATATATTTACTAATTAATTTTCTAGAATAACTCCGAAGATAAACAATTACACATACAGTAGAGTCCTGTTAATCCGAACGAATTAGGACCGAAACCTGATTGCATTACCATATTTTCAGATTAACCAAAATTATTCTTGTAATACAGTAGCGAGTAGGAAATACAAAGTTTTTAGATTGCTGTAAGCTATAAGTTAACCGGCGTCTGGCTGACACGTTTAACATTTTCAACATTACGACAAAAGAAACAATCACTGACTTTATGAATAAGCCAAACAATTCATTTATTAAGTACAGTATCTACGTATTTTATTTTTATCATTTTTATAACCGTAATAAATGCAATGTTTTCTATACATTGTTCTATTTTCACTTGGCCTCTGTATTATTTTTCTAACTTACTTTTGTTCAGATTAACCGCATTTTCACAGTGGCGTGGTTCAGATTAACTGGACTCTACTGTATATTACAAATAGCACAACCAATTTTTAAATTTGATGTTAATACACCTACTTAGATCCAACGACATAAATGTAAACATAGACTTTAGACCAGTAGAAGTGTCGGTAACGTATTTAACGATTTATGTTTTGTTTATGTCAGTAAATGCAAACGTCTCCACTTACATAGTTAAATATGCCTCGAAGAAAATGAAATACAGAGCTGTGTGTTAAATCTCGCTGTTTTAGACCACGCCCCCGTCCATTTGATAATGAGTCGGTTGTACCAGACGTGACGGAATTGTGCTTGCGTCCTGCGGGCACTTCGCACTGCGTTTTGCGGCTTTTATGTCCGTGCATATCCGACTTCGGCACAAACACTTATTCTCATTTTATTGATCGATCGCGTTAATTTAATTTAATCTTTAAAAAAAAAAGACATTCGAGAACTGGCGAATCCCATCCACGACAAACCTGAAGAATAAAATAAAACGCATAGGTCCTCGATCGATCACATATTCTCTATATAATTAACCGACCGAGCTAGGTAAATTTTAATTTTAAAACGTAACGAGAGAACCCTTCGAAAGTGCCGGTAGTCGCCGACATTAATTTTGCATCCGACTGTACATCTAGCACTTTAATCAAAGATATCCCTTTAATATTAATTTAAAATATTAATTTTTATTAATAGGGGGGGATATTATAAAAAATGCACGAAACATTTTCCTGTCTTCTTCATAATCCGGGCTTTTAATTAACTATAAAACCAACCCTTTCGAATACTAGAGTAGACGCAAATTCGAGAAGACTAATGATGGATTTTGGAACTCTTCAACCACTTGAGGAACTGTCGCGTTATCAACTTAATGGCGGAGATTAGATTAAGACTAAATCCCATAATTATTTTCAGTCTTTAAAATGAAAACGGCGGTGGATTATTTTGAAAAATGAGGCGCGCTTTATCGATAAGAAAATTCGCGACTAAACTACAACCGTTTCGGGTTTATTTGCGATTGCTGCCATTCACGGTCATTTTCTGTCTTCGATATGGAGAGGTTTAGTAACGTCTACTAAATTATACGTAATAATTTATTTCGAACCGGCAATTTTTATCGAGAAATGCATAACTCTTCCGTGAACTTTCGAAGACGGGTTCCTTGCGAGTTCTCGAGCATCAACCAAATTCTACATAATTAATACGACAAGAATATAAAATGAACTTCCGTCTAGTTATCGACGGAAAATTAGTAGTAGAAATTCTGGCATATAAACCATAATTACGCAAACAAACGTCGGTGTAACAAAAAGCTGAAATCAGAACAGAGTGGTTGAGTAAATACGAATGTAATCAGAATCGACTGCATAACCAAATCAATCAATACGAAGCTCGGAAAACAAATCAGCGGAACGAATTCAGGAAACCAATTCCAAATAACATAAATCATGAAAATGCAAAATGCTCTTGACATGTCATAAGTTACGTGTGCATACTTTAATTCAAGACGCGAACCGTTATTAAGGGTGCAATTTTCCTTTACTAAAAGCTCGAAGGTCTCGAGAACGGAGCCAAGAATTCGTTGTGGACGTAAGGCGAATTTGGCTCTTCTTTTGCAGACGAACGATTTCGAATTATCCCCGCTTAATTTAGTTTTTTTTTTTTTTTTTTAGAAACTTTCGTTAAAATAAAGAAGGTGGCCATTTCCAAATCGAGTTTTCCGCTAAATTAAAATTTCCCATAACACACAAAGGCCCTTCGCATTTTCTCGTTCCACTAAAAAAAAAATGGAGACATTTCTGCAAAATATTATTAAAGGAACGAGAAAAAATGGCTGACCCTTATGGCGTTTCGCTAACACAATGACCGTAATGTTGTGCTAGCAGTAATTTTATGTACTTATATGGCTATTACTTCGGTGATTTATACCGCCTGCCGGCTAGCTTACCGGTTACATTTCCAGAGGACGAACAAAGAAAATATAGTTTTTACCCTGTTGTAAAAATGACATTCTTTCACAGGTATTACTCCTTAATGTTTATTACTTATGAAATTGTTTTTCGCCATCACGTTATATTATTCGCCTTTAATAGTCCGCCGACCCTAATCGCGACCATTTCCTTTAGCGTTTGATTATTGATTTACCGACATTTAAAAGGGCAAGCACTCGATTCGATTATCAATCATTTGTTGCGCCCATATTTATGTATAAAAATGATTTAGAAGTAGGTGTTTTCCTAAAGATAGTCCACTTTATTATTGTTGCACTTAAATCGATGATTTACGCTAGGGTTATTTTAATCGATAGAACAAACTGTTTTGTTTATTTAAAATTATTAGAACTAGTTGATATCAAAAATATTAGTATCACCAAGAGGCTATATTATTCTTGTAATTACTCCGCCGAACGAACTTTACCACGGATTCGAGACGTAAGCTCTTGCACGAGTTCGTTAATTATTACCTTGTTTGACGCTCAAATCCATTTACGTCGCAAATATTCTTTAGTTCGGGTAATATCGTCTGTTTTTTTTTGTTCAAAATTCCTTTGAAGGCGCGTTCAGATTACTCGTGCCCGTGCTCGCGTAGCAACTTGCAATTCATCACGTTTCATCAAACGGATTTCGGTTGCTCTGAGGTTCTAACTCGAGTGGATCCGTTTTGATCGATCCGTCCAGATGGTTTGCGCGACTCGACGCAAACCTTTTGATGTACAACAAACACCAGACGAATTCTCGCGAGTTCAAGGCTCGCGCTGTTCGCTCGGCTCGTCTCGTGACTTGTCCGCCCGTTCACACTGCTCCGGAGTTCCACGAGTCTCGCGAGCTATCTGGACGCGACTCAACAATCGATCAATACTGTTCAAATAGTTTAAGTATTCTTTTGGAACACAGTCAGTGTTGTGTCTTTTCTGGTTTTATATGGGTTTTATTTATATAAATTAATACACAAATATAATAATCGAATTTGAACTGTCAACTCAATATAATTCTAATAATAATTGCACTCTTAGAAAAAAATAACGCGGCATAGCCGCCTCTACGTAACACCTCCCCTCAGAGAGTTATCATATTTCGATGGGGTGAACCTATCTGGAGGTTTTTTCGGCCGTGAGCTTCTCCGCACTTCGGCTTCTTCAGCTTGTTTCGGCAAATTATTTTTCTCTGTTTGTGTTTCGGAATCTAAATTTTGTGTTTCGGACACTATTGTAAGGTCTTCCGAGTCGAGGTCTTTTGTGCTCGAAATAGTTAGATTTCCTATGGTCAATAATTGGTTTTCGTGACTCCTATAAGTTTTTCCCTCACTCGCAACGTTATAGATTGCGGAACCTAATTTTCCTACAATTGTCCCAAATTTCCATTTGCAATCTTTGTTACTATAATCCCTAAAAGATACTTTGGTATTTTTTTCAAGAACCATGTTATTTTTTATCTTTTTTACCTTTGTATTTATGTTCGGTATTATTATATCTAAACGTGTTCGCAAATTTCTTTTGAACATTAACATTGCTGGACTCTAACCTGTTGTAACATGTAGAGCCTTTCGATAATGCAAGAGAAAATTATTTAATTTTGTTTTCAAACTATGCCTCTTTTATTACATCAACTAAAGTTAGTTGGTCAGTTCGCAAAAAATAATTTTGCGTATGTTCATTACGAATTCCTGAAATAATTTGATCACGCAATTCCTCATTTAACCTTTCCGTGCACTCAAGGGGTTTCGAATTTAAGTAACGTTGCAATGCACTCTTAGAAAAAAACAACGCGGCTATGCCGCCTCTACGTAACAGTCAGAACGGTTATCCCGGTCTGGTATCATACCTTAACATCATTGGAATAGTAACAAGTTGCTGGGTGTGCCCAGAACAATGGCTTAGCGGTGTGTTGCTTCAACAAAGGCAAAAGACGTTTTTTTAAGGTATTCGCATACCTGGTCAACAGATTTTCTGAGTACAGCTTACATGATACGGATTTCACTGCTAAATCTTGTTTTGCATCCCTGGCCGCAGCAGTCTGCGCTTTATAACTTTTTTAATCCAGCACGCAGTTTTACTTTTCGTACGTGATTTTGGGGCATTTTTACGTTTTTTTTTTGCTAAATCTCGTGAAGAACGGTTTGGATTTTGTTTGAACAACTGTCTGTGAGGCCGCGGTCGCCTAGAGAGCTATCGCTTTGGTAGGTGGTCACTCACGGCTGACGGATTCGAATCCTCGTTCGAATTCTTTTTCTGAAGTTCATTATTTGAAGTTTTTCAAGACGTTTGCAGCGATGGATTTTGGATGTTTCATTTTTTGAGAGAATTTTCTTATTCTAAAACTTCGATTTTCACTAAACGTCGTCAAATGCGAGCGCAAACACCTACCTATTTTGGTTAGCGATTGATTGATAAAATATCCGTTTTCTAACTATTGACTTTAAACCGGTATGAATTAATCTCGGCGTCCCGATTTTGGCGTGTCCGCCCTTTATGCAGTGACTTATCGAAATACTAACTCAAGATACGAAAAGAAAATAACTCGCCTTTATTTCTAAATTATAAACGATTATTTTTCGAATAATATTGAAGCGTGCGAAATCACAGTAATAATAATTATGATTATAATAACAGAATAACAATGTTTAGGTTAATTTTGCGGCAATCAAACGAATTTCACAATCAAACTTGTATCGTTAATCTGTTAAATATGGAAAATTATTTTATATCAAGTGTGTACGACATCGATGCGATGTCATGTCATTTACTGCCCTATTTACGATAAAAGAGTTTCAATGTAAAATTATACTCTATATGAATAGAAACAATTAGGTTTACCAAACGAATTCGGTAAATTTTAGATATACCTCAAGTTCGATCAATTTCATAGAATTTGCAGTATGTATATAAATTAATAAAATTCTATATCTCGATTAATGGTTGTAAACGTAGGTCGCTGTGACAACTAATGACACCTAATTTCGATTTTACATCAATAATATTAATAATTAAATAACTGTAAATCAATTGCAATTTTCTATAATATTATACAAAGAGTGCCCAGGCCGTCATAATGTCGTCAATTATTGGGAATTATTCGTCGACGACGTCGTGGACCTAATAAGTGACGTACGCACAATGACACTTCCACGACGAACATTTGACGTCATTAAAGAACGTCGTTGAAACGACTTTGTTTGATCATTCCAAAGTCCTGAATCCTTACTGGAAAAGTGAAGATAAAGATGTTTTGAAGCGTTAATTTAAAGCGAAAAAATATTCGTAATTTTTTCTAACATGTTTATGTTTTAATCCAAAATTTTAATTAAAAAAATATATCAATCTATTTTGGAATTATGCATTATCGCGTCTATGCGATTAATAGTAATAGTTCTATACGTTATAAATACAGTAGTATACAACTAAACAAGTAAGTAAAATCATTCAAAAATCAAAGTTATTTATTCTAATTGTGTATGCCAATGGATAGAACTAGTTCCTTTAAAGTGTCACGCCACTGTGTATACTGATCGCGCTTTGGTTTACCGCCAGCTGTTTTGTTGGGTTAGTGGTTTTACTTTGCAGTGAGTTCTACGTTGTAAATTTGAACATTGTAAATTTTGATATAATTTCTTAACGGTAAGTGAAGAATTAATCAGCCTATCGCCACCTAAGGTTAAAACGAATAATTTTAAATAATTAAAAAACTGGAAAAATATTTTTTACAATAATTTTACAAATCATGGCTTAACAAGAAACAGACAAATTGTACTTATTTTTATGGGTTTTAACCTTTAGGTAACTAGGTTATCTTTGTGGCGTGAGTGACCCCCATTTCATTATTAATTTATTTAGATGACTTTTGTTGGTGTGAAATTTGCAATAAAATAATAATTATATTGAATGCATTTGTATTTTTTTATCTTTAAATGCGCCATTAATGTCTTGGGATTACGTCAATGGGACGTCAAATGACTCCCATTTAAGAACTCGTGGACACACGTATATCTATACTTAGATTTACCGCTCATAATCTTGCGTCGTTAAGCTGTGACATTAACCCGTCATATATAATAATTACGATATTGGTTATTAATAGGTAAATCCAAATAATTTTTGTTCATTCTTTGATATATTAACGTACTTTGTTTAACGTTTCTTAGATGTTAGGTGCAAAATTTGTTTATACTCATTTAATAAAAATCAATTATATTGAATGCATTTGCATTTTTATCTTTAAATGCGCCATTAATGCTTGATTACGTCAATGGTACGTCAATACGACGTCCCATTTAATGAAATGGGTCTCAAGTAACGTACTTAGATTGGTCATAATTTCGCTTAGCTGTGACATTAACCCGTCTAATATGATCACATCAGGGATGACATTGACGACATTATAACGTCAATGCCGTGACTGTTTAGGAACCAAGATAGCGTTCAGCCTTACTTTAGTAATCGCGTGTGCGTGAAGCGTCGAACAATCGATTACCAGATAGGTGACTTGGAAGAGCATGGCCGGTTGCTTGGCCATCACGAAATTCAGACCTTGCACCCTTGAATTTCTTGTTTTGATTTGTTACAGCTGTCCAGACTTGTTGGCGCGCACGTGGGACGAAGCGGATTATCGTCTCGACGTTTGCAGGGCCACCCACTGGGCACCTGCCGAACTGTATTAGATTCCAAAAAAAAACTTTAAGGCGCAACCTTCCATAGATACCTATATAAAATATTTAGCTTTGATCTCTGAAATTTTTTTATGGACACCCTGTAGATAGATTATCAAGGTAAAACCAAAAACAGCTATCGTATTAGTTCAATTCAATCACATTAAAAAGGTCTAAATTTTAAATTAAATGCCAATATGTCAATGTAAAGTATTTAAATATTATTTTTATTTAGTTATTGAATAAGTATTAGGTACTAGGTAAAATATAATACTTCGTTCCATTAGCATTGAAAGGGAAATTAAGAAAATTATGGGAAAGTTAAAATTAGAACAAAAACCGATTTTTAAATGCCGTTCTTTCAAACACAAAATTTAATTTAACATTTAAGCCTCCGCAGTTTCGATGCGAGCTTCCGTTTTCATCATAAAACGGAATGGCCATCTAAAAAGAGTTCACCTTAGTAAAATTTGTAGAGGGTTAAATTTACTAGAAAAAAACGAGCGGATTATTTCTCTTTTTATGTACGAGCGGCGCTTTTGTACAAAAAAGGTGCAGGTCGGCAGTACAACTGGTTCTTCTAACTTTATCGTACCTACTGAAAATAAACAAAACAAACCGCCGCATGATTGTACGTAATTGAACAATCTCGATCATTTTGTACCATGGTGACTCGTAAACTGGTTTAAAAATTATTGCGCAAATATCCGCGACAGATTCGAAGTAATTCCTTTGCTTAAATATTTCCGCGTGGCGACATGGAAGACTCATTATGTGGATTTACTGTAGATATCGTTCTGAAGGCGTACCTACACCGCTGGTTGTATGAAATCAATTGCACGAAGCACGAAACTCAAAGCCTACAGTCGCGCCGCTCTATAATTTCCACTCCTTGCCACCGAGCTGTGTGAAATACAAAGACAGAAGTGTAGGAGTTGTTATTCTACGTTATTTTTCACGCAGACGGTGGTGGGGCCACGAGTAAAGTTAAAGCGGCGCAACTGTTTGCGAGACTATCAATTAGTTTGATCAAACTGAGCTGGCGACCTCGCGTGAACGTCATTACAGCAGTTTGATCAAACCCTGCAATTTTTAGAAAAACCTCTTTTCCATCAGTCAGTTTGATGCTATCTTTGAATCCGATTGGTTAATTGAAATGAAGGGAAATTGCGCAAAGGAGACGTTCGGCGGTTTTCTATCTTTTTTTGGTATTCGCAGTCGGTGTTGGTGTTAGCTTTGGGCAGTTTCGATCAAACTAGCAATGGTGACGTCATCAACTCAGTTTGATCAAACTGATTGACAGTCTGACGTAGACTTAATGTAAAAAATATGAGAAAAAGATGCGCACGCCAAGTTTTACGCAACTATAAACTGCGCGCCTTCGTATTCTCTGATTGAATAGTTTCACGAAGATCGAGTTTCCGAAACCGGTTTCGTCGGTGTGCGAACTGTACGTAAAACTTATTTTGCTTTTCCGGACGAAGGGCTCTCGTGTCTTAATATTTTCTAATAAAAACTTTGCAGTCGATAACTGTTATATATATATATATTTTTTTTAATTCAACAAGAATTTATAAAGATTCAATTAAAATGTTAAGGACGAGTTAAAATTATTCGAAATTTTCACAACAAAGTTCGTCAAGTTACCAAAGCTATGCACGATTGCGCTTACGATTTAACATACATATACACAGAATGTTCTAAAATTTACGACCACGGACTAATCGAACGATTTCTCCAAGGTTTTGGACTTATCAAACTTTTCACTGTCACCGAAAGTAATGGGGAAAACTTGACCGTTTGTGTATTGAACATCAGTACCTAAATTCAAACTGCGAATAATGCCGAAAATTCGGATAAATTCCGTTTTCTATTATTTATTTAAAGTTATAATGTTATGTAACTTATAAAATGATTAATATATTATGTATTTGCCGATTTTGAATTCGACGCACAAGTGCTTAGAAATTGCATAATGTTTCAAGATAAAATTCAATAAGCCGACATTATTTAAAAGCATTTCAGGAAAGCGTTTCCGAAGAGAGAATAATTCATTATAAGTACCGGAAGATCAGGTCGGGTCCGGGACGGAAGGCCGCTAGTGGGTCACACTCTCGGCAGCCGGATTAACTTTACCTTATTCGATATCTCCACAATTTGTTGTTAGAGAAGCTACCGGAAGACGAACGCAGATAAATGACGATCATTTGTAATGTAATGACGGGAGCTACGCGCTAACCGGTGATTTACTCACATCATTTTGTACCTTTTCGTTTTACCCTTTGCCTTGACGTTAACTTCGTTTATTAAGATAGAAGTGTATTTATTTTAGCCAATAAAATCTGCATTTCGGGGAAAACCTCGATTTAGCTTCTTAGACCTTTTAATGGGGGGCGAGCAAAGTAGGGTAGGCCTTATCTAAGTAGATACAGTTCATTAAAGCAATTTAAAAATGCAAATTACGTTGTGAACTTAACAACTGTAAAGGTCGGACAGGTCATCAACTACATAAAGCTTTAAATAATTTACTCTCGCCAGTTGATTATGAGGTAGATCTGATTTTTTTGCACTTTTATTAAACGTACTCCGTAGGCAAAACACAGTTTGTTTTTTATTCTTTAGGTTGTTAAGCCTCACCGTGGAAATGATAATTCACTACCTAACAAAAATGAAAAAAGTAACTTGCTTTATAAGTGTTTGTGTATTTTATAAACGTAGATATCTATGTAAATAAAAGTGCCTCGTAAATTCTAGAATTGTGCTAGTGAACAAACGTTCATATATTATAGATACTGTAAACGCGGCGCTATTTAACCAAAGTAAGTTTTAAAAACAAAACTTCGGTGTGGTACACACTTGCATTTATTATTTTATATTCATTATTTTGATTATCTACGCTCAAAACAGTTAAAAAAATGTTTAAAGTACCGATGCAGTTTCTACTACAAGAATGTCGACAAATTAATATTAAAAAAAAAACAATTAAATGTACTTACATACGATAATAACATATTCAAGTAGAGTAATTATGGGATAGATGTCGCGCGAGGAGATCAAATCAATTGTTTTTCAAATTTCGAACATCCCGTATCTCGGCAACCAATCATTTCCGGATATTATTTTAAGCATGCCCTCGGGCACGTCTGAAAGTAGGAATAGTTATTCTGAAACACTCTGTATATACGTTATGCGACTTTAAGTATTTCCATTATTTTTCTTCGTGTTCTCTTACTCTTAGGTTTTTCTTCTCTCTATTTTTTTTCCTTTAGACGTCTCCCTCTCTTATCGGCGTTCCTTTTGTCGACCTATTCCTTCTTGGCATTCTTGCTTCGCGATCCAGTCAACTTAATCTTTGCGCCTAACCACGCGCGTAATCTCCGGTTATTCGTGTAATTTTCTTATTCCTTGATTTGTTCTAATACTTATTCATATATTTATCGTTACTTCGACTACTCCAAAAAAAAAATTTTTTTTTTACGATTTCTTGATTGCGGCTACGCAATTTGTTCGACTTTATTATCCGCGCGGCACTTGTTTTAACTGGCCTCGACAACTTCTTTTTTATCCGGTTTTTTTTTCAGTCCGCAATAAATTAATTAGTTCTTTTATGAAAAGCCTCATATGTATGCAATTCGAAAATTAAACGGAGGCTCCTTATTTCAATATGCGGAGGAATAATTAAAATTGTTTTTGACAAAATTATAATTAAGATTAAAATTGATTTTTCGAAAAGTATATTTATTTTGCTTCATTTATTTAATATTTAATTACCTTGTTTGTGTTGATTTTTCTACTTTGTTTTTAATATCTGTTACAAATGTTTGCCATTATGAAATGTGAAAAATAATAAAATTTAATACCGCAACTGCTACAACCGGAACTGCTCGATTCGGAATCGTTAAATTGTGACGAAACCAGTTAAGCGTCACAACTGATGTTCATTTGTAAATTCATTTGAGGTTCGGCCTGAAGAATTACATAAATTAAACAACAATTTCTTAAATCGTTGCACTATTCCTGGACGTTCCTTTATATAGTTTTCGTTGATAGAGTTATAATCTCTAAACACCAATACTTTTGGATATTAGGTGCCTATATACGTAAAGCTTTATTATGCTATAAACAGAATAACTTTTCCATTAAGTCCCTGAATGCTGTAAAGTTTGGCTTCCTTATGTTTCAATAACGGGCGTAGGTTAATGCCTATGAACTGTGATAATACCGAATATATTAAGTAACTGCAATTAAAAATTTATGAAAGTAATTTAAGATCTTTTAAACGTTCAGTTTGCAAATGAACACAAACCTGCGTTATATCGAACCGTATCCAGCTCTGATATCAACTATATAAATAAATCACAAATTGCTAAAGTTGACTAGTAACAAGCTTGCCACTCGTGCGAATTCACCTTAATTAAGCTGAAGTTTCATATCCCTTTGTCTGATTGCCCTTTACGTACAAAATATCAGATAAGAGAAGAGTCAGTGTTAGCACTGATAGGATTACTATTATCTTTAAATGTAAAAGCGGAAGTGCTTGTTCCATAATACAATATTGTGGTAATGGAGGTACAAGTTGTGAGAATATATATTAGTTCGCATTAAAACGTACGAATCTTAGATCGTGACAATCATTTCATTAGATACAGGGCGTCCCATCTTAATTGCATAATATTTCACCGGGTTGTTCTTTGATCAAAAGTAAGCATGTACGGTTTGTTAAGTTTATACTCTACCATCGTTTCAACACTCAAGTTTTGACCGTATGCGGTGGCAAAAAGTTCATTCTCGAAAAAGTAGCGAGTGCGCTAGATAACGCAGCTGTTTTCCAAGAAAACAAAATACACACCAAGTTAATTTACAGAAATGGCGGCAAAAACAAATTTCCGAAATAAAACGTAACGTTCAAAAACCGTCGCGAGTATTTATTGATGTCGAGCTTGCATATTCCGGTAGGGCACGACTCGAGCTGACACCGCCTTACGTATGATTAACTATTTATGGGACACTGCAAAAAAATTATTTTATTTTGAACCTTCATATTTTTTTTATTATTGATTTGACATCTTGAATGTTAGACTTCGTTCGTTATAGAAATAGTCCTGTCAATCATTCCGATCGAACCCCTGTTAATAACAGGCGCATGTTATTGCAATGAAGCGCCGTGCGAAGTACTGTACAGCGCTTACGTACTTAGCTACCATTAAACAACGACTAGTCAACTAAGCAGAGATTACACGCGGCTGACACCTTCTCGATCCTATTTCTACATTGAACGAACTCTAGTTTTAGGATTTTTAACATTTTTAAATTATTTGCTGTGGAATACAAGAAACGTTAGGCACGACGTTATTTCGGCGTTTTTCCGAAACACACCATCTTTGTTCTCGTTAATTTAAATTTTGCATTTTTTTTTTTGGTTTACGTCAAGTACCCAAATCCAACTTTCAGTCTAGCCGTGCGTCGAAGATCATGATTTGTCTGCACATTGATTCGTGTTCGATGGTGTGCATTGTGTTCTCTTTCAAAATAATGTTGTCAACTCCATTTTTGCAGGTTTGTACGTGTAATACGTCATCTATCGTCTATTTACGGCACCTACTCGTTTGTACGTTAGAGTAAAAATAGATTGACGCAAAGGCCACAATTCATCATTAGAGAATATTGGTTTTCAATATAGAAAACAGCCGTTATTTAATCATTTAGATATTATTATGTTCTTGAATAATGTTTATTTCACCCGTTAAGAGACACCCTGTATAATATTCCTCCATATCTCGCCTTCTTTCTCGCGATAAATTCTATGAAGCACCTGTCAAGTTTCGCATAATTACGTAACTCTCGATTAGTTGCTCGATAATCTGTTTTTCTTTTAAAATTCTTCAAATATTTGTTTGTTATCAATTTTCGATTGCCTTGTAGCTTAAGATAGATATTTACACGTAGGCATCTGAAATACTAAGAATAAGACCTCGATCGCATCCCATAGATTTTCTTTTAACCACAATTATAATTCTAGAAATATTGCTGTTACTTCTCCATGATTTCCTCGTGTGGTTAATAATATATTGTCGTTAAATCGGTAAATCTTCCAAAAGTCCATGCAAGCATTTTCCTCGCTATTTTTTCCAAACGCTCTTGTAACGTTACTGCGTTACCACTGTTGCTTTGCTTCTTTTTTTACGTAGACGGCATTTTTGTTTCATTTAATCGGATGGCAGCGTTAGATGGCATAATTTTTCCATTATTGTCTTCTTACGGACGAAAGTTTCTTGCCTGGAAGGTAACTCGAGGCGCTGCGCCGTAAAAGTTTAAAAGCGCGCCTCCTTATTTCAAGTTTTAATAAAGCTTCAATAAAGCATTCTTCTGATTTGCAGATAATGATTTAATGGTCACTTCCTTTCGATTTCTATCTCGAATTATTAAAAGTGGCGATTTTTTAATTTTCCGGATATTTAACGCGCGGATCGTTAAACGGCCGTCGCGCCGTTAAAACGCGACGTTATTTTATAGTGTCGTACTAGATTTATTACGTAATGTGGCATGCATTAGATTTATAAGTAATTAAAATTTGTATCGGTGCCTGTTCGCGTTTAATTTTCAGTTAAGGTCGGTGTTTATTATGTGGTTCGTACAGAAAACGTGTTATTTCTAAACTCACACGATAAACTCGCGGTTTACTGCTGAATTAAAGTTGAACACGGAAGATTTAATGAACGTACATGTCCGATTTCGTTTCGTTTTAGGAACTGAAAGCTACCGCACAACGAGAACAATTGCTTTTTTGGTTTATCTTCTGTTTTGCAATTACTTTTGTTTCTGTCTGGTATACTCGAAGGCTATTTTGTCTGTCTCATACTATGCCTGGAAGTGTCTTCGTTCCCATATAAATGTTATCGTAAGCTTCGTCATTAAGAAAACTTGTCATGCAAGTTATGTAACTTTTCACGCAAGTAGAAGTGCACGTTTGTATTGAATTTTCTCTGGCCATAGATATACCGGAGAGCGCGAATTCGTTGATGACGACTTTTGGAACCTTCTTTTACATTTAAATTAACATATTGTGACGTGTCATAAATAATGAATAGGTTCAATGATTTTGATTGGTTTAAACAAATAATCAATCGCGTATGAAGATGACATAACTAACAGTAATGTCTGTATATAATAAAAATACGAATGATAAAAAATACAAAAATATTCCCAACATATTGATTGTAGATTCATTTGTTACCTGGAACAATGGTAATTAAATTCATTGAAGGTAAAAAGCTAAAAGAAATACAATTACACGAAATGCACCACATCTGTCGTCTTTCTCCGCCACATCGAACCCAATCATATTTTGGTCCTTTTCATCGAAATAGTATCGATGACATTGAGCACAAAAATCATGGGTGTCCTTTGCAAGGTCATTGTCTAGCACAACCGGAACTGAAGTGGAACGAGGACGATGACTCTTTCCGTTTCCTCTTCCTGTTTGGCTCTTTTTCCATTTTGTTTTGTTGGAATAGTCTTTTTCCTTTTCGTTTCCTCCCGTTTGTCTTCTGTTGTTAATATTTCAGTGGGTTGCATTTTAATGTACGGTATTGGGCTAATTTTCATCGTATCATTTTTCTCACACACTTCTAATAGCATGGAGAAGTATTTATCGAGCTCTGTACGATTCATGTTCATGTGCCTTCCTTACAACCATCTCGGGATTTCTTTATAAGAATAATTGCAGTTGTTAAAACTTTGAATGTTATGGACGTAAGGCCAAAATCCAAAATATGAAAAGTTTTAGAGTCACCGAAAGGATTAGTTTAATGGGTCATTGTTAAGAAGAAACGATCGACAGCAATGTATTTTAAATGGAAATACCTATATTAATCTATAATCGCGAACCGCGGCTTTCCTATCAATTTCTCTGTGTTGGGCCAACGATAAGATTTCTTCGTTTTTTCATTGTCTATCGATTGGTGTAAAAATTATCAAAATCGACTGGCGTTTAGTTTTCCAAGATAAACTAAACAGATATAATTAGGGATATTTCCAACAAAGTTTAACAAAGATATTTTATAATTGTGGAGATGTGTGTTTAATAGATGTGGAGTGTGGCTATTCATTATGTGGTATAAAACTTTTAAGGTGGGTGACCGATACGTTAAAAACGGACCTCCTTTCCAAGCCTGACTAAAAACAACCTCATTGTCGGTGATTTTACAACCAATCAGTACTCTCCAGTTATATACATGGTTTATCATAATTTAAGAAAACTCAAATAACCGTAAAGTCATTTATTTTTTAATTAATTGTCGAACTCGACACGAACGTTAAAAATTTCAAGTTGTTATCGTTTTTAAGTTGACATCTACTCGCCATTCTCGAATTATTTAAGTAAGCATCGAGTTTATGAACGAAACACGATGCGCTAAGCACATTCGAAGAGTTTAATTAGTTAGGGCAATTTTTATTGGAATTAATGACTGGAGGGGTAGATAGTTGGTGATTGTTGGAAGCTCGATTGTTCCCAGAGGTGTTATCGTAATGTAAAAGAAAAGGCGAAAGAAAATATAAGAGATCGTGAATGGAGGTCATCGTATGGGGTAGCGCAAAAAG
Source organism: Rhagophthalmus giganteus (assembly GCA_036326145.1). Lineage (NCBI taxonomy): Eukaryota > Metazoa > Arthropoda > Insecta > Coleoptera > Rhagophthalmidae > Rhagophthalmus > Rhagophthalmus giganteus. Next base: position 14,310,846 of record JARFJA010000036.1, on the reverse strand, counting down.
TAAGAAGTTTGTTCACAAAGAGCGTGAAATGAATTGGCGCTTCGTGTAAACTAAATCAAATTTCGTTGATTGGCTTGTTCAAATACAACGGTTTATTAAATGCTGTAAACAAGGTAAGCATACATTTCTAACGCAAACACCGAAAGCTTCGTGGTAAAAGTGGAAAACGGCGAGCGGGATGAATTTATTTATCGAAAGAGATAAAAATTAAAAAAAAAACAAATACGAAGGTTCGCGCAACGGCAGTTTCGGGATTAATATCATCTGTTTGATAACGTCCGAATCAAACATTCAATTTCGTTTGCAATATAAAAACCGCAGGCAGGAATTTACCTACTTCAATGAAATTTGTAATCGGTTATGAATTCATATTGAACGAAAATATTTAAACGTTGTCACCGCAAACAACAGATTAATTGAAATGCGATTGTGCTTCTATCTGCTCGAGCCTCTCTTTTTCGATGATAAATGATACATAGAACTGTAGGTAGGTAAATTAATCGGGTTATTATGATCAGTGCTAAACAATTGTTGTCGAACGTAATAATATCCATCGACGGACAACGGCGTTATTTAATTAAATGAATGCGTAACGCTAACAAGTAGGCGTCGATTTTTTATATACCTAATATATTTTATTATTTTATATACCTAGAGGTATTTTTTATATTATACGGGCGTAACAAGAATAACTTCTATAACTTCTCAATTAGAAGGAATACAAAAAACAACTGTTTTTCGGTTTATCTCGACGCAGATTTTTGTTTGTATACTGTTTTGTTTCGTTGGTATGTTGATCAATATTAATAATAATATTATTTTATTAAATTAATAAAATTAATAATAATTTACTTAATAATAATAATTTAATAATATTTACTGGCACCTACATGTTTTCTTTGCGTCTTTGAAAAGGACATTTATTTCTTTATTTAGTACCTAGTATTATTATGTCGCAATAAAATAATATATAGTAATTGTAGAAAAAAAATTGAAAACAAGAAATGGTTTGTGTAAAAATTATTTTTATTACCACCATTAGATTTCTTCTTGTGAATAAATAATGTGTATAGAGACCACGTAATTTAGATAACCTAAAAGCTTGAATAACTGCCGCAGTACGGTGGATACCCGAAGACACGATAGAAAGAACAATAATACATTTTCTCGTTGTTTTTACTAAAATTATTTTATTTTTGACATTGTTCCACTGCGACATGATATTACTAAATAGAAAAGCAAACGCTCTTTTCAAAGACGCGAAGAAAACATATGAGTGCCATTAAAAAAAACAAATTTGGTTGCCAAGCAACGAAACAAAACAGTGTACAAATAAACCAAATACATTATCGTGTGCGCATCGTAATAAACCAGAAAACTTTTGTATTTAACATTTTCTTGTAGTCCCTCTAATTAAGACGTTACAGTCAATATATGTTACTTTCGTTACACCCTGTATAATTGATTTTTGTTTTAACTACACGTTGCAAAATCGTTTAAGGGCCGATTTTACAACTACCAAATACAGTGCTTCCAGTGATTTACTTTTTTTTATTTATTCACGAATCTGAGAAAAGAGTAAACTGTGTACAGGAGGTCCTTTTCTCGGTGATTTGATTCCTGGTGAAGTTGTAATGGGTGTTTGAGTTTGTAGTAATACGCGTGCATTATCATATGTATGAATGTGTTTAATTGCTGTTAATATCTTGTTATAATTACTTATAACTTATCCAAACCTATATGATCTTCACCTCATCAATACAAGGTTACTAGATGATGACGTTTCACACAGCGCTTGTCACCTTGTACCTCGTATTTTGACAGTTCTAATCAATTGTAGTCTTTCTTTATATCATCTAATATGTGCGCAAGTAAATCATCTATAGAATATGCCACTTTCCGAACTTTAAAACGAATTACAAATAAACAATCTAGTAACTTTTTCTTGATGACGTGAACATCATATAGGTTTGGATAAGCTATAGTATTTCACATATTAAATTATAAAAACGTGTAGTTCGTCATTTCTTTGTTTGTTATATTTGAAAAACTACTTTTCAAGTAATTCCCGACCTGTTCTATGCGTATCAGGTAGTGTCATTTTATCGAGATTATGCAAAAATTATAATGTATTTAAACGCCCGCAGTCCGTCATTTTTTGCTTTGTTATACCAGAAATACGAGTTTTCTAATCGTTTTCGACTTGTTCTGAACGTTCTGTCCCTAAACGTTCGAGTCAAAATTTTGCCAAAAAAAAAACGTGAACTAAGGGATTTTTTCGAGATTTCGCAAAAATTTTAAATCGATTTAAAAACGTGCAGTTTGTCATTTATTTGTTTGGTATATTCAGTGCCTCCAGTGATTTACTTTTTTTTTACGGATTTACTTTTATTTACATTAAGTTTGAGAAATATTTACTTTATTTACTTTTTTAATGGGCTGTGTCGCTGGAAGCCCTGCAAATAATAACTACAGATAAGCTATTCTCGGAATAATTTCCATGGAAATCATTGTCTCAAGAGACGTTTCCATAACAATTAAGTATTTCAAGAATAGTTTACTTGATAATTGTAAAATCGGCCCTAAATGTCGTTGTACAGTGCGCGCGTAAAGGTTGGTGCAAATTCGATAAAATCTTTATCGTCCAAGAAAGAAAATAGACCTCGGGCAGGTCCATTTTATTTTCTAGATGCGCATTTTTTGGTAGACTGGTCATCACTGATCTAGTTGTGACGTTATCGTCAGTTTTTTGTTTTGTTTTGAATGGCGACGCCCTTTTCTCATAGTACGATTTAAAAGAGTACATTTTTGCGTATAAACATCAAATTTTATGGTATGTTACATAACAATATTGTCGAGAAAAACAGTTTCAGTCGATACCTATTCATAACAACGCAACGTAATGAAAAAGAAAAATAGAAGAAATAATAAATACAATTAAAAACCCTCATCATGGAAAACAACTCGATGTATGAATTACGGATTATTATTACAACGTTCCACAGTTAACTTTTAAATGGTAAGTATTATCCGAAGTACTAAATCGAACAGTGACGACGTCATAAAAATACGGGTCTACCGAAAAATGCGCATCCAAAAAATAAAATCGACCCGTCCGAGCTTCGTTTTCTTTTTTGTCCGCCCTTTACGTGCGTACTGCATGTAAATCGAATTAATTCATACAGATCTTCCGGCGCGATTATCTTGTCGTAGCAATTATTTTTATTATTACGAATACGCGAGCCCCATTTTCAATTTTATTGCGCCTTTAAAAAAAGAAACCGCCTCTCATCGCGCGGTATTATTTCGTAAATCTTAATTTCATCGCAAAGTTTATTTTCGCGTCTAAATAAATTTTAGCGCGTAAATTTAAATTATACTCACACTTCCATACATCTTCAGAATGAGCAACATATTTTAAAATTAAACTGCTCTCGTTTACTTCTCGCGGAGCGGCAAGTTTAAAATGTTTACCTCATCCATATAATCTGTCACGTCGTGTCGCAGTTATTTATCGGAGCGTATCTCGTTGCTAATTAAAATTTTAACGCTATAAGTGCAATTGCGGAATACTAATTGAGCGTTAAATCGTCTTATTTACGTATTTTTAGTCGTCTTATTAGTTAGGTCGGGGCGCATTAAAAAGGAAAAGCGCGCGCTTTAAAAGTTGGAAACAATGTAGCGAACGGACTGAACACCTGATACATAATGCACGCGTTTTAAGGAGCTTTATAGTGGTACTCGCATATTGTATAGCATTTATGACTTGCTGTTTAGTGCCTTCCTTCGGGAAATGGAGCTAAACGATAAAACGCTGCCGGCTACCTACACCACAAACTTAATTTACATTGACTAACCTCCCTAAATTCTCTACAGGAAATACCAGACAACTCCAAGATATAGGTATCTGACGCTTTCTTAAAACGAATTTCGAGGATATTCTCAAAATATTATTCCGTCGGTTTTCCCGAGCTATAAACTTTTTATTGACTCAATTGTGTATTTTGATTGCAAACTAGGCCAGTGCAACTCGAGTAATCAAAATAAGGGCGCGCAATTGCAAAGAAAGCAAATGTAGTAAAAAATTTATGAACAAAAAAAGGCTCTAGAACCAGGTAAATTATTTACGAGATGAAAGTCTAAATAAGACAAAGTGGTTTACTTAAGAACGAATGGCGAAATGTGTTGGAGTGTGAATGATTAAATTAGCGTTTTCTTTAAATGATTAAAAAGAAGCGAAAAGGATCCGCAAGAAATTGTGCAAATGACAACATCAATCTAAATAACACTTTTCTTTAACGTTACCGAAAGAAATTCGAGAAACACGAAATGAACGGAAAAAAAGTGTTTAATTGCCCATAAACGGAATTATAGAGGATATTATGGCATAAAGTGTATAAAATGCTTTTACAGTTTTAATAAAAGCGCGACGACTAAATACGAAACCGGCAGCAACCGGATCTTGAATCGACAGCGTTTTCTCTATTGATAAATTAATCGCATTCAAAACTTATTGAGTAGGTACATTAACGAAGCCTCTTAAATTTATGTTGAAGTTGCTTCTTTCGAAAGATGTTAGCGAATACAATAATAATATTGTTAAGCGTATTCTGTTCATTTAAGCGTGTTTCCATGGTAACGTCATTTTTCTTTTACTTTCACCTATAGGCCATTCAAATTTTATTCCGATGCACGTCAACAATAAAACGTTACTATATTTGATGGCGACGTTTCACACAGTGCATTTGTATTAATTCGTACCTCGTATTTGTAATAAATCGTATTAAACAAATTGTAGTTTTTCCTTGTCGTGTAAGTAATATGTGTATAGAATATGTCATTTTCAAAACGTTTTAAAACATCGACGTGATCGAAATCAAATTTGAACGACCTATATGTACAAAGTGTTCCTAAATTAGGTGGTCAAAACGTGAGGGCACGTAGAATAAGTCAAACCATGACGAAAACCTCCATGTGTTTATTTTTTCTAAAACACCCCCTAAGGGAGATAAAGCCCCTTCAATCGTTTTTATTTAATATCTCCTGAACTTTTCAAGATAAAATGACACATTTACTATTTTTTTTTAATGCGTATTAATTTAAAATTATCAATTGCTCAATATTAAATTCGGGGGAGTGTTAAACTGCACAGGGAGTGGGTAAATATCGCCCTATTTTTTTTGCACGTCAGTTTCTTCAACTTTTGACAAGAAAGTATGAAACTTCAAAATTTTCTGCTAAAAAAATGTACTCTTATCAAATCTCGATGGGACGCACCGTTTTCGAGCAACATCATTTAGAATATTTCATTAGCATGAATGTATTTGTGCTGTGATGTAGTGAAAACAATTTTTATTAATTAAAAAAATTAACAAACCGAGACATTGGCAGTCTTTTCATTAGTTTTTTTTTAACCAGCAATATTTTCTCTGCAATATTCATTCGGTGAAGATAAGAAAATATGAAAATTGTAGGACATGTTAAAATTAATTCTAATTAATTTTTTACTGATTTCACGGTTATTATTTTCTGTCTTTCTACAAACGGTTAAAAGTTTTTGGCTGACGGCATTAACGAGTTTGTAGAACGCTGAGATTATGTAGGAATGCGATTTACCCAATTGAATTTGAAATTCTTAATAAATAGCGTACAAAAACAAAAGTGCGGAAACGTTTTGAAGATCCCTCGTATGAGATACAGGTGTCTATATATTCAATAAATAATATATATTCCTACAGTTAATAATGATTAGATTAAACAAATTACCTCGCCGGGGGCGAAACGGGCGGGTGCGAAACGGCGAAGGTAAAATGTCCCTATTCTCTTGAATTAAGGCGTTAACACTAACAAAATATCACAAATTGTTAGATCATTTATCGCGTGTGAGTGTATTTGCCTTCAGCAAAATCTGCGATATTTGCTTAATACGCTCATTTATAATTGTAAAATTAAAATTAAAATGTTAGTAATTATTAAAATAATTACGAATACCTAATGCTAAACAAGTAAGGGTAGGAATTATACATAGATGGAGATTACAAGGGATTAAAGTAGGCTTAACTCCCAAAAATTAAATGAACCCGGCAAATGCAACATTCTAGGCATTATATTAAATGGATGTCAGAATACAATTTTACTCTGATTTGTAATACAATAATAATTACGATCCTTTTATAAATACCTACCGTTCGTTTCTTGGCGTTTTAAAAAATAAAACTCATTTTTAATTTACCTACTTATCGTTATTAGGTACGTTACGTTATTGTTAACAAAAATAATATACGAATAAAACTGATAGAAATAAAAAATTTAATTCGTGCTACTTCACATTTACCTAGTTAATTAAATAAATGGTGTTCGGGCGTATGTTTAAAGTTCCATTAATTTTACCTAAAACTAATTTGTATTGTGGCAAAACTTTATTTCCGTTGCATTACAAGAATGTCTGATTAATTTTTGACAGTGTTGAATGAAAATAAATCGGTAGCGTTGTCCCTTGTCAAGGTCTTTCTATAGATTATATTTGTCCCTAAGATAAATCATCGTAATTGTGCTACGTCCCGCTTCTATGTTCTATCGTCATTTACTTCGTCCTTTGTCGTATTGTCAAATAAAAACGTCCAAGAAATTAAGTAAAAAGTATTATTTATGTATAAAAAATAAATACGCGATTTCTATAGGTTTGTTTAGATTCTATGTTTAGGATGACGTCATGCACGTTTTATTAAATATTTTGATTACCCGAAGATTAGATTGATATTTGTTCAATGCATAAGTAAATAAAAACATATGAATTAAATAAAACAAACGTAAACAAAACCACAATATTTAATAAAATGTGTACGACTTAAGTACCATTTCGTTGCACGAGACCGCGACGATTAATGCACTGGTTGAAAAGGAAGAAGATAAGATTTATTGTTATAGTATTTGTTTCGAAAAACTCAAAGTAGAGCAATTAGTTCGATATTCTAAAATAGATGTAAGGAAGGGGCTTTTGCCGTGCTAGTGGCCGCTGTCATTAAAAGAAAAACATTTTTGTGTGATCAATACCACGTTATTCTAGAATCTAGTGCGTCGCGCGACGCTACTGCTCTCGAAACAGTCCTGTACGTACTGTCTCGGTCGCCTGTGCAGCGAAATGGTACCTCGGTAATGCCATAAGACCGAACAGGCGCGACCAGTCTCGGTTGATATCGCGTGCAGCGACCGAGACCGAGACTAGGCGACCAAGACTGGTCGTGTCTGTCCGGTCTTATGGTCATTACTGACGTACCATTTCGCTGTACGCGACAGAGACAAGCGACCGAGACAGTAGCCGTACCTTTATACAACCTACATGTTTTTCGATTCAAACATTGCGATGGGTTTGGAATTCAATTACTTAATTTACGTATAAAACGTTTCGAAGACAAGCTACAATAAAATAAATCGATGTAAAATAGCGACAAATATTTCGAGATTAACGGCAAGAACTAGTCGCGGCGGGCAAAGTTCATTGAAAGCAAATGCAAATTTCATAGATTTTCATGATCTCGTAAATAATTTAGTCAATTTTATAGAGCTCCCGATGCGTAAATAGTTAATAAGAGCAAATTCTGCAAATGTAAATGTCGTTACATTACATTTTCCATTCTCATTTTCCTTAACGTCTCCATCACTTGAAATATTTAATTCTCCAGTGCAATTGGCGTTTCGCAGAAGAAAAGGAAAAAGCAAAAACAAAAGTTGCTTTGGGCTATCGAGGCAATCATATTTCTCCAAAACAAATAAAAAATAAATTGTTGCGGAAATTTCTTTTATTGCATAGGTAAACTTTGATTATCGAATGCGAAAACGTGCCAATATTTTCAACGACGCGACGCGCGACGTTTTAAATTTATTTTCTATAGTATACATAATTCGGTCGGTGTGCCCACCTGTTTTATTTTGGAAAAGTGGACGCTCGCACGAAGTTTGACTAGAACTACGCGATTCCTTTACGATACCTGTCAATCGAAACCTCGACTCTCGACGGAAATGTTACACACTTTCACATATCCAAAAATGTATTTATATTAAATTAACGTCTCGACAACGGCAATTTATATTGATGTATTAGCTGGATATTTTGGTGAATTGTTATCGACACGATCGGAAACGAAACCGGAAACGTACGTAGTAGATTTTATTGTTATCGTAATTTCGGTATAAGGCAACGGCGAAACAAAGAAGAAAAAAAAAGAGGATCCCAAACTTTTTTATTTACGAAGTTAGTATTTCTGGATATTTAGATTAGGTATGTCGTTTTAGACGCAGACGGAAACTCGAGGTTTTGAATAATTTTATGAGATATGCGCTCATGCTCGCTCGGTTGGTTACAAAGTGCAGCAAAGTACATAAACTTCGGGTAATTGTATACGCGTAAGAGGATAAGAAATTTCAGGTGGAAGGTTATTTACTTCCTAGCGTGAAATTAGAAAGCTTAAGTTAATTTGGTATTTTGCCCTAAATAAAATACTCGCATCCGTAAGCAAAGTATAAACAATACTAATGACGCACTTGTGCATACCTAGACCTTTTAACGGAATTGTTCGAAACATATATTTTACAATTTACGTGCGGCATTGTTCAAGTAATGTTTTGATGGAATTTGGATGTTATCCGTAATCTGATCGATGACTGTGAATTATCGAAATGAACACATTATATTCAATCAAAATGTCACGAGACGTTGCATCGACAAAGAAAGACGGATTGCCCAAAAAAGTTACTACAGCATGTTCATTAATTTGTGCAACAAACGGGCAAATATAATAATAATAATAAAACGATTCCGTTTCGAAATGAATGACGAAGATAAACCTGCTTTCAAATTGTTTTAATTTCAAAAAGATTTATTCTCATCGTCGTGGTCGGTGTTGGGATGCGTTATGTTTTGAAACCTTATTCGAGGAAATGGTAAAAAACCCACCCTTGTTTGAACACAACTTTTTAGATGTCTTTTAGGTGTTTAGGACGTTTCGACGTCGCCCATTTACGCAAGGCGTCATTTCAACGTCAAAAATGTTTTAGATAGACATTGTGTGACAAATATGTTGACTGGCCGAGAGGACAACATTAACTTATTCATGTGATGGATTTCATTCATTTCATTTGTCGGTACCTACTAATTATTAGAGAATATAAGCGATAATAAACAAAGAAGAACAAACCAATCATAAATTCGGACAACAACCGGAGACATAGAACATGGACGAACTACGTGAACAATAGATTTAATGACGATAGACCCAGCACACCTCAGTTTGATAACAATAGAATGGGTCCCGAAATACTCCGAAGCGAAGTACAACATGCTATTGGACAAGTAAAGAGTGTCAAGGCAGTCGGACCTGATGGAACTTCTGAAATCGGTCGAAGAGAAAAAACAGTAGATGTGTTAGTGTTGATTTATTCAATTCAAAACACCAAACAGATGAAATACCAAAAGATTGTTCGACTTCAACTTTCATAATTTGCAAACAAACACTCCGATTACAGAACCATGGCACTGGAATATCCAAAATCGTGACTGTTATATTAGCAATACACAGTTTGGCTTCAGAAATGTCACGGGAACAATAGAAGCTCTGTTTGGTATAAACTTGATGTTACAACGATGCTTGGACGACACGAAAAACGTATAAAAATTCTAAAAACAAAAGACGTCGATTGACAGCGACGTCAAGATCATCAACAATCCATACTGGAATCAATCAGCAAAAGTTAGAACAATCACAGGAGATTGAAATTCTCCGGGAAGTGCGTCGAGGCTGTGTGCTGTCGCCCATGTTATTCAATGTTTATGGTGACGCCATCTATCAGGTGACTCTCGAAGTAAACAGAGAGAGTATTAATCAACTCGTTTCTTACCTCTACAGTTATCAGTTATATGCGGTTAACAGTTTCCTCATCTCTATTGAACTGCACTATCGCCCGATTAACAATTGGTAGCAACATAGTTAATTTTTAGGGCAATTTGTCTTTAGCTTCTCGTATCGCCCAAACAATGGCCCTTCTTCGTAATTCAAGCCAGTTCTACGGCGCTATAGGGTTTCAAAGGAAAGACAAATTAACACAGTCATTATAATACAACGAATGAGTTTAAATACTGTTGTGTGGAAGCAACGCGAACAACTAGTACTTCTAAAGAAATTTCTCGTGTCGTTTAATCGTTAGTAATTGAATTAAACCAATTAACGGTTTTGGTGAAACAAAAGAATTCATTTTATGTGCACGTAAAAAATCAATCGTGTACCCGACCAGACGCCGGCTCATTTATGTGTGTTTCCGATTCGTTAATGGAAAGTTGGAAAATCAAAGTAACTTTAATTAAGTTCGAGACGTATCGTGGAACACTCGTTCGCTATTATTGCAAACACATGCAACGTTCGTTCGTTCAGTGGGTGCATACTCGTTTTGCTCCACGTGACTTGCAACCCCAATCACTTCTCTTCTTTGGCGAGCGACTGCTCGCTTTAGCGTAACGTTTCAATTTGTGGATGTTTTCGGTTGCATTAATTGATTGTCTATCTCGACGGTACTCCAGTTTGTTAAACTGCTTCTTTATTAGCCCTTTTGTCGATACAGAACGTTTTCGCTATCGCACATTAAAGTAAGTTAAATTAAATCGGCGCTCGCCCTTTATGAATGCAACGTTTGTAGCTATTTATTAAGCGTCAGCTTTATGAATGTACCCTTATAATATTAATTGGTTTCAACTAAATTATTTTACGGTCGTTAGTGGAGGATATCTAATTCTCTCCTGAAACTTGGTGCCGCCCCTTTAACGTATACCTAATTGCCGTACCTATACAATTTAAGCATTACGTTATAATACATATGTATAAGGGCAGCGACAATTAAATACGTACCTTCGTGTTATTAAAATGATAATTACAAAACATCTACGTCGACAAACATGATTTTACTTTGAATCAGAAATAGTATAATAAAGTTAAACTTATTTATGTAAGATAAATAATTACGAGAGGATTTTAGTTGAAATTTTCGTGAATCTTCCTTTGTCCTCTTGCCGAAATAGAAATTTCGATCTCAAGATAAAATAGACTACATTTCCAATTCTCCACAATGTTCTCTTTATGTTGTGTCAAACAACAACCTCTTCATTGTCCAGTCTTCGTTAGAGAAAGGACAAAAAGATACAAAGGAAATTTGTTCAAAGAATCAAAGCATCCCATTTTTTTTTGTATTTCGTCTCTACATAACATTTAGAACAACTGCATTAACCTTTATTTCATAACCCCGATAATAAAAGTATTTTCTGTCGTTTTCGCCGACCCACCGGCACCGCTTATGTATTGAACGTATTTTTCGCCACCGCGCAATCCCGAAAGAATATCAAAAAAGGTCTCGATATCTGAATGCCTTCATTTGAAAACGCCTGTTTTTAAAATTAGTTCGGTTGAACGAACACGACATGACATAACTGTAACGAAAAACCCTCTTCATCGTATCGTATCCGGTTTATAAATTATCTGGAAGCTGTCATTTTAAACCCGCAAATTTTACTACTGAGCAAAATATTCGATGAATTTTACACGCTGCAGCCGTCACAAAAAACCAACCCCCTAATAATAAGTTGAATTTGAAACGTGAACAAATTTACATTCGATCCAAACCGATCTTATCAACAACCAAAAATTATCTCCGTTTATTAATGCACTCACCGGCACAAATTCGATCCATCTGCAATTTTTAGTAAAAAATTGCGATAAACGTTTGTTTTATCTAATAATGGGGAAAATTCGTGTTCCAATGACGTGTTTATGCGATAAAATTTTATTCGTTTGGGGAATTTAGTTAGTTTGTTTATTTGGATGGTATCAAATTATAATAGTCAAATTCTGAGCGTACTTTATTATTAAGTTTATTACGCGTATTAGTCTTAATTGTTGGAAATACAATTGAATTTACTGTCTGTAAAAATTAAATATGGTGTTGAATCCCACCGATACTGCCAGAGCAATTGCTTTGATTCAAGATGGGCGCTCGCAGTACTACGCCGCTCGAGTGTGGTGCCTTGGTGTTTCAAAGTGTAGTATTCAGAGAGCTGTAGAAAGGTTTCGAGAAACTGGAGGCTACACCAGGAGAGTTGGATCAAACAGCAAAAGGTGCACAACTGCTAGGGATGACCACTTCCTTACATTAAAAATTCTGAGAAACAGAGATACTACTGCAGTTAATGCACGTAATGAGTTGCAAGTAAGTGTTAGTGAAAGAACTGTAAGAAGAAAGTTGCAGGAACACGGATTGCTAGCAAGAAGATCCGCAAACGGCCCACAATTGACCAGAGAACATCGAGTGGAGCGGCTTCACTTTGCACGTCAACACCAAAATTGAGATAATGATGACTGGGGTCATATTCTTTTTACCGACGAGTCGAGATTTCGTTTAAGAACTGAGGATGGCCGTCAAAGAGTATGGCGCAGGACTGGAGAAAGATTCGCCCAATGTAATATTGTGCCAAAACTTAGTTTTGGCGGTGGTTCAATCATGGTATGGGGAGGTATTAGCATGGAAGCTCGCACCGAATTAGTAGTAGTAAATGGAGGGGCGATGACTGCTGACAGGTACATTAGGGACATTATAGAACCACATGTCGTACCTTTCGCCCCATTTATTGGTGACAACTTTATGCTAATGCATGATAATGCCCGTCCGCATGTTGCCCGAATTGTTTGTGAATACTCGAGAGAAGTAACAATCCACCGTATGATGTGGCCTGCAAGAAGTCCCGATCTAAATCCGATCGAACATGTTTGGGACATGGTGGGGAGACGAGTTCGTTGCCGAGTTCCTGCTCCTTCTAACTTACGAGAGTTAAGTGTAGCAGTAGTCCAAGAATGGGACAAAATTAGCCAAGATTACATTCGTTGCCTTATTGAGGGTATGCCAAGGCGAATAGAAGCTGTAATTCGAGCACGCTACTGATTTTTTGCTTTTTCGTTTTTTTTTACTTGTTATGTACAATAAATGTTGTTTACTGTTTTATCTAGTTATGAGATGTTGCCGTATTTTTGTTGTTAGAGCAATAAAAATGTTCCCGTCGGTTTAATTACATTTCAACATCTGTTTTACACACCCTTTAAACTATGTGTAAATATAACCAATTTATAAACTAAAATAATTACATCAATTAACCGCATGGATCGAAACATGTTTAAAAACAACACATGCACATATAAACACGAATAAAGGTATTTTTAATAATTCTAAAGAAACCCTAATCAAAGTCAATAAATAGGGACGCGAAGATTAAAACTTTACAAACTTGCTGGATATTGATTAGGTCGGTTTATTATCCTGATATAACGTGAAATATTTAAATAGCTAAATAGCTCTTAAGATTATCTACAAAATCCGCTTAATCCTGCGGTTTTTACAATGATACTAACACGCGAATGCAATTAAATCCTTTGTTCTACGGAGCATTGTGTTTTTGTAGTGGACGTGGCAGTAGTACTCTCGGTCAGACCCTCCGAGGGCCGTTTCACTTATTGCAATTGTCCCTACGAGTTTACGGTTCACAAACCGAGTTTCGAGCAAGATTTCAATACAAAAACAAAGCACAAAGAATGGGCCCGATTAAAGCGTTTTAAACGTGAACTTTGTTACATTTTTAAAAATGCGCAGCTTAAGCATATTAATAAGTTTAAATTTGAAACGAGCGCGGTGTTTTTCAATTATGTTTTTTTAACGGAAAGTACGCGACGCCGACGCACAGACGATTGAATTTACAATTCATCTCGAATTGGACGTTGCAAGTTGTAGTAGGTGTAATATTTACATAAAAGCATAAACCTATTGTTAGTTTATCTCATAGGTATGAATAAAGATTACAGTCGAACCTCGATAACTCGAATCTGAAGGGAAGGGAAGAAAACTTCGAACAAGTTCGAATTATCGAGCTATTCGACTTAACGAGGTTCCACTGTATTACCTTATCGACCCATGCAACGAAAACTATCGTATCACAAAAAAATTGGGTTTACATTGATAATGTAATAGTAGGCGCTTTTTATTTTTGAATATAAATTATTCAATTATTACAGTTTTACGTTTAAACATTTATTTAAGGTGTAAAAACGACGTGAGGTGCTTACGATAAAAAAAAACAACCAAACCGCATCGCTGCCTATTAAAAATTGTTAAGCAAACATTTAAGCTACATAATTGAACACGACAATTTTTGAAATACCTATTAAAAACGTCGAACAGCCTCACTTAATTAGTCGATATCGTGCGTGAAAGCGGCAAAATCGTTTTTCAATAATCAAGGAGATAGATAGGCAACAGCCCACCGTTAACAACGGAGCGCGTTTCGTATATATTAAACAATTACCCAATTTTCCCTCGAAACCTTTCGATCGCTCACCTAATAAGTTTGTTCGAAAAAAAAAAACAAAAAAAAAAAAGAAACTTCGTTCAAAGACAAACCGCCTTTAACTCCGAAAATAAATAAAAATATCTGGGGGGACGTGTCTGCTAAATAAAAGCAAAGATAGGGAAGCAATTCTGCAGAGTAAGCTGGGTGTGTCTTGCCGGCATTTTAACAGAGAGTACGTAACACGCGAGCTTCTGACAAAGATGAGCTTGTCTAGTGAGCTTTACTGAGCTTTCCACGTCGCGAGAGAAGCCTTTTGTCTACTATAAGTGTTTTAGTGTCATAACTGATATAAAAATGATTGCTTTAACTTTAGCGACGTTTGCGAAAATAACTACCTTATCCTTATGGGGAATACGTCGAAACAATTCTAATTTTAATGTTCGACGTATGTGCTATGTTCGGCGCTTTAAAACAATGTTATCTCGAAAACGATGTAACTTGTTTAATTTTATATTTCTTTGATGTTTAAACTTGCTACGCCGTCTACTGCAAATCTCTTCGTAAATTTAGATACGATTATGACTTTCGAGCTATTAAAAGTTGGTAGTTAGGTTGATTTCGAAGTACCTACCTCGAGAATATCGTGAGCTCAAGTTTATAAAGTTACAACTAAGATACGCATGTAGTACATTGAAAATCAGCATTTCGGCACTTTGATAAGTATATTAATGAACGTTCCTAATTGGCATGCTTCCTTTTGTAGAAACTTGTAATTACTTTGTTTTATTTTAAATGCTTATTCCGCAGTCTTAAAAGCGATATTTGATTTAAGCGTATTGTTTACTACACGGGTTATAAGTATTTTACGATATCAAAAGAATCGCGTTCATCTATTAATTGGCGTTAATTTGCAAAAATGAAATTGGTCGATAATTTTAATTTCAATTTTGCAGTTCCGTTTTCCACGAGGAACCGTATAAATTAATTTTATGAACGAGCAGCGGTATCTGTTCGGGCAATCACCTTTATTACAAATTAAGTGTCTACTGTTATACCTACCACTCGTTAAAATTACTTACAATGAACTCTTTAACGCAATTATTACGGCATTAATTCGTTTCACTAGCCGGATAGTAAACGTAATTTATTTGTTTAACTTATTAACCCCATTAATCTATTGTAGTTTTTTGAAAAATTGTTTCGTAAGGTAAAAAGGTCTTAAAAAAATAGAAAAAAAGTAGGGTTGTAATTTAAAATTTTCTATTTGCGCAGTGACGTCAGAAGACGACGTCATTTGAAAATTAAAAATTAACGTCAAATCAGAGTGGGATTTGACGCATTCGCCGCTTATACCATCAAGGAAGTCAGGGATATTATTAAATGATAACCTTTTTAACCCCAAAATATTTCAGAAGTTCGAGCTGTTAAACCTTTAACTACATTTTAGAATTCCCCAGACGTTTTATGATAAAAAAAAGGTACTCAAAGTGAACCACATTGGAGAGAATCGCACTTTGCATCTCTTATACTTTATGCATGATTTTCGCGAATACGGTTCGTTTTATCGAAATTAAACAAGGTACCTTTTTCATCATGAAATGTCTCAGAAACCCGACTTTCTAAATTTAAAAAGTTAAACCTCCGAAAACTGTTGAAATTATAAAGATTAGGGACGGTGCACCCTAAGCTGATGTCAAAAAACCCATTACACCATTTTAAAGACCTTCATTTATTTCGCACGTGCAGCAAAATTAATTAAATTTCAACGAGAAATAAGAATGTCATTTGAAAAAATCAACTTCAGCGCTGAAGCCGGCGCGTTTAAGAAATTGTGGAAAATCACTCGGTACCGCACAGACCATATCAAAATAATGCCACGAGTCCCCATAAATGTTTTTCTTACGGCGCTCCCCGCTATTGAAATATCCATCGCCAAAGTTGAAAGGTAAAATCTTTTTTTAAATGACGTTTTTATTTCTCGTTGGAATTTAATAATTTTAGTGCACACACGTAGTAAATAAAGGTCATAAAAATGGCGTAATAGGTTTCAAAGGTATTTAAATTGCTAAAGCCATTTTCGTATTTCCCAGACGTTTTAGAATAAAAAAGGTACTCTTGTTTAATTTCGATAAAACAAACCATATTCAAGAAAATCATAAATAAAGAATATAAGAGATGCAAAGTATCCCAGATGTTATGTATAATTAAATATTATTTAAGTGCGTTCTTGTGGGTTCTCAAGTAAACGCCTAAAACGTCGTTTTTCGAAAATCATTATGTATGGATTATCTTTGCACGTAGTAATTACTGGAAACGCTCACGCGGGTCTATTTTTACACGACATGTGTTCGAATTGTCTTGTAATCTAAATACAAATTAATTCCTTATGTAAAATCAAAATTCTAACACCCCACTTATCAAAAAATGCCATTTATTGTTTATGTAATGGCACGCAAACCAATCATCAACACGTGTTTAAAATAATTCAACAAGACTAATAAATATGGGACATGCATAAACTCTCTTTGGCACGCACGTTTTGAATAACCGCCACGTCGCAGAACGGCACACAACAAAATTTCTGTCGAACTAACGCTAATTATTCGGATGGAATATAAAATTGAATTTATAATAACATCGAAATCACGATACAAATAAGCTGATCGTAAAATGGTGAAATATTAAAAAAGTTGTAGATAGTAGAATTACATTTTATTACGAAATGATAATACATTATTCATTTTTTCCCACAAATTCTCTAGTAAAGAATTCTAATTTGCCGTGCTTGTTCAAGTTGCAGGGCTGTTTTAATATTAAAGTTAGGAAACTGTAGGCCAACTTTGTCGAACAAAATTATAATAATTAGCAAACTACTTTAAAACATAATTAAAAGTGTTTCTTTTACGTGACATTTAGGAGCTTTAAAAACTGGACGGTATTTATTAGTAAATTTCGTTGGCGAGCGGGGGGCGATGGGAGCGGATAATTAATTAATGCAATGACATAATTACTATTAATGTTTTACGGCGTACAATGTTATCATAATTTCAAACCTCCTTAATGTTTCATGTTTCGGGTGCATAAATAAAATTGAAAGATTATCTTTTAAAGCGACTTTATAATTTCGCGTGTAACGCCATTAATTTGTAACGTAAGGAAGTGATGGAATTTTTTACGCGCAAACAAATCGCGCGACGGCGCTCACAAAAATGTTTCTCCTAAATGGCACTAATCCTGTAACACTTCCGTTTGCGATGGCATTTTTCGTAGTTCAAACAAGATTAGTTATGGAGCGGTCACTCGGATTCTCGGGCGTGCGTGATAAAAATTTCCATACGTAAAGTGCTAACTTTGATATGGGGATTGAAAAACCGTATTCTCGAAAGAAAGTTATTTATCGTATGATGATGCACGTTTCCAGTTGAAAACAAGCGCACGAAAAATAATATCGCCGAAAATCGAATATATTTCGAGATTTCTGATGCCGCATAACTAATTCCAAATACAATTTCGTCTTTTAACGTAATTTTGCCTAGGTAGGTAATTATTTATCTAACGGCTGCCTAAATAAATCATCTACCTATAAATACAAATTTTATTAATTATTGTAAACAGAACCCAACCGGCAATTCTAGAAAATTGGGTTAACAAGCTCCTTGCATTGTTTCGATAAGAAACTACCCTTAATTCGGGTCACCGGTTACATACCACAACCTGTGCTTAAGTTTGTATTTACTTGAGAAACTCCCGGCATGAGTGACTTTTGTGGTTTATAGGTTTACTGATTGCCGTATTCGCGAAGTGCTCGTATATAGTCATTTTACATCTTTATCGCTGAAAAGAAAAGAAAATTAATTTTTATTCGAAGAACCGTAATATCCGAATAGCTGTACGAGTTTTTCTTTACGTTTTGATTTTTAGGTCGATTGTCGAAAACACCGTAGCCCGTGCGAAATCGTTTCGCACGCTACTTTGTCGTCCAATCGAAGACCTTCTGCCTGTCGCTGTTTAATTACTAAATAGAGGTCGCTTTTAAAATGTCAAACGCCAAAGCGATCGCGAAAAGCGTTTATAACGTCTTCGTGGCCGTTCCGTTTTTCAAAACCGCCCCCCTCCCCGAAGCTGCCTTCGTGTAAATCAAGTTAATTTCAACACATAAACCCTAATCACATTTTGGGCTAACGGCGATGCTAAACGTGCCGACTTCGAAATCGCAAAGTCCTGCTCCGCCGCGTGCGTTTGACTTGATAAAATCACTTACGTTAAATAAACGCTACTTGTGCTCGTCGAAAAAGTACGGTGTATAATACTTATGTAAAAAAATACACGATTTCGCTATTGTGTGCTTAAGTCACCCGCGTGTCATCACTACAACTGTCAGAAGCAAACATTGACCCTCAAGTTTGTCAAAGTAGCGTCATAGTGCTAAGGTACACTCCGCTTAAAAACCGCATTCAGCCGGTAAAGTGCTGCCTTAATGCTAAAACAGCGATTCAATTGAACCGCTGTTTATTTGCGTTTTTTTTTATCTTATTTTTATAGTTGACGTATAACACCAGTTGCGCCACTACAGCTTAAATTATTTTTAGCCATAGTCGGCTACTATCACGTAGCGCTTACTTTCCGCTGTTACGGCGATAGACCCGACTGAATACGTCCATTATTACGTATGCACGTAATTGCCTGCGAAAAACTCGGGTGACGTTATAACAGAACGCCATCGCAGGTTAGTTTGTAACTTTTGACAAAAAAATGTCAAACTAATCCATCTTCTTCCCATCTCCCTCATACTCTTTCATGTGTCTATTCTGTGCCTGCCCTTCCCAACGTAAACCTCCCACCCTATATGATCTCTCCGTCTCATCTGCGGGCGGCCTCTTGATCTTTATCCCTAACCATGGCCTCCATTGCTGTATTACTGTGTTTCATCTTTGATCTGGCTGCCTGGAATTATGCCCGTTTGACCCGTTTGTCATTCGCCTGATCCAGATACATCTCTTTTCTTATCTGATAATGTCACATCTATCATTATTCTTTGTCCATGTTTGCTTTAGTCAGTGATCCGAACGTCACAATTGAAAGAACACGTTGATCAAAAATTCATTTCTAAGATATTGAGGTAGGTATTTAACTAACCCATACCAATCTGCAATGGCGTTCGATTACCATAACATCGCACATTATTAACCGGAGACGTCTTTTGATAACCATACGTTGTTGACCGTGAACGTCATCTGATGTCTTTCAATAATCGAACCTAAGTGACTGGGTATTATCATTGAATGGTATTATTATATGTACATTTTAAGTGTAAGAGAATGGATAATTGTCCATTCTGGTGAATGCAGTCACGTAACTGATCCTTCATCTGCTGTTCCTAAAAGAGCCCCTCAGCAAGATCCCCCCTGTCGACTAAGCGGTAAAATAAGGGAACATGTCCTAGAGGAAATAGTAGCCACAGAAGTAAAAAAAGAGCCTACAGGAAGAGCAAAGTTTGCTCCTCAAAAATGTAAATCCTCAATTTCTAAACAATGTCGCGTTCCCCTCCACACAGGTACCTGCTAGACAATTATCGCATTCTTAAAAAATATTAAAACACTTTAATAACATATACAAAGTTTCTAATAAATATATTATGTAATAAAAAAACTTGTTTATATTCCATCATATGCGAATTCTTTCTTATTCACTTTTAGGAAAAATCACCAGCCACGCGCATCAGTTTCTACAAAAAAAAAACCCTGGTCAACGATGTGTTTTAACATTAAAGCTTACAATTAATACAAGGTCTTTCAAGTTCGAGTTTCTTTTTCAATTTCAAATTAAACACATTTTGAATGGAAATTCATCATCTGTTTATTGATATATATGTAGTAGAGAGTCTACAATTTATGAAAGATAAATAATATCTTCCAAATGTCCCCCGCATGCACATTTGCAGATGTCGATTCTTTTGGTGAAATTTTCGATGACATTTCGGCATAATTGGGGCTCTATCTTAGCAATTTCTCGCCGAATGTTGTCTTTCAAGGCTTCAATTGTTTCTGCTTTATTTGCATAAACTCTATCTTTGAGATGGCCCCACAGAAAATAGTCCAAAGGTCGGGCGATCTTGGCGGCCAAATTACTTCAGAATTTCGTGAGATTATTCTTCGTGGGAATTTTGTTTGCAATAAATTCATTGTTTCCTTGGCTGTGTGGCATGTCGCACCATCTTGTTGAAACCATATATCATCAATATCGATACCATCAACAATAGGCCAAAAAAAATGTTGTTAACATGTCACGATATCGCAATCCGTTGACGGTAAGTGCATTTCCAGCTGCATTTTCGAAGAAAAATGGCCCAATGACACCACCAGACCAAAATGCGCACCAAACAGTAATGCGAGAAGAATGCAAAGGTTTCTCAACATATTGCCGTGGATTTTCCAATACCCAAATACGGCAATTTTGTTTGTTTACATACCCATTCAAATGGAAATGAGCTTCGTCTGAGAAGATAATTTTTTCTGCAAAACCATCCGGTTGTTCTTGCATGAAATTAATGAATTGTCGACGTTGCCGATGGTCATTTGGCTTCAATTCTTGCACCAACTGAACTTTGTAAGGCTTAAGAGCCAAATCCTTATGCAAAATTCGCCATGTGGTGGTTGCAGATAGGCCCAATTGCTGTGAACGCCGTTTAATTGACAAATTTTGATCTTCTTCAATGCTTTCCCTTACAGCAGCGATATTTTCAGTTGAACGGCTGGGACGAGCATGCACTGGTGCATTTATGTCTTATACCGAGCCAGTCGACTCAAATTTTTTGATTAACTTTCTTATTCCGGCCTCTGTTGGACGATTATAACGACCACAAATATCCATAATTTTGCGAAATGTAGTTTTCACGGATCCACCATTTTCGTAGTGGATTTTAATTATTTTTATACGGTTCTCAAATGAAATTGAACTCATTTTAGTAAATTGTAAACCGTCTACTTTACATCTGTCAAAAGAGACACATCGAACTGTGACAGTTCTCAGAACAAAACAATACTGAAAAAGAAAGGGTATTAATGGGTATTCAGTGATTCTCAAAAATTTCTTCTCGATTTTTAACACTCATTGTTGCGAAAACTAAGGCCCTAAGTCAAAGATCCGACCGCGCGCAAGCCTCGGTATCGAACTGTTATATTATTTAATGTTATGTTAATTGTTGACATTTATCACTTTTTTTCGATTATTTCGAAAACGGTTAATTCTATCGAAAATTATAAAGAGACATGATTGGTAAAGAATTTTATGCCGATTCGAAAACATATTTCACATCACCGATCCGATGATTAATAACGGAGATTAGAATTTGTTTAATTTTTGAACGGCCGCCATTTTGAAATGGGGCGGTCGATTTGGCTGGTTAACGAACTCGTCCTTCGTTTTCGTAAAGAAAATACGTCGTCCAAGCCTCCTACGATCAAAATTGCGATCGGAATCGTGTCCACAAGAAATTGATTATATATATAATATAATATAATCTAACCGATTCAAAATGTAAGGGTTGGGATCGGAGAAAAACCAAAATGAAACGTCTGGGTTCCATCATCAGACATGCTGCAATAGCTTTATTTTCTACAAAAATTCGCTAAAATCGTGGAACACTTGTTTATTTGTTGGAGCGCCGCCGGAAGATATGCGGGTCATTTTAACACCCTGTATAAATAATTTACGTGTTGCCTAAGCCATCGCCGCAGCATCTCACAATTTTCGAGTACGACAAACTTTATTGAATGAATACGTAACCTATAAAGGAAATATCTGTGTAGACGAACTGAACGTTGCAAAATTTTAGAAACTATATAGGAATTGATGCAATAAATCAGCTTATTGTCAAACTACTTGCGTTAAATTGCTCGTATACACAATAGGTTAAATGCAGCAAGCGACAGTTTACGATATACATATATTATTATCCCCTGCAATCTTTATAGGTTGTGTGCAAATATGTTTCACATTCTAAAGCACCGAAACCAAGAAACTGAATTTTTACCGCTCAAAAAATTTGCATCATTTATTGTACGTTATGAAAACCACCGGGAGTTAATAACTAATTAAATGTATTTTAGCCAACGCGTACGTAACGATTTTAATACAACGTCATACCATTATCATATTCCGATAATTATGTAGCCATACCTAAATAAAATTTTGTTTACTTCGTCAAATATTAAATGACCTAATGATCGATTTCTTAATGAAAATGTGAATTTAACGCACGATTAAGTTTTAAAAGAAACCAATCATTTGTAAATCTAATTGTAAGTAATATGGAGAATCATTAACTTGCTAGTCTTTCGTTCAACTACGTTAATTGATTGGATCATCACGAAATTCTGATTTTATAACAAAAAATTAATTATTGCTACAATTATTTTTTAATTTAAATTAACATCAACGCAAATGTGTAGTCGGCATTTTACGATTAAAACATTCCGTTTGGCACACTTTTACTTGGACCTAAGTAAAGCGATTCCGAGTTATGTCCAGTGTTGAGGGTCGAGTATTTCTACCACTTGTCTAACCGCGAGACGTGAATTTCTAAAAAGGGCGCCTATTTTTTTAAAATTTTAGTCAATATGATTTCAAACGTGTTCTGGATTGGTATTTTCGTTGTTGTTGACATAAGCCGGTGTACGGTTTAGCAGTGGGATTCGACAAATAGAAAATTAATAACAACTATATGGGGAAGTTGGTCAATTTTGAAAGGACAAGTAACAGTCTGACCTTGTCCTGACCTCTGATCTTGTCTTGGATCTACTTGACACTGCATTAACTTCTGATATTATATGATCTGGCGTTGCCTGACTATCGTAGGTACGTCTTGCTGTCATTTTACTGACCTTTTCGACAATTTCTTGACCTTGGGTGACCACTGATGTTATCTTGCCTTATTTCGACTTTTGCTTACTTATCGGGCCTCGTTTCACCTTTTGCTGACGTTGGCTGGTTGTTTGATAATCGTTTTACTAACCTAATCTGCCTTTTCCCGATATTTCATTGAACTTGTCCAACCTTTTTCTGACCTTTATCTGCCTCGTTTAACCATTTACTGGCTTCGCCTGACCTGTTACTAACTTTGCTTGGCCGTTTTTGACTTTCTCTAGATTTATTTTATCGCATGTGATTTTTTTGTAGACTTTGTTTAGTGTTGTCATAGGTATTGTCTAATGTTGTAGTTAAGTTATCTAATATTGTCTCATTTTTGTTGGTTTTTCCTGACTTTTACTGGGCACCAGATGACCTTGTCTGACTACATTTAATATTTCTCTAACCTTGTTTAATCTCTTTCTGACATTGACTGATTTTTCTGACGTTATCTTATCTTGTTTGACCTTTTACTGAGCTTGTCCAGCTTCGGTTTATCAATTGTCTGCTAACGCTATTTATTAATCAAAATTTCCATAGAAACTGTTGTCAAAACAGGAAATTTACTGATGGTTAAGCGTTAACAAACGATTGAAAAACCGACCCTAAAGGGCCAGCTTGTACAATACAGATTTAACCTATAATCTGGAGTTTAAACCATACTTTTTCCTTAGTTACTATTGTTTTTACTGTTGGGAATCACTGTGCATTGTACAATTGGCCCTTATAGTTTCACTTTGTATGACCATTAACCTTTGTTAACCTTATCTGGCCTTGTCTAATTTTTTCTAATCTTGCTAAGCCGAATAAAATAAAAAGTGTAAATACATTGTGCGTAATATAAAGTGCAGTGGGCGCCATTAAAAATGGGACACCAAAATTTGTACAATGTAAAACTGACTTTAAGACTTCATGAACTTCCATGTTCATGCTATTAAATTGTAATAAACCATTAATTAAACGTCAAAATAAAATTTTTAGGTTAGGTACCTTTCTTACTGTCAATTAACTCCGTTTCACACCTCTAAATACTCGATAAAATCTACTTTAAGACGTCCCAGTTTTCATGGCGGTCACTGTACCTAGGTATAATGTAATTTATTTATTTATTTTATGTAAATACATAGTTACCATATATAATTTTAAGCGGAAATTTCCTTTCCTCATTTAATTCCACATACACAGTAATTGATATTTGACGTAATTCATTAAAGTTTTAAAAAAGCGAAATCGCACCTCTGTTTTTATTTTATTATAAACAGATATGAAAATGAACTTAAAAGATTTTTTTAAGACGAAAAAGCGAAGTTTGGTTAAAGAGAATCGCCTCGAAAATTTCTTACGCACAAAAGCAAAAATGAAAATGTTAACTTCTATTGAAAAGTTCTTATCATAAAGCCTCGAAATCGAAAATGTGTAAGTACGATTTGTTTTATAGAAAGAGACGCCGAAAAAAATGTCCTAAAAATTGAAATATCGCACTATAGACATATATATTTCAGCTTTTGTGTCATTGACAGTTTGTGTTATCTTTCGTTTGTCATTTATTGGTTAAAATTCTGAACTGCCTCACTGGTATTTTAAAAAATATCTTGCGGTTTAATTGTGATATAAATTGCACGTATAGATATTTTTCCGATGTTTTATTAATTTTGCGTCCATTTAGGATGCGGATCTCGATAAATTACGTACCGCGAGGAATACCGTTTATTGGGCCGTTTGTGTAAAGCATGTGCACGACCCATTGCTGCTGACGTGAATTAAGAGATATTGTGCGAAACACACGTGTGGAGTTTAATCAATAATTACCTATATAAGTTCACAAACTTTCATTTGTATTTAATGAAAATAGAACTAAAATCGTTAGATGTACGTATATAAAGTATAAGAAATAATTTTCGTATTACAAAATTGGTGTTTTTAATTACCTGCAAATTCGAAGCTTTATCAAACAAAACCGTTGTAAGTTTCTAATAACTTCGAAATTGAAATATTAGAGTTAATAATCGTTGAACTGTTTTCTTAATTCTAAAAAGGGCGGATAAATTTGCGAGGGCCCCTATTCCGTTTTAAGTGAAAACCGTTAAAGGTGGTGATTGTGAAAACTGCAATTTAAGCAAGAACCAGGTGTTGCACGCTGAATTAACGCAAGTAATTGCTAATACTTTCGCAAGATTTACTGCGCTCGCTATTAAACATTAGTTCGACATGGTGCCTCGTGATGCGCGCCTGTTTCTCAAATACGCTTGATTTAACTTTGTTAATTTAGAATTTTCAATCAATTCCGTAATTAACCATTTACTTCGCGACAAAAAAAAGAAACTTTATTAATTTTACTTTCCGCCCTTCCAACAAGCAGCACTCGACGAAACTGTGGTTATTTCGACGAGTATGACTTGGGAATTTTGTAATGCATTTATGTTTTTGTGCGTCGCACAGTGGGGCGAGATACCGTAAAATGTGTAACTGTTTTAACTATTTTGTATACATTTAGATTGATTAAATATAGATCATTTATAATATTTTACAAGTTTTATTTTAAAAATAAATGTAGATAAAGGGCTTAAAAAAGTTAAAATAAAAGTATCCCGCAATAATTGTATCTTATAGAAAATATGATCTCGTGACATTGATTGGTTATCATATATGTTGTAATTTAGGACCTGCTAAACAAAAAATGTAATACGTAAAAAGTTATATAATAGTCAGTTTTTGAACTACAGTCAAACATGAGCTGTGATGGGCGAGTAGATATTGTTTGAGAACAATGTTTTTCGAACATTTCATAGTAAACCATTATTTTTATTGATCACAAGAGAAATTTTATAAATATTTTTTATACATATAAATTCATATATAGGGTGTCTCTGAAATTGGGTTTACAATAGGGGTAGGTACCTACCTATACTGAACTAAAAATTTCATCGCAGTAGGAAAAAATGTATTGCTTGTAGAATATTCGACTTATTTTGAAAACAAAGTTTATCAAGCAAAAAAATTACATTTATTATATAACGTACGTACTCAAAAACTATCTTACTAAAAAAATAAAAAATATTACTGCTATTAAACCGTTCAAAAACTTTCACAAAACAAACTTTTACAAAATCATCGTGAATAATTTTAAAAATAAATTAATAATTGAATAAAAGATGGCCTAATAAAAGAAAACAGAGAAAACAGAAAATGTTTCTTCTTCTTCATCAGGTAGACTATTCAGGTACCTTTTTCTATTGTAATTAAACTATTCTAATCGTAAAATTAAAATAAAATTACAGTTACAATAGAAAAAAGTGTAGTTTAGTCGTCTGATGAAAAAGAAACACTTGCTGTTGCCTCTTCTTCGGGAAACGATCATCTGTATATCGAAAAATGTTTGTTTCCCCGAGCATATATAAAACATCTCCATAAAATTGCTTCAACTTTTTTTGTGGGAAACTAAACACTTTACTAATTCAGCGATTTTAGAACACCGACAAAAAACATGTAAAATTTTTGAAGTTTTTCGTCTTTATGCTATTTCTACAATTGAAGATGAATAGAGAAGAATGGAAAGTTACTTGAAAATATTCGAAATATCGGTCGAAGTTTACTTAAATTATTTTGCAATAAACATAAAGTCGGCTGTAAGCTTTGTCTTATAGGTCATTATCTTCTAATGTCGCAAAAAGTCGCAGTATTTTTTTTTATTATACAGTAACTGTATGTATTAGCTATACTTCTATGCAAAAAATGTTACCCGATACAGCTTGATATTAAACTAAAAGTCAACGACAAATTGATTTAGTGACATGAAGGAAATGAAATTTAGTCACAAAAATAGATTAATTATAATAAACAAAATTAGGCACGTTAATGAACAATAACTTATTAAATAAGTTTATGTACCTGTAAGCTTTGCATACATCTCGATTTCGAGTCATTTTTGTATTAATTATCTATATAAAACTAAACGAAAAACGGAGCAACTATTTTGACGTGCAATAAACAATTCATACGAGTTTATCGGAATTGCCAGTTCTGCCTGTATTACACGGAAATATGTGATGATAGCAGTAATTTCTTAATCGCATAACATCCATAGATGATTAAGCTATTGTAAAATATGAGTTTAAATAAGTAAATATGATATTTCAATTTTTGACTTTCTGCCACGTTTTACGATATTCCTCCCACTGTGCGTTGTGACGTTGGCGGTTGAAAATTTATTTTATGTAGGTACGCTAATCCGCATAACGTGTAGCTATTCCGCTCTACATGCAATTTTTAGATATAACGCTGCCTTTTTTTTTGGTAAACTACAATTTCGTTGGAGTCAAAATTTGCAGACATCGAAATGTAGCTTTTGTTCCTCCCTAACAAGAGCATTCGAATTTCAACTTCATGCGCTGCTCGTTCCTGCGAAAATGCTGATTGCTCACATTCACAGTTTACATTTCGATTCGATGTTGTTGCACTTCGTTTTATTCACAGTTCGATACAGATAGTAATAACATAAACTACTTGCAGTACAATCCAAACTGGCGGGTTTTCGTAGATTAATTGGTACGGAATTTCTTACTTTTTCGTGTTAAGTTGCGTAGGTATTGTTTTAGACAGAAAACGCTTTTGAAATACCTAAACATGTAGAAACTGCTTCGGATAATTCGGTCCAATAATAAACTTTAAATCACTTATTGTTACCTATAGAAATGAATTTGCATTCCAAGTTATATGTAACACACGTAACATTTGATGGAGGGCGCTCTAGTGTAATAATGTCGAGTACAGTCGAGTGCGAAATTAATGTCGTGGATCACCAGCATCTCACGAACAATATGTGGCGCAACGAATAAATCTACGTAAAATACTTGCGACAAGTAATAGCGTATTTCATGGTCGAAAAAATGCACATCAGTGTGCACTGAGTGTATTTCAGTCATCTAATTCTATGTAAAAGAAAGAGATGGTAGATATACTCGCAATTAGTGCACGCGAATGATTTTAAATATTCTGTTTTTAAGTTCGTCGTATCGTGTGTCGCGATCCGCGACATTAATTTCGCATTCGACTGTACATATATACTTATGTAAGATAAGTGGACGCGTGCATTTTTAAATTGTTAACTTTTCAATAAACATGCCCTTGAATATTTAATTAATTTTAAACAAACACGGGTATCGGCAAATTTTTACATTTAAAAATTAAACGCAGGTGAAGCGTGCGGTTTTTCATCTAATTTAGATATTGGCGAAATCATTTACGATTTGCGAGTCGCGTTGAATTTTTAATTAAAAATCCCACTCGTATATTTGAACAAACACCTGCCAGACGCTATATTAACAGAGTTAAGAAAATACCTTTTGTACTTATAATTAGAAATTTATTTAATAATCTGCGGGTTTTTTCAGTAAATGTTTGGTCCGCATATTAATTTAAACTTGAAGGCTGGCGGATGCAATATCGAATTAATGACCTAAAGGCAATTTAAACCTAACATGTTTGTTCTTTAGGTAGGTAGGTAGGTACGCAAATTTTACGTAAATTTTAGTAAATTCCACCATTTTTTAAGGTACGGGTCTATCTTTTATTAAGATAGGGCCGATTTCATTGCTCGCCAGTGCAATTATAATAATTAGATGCCGCACAAGATCCTTTCAAAAACTCGTTGCGATCGCACAATAAAATTTAAAATTTTGAGGCGGCCCGCGCAATCAAAATTTAACAGGCCGTTATTACTTATTATCGTTCGCGTGGAAGTCACTCGAGTAAAACAACGTCGCGTCTCAAGCGCCGAGTGGGTCCTAAAAACGGCGTGCCTAAGAGTTTTTCGCGGTTTGCACGAAATATTTTTGTTAAGAGTGTGAGCAGATTAAAATTTTTGTGGGAAACGACATCCCATAACTTAAAAAGGGAATCCGGAAAGTTTACCGGGTGCAATTCGCCGTCGCTAAAGTTCACCGGCAATTCATCGACCGGCGGATTTGTCGAAAGGAAAATTCACCGTTCCTAAAATTGTTGGCCGATTGTTTAAGCGCAGGCGAAGCGGGCTTAGGTTAGTGTAGATGAGGTGAGCTTGGACTAGTGCAGACGAAGTGAGCTCAGGTTAGCGTAGATAAGGCGAGATCAATTTCGGAATCGGCGCATTTTCCAATTTGCGAACTTTCCGACGGCAATTTGCAATCGGTTAAACTAAGGTCGCAATAATACAATCCGCCGAATTCTGCATTTGTCAATTTTTAATTCGTTTATTAATAATTTATTTATTGCCGTCTCGACATTTTTTGCAATTTGAGTGTTTGAAAATAATTTCCAGTTAAGGTGCCTATTCACATTTACACGATAAATAATTTCAAGCTTTAAAGTATATCTAAATACGAACAAAATTTCTCCCTATCCTTGTAAATTTGAGTTTGTTAGCGTTTAAATGCATTAGTCCGGCGCAGAGTACGGCCTGTACTCCAGTTAAAGTGGTAAAAAGGCAGCGAGAAATAAATTTAAGTATTTTAAAATGAACAAAAGCTTTTCTGAATGTTTTATCGGGCCATCAAAGCGAACGCCAAGTGCTTCGCAAAACGCACAACTTTCAGACAATCGTTATGTATAAATAATAACTTTCTTAGTTTTGTAGGTAAGCACTTAATAGTGGTTACGCTAGAGAAATTTTCCCATAAATATTAATTTGTTTCTTGGCGTTCTATTTTCTACTAGTAAGCACCTATCCTATTATCAAACTTTCGCTAATTAGGATCTAACCCTTTCGAAACAGTGCTACTTTTGAGAGAGTAGATTTTACGAAAACGGGTTACTAATGTATCTGCGTTGCTTTAGTTGAGCACTTCGCATTTAATAAAATTGGGCAGGGGTGAATTATTTCTCAACTACTTTTAGACAGACTCAAGATGCGTATTAACTGGGACAATAATTTATCTGAAACCTTCTGATCGGTAAAAATCGTCTATATATAATGCCAGTCTTCTACATTTCTCCAAGCGTGAGAATTAAAGTAAAAACCTCATTTTACTCTACCCTTTTCGAGGGGTGTAACTTCGCAAATCATCTTCTTCACCTTTTCATTTTTCGGTAAATTCTCGATCGAGATTTTTGTCACTTTTTTCTGGGCTCAATTAACAGAGTGTTGGTGCGCCGAATTTGAAATCGCCCTGTATAATAAAACATCGAACGTTGTAGTAATTTCGACGTGTACCTAATCGTTTAACTCGTCTCGTGCGGAGACTATCGCGACAATTAAAATTTCAAATCAGTGTTCGTAAAGCTTGTCAGCTCAGCGAATTCGAAATAGACTATCATAACCAGAATTATTTCAGGAGTATTCCACTAAAGTTTGACAATAAAACTGTTCGTCAGCACAGAACATGAAACTCAAAGTTATAATTCGGTCGAAATATTGATCCTTTGCAGATTACTAACTTGGATGCCGGAGGCTTGGCCAACTTCTACAAAACACGCAAAGGAATTAATCGTGTAATTCGCCCCCCTCCCCATCGCCCATCGAATTTGGCATGCGTTGTGTCTGTGGTAATGGCTCACGCAATTTATTCGTTTTTGTGTTTCGATGCGTTGTATTGAAACTTTTGAGTTAGACGGAAATGCTTCGCTTTCCGTCGACAGACATTATTCGAGGTATCATCTATATCTAAAGCAACCTTTGTCAAGCGATGTTTTCAAAACTTTATAAAGTACTTAATTATTAAATTGAAGTAGACGCTTGTCACTGCAATAGACGGATTAACGTTACCTTACCATTAATGCCTATACCTTATCCAAGCGTCCTGGCGATCACGTCATCAGTAAAAAGTTACTTAGATTGTTTATTTGTAATTCGATTTAAAGTTTGGAAAGTGACGTATTCCATCGATGATTTACCTGCACACATATTAAATGTGAAAATGACGGGTACAAGATGACAGCAGCACTGTGTGAAACGTCATCATCTAGTAACCTTTTATTGATGACGTAAATTACTTATACGCTTGGACAGGCCATAGATTCTAAAGTTTCGCAAAAAGTGATGGTTACTAAACAACGGCAGTTACGTGACATAAAACTTTTGTCGTAATACATTTATTTGCACCGATGCGGCGTTCCATAAAGCGTATCTAAAAATTAATGAGATTTATTGTGCTATAAACGTTTTTATTTATAACTAAATTATTTTACTAATTTCATTCAAACCAGCTTTTCTGGGGGAAATCGCACCTGTCCAGAGACGTTTTTTCTCTTTTTCACGAAAGGTGAATATCGAGAATGAATATGTTCTTCGACGACCACCATGAAAATTGCATAAATTAACACCATCAAATTTTACGGAAAGTTGACCATTACAAACAAATAGGCCGATCGTGCGTAAAGGAACTCGTTGGCAATCGACAATTACTCGACCAATTCAATTTATTACTAATTGTACGTTAAACGTTTATAAAGTATAAACAAAAATTCTCTAAAATTCAAGTAAGCATTCTAGAAACTTGGTTGGATTTTCTTAAACACTTAACACACTTAAATTTTGATCTCGCGCTCGTTTTCGAGAAATTACAATTAATTTCAGTTCGTATTATGTATGCATTCATGCCTTAGGTGTCGCAAATACAGTCGCGGTAATCTATTCTGCATTGTATTTTCGCGTTTTACAATGATTGACGATTATCCAGAAATACAAAGGGCGCGTAATGCTTTAGATACGAAAATGCTCCACGAGCACCATTGTAAAATAAAATACAAGCAACTGTATCCGATATAATCACAGCTTTTTTTCTGGCATTCGTCTACAGCAAGGATCGGCTCTCGAAATTTCTAACTTTTCTTCTGAATCATCCTATATACGTACACATATGTGTAAAGATTTTGATTTTACTTATTTGTTCTAGTTCACGACATTAGGTTGGGTACCGCCCCACATTTTTCTGCAATGTCAAATCAGTTTAAAATATCGATTACTCTGCATATTTATAAATAAATCTAATATATACATATTTTATTTAACGCGTACGTTTACCGTACCTAAGTAAAAAAGCATGATAAATGAGAAAAATTACTATTACTAATGATAAGGGAATCGTTTTATAAACCAGATTGAATTTAAATGAAGGAATTAAGGGAATATAAAGTGCAGTAATTAATTTGCGGGACTTGAGCTATAAAAAAATTCCGAGTTCATGTACATAAAAATTTTATTGTTTATTTAAAGTACTTTTCTTACGACGCTATATAGAATTTACAACGATCAAAAATGATTTATAAGAATGGAATCCTCTTCGGCTTAAATTGGCGTTCCTGCCAACGTCTTCGTTTTATCATATTATGTTTAATTGCTGCTCGTTTTTTTTTTAATGCAGTAGTACTCCTATAACGAAGTACTAAAATAAAAAAAATAGTAAGTACTAAATTAAATTTTTTATTGTTCCAATTTCAGGAGAGTATTTTACTGCCCGTGTGTTTAGTATGATTGCAAAATAGTGGATTTTAACAACAATCAGCTGAAAAAAATGACAAGTATGCGCCGTGCATAATCGAGAACATAACATGTAATTAAAAATATAGCCTCGAGTAGTCTCAATTATGGATGTGATAAGTCAAGGATACTTGAGGATATCGTAATGGAGTACAAACTCTTGAAGCAAACAAGAGGGATCTTTTTCAAAACGTCGCAATGGAATGTCCTTTTAATTGGGACGCCTTAATGACATCATAATATCTCCTAGTAATTATCAGATTCGACCCTCTTTTTCGGAGATCAACCGTGCGAATATATTATGTCTTGATTGAACTTTAGACGACGAGAAGAGCGTGTTTCTGTTTTATTAACTACTATTTTGTCGATTGAATGTTATTTTATACAGGGTGGTTCGTGGAGAAATGTAAAATTCTTGACTTCAAAATATTACGATTTGACCCAACAAGTCTTAATAAAATGTTTGATGGGTAGTAAAAAAGTTATAGGGCGTCAAAGTATTTTACCAGAATCTCGCCTTTGCAGTTCATTTTTCGACAAAAGTGTCTATAGGATAAAATAAACTACGGAACATTTCCTACAATTTACATTCTTATTATTTTCCCGCAAAGTCGATAGTTTCGTCGCGCCAGCTTCTCAATATTTACTCTAGCACGTAACTCGCCGTTTCGAAAAATTACACATCACCTTGAAATGCCAATTTTGGCGACGTGGAAAACGTAATCGATTAATTTAAGAAAATTTATTTAAAAACAAACCAAACGCAAATTCTTCAACATGAACAACATTCTTTAACGACACAATCGGTGGGTAGCGCGTGGGTGTATAAATAAATGTCCTCTGGCCTACCAAACCAATAGGTTTCGGGTTCAAATCTCAGCGTCGATTTTTTCTTATTGTCGTTTTTTTATTTATTTTATTGTTTTAATAAAAAGATAAAATAGGAATGTCGTGCGACACTTGAATTAAACTTGTTTTGAGAATGTGTAAAAACGTTATCGATATAATAAAAAAAATCAACGTCAGGATTTGAACCCGAGACCTATTGGTTAGCAGGCCAGAGGTTTATTGTTTTTGTGGTTCAACGCGTACGATATTATTTGGCGTTCGGAAAACTTTAACCCTTTCGCGGCTCCCGATACGCATATATGTACCACTAAGTTTTATGTCAGGACTAAACGCTTTTAATTATTCTTGAAATATTTTGTATTATATACAATAAAAATATTTCACAGTTTTTGGCCGCAACTGTTTTTATCGAGTTCTAAAATATGATACTTTTTTGACGTTTGAAGAAAAAATTATATTTTTAGAGCTAACAGATAAGTATTTAAGGTACCTGCGGGTAATAAGGCTTAGGAAATAAAAACGTATACGCTCACGTACACAAACGCTCCACACACACACACACTTGCATTTTGCGGTGGCAAGTTGAGCCCTGCGTGCGGTCACTTCGTACCCCGCTCCCCGAAGCCAATATCGTGTCAATTACTTGTCGAAGTAGGACGCGCTCGCTCAAATAATAAAAATACGACAGAAGCGATCGTAAATCATTTTGATAATATCACAGCGAACTATTCTAAATTTGTACTCTATACCTTTCTTAGTACATGCTTTTCATGATTCTAGTTGTTTAAATTTGTCGTTGCAATAAAAAAAAAAATACGATTTTTTTTTAAGGTTGGGGACCGGCGGGTATTAAGACCTATAAAATTTAGTCATAGGCCTTATTACTCTATTCATTTTTGTTGTTTTATATTGTCGTCTTTTATGTTTCTATCGAGATGTTATAAATGTTTATAGTATATGATGCTTATGCGAAATGATTTGTGCGTTAGTTGAAGTGACTTCGACCACTGTATCATCGCTCGAAAGAGCTCTACGATCAGAAGACCTAGCGGCAGCAGTTTGCGTTGTATTAGAAAGAGGAACGCTGAGTATGTATACAGCCGCAGAGAGGTATAAGATCATCTCAAGAGTGGCAGTTTGAACAAATCGCTGGGTCTACAAGTTTTGCGAGTTCAATTTCAATGATAACATTAAACTCGCTGGTAAAGACTGACTCACAGATCACAAGAAAAATGTGTAAAATCTAACACTAGAAAGAACGCTGATAATTTTCAGTTGAAAACGAAATGGTAATGTCATGAATGCGAAGAGGATACGATGGCCAATATGACGCAGTGCGCCATATGCGGCAAATGGAGGAGTGCGTTGGTTTATCAGCAAAAGATGATGATGTCTTTCAGTGTCCTGATGGGTTGTTAGGCGAGACGAAATTGATGTGTTTTTGAAAGATTTTATTGCGAAATTACCATATTATTTGATTTTTGTTCTCAAGTACCAAATATTAAGATGGCAAGAAAAGAATGACTCGTTTTGTTCTTTATTGTTTGAGTATAAAAAAAGTGTACAAAATGGAATAATATTTAGAGATAGTATTCGCCATTCAATTCTATGATCTTCTGCCAGCGTTTTGGCAACTGGTCGATTCCCTTGGCCCAAAATTCTGGTAATCGCGACTCAAGAAAGTTATCCACCTCTTTTTTGAATTGAATATTGCGTCTTTCAGATAGGCTTGCAGGTGTTTGAATAGATAGTAATCTGAAGGGGAATTCTCGGGCTATATGGTGGATGGGTCATCAAATCCCAGCCAAGATCACGCAGCTGCTGACGAGTCCTCGCGCAAGTGTGTGGGCGCGCGTTATCTTGGTGAAATAGCGCACAGCGACAATTCTGCGTTTTTCCATTAGATTTTTTGCACTTCGACCAGCACTTGGGTGTACAACTCACCATCGATCGTCTCTCCACTCTTAAGATAGCGCTTGTAGATGATACCGCGTCGATCCCACCAGGTACAAAGAAGAGTCTTCTTGTTGGTGAGACCCTCTTTGCCACATCGCCAACCGACACACCGGGTTCAGAATAACCTCCTTTTCGCGCTGTGTTATCGTAGTAACACCACTTTTCGTCACACGTTATCATTCGATCAAAAAACGAAGAAATTTCGTGATCGCGAAGGAGTTCTTGACACGCACGAACACGATCTAACTTGTTTTGGGGGCCGAGTTGATGTGGCACCCATCTATTGTACTTAAAAGTCAGATGAAGGCGCTTTAAGTTGTTTTGAATGGTTGTATGACTACAATCAAACATTGCGCTAAGTTTACGTGGTGTTAGAAATCGATCCACGGTGATCACCGTCAAGAGATCACTGTCGACAATCTCAAGAGGCCGCCCAGGGATGGGCTCGTCTTGATGCTCATATCTCCATTCTTAAACTTGCGAAACCAAGTTTCCACTGTTTCAGCGTAAGTGGGCACTTATGCGACGATGGCATTCTGCAGCTGTTATCTTGTTGCAATAATCATAATGCACGATCACTCGA
This sequence comes from Rhagophthalmus giganteus, assembly GCA_036326145.1. Classification (NCBI taxonomy): domain Eukaryota; kingdom Metazoa; phylum Arthropoda; class Insecta; order Coleoptera; family Rhagophthalmidae; genus Rhagophthalmus; species Rhagophthalmus giganteus. The sequence continues at coordinate 14,274,729 of JARFJA010000036.1, read as the reverse complement.
AAATCGCGTCGGGTTTGTTCCATTTTTGGAGTGACAGTTGAGGATGAAGGTGATTTTTTATCAATTCTAAAATAACACAGTCAGATGCAGCAGGCTTTTTTATAGTAGAGTGGTCGAATCTCCGCAAAATGGCCTTCGAGGGGCTGTCGGAATTACAAGATGAAACCTCGACAAATCGAAAGGGTGTATTTGTTTATTTAAAAAGCCAAAAGCCGTCAAAAATCGTCCAGTTAAAAAGGGCACTATCTTCACCGAAAGAGTTATTCAGCGTAACTTTCTTTGCCGTAAAATTCGTAACTGGTTTTGTGGAATTAATCGTTTAAAAATTTTTGAAAAAATGCAAAATACACGGGCTCTTATGGAGAAAAATAACTTTTGGCATCGATATCTCAGTTCGAACAGCTAAAAAGTTCACTTCAATTTCGCGTTTTTTACCGTTTATATTGTCATAACTACAAAATATCTAAAAATGTTATTCTTTAAAAAAGTTTGGTTCGTCCTTGTAGCATCCGACGATAGAAGAATTATATTTTTGTAGGGCTTCATAATTAAGATAAATAATTAAAAGTGAAAACATGCGAAAATTGCATTTTCGAGAGTCGCACTCTCAACTGGTTGCAGTATATCTCCCATCTCACTTTTTCCCGTAGCTCCCCCTCATTCTATATTTAATTTTAAAATAAGCCAACATACTATTATTATTATTGTAAATACACCTTATCCGTTATTTTAATAATTAAGTACATAATACAAGAAGCGTTTTGTATTAAATAAATTTACAAGAAGCTCCTATTTCATACGAAAACTACAGCGACTTTACCATTTAATATCTCTTTTTGTTGATTCATAAATTTCGTTTCATCATATTTTTTACATTACAGTAGCAAAATGTGAAAAAAGTAGCAAAAATCGAATGAGTTGCATTGATTCCTGTAAATGTATGGGACAAAAATGTACCAATGCAGTGACAATTCGAAATGTGTTAATGTATGATGAATAAGATGAGTGTTAAAGTATTAAAAGGGTGTGTAATATCAGGGCTGTTAATTTAAACTGCTAAAAGTACAATTTTTAACGTAGGTTATTACCTACCGAATTTGCATCATCTAATTTTAATTTCTTCTACATATTCAAAATAGTTTGCTTTTCAGCAGAAAACTAATGCCCCAAATGGGGGCGTTTCTGTTTGCGGTGTCACTGCAGATGCAATACTTGCTCTTGGATTTGAATTTATTATAAAATGATCAGTTTAATTCTGAAAAGAACTATTTTTCATATTGGTAATATACAAGAAATGACTTTAAAACATTTTAAAGTCGATACCCATCAACTGTAAATCAGCGTAAACTAATCTCGCAAGTAGCCAATCGGTGAGCGCGTTTTTTAGGTGGAAATTTTAATTTACTCCTTCTAATTAAGAAACAAAGTATAGCATGTTGTATGTTTATAAAGAAACAGAGTGTAGCATTTTGCTGTCGCTTGGCGGCCGACGTTCACGAGATACTCAAATTTAGTATGCGACGCTGTATGAAGCGAGTATCGCCGTCTGAAGATCCCATATATTGTAATGTTAGTTCTGTATCCATCACACACAAAGAGTTTTCGTATTTTCCGACTGACACCGATCCTACAGTCGACGAAGTCCGAACTGTCGTGATTTTAGAAGTCTGTATGCGATACTAATTTAATATAAATTAATAATAATATATATAATATATATATATTATATATATATTATATATATATTATATATATATATATATTATTATATATATATTATATATATATATATATATAATAATAATATAATAATAATATAATTTAATATAATTTCTTATTCGAATGTTTATAGATATGTTATAGCCATAGGCCTTATTACCCTACCATAGTATAATAAGGCCTATTTGCAGTGTCTTTTTTTGTCTTTTATGTTTAATTTTAATTTCGTTTATAATAGAAGTTGTCACTTTTAGTTTATGATTTGTTCCTACGATACCGTAAAACTGATGAACAATAAAAACTATCGATTAACTGCAATAGTTTTCATTTTATTTCAAATCTCCCTTAGTTAGGCCTTATTACCCGCAAGTACCTTACATATCTATATATTATACAATTAAATATATAAATATTTCTAAATCAACAAAGGAAAACCATTGCGACGGCAAGCGCATCTCATTAAAACGCACTTTAAAATCAAGATTATTTTTAATCAATATCTATTAGCCCAAATAAGTCACTGTTTGAGTTTAAAAATAAAATTTTCCGTAAACTAATTGCAAGTTTGTTCTATATACATGTATAAGTAAGTACATACGCGGCAATATGGTATGTATGAGTTAAGTAAAGCGATAAGTTGGCGACTTTGATCGTGCAATTTGCAGTTACTCTAGCTTGGAGGTAGAGGTCGACATGGTTACAAATTATAAATCAAACTGCATTTTTCATGCTGTGACGGTACTTTCCATAAACCACGCTAAAAGCAAAAATAACTTAATCGTATTAGTACCTAAAAGGCGCGCTGGTAGTAGCTAAAAACTTCTAATGGAAAATATTTACTGGAAAACTTTCATGTAACACGTTTTATTATCATACGGTCATGAATAACTTAGCAACAAATAATTTCATTTCGGCGCTTTTAATGCCCGGTTTCTTTATTTGAAAGCTTTCGAATGAACGTCCATTATGTTGTCGTTACACAAACATAAATATAAATATTCAAAACGCATATAAGTAATAAGGAAAATGGATATGAAAAAGTAGCTGGTGTAATACATTGTCAATGTTACGCATCCGATCTATAAATAACGTTTTGCGCCATAAATTATTAAAGTTAATACTTAAAGATTAAATTATGATTACAAAGGCTAGCACGAGAAAGGTTTGACGCAGTCAAACGACGTGACTCGAGTAAAACGGCGTGTCTCTTCTATTATTGAAAGCTCCTCGGTTCCGCAAGTTCAGGACACCGTGAGACCCCGATGTTGCCAACGTAGATCATCACATTTTAATAGAAGCTTTTGTTGTTAATAACCTAACCGCCGTGCGGCTGTTCTATCTAATTAACATCGTAACCCCCTTTTCGATGGAAATTAAAACTCCTCTCGGCTCTCGACAGAACGCCACCCTATCAATTCGCGCACCACGTATTACAAAATATATGGGTTAACAACGGAATATTCAAATTCGTAGTAATTATCTTTAACGAGAACATTTTAAAAATGTGACACGCGACCTCTTTAGATTTATATATAAATATATATATATATATATATATATATATATTATATTTATATCACGGATGTCATTAAATTTGGTAAAAAAATTTAGGGTTCGGGTTTGTTCTACCTCGGGGAGAGTTTTTTAACGTGCCGTAACATAGGACTGACGGCTTAATGCCATTCTCTAAGTAATCCCACGAGAATTGAAGAAAAAATGGGTGGAATCGAACTCAAATCTATTTAGAGTAGTAGTAAATCTTGCTGGGATCTTTAACAGCTACCTACATAGGATTTAAGTAAAAATCCAAGTTCGCGTTTTATTGCGAAATCTAGAATCTGTTAACATGATAGTATCGAGTCGGTTTTTTTATATGGTAGATATAATACATAATATGTAAAATTACGTCGAAATTGGAGATTGAAAAATTAACGTTTCGGCACAAATAATTGCGTACGCCGTAGTTTTAAATTATAGTCTAATTTCGTACTATCACGCGAACGTGAATAAAAGAAGTCATCCTTTCTAAACTAGTTTAATAAAAGTACGAAAATATACGGCGCGAACGTAAATTGACGGGGAATGTTTTGGAAAGTGTTTTAGTGATAGGCGGAGGAGAATTGGATATCAATTTTCACCATATTCGTGTATTATGTTAGATAACCACTTAAAACAATTGATCTCTAGGATTTTACGAACCAAACCCCGCAAAGCTCACTGCACCGCACTGCTATGTAGCTTTGTATACGCGAATCGAAAATCGAACGTAAGCAGAGTTTAGCTTTAATTGATTAAAGTTGTTTGAACTATAGTCTGAACTTGGCGTGATGGCTTTTAAAAGGCGCCTGTTGAGTTGAATTATCGATATATTCTATTTTGTTCTAACGCGACAAACGTAATAAACCTCATAAATTAGGACATCGAGGCCTGGAATTTGGAAAAATTCGCCTCAGAACATCTTACCTTGTCAATTAGTTCAGAGGATATACGACGTATAGACTGGCCGGCACGGTTCGCCGATTTAAACCCGATAGAATATGCGTGGGATGTGCTCCGGAGACGCATTGCAGGACGGCATTTTTCTCCTTGTTCCCTTCGAGTATTACGTACGGCATTGGTGCAAGAGTGGGAACATTGTATGGCGCGCATTTCCGATTTGCTTATGCGCCAAGACGTGCCAATAACAGCTGCGCAAATCTAATTGAACTTTTTTGCATTTCGACCACGATCGTCGATGTATTGTGTTTTATTATCTTTTTCAGTTTTATCACACATATATATTCTGTGCCAAATTAGTTCACATTAAATAGTTGTAGGTGTGTGTTTGATCCTTAATTTATGGACGTGAGTGTACATTTGTTTCATTGATCGGTTATCCATGGTAAGTTTTCTTATATATTTCGCCGAATCGCACCGATATTGTCAAGTGTTTTGTGTCGAAATATGTACCTATTCATATGTTCTTTTACTATATTTTCGAAAGCGGATATACAGTGTGTCCTCGGTTAGAGTGCACGTCGATGTTCCAAAGCCAACGGAATCCACTATAGCCCTGACCACGATTGTAGTTCATCACTTGCCCTTTTAATATCGCAAGCCATTTTTGCACCATTTGACAGGATGACGCGGTATATTCGGCGCTCTGTTGAACAACAGTGCGAAAATCATGGCCAATGCAACGCGCGATTTAGCAAACTGACGCTCCAACATTGCGCAGACCCTCTCAAACTCCGTCCAATTTCCACCGATTTTGCTGTCTGTCCGTCTGCTGCATGCTGATACTCTTAGGGTTAATTGTACAATTCATAGTTCAACCTCAGATCAACTGTACTGAAATGTTATGGGTTAAAAATATGTCACAATTTGATAATTTTTGAATTTTGACAGATTTTCAACCAATAACATTTCAGTTCAGTTGATCTGAGGTTGAACTGTGAGTTGTACAACTGGCCTTTGATTCACCGCTACCCTCCGCACGTTTAACAGGTCGTGTTCATACTTATCCTTTACTATTCATCTGTAAATTTGCTAAGATACACGGTGTAGTCAACACTTATGGCCGATAGTGTATTTTATTTTTGTTATTCTTGATAACTATCTACATTATCTTATTTATTATCAACAAGTTGGATGTTCGTTCGTTTCTTCGTTGGATGTAGGCACGTATAATGTTAAATTTATTTTCGATTATACAGGGTCTTTCAGAACTTGACCGTCAACGACTGCGAGGCGAAAGCATGGAATATATAGTAACAATTAGTGCAAAAAAAAACGGTAATAAAATATTTCAAAAAATCTGAGAAAAGGCGTTTTAAAAATTCAGAAAAAACCGTTACAGAACTGCTGAAACCTGAAATATATCTAAAACTGATGCAGGGACATGGACGTTGCCTTCTCGGAAGCCTGTGTAAGATCCAGACTGTTAAGCTGGGGTCACATTGCCGACACGTCACGTGCCGGCACGGAATTTTACATTAGTACACATAGGACGACACGTGACGCATCTATTCAGATGCTCACGCAACACGCTTGTAATTGGTATATCAAATAAACTTAGATAGTTAATTCTTATATATTTACTTATTATTATACTTTTTTTACATGCCGGCGAGTAGAAATCAGTGCCATAATGTTGCGTGCCGTAACGTGACGTGTCGACGGTGTGTTCCCAGCTTTAGACGTCCCGTGATGCACCGTTACGTTACGTTTCATTGGTTATGGTTAGTACGGTTGTTTGTGCGAACGAGTACCGTTCTTGCAATGGCGCATGTATTTACAAACATAGAATTAACTGATATGTTAATTACTTATGGGCGAGCAAATGAAAATGCGAGAGCGGCAGCCCAACTGTACGTTGAACGCTTTCCCAGAAGATATCATCCGCGATATTCGGCATTTGTAAATGTAAACGCAACGGGCACGTGATTTCGATACTTTACAGATGCAGCGTGGACGCAACGGTGGGCCCGGAAGACCGCGAAGAATACGGAACGTAGAGGAGGAGCTTTTAAACATCGTGGACGATAATCCAACAGTAAGTACTGTGACAATTGCAGAACAAGTTGGAATATCTCGTACTATAACTCGGGAGAACCAATCATACCCGTATCATTTTCAACGTGTACAGGCCTCACTGCCCGCTGATTATCCCATTCGTGTACAATTCAACGAGTGTTTGATACGACGACATGAGATGGATACTGAGTTTACATCGCACGTTCTAGTAACAGATGAGGCAATGTTTACCCGAAACGGTAATTCGAATACTCATAATCTGCATTATTGGGATGTCGAAAATCCACACGTCGTTCGCCGGACTCACTTTCAACAACAATTTTCCGTGAATGTGTGGGCAGGAGTACATAACGGACAACTTATTGGGCCATTTTATCTGCCCAATCGGTTAATTGGTACTTTGTATGTGAACTTTTTACGAGAAACTTTACCGGACCTCTTGCAACTGGATGAAATGAATCTAATCGACAGACTTAGTATGTGGTTCCTTCAGGATGGCGCTCCGCCTCATTTCGCGTTAGCAGTTCGGGAACATTTAAATACTCTTTTTCCGGGTCGTGGCGGTCCAATTACCTGGCCCACGCGTTCGCCGGATCTCAATCCGATGGATTATTACCTGTGGGGGACATCTAAAATCATTGGTTTATCTTAACCAAAACGAGATCGCAAATGTCGACGAACTCCGAATGCGAATTGACGCTGTCGCTGTTGTTATCCGAGAACGACTGGACATATTACGTAGAACGTGAAGTGAATCGTGGATACGTCGGGCACAGGCGTGTGTTGAATGTGGCTGGGCAAACTTTTTATAACCAACACAGTGCTTCTCAAACAGTCCATAAGCCAGGTTTGCCGATTTTTTGAACAATTTTCTTACCGTTTTTTGCATAAATTATTACTATGTGTTCTATATTTTCATTCCCCAATCGTCGACGGTCAAGTTCTGAAAGACCCTGTAGAATGCAGCATAAAAAGGTTCTATTCAATAAACTCTACTTCTTTTACGTTAAAACAAGAAAAAGCCAGATTTATAATGCAACAAATCGAGAACGCCGAAAAGAATATCTAATATAGTATAATAATATTTATAGGTAAGAATGAATCAGTCGTTCGGCTGTAAACTCGTTAACCAGAATCAAAACAGGCTATTTTTAAATTTCCCTACACGGTAACTGTAAGCATGCGCATCGCGTGCGTTTCACAACTTAAAAATGTATTTTTGGTCGAAAAATTGGAAATATGCTATACAGAGTGTTCCTAATTAATTGCACAATATTTTAAGGGACTATTCTCGGTTTAGGTGTTGAAAAACAATAATCTTGAAACGTTTCGTTTTGAAATATCTTCGCATTCGCATATCTTGTTAATAAACAAGTAGTATCTACGTTAAATGTTGAAATTATCAACATTTACTTACACACCTACATTGTTAACAAATTTCCATAGGAAATGAAGCTACAGCAAACATGTCTAATAACGTGATCCAAAGCAATCGCTTTGTATTTTGTTCGAATTCGACCTTTAGGCCATAAAAATGTAAATAAGCATCGATTCATTTCGAACGGTCACACATGAACATACATGAGCCGATTCTTTCGAAAACAACTGCGGTTGTAATTTTAATCCTAAGATGTACGATATTGTCTTACAGAATAACGCGGTTTTGTCCGATTTTCAAAAAAATTAAAAAAAAATTAATCGACCAGCCGTTTCTAATTAACAATAAATGGCATTCAGTAAAATATTTAAGACGTTTAAAATTATTATCAGGAATCGGTTCTAAAATTTTCATGAAATTCCCTATTAAAAACTTCCGCGAGAAATTATTTTGTGACTAGGACCGTGAGAATTTCCAATCGTAAACTCGTCTGTGGTCAGATAAATATTATGATTTTACACGCGTTCTATAGAGTGAAAAATAAGTGGGGTTAGTTTAAGGGGGTATTAACACGCTACAGTCAAAATCGTCGGCAATTTTGGAACTAACACTTACAAATTTGCGAATAGATGGCATATGTATATCCTGGTAAATAATTAAAAAAAAAGTAAGTGTTGACACTTATTTCGGTCGTTCTATAGTTATTTTCTTCGTGATCGGGTGTTTGAGTAGTACGTAAGACAACAATTCCGCCCCACTACGAAAATTTGAATTTCCCAACATATACATAACATAAAATAGGTTATTAAAATTATGATGAATTACTATTGTTAAGTATGGAATTAAAAGCATGTTTCCTGCACAATCAGATAACGCCATCTATTTAACTGATGTTATGGCATTGCATAGGTGTTAATTATTAAAATGTGTTATTAGGGTTCTTTAAATTCAGAATATTTACCCGCGTTTCGACATGTACAACATACAGAATGATAATCAACTAGGTACACGTTAATTTATAAAATGCCGGATTCCAACATATTACCCTCGAATTATCTGCTTGAAAAACAATAAAAATAAATGGCTCAACGTTAATGTAAATTTACTAACAATAAGTTTTATTTGCATAATAACTAAAGTAGATAATATTTTAAAACGTGTAGGGGAAAATATAAGTAACTTAAATTACGAATAATTTTTATTGAAAATTTTAATACCGACACTATTACTTTTTATTCAATTTACGATAAAAACATTCGTCTCTCTACGCCAATTTTATATCGCGTAAAAATATGTACATACCCAGTTAGGTAATAATAAGACGTTATAAAAATATAAATGCCAACAGTCGACGATGTTTTATACGATATTATATCCCGAGTTGTTTAATCTACAAACAGCATTAAGAATACAATGTTTTTAACCGTCGACGTCGCGTTAACAAAACACTTTTTTTTAAATATTTACAATAGAACAAAGACTTGTAAAATAACTACCTATATTTACTTACAGTGTACCTATGCATTTTATAATACATGGCGATTCTAAAATGATTGCAGGAGATTGTCAAAAAATCAGACTTTAAAATTTTAATCGACAGAAATATTAATAAACGCCGACTAAAATTTTTTCACCGAAATAATGCGACAACGCTCTTTTGGTTTGTTACAAAAAAAAGTGTAGAAAATAATGCGGTAACATTTAAACATTTAATTTTTTAATAATTAATTTCAATTAAATACCTATTAGACGAGATAAACGTAGCGATCGCATCAAACTGACTGGATGACGCGAGCTTCGTATTTGAAATTTCAAAATGCGCCGAAATATTTTTACATCTGGTTGTACTTTCTACGATCTACGCGATCTCAGACACGTCCCCCGAGAGATTAGGTAAGCTTGGTGACGCTGCATAATTTAAATTAATAATTAAAAAGTACATTTTCTAGAAAATTCAAATAGGTAATTATTTATAACGCAATTGTACAATGCCAGTTTAAACTTAAAGCTTAATCTATCGATTTTCACAGTAACAATAGTAACTAAGGAAAAAGTACGTTTTAAACTTCAGATTATAGGTTAAACGTGTATTGTGCTATCGTGTGCGAGTCGATGAACAACGTTGGTCGGTGAACGTCTTTTTCCAGTTTTTGCAACTTATTTTTCGTTTGAGGGTTTTACGTAAAATTAATTATTGATCTGCTGCGGGTTCGTCATAATGTCGGTAGGTGGATATGTTACAGAGGGACGTGTAAAATGTTTTTGCTGTATATTCGATTTCTTTCGGCGCGCAAATGCGACGGCCACCGGCCACTGGGGAATTGATTAGCACATGATAGCACAACCGGCCTTTATTGTGTGAACTTGTTCAGTATCGTCGACCAATAGCTAGTCGGGCTTATTTAAGTAGGATTTACAAATAAAATGTTTTAATCCGAAAATCCATTGTAATAGGAATGGATAAACTATAAGAACAGTTTAATATGAGAACGCTGTCGAATTCTTAAATCGGCCAGAAAATGCGCGTTTTGATCACGATAAGTAAGGAAACGGCAGAAAAGGCAAGGTTGATATACCCTGACGATGTTAAATAGAGTCTGGCTCGTCTGAACGCGGCCGATTGGGCGCCGCCGGGACAATTGAGCGTCGCACAGTTGAATATTTTGATGCGAAAACCTGGCCAAAAGTCGATTTTCAAATAGTGGGGAGTATACTGGGGTATAAATATTTCTTTATTAATTGCAACCCCGACGACCTTACGACTAGCCGAGACAGAAACACCTTCGTTTCTCGACACGTTACCCCCAGAACAGGGTATATACTTCACAATTTGAGAGTACTGTACTTTTATATTAGTTATTTTAAGTAGTTATTTATCGAAAAAAATACTGAATAACACCGAGTATATTTCTTCACCGTAAATGCAAACATGGGTTCTCGGTGTTGTTATGTTTCCGGGTAAGTATCGGCAATGTTGTCGATATGAAATTTATTAAAGAATGAAGATTCTAGTTTCTTAGTTTCGAGTACGTATAAAATTACTTCGTAAATAAATACATATTATATTGAATAAAATTGCATGCGAAAACTCAACAAGAATAATTTTGGCCATCTTTTCGACTCAAATGTGCTCCGGGACAAGTGGGCGCGAGACATTTGGGCGCCAAATGAAATGATTAAATGTTCATAAGAAAAGGCAACTTGACCGAACTTTGTTGAATGGTAAATTAATCGATTGAAAATATACTTCGACGAAATAGTCGGTCGACGCTAACTTAAACGTACCTCGTCTGCACTAAAATCTTTTCATTTTATTTATGCTTTGTTATTAAATATTCCAAATAAACTCCCGTAGGTATGTTGGCTAAAAATTTTACCGGCGTCCAGTTAGCCGCGCCCAGTCGGCCGCGTTCAGTTGTCCGGCTCCCGACAAAATATGTCACAAAGTAAATAATCACGCGTATAAAGTAAGCGACTCTTATCAAATCTCAATATTTTCAGAAGCTTGAAACTTGAAACTAAATACCAGGAATCGAAAAAATACCTAATTTACGTTTAAAAAAAAATAATAAAATTTCAAAAATACTTTCAGCTACGTGTGTATAGATAATCACATCTAAAAAAAAAAAATACTTGGAAATTAAATTTTCGACGCAACATTTTAATTTACCTACTAATGAACTTTGTTTGTATTTAAAAAATCGATCTTCTCGATAATATACTATTATATCATCAACTGATTTACGATCGTTCGACCATATAATTAAATAGATTCGTCTCGTATAATGGTCGATAACAAAGCGGAATTATTAAAAAAAATATATATATATATAACAACACAATAAAACACGAAAAATACCGAAAAAACCTTTCTCCCCCTCGAGCTTTTTATAAAACTCGATCGTATTTAGCCCACAAACTGTTTTACCTTTACGTTTCCAAACTTTTTCTCGTAAAATCTTCCTTTTGACACTTTTTCATTTCGCGGCTTGCCTATTTTGCTAAGAATGGACTTTACACAAAAGAGTGCTTTTGAACATTCTATATTGGATTAGAAGTTTGAAAGTTTTTCATTAGGATGTTCTGTATAAAATTGTTTCAGAGCTTTTCGGAAGTTATATACGTTTACGGTTCTAAACGGTAGGTGGGTATTAAATTCAGTCCCGAAGTTTATCACTTTCCAAAAATTTTACTTTTAACTTTGACGCAATCGATTGCGAAACTGTAGAAATCGCGGTCGTTTCGCGCATTAATTTGACGATTGATGTTAACGAAACGAAATGGAATTTTATAATTTTCTCGAGGTTTTTATAAAGCGCTCGATCGTGAAAAACGCGAATCCCTGCATGCAGAACTTGCCGTGTCCGGATTTCTGCCCCTGAGTGCGTCGCATCCGGTCGAACTGCGTTTCGGTTTGGCGCCGGAAGATTCCATTTGCGTTTTTGTATCTCTATTTCTGTAAATTCCAAACGATCGAGCCGTTTTAGATTAATTTTAACGTTCACGGGGGCGACCGCAATAAACTGAAAGGCAATTATCTTTTTGAATCGCGGAAGTCAGGTCAGGTAACACAAACGATTCTGGCTAAGGTTGAATATCACGAGGCAATGCAATTAGTAAAGGCAGTCCAACTCCGTTGGACTTTTCTAACAAACTTTTCCTCGCTAACCCAACTTTACTACGAGTTCTTATTTGATATAATTGGAGATATCTGAACCCAAGCAGTTCTTATCGGCTATTCCGAATTCAAATTTTCCTTAGTTTTATAGCTCTTTTGATAATTAAGGACTTAATTAGTGCGATTTTGGCCATAAGTTTAAAAGGGATCATAATTCAAAGCCTTTAATTCTGACAAATATTTCTCTCGTTTCGAAGACGTCGCGTCGCAACCCGAGAGCTTAACAAATTTGGATAATTCGGCCGCGCTCTTTTTCGAAACGTTACCGAAGTGACCCCACCAGACAGAGGACATCTCTGGGGTTAGATCGGGTCCAGCCCCGGGGGCTTTTCCTGATCTCCGTTATCGTTCTCATCTCTCATTTCGCTATCACACAGTGCAGCTCGATGGCTCTCTCGAGAAAACCCGGATTTCATTAACAGAATTGTTGCAGACACTTTTAATTGCCACTTTAAAAATCTACATTTTACTCGCATTTATTTTGTAACGGAAAATATAGGTCGATACGTATTTGGTATTAACATCGCGTCGCGTGCAATTATTTGAGGTTTAATTAACGTGAAGCCGTTATCTATTCGATAAATTTTAGATTCTTAAATACATCGCGACGGGCACGATTAGAATTATTCGAGAGGATTTCATAAAATAAACTAATTAAAAAGCTATTAATTAATTAATTAAAGTTAAAATTATAAATAGGACTTTTTAGTTGTGGCAAATTCTATATCTAACACAAGTCGATTTTGAAATGTAGAAACGCCGATGAACGCTTTGCAATTGCCACTATTCATGTTTAATTAACCTACAATGATTATGATCAATGCGGTATCAGTGCAGTATAGGATTACGTAGACAAAGATGGCAATAGAAATGTTATTTAAAATGTAATTCGACCTCGAATACTCATATAATACATGCTAGGACAGTACGATAATTACCCGCGTTAGGAAAGAAATCGTTTTCTTTTATTTATTTTTTCTTAACATTTCAGTTCGATACACTTACAATATTCGAGTCAAATTAGGTTTTTACTTCGAAACCCACAAGAACAGAACCGGTTTTGATTACTTTTTGTTAAATGTTCGATAAAATGGTAAAAGATCTCTCGGGAACGTATAAATCACGTCAAAATAATGTCACAAGTTCCCATAAATATGTTTCCTACGACGCTCCCCCGTCGAGATATTCACCCACCCCCACCCCGCCCCAATATGAAAAGTAAAAATCAATTTTTTTAAATAAAATTTTTATTTTCGTTGTAATTTAATAATTTTCGGTGTACATACATAATAAATTAAGATCTATACAACAGTCTAATAAGTCTTTTGATATCACCCCAGGGATGTCTTTCTAACCTAAAATATTTCAGAGGATTAAGATTTAAGATTGTCAACTACATTTTAGAATAAAAAAGATACTCTTGTTTAATTTCACGCTTAATCACACTTAAATAATATCTAGGATTCTCTGCATATTTTATTATTTATACAGTGTGTTAGATTTTATGTGTCACGGTAAATATCTCGGCTATTGTATGAATTAGTAAAAAATGTTGCATGTGAAAGTTGTTAGATTATTTATTCTTAATAATGTGTCAAAATCAGAAAAACAATTGAACATCAAATAATTCAGATAAAGCAAATAAATTTAACATTTTAAATGGAACGTACCCAGTATTATTACATATTCTGAAACTACAAGAATTTATCTTTACAACGGTATATTACATGTTATACTTATTTCATTAATTAAAGGCGTAATAGAATAAATAACCGAACGCGTTGAACACGTACAGTGTAAACAATGTTCCGACGACGCACACTTTCATCTTTGCATGTTCTATTAAGTAGAGCCGAGGAGGCCGTGATATGCGCTCACTTGTTATCGCTATCGTGTCAAAGTGGCTAAGTAAATTGTTAATTGTTAATTTTCATCTCGTGACACATAATGAGGGATAGTTATTATTCTAATAATGAAAAAATGGATATGTTGAGAGTGTACATCAGATGCAATGATAATCCTAAAGAAGCTTCTGTACTGTATCGAATCTTGTATCCAGAAATGGTACAATCACATCCTTGCACGTTTGCAAGAATTGAACACAATTTACGAAGAAATGGATGTTTTAATGCTATAGTGCGAAGACCAAGAAATGAATGTGATGAAGATATTATGGTGTTGGCATATGTTAGAGCACATCCAAGAAATTCAATCTGTGAAGCAGTAGCCGACATAGGTATAAGTCATCACAAAGTATTTTCTATTCTAAAAAAACATAACATGACCCCCTATAAAATTAAATTGGTTCACGGTTTAACAGCTGGTGATTCTGATAGAAGGCTAATATTTTGTAACTGGCTTAACAATAATCAACATTTAGTGGATGTCATTCTTGAGAGCGATGAATCTAATTTTAACAATAACGGAATTTCTAACAGAAAAAGGATTATTTCTGGGATGCAGAGAATCCACGTCGAATGCAGGTTCCAACATGGATTTTCTATTAATGTCTGGCTTGGTGTATTAGGTGATACTATACTAGAACCTTATTTTTATCGCGGAACGCTTAATGTTGAACGGTATGCTAATTTCCTTACGACAGAATTCGAAGCATATTTGTGGTTATGAATAGTTGTGAATATGTGTGGTTACAACAGGATGGCGCACCTCCTCACAATGCAAGGAACGTCAAGGATATTTTAAACGAAAAGTTTGGTGCGGAATGGATAAGAAATTGTGGCCCTATAAACTGACCGGCACGATCGCCAGACCTCTCTGTGTTGGACTTTTTTGTTTGGGGATATGTTAATTCAAAAGTTTATGTTACATGTTCACAAAATTTAGAGGATCTTACAAATCGCATTCATAGTGCATGTGCTCAAATAACACCAAACATGTTGCAAAAAGTGCGACGAAATTTAATAGGCAGATGTCGGGAATGTATTACAAACAACGGGGGGAGCACTTTGAACAAAGAATTTAGATGTTAGGTAATAGGCGTTACATACAATTTTATAATTAACTTACTTATTCACATATTGGTTTGTTCATAATGTTGTATTTATGTTGAATAATCTGTTATTGAGATTGTTTTAATCAATACATTGTTTATACTGTCTACGTTTTCAACCCGATCAGTTATTTAGTGTATTACGCCCAGTTAATTAATGAAAAAGTATAACACGTGATATATCGTTGTAAAGATAAATTATTGTAGTTTCAGAATATGTAATAATACTGGGTACGTTCCATTTAAAATGTTAAATTTATTTGTTTTATCTGAATTATTTGATGTTCAATTGTTTTTTTGATTTTGACGCATTATTAAGAATAAATAATCTAATAACTTTCATATATAATATTTTTTTCTAATCCATACAATAGCCTAGATATTTGCTGTGACACATAAAATCTAACACACTGTATATGATTTTCTGAACCTTTTTTACCCTAATATGTCTGGGAAATCCGAAAATAACCTTAAAATTTTAAAAACTCAAACCTCCGAAAAATGTCAACGTTAGAAATGTTACGGATAGAGTGCACCCTGGTTCTTCTGAGGTGATATCAAAAAACCTATCGCCAAAATTTACGAGACAAAATTATTAAATTTCGACGAAAAATAAAAATTTAATTTTTTACTCTTCGACTTTGGGGATGAATATCTCAATAGTGGAGCGCCGTAGAAAAAATATTTATAGGAACTTCATCGAAGGAAGGAAACTTTATTCGGGAAAGTTTCATCAAAATTGGTTCTGTTCTTGTGGTTTCCGAAGTTTTGACCATTTTTCGGTTTTATTTACCTAGTCGACTACAATAATTATTAGTTCGGCGAGTTTTCGACTTTCTCCTGCAAAATCGGTTTCTGCCGAATTAAATTTTCGCTATAACTCGTCAGATTTTCTAAAAGCTCGTTTCTGCATGTAAATAATACAAATACATCATTACGTAGTCCAATATCGCTAATCGCGATCGACGTTAATCTACTAAATTATATTTCGTGCCGGCCGCATATTGTGTCGGTATTTAATACGTCAGGCAGCTAATTTGCACATCTCCGAGGAGGACTGTGACTGCTTCCCATGATGATATCTAATCATGGCGGCACGCACTCGTAGGTGCTCATAAATTAGTGGACTTTACGTCCGCAGATGCTCCCATTACGTGACTTGATGAGTTTTACGGCGTTGGAAAAATATTCCCCGAAAGGAGTGGAACTAAATTAATTGCGCCGAATAAGCCTTCAACATTTCAAAGCTATTTTTCGAACCGCTTCCGTGGGAGCGTCACAGAGAAGATTATAATCAGTTCATATTAAAATCTGGGAATAAGAGAAAATGGAAGATTGATTTCGTAAAGCAATTAGTTGAATACAATTATCGTTCCTTATATATTAAAAGTACTGCCTATTCAAAATATTGAAACCGTGTAAATTCGATTTTGGAAATGAGCGTCCACGTGCTCACGAAACCAGCGACCCAAACAAGTTTCGAATGAAATGCAGCAGTTACCGATACGTCGTTATGTTGCACGTTTAACGTTGTTAATGTTCGTAATGTACATCAAAAACACTTCGCCAGTCTGCGCGTGGTCGCCCGCAAAATTAAATCGAATCCGAGTTCGTAAGAATACAAAAGACGATTTAAAGACCACAAAAAAGAAAATCTGTAATATTCATTAAAAGGTTTCCGTTTCCATTTTCTCACAGAGTGGCCCTTAATTGATTGCTTTGTAATAATTTAAAAGGAATAACGTGGAACGTTATAATTTCTTGTTGTAATCAGTTTGTCGTATAAATAAGGGCATTTCCCGTCGAGTCGTTCGAAAGGAACGCGAAGGGCGCGCAAAATTAAAATCCATCGCAATAATTATCGTTAGCTTACCATTAATTTGGTACCGCAAAATTTGATCGGCATCTGTTCCGTGGGCTCGTTGTCAAACTTTATTAGGAAACGCGCATTAAAAAGTAAAACAATGTCAGTATAGAGTCAGTAGGGGCCCGACGGAGTCTAAGATAAGATTGCAAACAGCTCGCGTTACAAATTAGGGGTCTTACAGCCGCTAAATCCGTGGATTTTAGAAGCGCTAGAAAAATTAACCCATTTATTATTAACAGACGAAAGAAACAAGATCCCACAGGAGGGAATTGCTTTACTACTTCTGTCTTGGACTAAAACAGATAATATTTCATGCGCCTGTAAAAACACGAGATGCTGCATCATGAATAATCAGTTTATAAATTATCATAAACAACTAGGTTTGCGATTTGCATATCAAAATACCCTCTTGGCTTACTCAATTTCGTATTTTAACTTTTAAGGCTTACCTTTCTGAACGAGTTCGTAAAATGATGCACGACTAAACTGTATACGCTGTTCTGTTTAGTTGATTTCAAAACGGCACTGCATAAAAATTGATTTTTACATTAGTACAGCGGCGCCTCGATAATCCGAATTATCCGGATGCGAATTACCGAGAAACGTAAAAACGAAAAAAAAAGAAATAAACATTTTAAAAACGAAATTAAACGGTACGGAAAAACGATAAAAAGATCCAAAAGGGCGTTGAAATTAGCTCAATTAAATTCACGCGGTTAATTCTGTTCCATTATTTAATAGGTATATGTATTATTTGCCAAGAAATTACCCGAAATAAAAGTCAAATTTTTCTATTAGAAATGGACACGCTGAAATTTCTGCGAGGGCCCGAGCGCGTGCACTAACCTAAGCTCACCTCATCTGCACTAGTCTAAACTTACCTAATCTACACTAACTTTTTCGTTGCACTTATAATAATAATAAGATAATCGGCGTTGAAATGGCCGACGATGGATCGACGGCAACGAATTGTCCAATTCCGTGCTTTCGCTGCTTCCGTGACGCTAGCATAATCGGCGAAACGTTGTCCGACGAGAAACCTCTTCGGATCCAAGAACAGATGAAAATCACTGAATCGTAAGAGGCTTCTCGCCGGACATTTCGGCGCGAGTGTTAGAACGCGACCAATTGAATGCGGTTGTTTAGACGCATAGACATTATTATGACGCAAAAACGCCACGGCGTAAAATACTAATTTTACCGAGCGCAATTACATATCATTTTTAAATAAAATAAATTAATAAGTACACAAATATTATTAAGTATCTATTTGCGGTCGAAAATTTTATACGTGGAAAAAACCCGACAAACACCACTACTACTACTATTAAATTCACGTCTTTTTATAGGTAATCACCGTTATAGGTCGTTGTCTCGGTATTTACTTTTTCCCTCATCTTATTTTTCCCAGTTTACCCGGAAACCTCCGCATATTAAATATTTTCTAAAAATGTACGCAATATAATACAGTGTGTTAGATTTTATATGTCACAGCAAATATTTCGGCTATTGTATGAATCAGTAAAAAATGTTGTACATGAAAGTTATTAGATTATTTATTCTTAATAATGCGTCAAAATCAGAAAAACAATTGAACATCAAATAATTCAGATAAAGCAAATAAATTTAACATTTTAAATGGAACGTACCCAGCATTATTACATATTCTGAAACTACTAGAATTTATCTTTACAACGATATATCATATGTTATAGTTTTTCATTAATTAACTGGGCGTAATACACTAAATAACTGATCGTGTTGAAAACGTAGACAGTGTAAACAATGTGTTGATTAAAACAATCTCAATAACAGATTATTCAACATAAATACAACATTGTGAACAAACCAATATGTGAATAAGTAAGTTAATTATAAAATTGTATGTAACGCCTATACCTAACATCTAAATTCTTTGTTCAAAGTGCTCCCCGTTGTTTGTGATACATTCCCGTCATCTGCTTATTAAATTTCGTCGCATTTTTTGCAACATGTTTGATGTTATTTGAGCACATGCCCTATGAATGCGATTTGTAAGATCCTCTAAATTTTGTGGACATGTAACATAAACTTTTGATTTAACATATCCCCAAACAAAAAAGTTCAACATAGAGAGGTCTGGCGATCGTGCCGGCCACCATTTCCTATCCATTTCGCACCAAACTTTTCGTTTAAAATATCCTGGAGAAGGTGCGCCATTCTGTAGTAACCACATATCACGACGCACTTGTAAGGGTATATCATCCAAATATTCTTCGAATTCTGTCGTAAGGAAATTGGTATACCGTTCAGCATTAAGCGTTCCTGATAAAAATAAGGACCTAGTATAGTATCACCCAATAGGAAATTCGTTAAAACTTTAGTTACTAATGATTCATAAAATGAATTAAATTATAAATACATTTATTAAAATAAAAAAGAAGAAAATTAAATTTTAGTCGAAATAGTTTAAGTAACTAAAATTAAAAATAAATTTTGTACTTAAAATTTTAATGCTTATTTAAAGTAATATGCTTTACGGTATATGATTTAAATTTGACGGTCATCGTTAAATACTTTTAAATTAATTTTCAAACTTTAATTTCAATTTTTGATTGTCAATAATTAAAATGTAATTTTCAAAAATCTTTGTAATTTATTTAAATTAGTAAATAATAACTTATTAATAAATTATCAAATTTGTCTAATACAAATTTATCACTAGTTAATGTAATATAAACGTCTTTAATTTTAAATAAATTAACAAAATTACTAAATGTATTTGCATTAAATAATTCTAACGGTTAAGATAATTATAACTAAATAATTTATACGAATTACAGTTCATTTAAATTAATGTAATTAATTTAACAACTTTTAATAATGAAATTTTAACATTTCAACTAAAATTTAACTTTAATCAAATTGTTTGACGTTTAATAAATTGATTTGATAATATTTATTAAAGTATTTTACTAAATATTTTAAATTATGTTTCTATATAAAATTTAGTTCATATCAATTTTAAATTGTAAATTAATAAATTTTAAATAAGTTACTGGTTATATTAATCTTAAAAAATATAGTTATAAAACCAAATTCCCTTTATAATAATTAATTTCAAATTATTAATACGTTGTTGATTAATCTAAATTTGAGTCATTTATCGATTATAATAAATTTTAATATTTTTATAGATTTAAGTAGTTTGAATTTTAATTTTCTAAAGTAATTAAGATTAAAATTTTAAACAAAATTAGTTTAATAATAAACTCTATTTGAACTAAGTTATACTTATAAACATTTTTCAAAAATTTTCAAATGATGACAAAAATGCTAAATTTTTAAGAATATAAATATCTTAACTTATAAATTATATATAATGTCTAAAATTTTATCAAATATCATATTTAATGAATTTTAACGTTTAGATTACTAATTTAATCGTATTTCATATTAACTGATAAAAATATTAATTTTAAATCGAAATTTGTAATTCATAATAATTGTAATTCATAATCGCATGAATTTATATCAATTGAGTAGAAATACATTTTCGAAAATATACTTGAAATTTATTAATGAATTTTTAATATAAATCATATAATACATTCTTATAACTGATAATTGATAAATTTGTACTTATATTATAAAGTTTCAATAGGCATTCAAACGAATTAGCTATATTATGCAATATAAAACTAGTGTTAAAAATTTTAAAAACTATATTATAATATACCTGATAATTCGAACACATAATTTATCAATGTTAAAAAACGCTAATTGATTATATAAACTTTACTAATTAAAGAATTAACATAATATCGAATTCAAATTGTTATTAAAATATTAACATCAATGGAATATTAATCTTTATAAAACTATATATTGCAATACTAGTTACGTTCAATATATACTTATAAAATATAATATAAATAATGCTTATTTTGCAAACATTGATTATAATTCAAGATTAAACAATAGTCAATTGTCCGAATACTAAATTATAAGTTATTTCAATAATAATTTGATAAATTAGAGATTATTATTACAAATTTTATTTAGAAAATTAAGTTTCAAATATAATTATAACAAATCCGTTAACGCTATAAAAATTCTTTAAATTTAATAAAATATAATTTATTAGATTATTAATAAATGAATAAAAAAGTCAATATTTAGAAATATTACATTCAAAATTTAGAAAGTTAAATATATAATCAATTTATGAAGTATTATACAATAAATATTATGTTATAGATAATACTTAGCAACTAATATTTAAAATATATTAAATTATTCAAAGAAATACGTTAAAACATTAGAAACAGTTTATCTTATAAATACTGATCTTAAAAAGTTATTTCAAACAGTAATTTAATAAAATGTTATAAAATTAATTAAATGAATAACATTAAATAAATTTTAGTAACTAATAATGCTTAGCTTGAATTAAATTTCAAATTAATTTTCGAATTAAAATTAAATTAAACGTAACGATTATTAATTTATTATAAAATTTATGAATTTATAAATAAAATTATAAATATTTGATAAGACTATAAATCGAATTAAGTAAATGAATTAATTAGTAAAGTTAAAAAATCTTGTAATATCTTAAATCAAAAGAAAAATTCAATAAGCCCTATTAAACTCAATAATTCACATGATACATTAAATAATTAACTTAATTTTTATAAATAATTCTTTAAACAATACGATTATTCGATTATATAATATTAGTTTCGTATGAATATCGATAAAATTTATCTATGTCAATTATTTGATAATAATATAAATTAAGATTAAATGAAATGATTAAATTATTGAATGATAAAATTAATATTACTTTTATTAATCAATACTTTCAATTACTAATCTAGTAAATAATTCATTTTTTCAAAGGCTTAAAATGAATTAAAAAATTATTAATAACCTTTAGAAACATATTCTAAATACTGATAATGTATATTTCACATAAGAATGTAAATAATTATAAATGCAAACAATACTATGAAAAATAAATAATCGGATAGACGTTTTTAACAAAGTAAATCAATCTAAGTTTAAATTTAAATGTATTTAACAATTGTATTAAATATGCGTCGTCTAATAAAGGATGTTTAATTATAAACTAATTGGATATAATTTACATAACTAATCCGAATATATTTCAAAATTGTTTATAAATCTTATAAGTTAAAATTATTAATAATTAAAATTAAGACATTACATTGCATAGTTAAATCTCAAATCTAGATCAACATTCGTAAATCAGATTCATTGAGCTAAATATCTTATATAACAATACTTCAATAACAATTTATATACGTATTCTAATTTAGATTATTTGAATAATGAATATTCAATATTAGTATACGAGAAGGTCTGAATTTACGAACGAATTAATCACATCATTCATATCTGAATACAATTCGTATAATCGATAATTCAGTTTAAACATCGTTAATCTTAGAATAACATTAATATGAAATCATTATTACATCGTTTAAATTATTACGAACTTATAACTAAATGATATCGATTAGTATGTAATTAAATAAAGAATCGTTAAAATAATTAGCAGATTCAAGTAGTAAATAAGGCTATTAAAAAAATTACTTTAATATAAGTTATTAATTAATTAGAAATTCTATAAATTTTAGATAAATATTTGAATCTATAAATAGATTTATAGCTAATAATAATTTAAATTAATTATAAAACTTATTTGAATATTTTCAATTAAATGCTGTACTATCTTCAATTTAAATAATTTGTAAAGTATAATTAGATATTGCAATCAACTTGAATTACTAATATGTTATATAATACTATTAATAATCTATTATATAACAGCTAATAGATGATTATAATGCTCATAAAGTGATTCTATTATAATTGTAACTAAAATGTCACTTAAAATTTATTAAATATACAAGTTGATATTATCACATTAATTCAGAGCAATTTCTATTACTAATTAACTTTCAAATACATTACGTTAAACTATATACGTTACTAATTTAATAGATTAAATCAATATGTATAATGATATTACTAATACTACTAATTCAATAACTATATTTACAATATAGTTGATTATACTACTTAATAACGTCAAATTAAATAAGATTACTAAATACACACAATTATAGTAATACTAAAAGCTTGACTTAAATTGAATTAATAATATAATAGATGATAAAAAGTAATCTTAAATATACTCGATAATCTTAATAATCAAATACAATGTAATTACGATTAATTTAACATTACATACAGAATATCAGTTAATTTAACAATTAATTGTATTATGATAATCATTGATTAATATATGTCCAATATTCACTTGTATACTATTGCGAATAGAAATTAAGTATTATATATTAGTAAATTAAGATTAAATAATTAAGATTTATAAAAGATATTAGTAAATAATAATTAAAGTTCAAATTATAAAATTACATAAATAATTATAATTTAAATATAGTTAATAATTTACTATATCTAGTCATGTTAATTATAATATTAATACTTTGTAAAAAATAATCAATATAATACTTTATTACCTAAGATATTATCAATCTTACGCATTCGACTATTCTGATTGCGACTTCATAATCCTATTTACATTAAATATTAATAGATAACATAAATAACTCATAATAATTATAATTGAACTACAACTTAACATTGTATGCAGACTAATATCTTAAAGTTGAATTAATATTCTATTTATTTCTAGAATTTTGTAGATTTTCTATTGCAAACTTCTACTATTGCATTCAATTGCATTAACTGCACAACTTGATCGACGTATAATTGTAACTAATTGTCACTAATTACATGATGATGTTGAACATAGATATCAGAACTAAAGCTTCGTTTTCAAAATATTGTCGTAAGTTAATAAGTAATTAACAAATGTACAGAATCACTAGATATTGGACATTTACACTATTAGCTCTATAATCGATAATCTAAAATACAGACTTATGAACATTATGATCAGACTAGTTTACAAGTCATTATTAAGATCAAAGTTACGTTCAATTAGGTTATGTATACTATCTATATTAATTCCATTAGTCATTTATATATTCGTCATTATTTATATTTTAATCTTTAACTCTAAAAATCGATTATATTAGTTGAATAGATCGAATGTTAATACCATATTTTTAATATGATTTTAATGTAATAAAGTACTTCATATATATATTTAAATATTACATCAATTTTTAAATTTTTAATCATTTTCATATATTTATAAATTTAATCTTGATACATTCAATTAATATATTTATTATGTCTAATTTTATGTATTTTAATCGAATATGATGTAATTGAAACTAAATTTATACTCTCGATCAGTATTATAAATCTTCGATATCACTATATATTACGATGATTATACAGCTAAGACTGATTACATAATATTTGTACTGTTAAAGCTTTGACTTAATGCTATTATGATGACTATTTCCTATGTTCAGATTAACATCGTATCTTAGCTCGTATTTCATTAAACAATTATATTCATAATATCGTATAGTCAAATTGTTACTTATTAGATATACATATTTGTTAGATTTCAGTCATAATGTAAGTTAAGCAATTTATATATGATAATGTCATTATGATTTTCAATATTGCTATCATATTATTATACATCTAATCATAATTATTCTATTAATTTTCATATATATATACAAATTGTTATAAAATTTACTCAATGCAAAACTTATAATTAAATACTGTAATTTAATCCTGATTATTATGTATCAATTTAAGATTTAATCGTTCGCATTCAATAATTTTAAATACTTATTACTATCACGAAACTTAATCTACGTATACAATTGTATGTAATAATGAACTATTCTAAAGAATTATTATTTTGACATACTTAATTAAGCATTAAACGTATCATTTAGTTAGTATTTCGTATTATTCATTAAACAATTTAGAAACTTAATTATTGAAATATTGACATTAGTGGTATTCATTAGATAGTTATGATTGAATTAATATATTACGTAACGTATTTTCTATCAGTATTTATATTACTAGCATTCTTATATGCTAATTCAATGATCAGGAATATGTCAACTTTATTTAGAATCGCTTAATTTACTACTCTGAAATTCTGTATCTTAGCAATTACAGACTTATGTCATGATTTCGTAACTCACTTCGTTCATTATCCGTAACATTCATTCAAACATCTTTGCATCTAGTTACCACTAATCTTTGTCGCAATCTTTATCTTTGATCACAATTCATTCGACTGACGTTTTAGCTTGCGACATTTGAAACACGTATAATACGTATACAGGACGAACTGATATAACGATACTCAATTAGAAACTATGAATCAGCTAATAGCGATGAAATCTGAATGAATACTAACTGTCTGAAATTAGGCATATACTGATTAAGTAAAGCTATTATGCTGTCGTTCTCAATGGAGTATTTATCAATATGTATTACGAGTACAGTATTTGACTGAATACTAATCCAAGCTGTAATTACGATATAATGCTATCGATATGCAATTACAATTAAATCAAATTACATTAATTTACTTATTACGAACTCTAGTTAAGATTAGCTAGAAACTACATATCACAAATCTTAGATTATTCGATTCAGAACTATGTCCATTCACTTAATGTAGATCACTTTATAAATCAGTGTATGCTAATAGGTGTCTAACTAGGTACGTATAATCTATTCGATAATTTAGCAATCGTACTATCCGGCGATCAATAATATCATGATACGATTCACTAACTAAATGTCATATTTCGACAGTAGACTATTATCGATGCTAATAGCTCAGAATGTTAACAGAATAACGATGATACAATAAATTATTCACGAAAACCGAAGAAGATTCAAAATATGACAGAATATACTTCATCAATCGAGAAAACTTACGTCGAAAAACGCTAATAGATACCGATATTAACGATATTCAATGTATTAGTTATCAGTTATATGTTCCGATATATGATCCGTCCATGATTACATCGTCATGATTGGGTACCGTTTGTAGCGTAAAAACGAGGTATGGAATCTCAGCTTTGACCACGTAAGGAACGTTTCTGAAAATTCAACGATTTCAGATAGAATTCGCATTCTATAATAATATTAACTGAAAATGTATAGTATATAATTAATAACTGAAGATTAAGTAATTACAATAAACTTAATTCGATCATTGCACAACTGAAATCGTTATGACCGTATTTCCTATTTGCACAATTCGACAACTCTAATTCACATATTACTTTTAATTCCATGAAAGTAATCCTGAATCGATCAAAAGATCTAAATTACCTGTACTCAATAGTCATTTAAGTAATACGTATACTTCGTTTACGTTAACGTTTACAGATTTATTGTCACTTATGATTATAATTTAAATTTTGTAATTTTTGGAGACCTTAAAAGAACTTTTGAAATGAGAAAACTTGAAAATGTTGAATTTTGTTTACAAATATAAGTATAGTGGCATAAATCGAAGATATGAAAGAATTATTAAATCAAAATAAATATAATAACGAACGTCAAACACTCAAAATTATTTAACATACATAGCTTAAGCTAGTTGACCAATAATAGTAATTAACCAGCATATGCGTATCTGCTGATATGTCCAAAACATAAAAAAACCCTGGAAAGACTATAGGTACCTATATTTTTGTTATTATAAACGAACTGCAAACTTCTTTATATTCATTACCATAAGAAATAGACAATTGGCAATGTTTCTACTTAGGATATTTTTGCAAGCACCAAACTTAGGACGATTCTTTTAAACTTTTCTTAATGGGAATTGAGCGTCTTGCAGCTGCGAATCAATCAATATACCGGTCCTTGACTCGCGAAGTTGGGCAAATAAAGCAGGCGAGTATATGCAGACGCGTGCGTGGAAGTGAGCGCATTGTCACGAGCTCCGCAGGCGCGAAGGCCACGATCGGGCCAAAAAGGAAAGAACGGCGACATTCCTTTCCAGAGCCAGTCGGGGGTTAGAGCTCTAGTAGTTCGAGGGGGGTAAAAGAGAAGATCTTCTGGGCCACCCAAACTTTATTCGTCGAAAGTTTTAACGGCCAACAAAACAAAATAATAATTTTCAACGAATGGTAATACGGCAGAATGTCCCAGAGTGTTCCTGATAATCGCGACAACACGTATAACCCAACCGAAGTATCGACGTGGCGCGACAATCCAAGAAACAACGCTTTGTTCCACATGCAAATTTGCATAATATAATGCTCGTCCGCTTTATCAGGGCTGCTATATTGACTGATGCACGGCTGTAAGACTTTCGATTCCCGTCAACGAGTTTCACATTTTTTTTTAATTTCGTTAAAACGTCACCAGCTTTTACATTAGTTTAAATGGCCTTGCTCTCAAATTAGTACCTATTACAAAATTAAGCTTCAAATATTACATTTTCTAAATTAAAGAGTACATCTACGATACTTCGTTTAAACATACTCGCGAGGTAATAAAAAAATTACATGAATTCATTATTACACTTGAAATACTACAAGATACTAGGAAACAGTTAATTCTAACAATAAGTACATAAGTAAATTCTTTGACTGCAACGCTGAACGTGAACATTAATGAAACTACAGTAAATTTTGTTTTCCTATAACAAATTAAAATTTTATTTTCGTTTTATTACCCAGTTGTACGTATGTATAAAGAAAATAAAAACATTCTTTTGTGTAGTTTAGATGAAAAATCTTATTTCTATGATATTAATATAAAAATATTCTATTAAAAATTGTTTAATTAAGGAGCTTTTTATATTCCATTTGAATAATCTAAACAATTTTCTTCATAATTGACTTTTTTTCATAATTTCAACTACATGATAATACTTTGATACAGCAAATCGAAATGTTGGTAATTACTTACAAAATTTAATTTGAACCAATAATGTTACTATTGCGTTTTAATCCCATATTATAAGGTAATTTGTAAAATCTAACAATAGGTAATAAGTCTCATATTCATTATTAATGTATTTTAATTTAGGTGATCTACAATCATATTTACAAATTACTTTCAACCTTCAATGCTCTGTCAATAAACTAACCGTTGCAGCTGATGCTCTAAAGCCCCCAGTATTAGGGTGGATACAAATTAAAAACTTAAAAAATTGATTTAAAAACAGAATAAAAATCAAGCTACAAAATCTATTAAAGAAATAATGCGTTTTATGTACTAATCGTAAGTCAAACGATAAGGACCGGTTTGTTTTTTAAGTAGCAATTAACTCTGACCATATGGATCAACAACAGAAACGATTGTTTCTAATAACCACGTTTATACCAACCGACTGATGTACAGAGTTAACTGGCAATTGAACAACCGGCCCTAATTAAGAAAATGTTCTTTAAAGGCGTTTACGCTTCGTGTCGACTTATTTTTTACAAAAGTAAACGTTTTTATAGATAACTGACGGCTAAAATATATATTGTACCTACATTTATTTTTTGTGATAAACCAGCAAGATATCCGAGTTTGTAAAATGTAAAATAAAAGCGTTTGTTGTTCAGTTCAAACAACTTGAAATATAAAATTGCCGGTGTATAAATTATTTCTTTTATTAGATATCAGGGATTTCTAAATACAAAAAAAGCAATAAAGTTCGAATAAAAACGATTCTGTGAATTTTTTTCGACTGCCGAATATACGGGAATTGAATTCACATACGACGTATTAAGACTTATTCCTACTATTTTAAAATAGGTACTTTTTTAAATTTTAACGATTTATTTTTTACGCGATTTTCAAGGACGATCATAAGATACGATTTTCTTTTCTGTGTAGTATTCTCCGCAGATCGAATCTTCCTAGATTAGAACATAAATTAGGCCATGAAATCGTTTTTATGACATTTCATGATGGTAATAAATTGTTGTTTCTTCTTCGTCGTTGTTTAATTTTTGTTATTTTTCATCGAAAACTGTGTAAAAACATACAAGATGTACCGTTAAAAAAAATAATTTTGATGCATTCCTTGATAAATTAATCACCCTGTAGATTCAAAAATGTTTCACGTTAATTATTTTTAAGCCATTTCCTAAAACGTTTATTCTAAACTTTTTTTGTGGGCTTGTGGGACACGTTACGTTACACTTTGTTCACAGTGTATAAATTTTTTATAGGCAACTTCTTAGTTTATAAAGTTAAGAACTGTTTTGTTGCAAGACCATTAGATAATGCGATGTCTTCGCAAAACTGTTTTTTTTTACTTTGGTACATTTTCGAAATGCAAGATTACTTCAGATTCAAATTATTTAATAATAATCCGAAATAACTTCGACTATACGCTATTCTGATCTTTTTTAATTAAAGCGATTTGATCATAATCTAAAATTAATTTTCATCTAGGTATGTAGGCATGTTCTTTCAATAAATTTTTATGAATAGTAGGTAAATATCAAATTAAGTATTCCCATACACACACACTGAGAGCTTGACATAATCAAGTTATCGATATCACACGCAAAAATCTAACCATTAATGCAACATACAATATAATGGC
Source organism: Rhagophthalmus giganteus (assembly GCA_036326145.1). Taxonomy (NCBI): domain Eukaryota; kingdom Metazoa; phylum Arthropoda; class Insecta; order Coleoptera; family Rhagophthalmidae; genus Rhagophthalmus; species Rhagophthalmus giganteus. Next base: position 14,245,006 of record JARFJA010000036.1, on the reverse strand, counting down.
CTGGCAATCTATGAGCTTTTAAATAAATAGGTAGAGACGTTTTGACTTTTATATTTTAAACTACCTACATTGAATTAAGTAGATAATAATAGTTTTATTATGATTTACGAGTACGTCGGTAATTTATAAAAAATATAACAGATAAACAGAACAGAAACAGGAACTATAAAAGTAATCTTTATATAAATGAAAAATGGAGTTTGTACAGGGTGTACCAGTTGCTCACCTATCATTTTGATTCGCGTTTGCGCGACGCGTTTTGCACAAAATCTGTTTAACGAAAGACGCTGCAGTCAGCTGCACATCGCGCGTTCGTTATCGATACGTTTTTAGAAAAGAAATAGTATGTTGTCACGAGACTGTGAGTATTTATCAATATTGGGAGACGTGAAAAAGTACCCGATCGCCATACCATCAAAAATTGGGGGAGAAGTTGCGCACTGCAGCTTTTGCACAAAATATTCAGTAAATAAAAGGGTAATTTAAACAAAATTTTTAGGTAAAAGCACGTTGTGATTCATGTAATGGAATATTCGGGAACATTCTAGAATTATGAGTCGTAAATGTCGGAAGTGTTCGATTGCTAAAGATTATAAATAGCGCACGATTTTCATCAAAATTTTATAAGAATTTTCAAAATTATTTTTACCCGATACAATTAGAATAATTCGAAATGACCGTATTTATTCTTAATTCTATTATATATTTTTTAATGTTTAGTAAACCGTGTCACTTATGGAACCAACGATGTGCGTACAGTTAACTTTCAAATAAAGCTTTTTTGCACTTTTTATACGCGTATCGTTACTGCTAATAAATTTTAGTAATAAGTACTATGTATTATAATTGTAAAAGGTATTTAGTAGATGTTATCCCCATAATTATACCTTTTTTAATTAAGCACATTTTATTTAATCGTTTCGCTTCAAAAATACATGCAACGAACGATATATTTACCTAATACTAAATTAGAAATTTTAAGCTTTGTTGTGTTGATATTTTTGGCAAATACTTATTTTACGTGGGTTGCCGCTATTCGACTGTTTTGTTTAGATTCGATCTTTACAGAATAATTTATGGAAAACTTGTGTTTCGACGAAAAGTTACGTTCCGCGAACTTAATGGCACTATTTTAATTGGCACTAAAATAACTTTTATTTTTTTGCGTGTGTGTTTTTTATTTATCGTGTCTGTTTACTGTTACGTTCTTTGAAATACCTATACATCCTCTGCTATCTGTATTGCAGGTATGATACTAATAACATCCACAACAACTTATCTCGTTATATACGAATAATGTTCCCGATTAAAATTAAAAAGTGCAATTTTCGTCTTTTCCAAATTTGCACGAAATTTTCGACGTGAAGTCGCGGGGCTAGTTAACTGAAATTTCGAAAAGTTTTTGAGATGGGTACTAATTTTTTTAACAATTTATTTATTTATAAACTAAGGAATAATTTTTGCTATAATAAAATTTTTAAAAGATTATTTTTTTTTGTGGAAATATTTTTAGTTCGAATAAAAACGTTTTTGTTTAGAATGTTGGACTTATTATTGGGCTACGATCATAAAAACAATCGTGGTACTAGTACCAATAGTTTAGGCAGAATAAACGAAATTTATGAGCAAATTGGATTTTAGCTAAAAATACATTAAAACGTTTAAATAATTGCAAAACCAACATGGGGGGGGGTCAAATCGATGGGTACCGAGGTTCTCTATCACCCTGCACCGACTGATCCGTCCTCAATGAAACACCCCGTACAACCGATATTTAGCCAATACTTACTTGAGATTTAAAAATAATTTGTTAATTTTAGTAAGTGATTCCTATTAAGAGACTATAAAAAAATGTACATTGTTACGATAACGGACTGAAATACGCCATTTCCGATTGCATAATTTAGATGCTGTATACATTTTTCGTTGAAAGGAAATTGCGAAAGCTAACCACGAAAAAAATAATGGACTTGCCATATGTCACGATGTGTTATTGAAAAAAGATTTAAATTCCCGAATAACAGTACCACAAAATTATGCGTGGTTTTAGTAGGTTAATATTATTTACGAAAAAAATGTTAAATGTTGTTAAATTCTCGTCGATTAATAATAATTTGATTGTTAGTTCGAAAAAAATTGATCCACGGTATAATGACAGAAAAGCCCTAATACACTTTGGACCACTGAAACGCTGAAATATTCTCAAGTTACAGGGGAAAATATCGGAAAAATCGAAATGGTCTTTTACAATGGTCGCATTCAGGGAATTGTAGCGTCGAAACGCTGCAGCGCTGTAACGCTTTATCTTGTCTGAATAAACATTTTTGGTACTAGTTATTTTTCAGCTTTTAATTCTTAGGTTGGCAATTTTGTTTGTAAAACACTCAAATTTTTATGTAAAACTTACCTTGTAATATCTTCAACCTTTCTTCTTACGTTACTGCAAGGGAAATGACTTCGTCTCCGAATTGTAACGTTATAAGCCATCTTTATTTTTTGCATAAACCAAAACATACACAAGCAACATAATTTGTTAGGTTAGAACGCATGGATGCGTCATTGCTTTATTTAGTTATAAAGCGTTAAAGCGGAATATTTATATGCTTTAATGCTTTACTAAGCAGACACCATTCAGAGCATCGCTTCGATAAAGCACTACAGCGCTACCATTCCCTGAATGCGACCAATATCAAAATATGTACGGTCAAGTTCAAAATTAATGTCCCTAATTGCGAGTATTGCGAGGGCAATAAGTACGATGTGCAACACGAATTATAAAATACAATGTTATTGCTTTAAATATTCAGTTCATAATTTGTTTGTTGTATCGTGTTGTACCGCGCAACGCTCGCGATTCGGGACATTAATTTTGAACTTGACCGTACATATTTTATAATTAGTCGGAATTTTCGGAGTTAATTCAGCAAATATAGTTTTTGAAATTCAGTTAATATGATGCCTACACGATGAAAGCAATCGAGGCAGGTGAAAGGATATTGAAACGCCCAAACAGTTGTGGAGTTGTTTGAAAACACATTCTGTAATAGGTACAAATCAAATGCACTAGTACGGTGGTAGGTATTCCTTTCTACGAAACCTAAACCGAACTTTATATCTGGAAACTCGATAATTAGAAGTTAAGCCGATCCTACTAATAGTAGCGTTATCGTAATACAAGTATCGCAAAACCCCATCGAGGGAGTTGACGTCTAAGCAAAGATAATTGCGGTGTTAGAAATACCATTATCTAACGCCTATTTGGGAATTTGAAATGAAAAAAAACAACGAACGAATTTCTTCTAAAAGTAAACATTTTAAATTATAAGAGTAGGCGTAATCATTAAATCACGTTTAGACGTGGGAATTATTTAAATGTTCCCAACATCTTAACCCTTATTCCTTTTACTGTTTCCGGGGCGCGAGTTACAAAACCGTCAAGCAAACAAGTAGAGCCTGCAATTGCCCCCCTTAACAAGCAATAAACGTGAACAGCCCCGTAAAATTATCCTTCTCGCACTCGTCTGAAATTAGCCTAACATGAATCTTCTCAACCCTTAACTGCGGCCGCGTAAACATCCCGTGTGGTGCTGTGCCGCTATACAATAACACTCGGCAGAGATAAAGGAAGCCGCGACATTCATTTCCGAGATCTCAGTGTGCTCTCTTGTAATTAATGTCATTGCAGGACAATGGATTTTGTTTCAAGTTGCGTTTTAGCGAAACGAATGCACCGTCCCCGTCGTTCCTTTCAACTAAATTACCTAACCGAAAACCCGCTACTTAACAATCTCCAACATAGGTAATCTATCGTGTGTAGGTAATTGAAATTTAAATATTTAAAAACTTGTTTCCGGTTGATTTATGAAATCGCGGAGAAAAAATGGCGTAGTTACTGTACAACGATAAAATACCCGCTCCCAGTTTTCTAAATGAAAGGAAATTGGCAACGGCAAATGCATTTTAGAAAATAGCGGAGAGTTTCGAGTTCGAAGGGTTTCAAGGTAATAGAGAAATAAAACAACTGCAGAATGTCTTTGTACCTAAGCGAAATGGATTTTATATTGCATTATTTGAAGTAACATTTGCCTTTACGGGTATATGCATATTGTAACAATTTTCTCGGAGCCGGATAACCTGCGGTTGTAAAAATATAAACTAAGCAAATGCATTCGCATTTGCATGCAAGTAGAGTTGCGTCGCGTCGCGACTTAAGGTGGTACGGTCCAAATAAAAAGATTGATGTTTTTATGAAATAAATTACGTTTTCCATAGATTACAATGTTCCGATTCACAGAAAAATATTAAAAAAAATCTATCATTTCCATAACACCTTTAAAAACCTTAATGATTGTGTAAAAAGTACAACTTTACTGCAATCATAACTCAAAACTGGGATAACCAAAGTTTGCAAATTAATAACTAGTGGGTAACGTAACATTCCCTCTACGGCACAACGTGCTCTTTTGCTTAATAAATACTTATTTTACTTAATTTTCAATTACTTTTATAATTGCTTCGCAATTTTTTAAAATTTCAATGTGTGTTTTTAACGATCATTTGAATAAATTGGAGAAATTTTAGCTCGTCTTGCCGTTAAGAATCACTTCTGATGATCATTTTCGTTTTTACATCAATTTTTTATAAATAATCAAAAGCAGGTTGTTGGAAGTTTTAATTTTTGGTTTAAATGTTGACGCCCAATATCGGACAATGGTTGTGGGTCGTCCCACAACTATTGTTAAATACTGGGTAATATGACTAGACCTCCCTATTTTTATTGTAAAAGGTCATAAATTTTACAACCTAAAAATCTAACGCGAGCATTGGTCACTTAACAGTATAAATCAAGCGAAACGTTCTCCTTTTAAGTCCTTTAAGTCAATATTGTGAATTTAGACATAATTTATTGTAACATCAATAAACGGTTAGTATATGACATTTTACATACATTTTAGAAACGGAATCCTGATTAACAAAATATTAATCACGATTAGCTATCTCATTACATCGTATATTGCACCAATAAAATGTCTTAAATTTGAGAAAATTAACAATGAGGAATTCGCAAGATCACTGAAATACATCAATTTTGTTCTTTTTTCTTGCTATTTTGTAACTAAATTTTTTGACGACTATTTTGCAATTGAAGTTCTTACGATATTGCCTTTTTTTGTATATGGCACCTTCTACTTTTGACGTCATTATTTAATAAATGATCTTTATTTACATGTACATATTTATAAAACTTTGGTGGTGTAATACAAATAAAAATACTAGAAATAGGTATATTACCTACATTATTAGTACGGAAAGTTACATTTTCCAACGACTATTATGAAAAGTGCATAATTTCACACCAATAAATGTTATGGAAAGTTGACCATTACAAACCAATAGGCTGACCATGCGTAAAGAAACTCGTTAGCCAATCGAAAACGTTGCAGCCCGTGTGCGATCATTGCACACGGTCAATCAAAGTCTTCTACACTGACATGCAATTAGTTTACGCACAAACTGTTTTATTATCAAATTTGACATTTTATTAAAATGTCAAACGAACTTACATAAACGTCAAAAATCAATTTTTTTTTAATAAAAATACTTGTGGTCGTCGGAAAAGCATAGTATTTAACACGTGCGGAAAGGTGGATATTTTAGCACTAGTTATACAATATTACTATACTATTTGCATTCGAGAATAAAAGTTTTTCGGCGAGCGCTAGCGAGCAAATAAATCATTCGAGAATGCGAAAGCATTTCGCAATCGTGTATCAAATATTTTTTTGATAACTGTCCCAAAATTAGTAAAAATGTGATTAGAAAGTTTCACATTTACGATTAATTAATTTGAGGTTAATTATAATAACAATCCATAATATTTCGCGTCCCGAACTGTCATTTCGCATTCCGTTCGCAGAATACCTTATTTCGCGTAACAGAAACAATAAGAATAAACTTTTTATATGCAGTTATCGAAAAAGAAAATTTAATAAAGTTAAATAAACATTATTACAATTTATACGAGACATATTCTTTTAATATACATCTACTTTAATTACAATTATTACACCATATCTAAACATTTATACCCTTAGCTTCAAAGCAGGTAGATTTTACGACTTTACAGAGGCAGGCTATTTCAACCAAGAAGGATGGTCTGTTTAAAATTTCTCTAAAATTCACTAACAGTGCCATCTACGGATTATCGTTTGGCGGCAATAGAGACCGTACGCCCTTAAACTCCACGAAATTTCTATTACGTGCAGGTAGATGGGCGAAATACGAAAAGAAAAAAAAAACGCAATACGGCCCTGAGTTGCCAGTAAACAAATGATATCGTCCGTCGTCGGCACCCGTAATAAAATAAAAGCAAATTCTTTTCAATATAGCGCTTCGTTTGGCGTGAAATGCCCCAGCAAAGCCCGGCTGACGTCCGCTATTGAACATTACAATCAATCTCGAACGCGCGACTTGAGTCAAAATGAACCACAAAAGGCCATAAATAAAAGATGGATTTACGATATGAACATATATAAAGCGTAACTAACGTCTTCACAAAACAAGCTTAAACGCCAAGAATTTGCGGAAGCGGAATACCCAAAAGCTGTGACTTTAGCGGCCCAACGATAATATCTGACAGAATATATCCTTTGTGCTGCTTTTTCTAGAGAAAAAAAAAACTTTTTCATAATCATAACGAACCGAATCATGCCCCGTCCTTGGGATTTAAAAAGGAAGATACAGAAAATGATATCTAAAAGTTGCCCACCTACCAGTCGGACGGCGCGGGAACGCGTTGGGGGTTGCATCGATCGCAATCTTATCGTTTAACCGGAAAATAACGACCCGCCGACTTTAATTTGTATAATAATAAAACGAATTTGGCGATTATAAATTTTCTACGCTTATAAAGGATTTTGGTTTACAATGTTAGGATACAACGTGCGAATTATGACCGGAATAAACGGGATTTCCCTCCCTCGTACTGTCCTGATCCTCCCGTAAGAAGCAAAATTTAGCCCGCGCTCAAATGTCGTTTCTCTCCTGTGAACGCCTTTATTAGATTACTTAAGTATAACAGCAAATCCTTGTATTTTAATAATGACGGTGCCAGGAATTGCTTCTCGAGTAGTAAATTTTAATGCCTATCGAGAATTTTTTTTTTGAATGGTCGCTTTTTAGTTAATAAAAAAAGTAATACGAGTAATAGTTACGTACAAAAGGATTTCTAAATTGAAATACATATTTAATTTTCACATAAAAGGTTTTCGTGGATTTACTCGTAAGGGGCCGTCAAATAAGGGATAACGTTCGTCTTTCAAAAAAAAACACAATTATCCGTAGGATAAATTCTACAATTTTATATTATAGAAATTGCGGATTTGGGCCTATTATTTATTCGAAATGTCAAATATAACGTGTACGTTACGAAACTCAAACGTTATATTATAAATGGCGGAGAAAACGTTAAAAAAGACAAAAGAAAAATAGATAATACTACAGAAAAAAAATTAGGGCTCCAAAAATAATTGGAAGGGAAGGGGTGCGATTAAAACTAACATTAACCAGTTGGGTTCCAAATATTAATAGGTTGAGAACCGTTGACTTAAGTACCTATTAATTATCACAAAATACTACATTGTGCTTGTATTAGTTAACAGATCGACGGTTCGGTGTTTTAGCAGTTACATTCTGTTAAAGGCCGAACTAATAAAATTAATTTGAAAAACATAGCCTATTAAAATATAACGCACACGTTATATTTAACGTTTCGAATACACAATCGGCCTGATTGTCGACCTAAAGCATCGCATTTTTACGGTAGCAGGATGTGTTACCCGAACCCTCCTTCCCATTTCAAAAGCCCTCTAAAAAGTCACTCAATTCACCTCAGGTTTAATGGAAACCTAACCTAATTAATACAAATCCAAAAATGTGTATATGTAGTAGGATAACAAATTATACAATCAACCTTTTTATAAAACGCCATCTTGTCGAAAAAATGCGCGTGTCTCAAATTGACTGATAAATCATAGCCTTTTTATAATACGACTACGGATCTCTAGCCTTATTGTAATGGAAGCATTTAAAAACAAAAAGGGCTGCTGTCTTCTAGCCGTTTCGTATGAAATTCGACGAAAATGAGGAAATGCTACTAAAAATATAAAACTAAAACGTTTGGTTCTTATACATAAAAACTAAGGAGATTAATCTTTCTATCAACTTTAACCTAACGCCGTGTACACAGACAATTGCCCCGTGTGCACAGTCTTAAATACGTAAGTTACGAAATTTTCCTTTATTTTGAGTATTAAGTAGGTAATCAGGAAAATAACTGCATGGTATTTTTACCCCCAAAAAGTTGCCTTATTTTCACTTTGTTAGTAAAGTAACTACAACAATTGCCTGAAAGTATTAAATATAGTTAAAAAAGGGTGAAATTTAGAACAAGGAGTATTAAAAGAATGGCACAAAGAAATTGGAATTATTAGAATATATTTTTTTAAATTAAGAGGTGGCAAAATAAAAAGTTATATCAAGAAACTTGGGCATTAAACATTTTTCGACGCTAAATTCATATACATACGATACTCCAAATCAATTAAATTTAGTTTTTAATTCAACATTAATAAGCTATTAAATACAGTTAAAAAAAATTAATATATTATTGTATTTAGATAATGCTTATTTAAAATAAAATAAATCACTCCTGTTAATATAAACTGAAAGTAAACTAACCACAATAAATTTGAATAACCGACTCGATTATTCTTTAAAAAGAAAAAACGTTAATTAATTCTTGCAAATTTTGTCTCTGTCAGTTTAAATTGTCGCGATAATAAAAAATGAATTCCGTTTTTTTATCCGTAAAAATTGAAAATCTTTTAAAATAAAAGAAATTAAGAAAAATAAAAAAACTTTAAAAAAATTAAAATTCCTGGAATAATATTTTTTTAATGCTTACGTAAAATGCAGACTAACATTGTTGAGCTGTGATTGCAACTATAGCACTATAGCCTATAAGAAAAAATTAAAAACTTTTAAATTTTTCTTTGTATTTTCTACCTTTATCTCGTCTTCGTTTTCCTTCTATCGCTAATTTTCAGAGTAGATTCTTTCGTTGACTGCGAACTTGCTTTATTACGTACTTATACGCTTCTTATTTCACTGTATTGCACTAACCACTGTGATCGCGAGAACGCGCTCAAAATAAATTGGTTCAAAATAATTTCGTTCGCGAAATTAGACCATCGAATGTTTGAGGGGAGCCCTAACCAAGACCCTATTCAAGAACCTAACAAAGCTCGATTTTCAGAGAATTTGTGTTAGAGCTATGTATTTATAAAATGTAAATACACGGAGAATTAGTCAACAAAGAAAAATCCTACCTTTCCTTGTCGTATTAATCCTTTTAGAGAACACAACACATCACACAACATTCGCGCACTCGCACGCAAAAAGGCCCTATAAACTGAACGAACTCTCCTGGCACACACGAATACTACGAACTACTGAAACAAGCACTACCGCTTTGTACCAAGAACGCGAAAGATCTGAAACGGTTTTGTCAGAATTCTATATATAAATGCGTTCAAGTTATTACACGGATACTAGGAAATCCCGCTTTTATTTTAAAAACATTCAATTCTTTGTTCGCACTCCGATAAGCTACGAAAATAGGTGGCGCATATGTTTTATTAGTTGCCTTGTATTTTATCCGTCGCATAAAAATGCGATTAAACTTTTATATGGTTTATGGTTTGTAATAGGGAAATTTTCAATGCTTAGGGGTACACGAATAGTTTTCAAATTAAAAATAGAGTAAATTTATAATTCTGCGGTATAAAAGCAGTAGATAGTGATTATTCAAATAATTATACTGCATAAAAAATACATAATTTTAGAATAATTTTCTTAAAAAGTATATATTTTAAAAATTTTCAGTCACTGTTTGCATATTTATATTTTTTTTATCAAACACCACTATACGATCCCTGGATATTCATTTGTTTCCAAGTTATGACGTCGTCGACATTTTTTTTAATGGCAATCCCTGATTTTTTCGTAATTTGGATTCTCTAAATGACAATATAAAGATGTTAATACTTTACATAAAAAAATTTTTGAAAAATAAATATAATTAAACTATTCCTCAGTAATTCTTTGAATTTCCTGTCCAATGCGACTTTTCGTATCTTCGACCAAGAATTTGTTTGTAAAGTTCCTTTATTATCGACCACTTAATACTAGTAATTATATTAAGTAAATACTGAAATAATTTATTAAACACCAGATGCAGCTGCATTAATCAGAAAAAATTGACCTTGTAATGTGTTTGCTAAAATTGTTTTGATGTGAAACTTCTTGTGCGGCACTCGCAGCTACAATTTATTAGAACTACAAAGATACGAGGTACGAGGTGACAGCACTGATAGGCTATATCGTCTTTTCTTATATCTACGAACTAACATAAGCGTATGACGTCATATATCGCTATTTGTTGTACACGTAAAAAGTTTCATTTTGGTCGTGCGTCCCTCAACACACATTTAATTTGTTTTATTATGTGACAACGTATTTTCCAGTCATTTATCGATACAGGTACAATTTTAAATTTTGGTATTTCATTTTAAATTCAGTTTTCATAAAAAATCGAAATATTTACAGATGACAGCTACAGGGATGATTTTTTTAATTTTCCTATTATTTTGTGTGCATTACCTACATATATTTTCTGTTTTCATAAAACGTTTTCAAAAAAAAAATTGAAAAACACATCTCATAACAAATCGTAATAAAAATAATATTAATGCGAATTGTATGCGAGATATTTTAATCGATAATTTCCAATCTGTATTGGATTAGCTTGTTAAATCCGTTTACTCCATCCTTCCGACGAAACACAAACAATTAATTCACGGCCGTGCGCGCACGCAAATTAAAAAAAAATCTGATTGTAATAGAAATTATTCGACGTGTAACAGCCCTTTAAGAATAACTCCACAACTAATTTTAAATATGTATCTGAAAATGGCTCTTCGGGGGAACGTTATTCTAAACGCGTTTTTTTGAAAGCGCGTTCTCTTATTTCCTATCGTAAAGCGTATTTCCGAACTGTATGTATCTAAAATGGGGTTCGGGAATTGTCGTAATTACAATTATTATTGAAAAAGACTTTGTTAAAGCTCAATTCGAAAGTGGAGGAAAGGCGGTGGTTATTGTTTATGGAATTTATTGTTTATATTATATGATTTTAGAATTATACTACGTATATTATTATAAACGTCGTTAAATTTTCCTATACCTATATATTCTTTTACATGAAAATTTATGAAATTGTTCACACAAAATAAAATGGTATTCCATTGCAGCGCGTCTTATTTTATTGTTCCGACTTCGCTTCAATTCTAGCTCAACCCAACTGACTGCACCTTCTCTATTCTAGTTACTTGCGGCGTAATGTACTTTCGAAATCGTTACGTGTTCCTGTAAACCGAGTCTAATCCCTTTCACTTTATAACACGTAACAACCTTCGCAGCCTTCAATAATACAATTGTGCGCTCTTTATAGTAATTAAGCGCACCTCGAGAATCCTTCTCGGTTTTCGCCCGGATACATTTTAGCTATCAACCACATTAACTTTTTTTTTTAGCTTTTTATCGTGCCCGTCACTTAGGACGGTATAAAATTGAATTTTTCCATATAACGCGTCTATGCTAGTTTACTTTAAGACAGCCTTGAGTTGACCAGCGGTAGACGGAATCGATATGTACGCAAGCAGCATACCGCTGGCCGACTGAAACTAAAGAGCACAGCCGCGACACAGTCTGTTGTGTGGAAATACAGCTTAATACGCTGCGAAAGCTGCCACGGCTTAAAAAAAATCATGTACAAGATAGGTCCTAGGACACTTCCCTGTGGCGCTCCCGCTCCGATTTCTTTCAATTCAGCGTATGTTTCATTTTGTTTAACTCGGAGAATATTTTGTATTTTGTGAAAGTAGCATATTCATCTTATATTTCAGTCCATCATCGACGCTTTGTCGAAAGCTTGCGCAAAAATTTGCGACGGTAAATTAAAAAAAAAAACAAAGTAGACCTAAGTTTTCTGTTATTAGCGACCTCTATATCTATAATTTTAAATTAAGCAAATCACGAAGTTTTACACCTACATATTCTATTATTAAATTAATTAAGGTAACTCATTAAAATATGAATTAGTGCCCTTAGGGGAAAGCCCTTACAACATATAAAAGACTCTCGAGGGGGCAGCGATTCTATTCCGGAAACCAACTGTTTAGCTACAGAGTGTCGTCCGTAACAACTCCATGGCTAGATCCCATTTGAAATATGGCGTTCAAAATTTATTATGCCACTGTAAGTATGCGGCGTCGTTCGAATATAAATTGAAATCTAAACCTTTAGGTACGTTTAGGTCATTCTGAATGTTCCGCTATTTAACCCCGTTATCAATCCGTGCTACTTCCCGCGCAGCTTTTCGACGACAAATATTATTCATTACGACGTCGCGGCGGTGTCGCGAAAACTTTCAACTTGACAGGCACACTATATCGATAAAATGCTAATACGCGACGCAACAGATGTTCAATAAAAATATAAAAATTAATATATCCGGAAAACTTTTGTTAGACGAGGCGCAAAAAAGAAAGAATGGAGCTCGAAGTAATACTTGAACCGTAATTTTAGCGTGCCAGTCAATCACTCGTATTATCAAAATAGCGGAACAAAAACCGTATATGAATCCGGGATATAAAATCGAGAGCAAGTTAGGTTTGTTCATTTCCTATCTTTCAAGGGGTGATTGATGTGTGCCGAGTTAATACCGCTACCACCATCATCACCGATACCGCCGCCTCTGGTGGTTATTTCGCGAGGAACTTTTGAATAGGTATAGGGCTGACCCGATTTGTAGCGTAAGGAAACCGACGTCTTAATTGAAAACTAGTCTGCAAACGCATTCCCGATACCGAAACTCGGTTTTCGATAAATCGGGAATTTTTCGCTGTTGCCGCAGGGTAATAATTAACGAACTAAACTTTGTATAGTATATAGATCTAAAATAACTGATACGAACGGGAAAACTTTAAAAATAAATTCGAGCTTTTCGCATTTGCCAACAAACTTGCGACAATAACGATTTGTGGACCCCGAGTGCCATTCTTTTCTACTAATATGACAAGGGAACTCCATATAACTTGTCGAAGTGTCCACAGTTCGTTATATTATATCAATAATTCCTTTTGAAAGCTCCGCAAAAGAATCTCGAATCTGAACCAAGTGTTACCTCGCAGAAATTCAATATGTCAAAGATAAATACCGTTACGTTTATTCGTAACGTTGACGGTTTGTTTATTTACACGATCAGACAATTAATTGCCTAACAATAAATATCCCATAAATGGAACAATTTGAATTGTTTGTGACGTAGCCGAGCGCGGACATTTATTTTACTAGTCAATTTACATATCGTCACACTTTAAGAATGTCAACCGTATAACTCGTTCCTGCGAAGCCGTTACCGGCTATTTATACATATAAGTTCGTAGACGAACTTCACCGAAAAGTACTAATCAACAGATTGTTCTCGAATATTCCAAAATTTCGCTTATCGCGAGTCATGAGTCATCGATTATGACGCATAGAGTAGAATATCTCCATGACTCACTTTTCGCCTTAATTTACTCATTACAATACTTAATATATTTCCACGAATAACTGGTGGGAGGTGCCGATACATGGCTGACCTTCCTAACTAATATTCAATTAGACACGGACGTAGTCGTGAGTATCACCATCTATCGTGTTCTTATGAGTGCGTGTATACATAGATGTCATATTTGACACTGCCTCGTTGTTTGTGTTTTAACTTGTACTTTAGCCACTATTATGAATTCCCAATTTATAACCGAGCAAGAGATAATAAATGAAACCCTGAGGCAAGAAAGAGAAACAAGTAGTGACGATTGTGGTTCAGATGACTCAGGTAGCGAAACAGCATGTATTTTAACAACTTTCTGACGATGCGGAAGTAACAATTGTTTATTACTCACAAGGAAGGTTACCTAAAGGGTACACACCGATTTTGATGAAAATTTTATTATAGCAACTACTACCCAATAGATGATGTTTGGTGAAAATATTAGCTGCCATAAAGACTTCATTTACGTTTTATTCAATAAAGTTGGTAAAATGGTGATTTTCCAATTCATAGTGCTGTTATCAGAACGATTTTAAATATAGGTTTGAAATTCGTAATATTTCAATTTGAGGTTGTTTTATACATTTTAGAATTAAAAAAAAATTTTTCATGCATAGTTTTTGAGCACGGCCGCCATCTTGAATTTTTTTAAATGAAAACATGAGGTATGTTATATATCACTAGAAAGCTTACTACTTACTGTACTTACTTTAATTCTTCTCTTTTAAACCCACTTTAAAATATAAGAATCATTACATTTATAAAAGATTATTAAAGTAAACCGATACACAACGATTTTGTTATACATTTTATCACAATATTATATAATTTTTGCATAGTCTCGATAAAATGACACTATCTGACACGCATAGAACAGATCCGGAATTACTTCAAAAGTAATTTTTCGGGAATAACAAAGCAAGAAATGACAAACTATCCACGTTTCCACGTTTAGATTAAAAATTTTAGCGAAATCTCGAAAAAATCCCTTAGTTCGCGTTTTTTTTGTCAAAATTTTGACCAGAACGGTTTGCGATGCAACGTTCAGAACAAGTCGCAAACGACCAGAAAACTCGTATTTTTGGTATAACAAAGCAAAAAATGACGAACTGCGGGCGTTTAAATAGATTATAATTTTTGCATAATCCCGATAAAATGACACTATCAGATACGCATAGAACAGGTCCGAAATCACTCGAAAAGTAGTTTTTCGAATATTTAATATAATAATAATGTTGACATTTAAATGACAATATTATAATAGCCAATCGAATAGTTATATGAAAAACGTTTTTCTATTTTATCTCAATTTTTCCTAATGTAACCCCATACAATTTTTAGATGATTAAACAGAGAAAAAAATAAGCTTTCCAATGATATCTAACATACCTCACGTTTCTATTTAAAAAAATTCAAAATGGTGGCCATGCTCAAAAACTATGCGTGAAAAAAAATTTTTTTTCTTTTAAAATGTACAAAATAACCTCAAATTGAAATGTTACGAATTTCAAACCTATATCTAAAACCGCTCTGATAACAGCCCTATGAATTTGAAAATCACCAT
Organism: Rhagophthalmus giganteus; assembly: GCA_036326145.1. Taxonomy (NCBI): domain Eukaryota; kingdom Metazoa; phylum Arthropoda; class Insecta; order Coleoptera; family Rhagophthalmidae; genus Rhagophthalmus; species Rhagophthalmus giganteus. The sequence goes on along the minus strand of JARFJA010000036.1, from coordinate 14,229,722 downwards.
TTTACCAACTTTATTGAATAAAACGTAAACGAAGTCTTTATGGCAGCTAATTTTTTCACCAAAGATCATCTATTGGATAGTAGTTGCTATGATAAAATTTTCATCAAAATCGGTGTATACCCTTTGGGTAACCTTCCTTGTCGATTATGGAAACTGACATTGTTCCGGCGTATGATGACCAAAAATAGTAGATTTGAATTTCAGCCGAGAGCTCTGCGCTTTGACTCCAAAACCGATCGAGAAGAGAGACAAAAGTCTGACGAATTTGCGGCGTTTCGAGAAATTTGGACGATTTTTGTAGCAAACCGCAGACAGAATTATACTCCATCTGTGCACGTCACTGTTGACGAGCAGCTACTGAGTTTTCGAGACAGAGATGTCCAAACTCAAAAATCCAATAAGTACGGACTTAAATCATTTCAATGTGCGACGCTAAAGCTTTCTTATTTCTATGGCGGAATACCTTATACTGACAAAGTAAATAAAAGAAATAATAAACTACTGCTGCCCACGGAATACACTCTACAGCTCACCGAATCAATCGCCGGACCAACAGATAATCGATATACCTCATGCGAACTAGCCGAGGAACTGCACGAAAGGAAGCCGACCCTTGTTGGTACGATGTGAAAAAAATAAGAAGGAAGTCCCTTCTCAACTCTTCAACACAAAACGTCTCGCACATTTCAAAGAATCAAACGTTGGACATCGACGGCATTTTTGTTTGGAATATCGGACGCAGCAACTCTGAACGCACGCGTCATTTACAAGTGGAATGGCGTTCGTGAAGATGGGGGCCAACTTCTGCCGTTCGAAATTTGGCGAATAATTTGCGATTCCCGATTATTTTTTGCAAACAAAACAAAATTTATGCGCGGGTAAGTACTTGCAATTACTGTCTGAAGTTTGTGGTTTTAAAGCAAGCGCACGTTATGTCGGGGCGCGGCAGGCCGCATCGCAGCACAAAAGTCCGCGACCGATCGTTGTCACGGAACAGACTTTTTTTTTTAACTTTTTGACGCGATATGTTCTTTCTAAAGGTATTTGAACTATATTTGAGGATTTTGAAGTGGTTGTGGGTCGAAAAAACAGGTGTCGCTTATAACACCTTGTTAAATTTGCACTACGGTATGGACTCGTTTATTCAACGGTTAAATACGCAACTAGACGACTAAAATATAAACTCGTACGGCAAGTTTAATATGAAAAAATCGACGAGCCGCTCTTAGAACGGCTTAACGACCAACCGACCATTTTTTATGTGGGCGGATCTAATAAGAAATAAATTAAATCTCGTAGGAAATTTTCCTCCCAACACTTTAATCATACTTTCTTTATACCTACTCTATCAATTAGCGGGCCGAACAATTTATAACGGTATTAATACAAGTGATAGAGGGTAAAAGGTCATGCCGTTCAGTGGAATGACGGACAGGGCTTTAGACTGCAGGGATAACTTTAATATTAATTTAATCCCAAATTTAATGATTTCAAACTAATTGAGGTTTTATCTCGTTTCGTATTTTTAGTTAATTAACAATATGTTGTTGCCGAATTAGAAATTAATTTAGCTTTTCCTAGATGTTTAACGTTTTCGCAATTAATATTTAATTAAATTGCGCGATTAACGGACACAGCCTATTGAAAGTGGCAATTTTTCATCTGAAGTAAGAAGTATGGTAATGATGGCAAGTATTGCGGCAGAACCGACCCCAGCAGCCAATAGATAATGCACGTCTAGGCTTAATATAAAAGGTCAACTTGTAACCATTGTCCTTTAGAGCTATAAGAACCATATGACGTTATAACTTCAGTCCATGTAGGACATCATGTAAATTTTTTGCAATACTGCAGTATTCGGAACCGTTGTTATTATATGCCCGACCCGTACGTCTGGGTCCGAAGCTTTCGAGCCGATTTTCTCGTTCGCGTAATAGAGTTAGTTCTCTCGTTACTTCATATAGAGGTCGAAGCTTTTAACACGAGCCTCCGAAATAATTCAGTTTAAACCGTTTTGCACCATAAATACTCAGGTATTTATGCAGATGTAGGTCGGTAGACGCGTACGTTAGCTTCGCGATGTTAATACGATCTCCGGAAAAAACCAAAAATAAATCGACGAAAGAAAATATCGGTCGTCGAAAAGGGCGATGAAGAAGGGGGAGGGGACACTTTACAGATACCCGTATAAAATAAGAAAATAATTCACACACAACATAACACATTTTACTATTAGCGCCTTCTTTTGAATGTGTTGAATTTTACAACGTTCCATGAATGGAAACGTCCGTTTTTCCGCTTCGTTTACATCGAAATCAAATTGGGCTCGGTAGGGGAGGCCGTTATGTAAAGTGTTTGAGGGAATCGTGTTTTTACCCTGGTGTATTTTTATATAAACCGACAGAAAACATGCGGCACAAATTGCTTTAAGAAATCCAGGACATATAATATCACTAAAAGAATATGAGAATTCTTATTTCCATTCTTTGAAAAATATAGAACGCAATATTTTATCCGTGAAGCATTTATTGTTTAATTAAAATGTATTAAGGTATATTCTGGTAATTTACAGCTGCTATAAAATACCAATTTTTTGTGTTATATCATTATTAAGGATATGGCGTCAAGTGCTTTTTATTGATTCGGTCGTAATGAGCGGATGAGAACCTTCTTTATGTTAGGTAATATTCTAGATTGGAAACTTAAGCAAATCAATGGTAAACTATCACGACAGAATATATCAATATTTGTAGTGAGCGTATAGTGTTATCGTTATGCCGGTAATAAATATTAGATTAGACGTTCGTATGTTCGGAGAAATTAAAGGTGGCTCGATTTAACTGAAGACGTATTATGTTGCCGTAATAACCAAAACCGCGTCGTAGCTAATTTGTTTGTTGAACATACAGAAAATGTAACGCTCCATAATTACGTGCGGATTACGATACAGCAAAACCTCCCGTATTCGAAACGGGGATATGCGGAAGTGCCTATCCGCACTTGCAAAACATATCCTCGCCAACAACATATCCAAACTACGCCCAACTTTCGGTTTTGAGGTTTTCCGCGTCCATCTACGTACTTTATTTCCTCGACTTAACTTATTAATTTATCCTATCCAAACCTATCTTCGTTTATCGACAACTTCGCGAACTCGTTCCACTACCGCACAAAACTTTGGTCTGGTCCCCTCCCGTTAGTCTCGTTCCTCTCCTTCTTCCATCTATCATTTGTTCCAACTCGCACTCCTTTATCGCGTGCGTTGCTATCTCCTACCCCAGACCGCATCCGCCCAAGTTACCAAGCTGAAGTTATACCCCAACTTTGGTACTCAGTTTAACGTCCATCTCGCCCAGATCCTCTGCCGACTCGTTCGCGTTTCCTCTCCTAATTCCATTGCCTCGATTCTATTAGTCTCCTGCTACATTTAGTCCCCCATATGACCTTTTGGACCTTCAATTCAATCCCGTTGTCCTCCTAAAGCCATTCTAATGCCTTCCAGATTGCCACCTGCCCGGTCTGCAGAGAAGTCGCGTACTTCAGCAGCCCCCATATCCTCTTATCTAGTAATCTTTATTCCAAACCGACATTCCCACTGCCGCTCCTTCCACTTGGTGGGATTACTCCCGAATGCCTTTCCTCCCACGTCATATGGCCGTTCGTGCTAATGGCAGACGTAGATATACGAGTACAGCATAAGGTCCGAAAGTTTCCGAACAGTCCTCGTATTATTTTTCCGAATTCTGTACGTTTTGGTTTTTCGTTTCTTCTTTCTAGCCCAAAAAGTAGTCTGTTTTACACATTATGACTCCAGAGCCTAAAACACTATCAAAATATGTCGTAGCGTCAACCATTTTTCGAGCGTTCTCCAACGTGTCGGACACTGTACAGGGTGCGCCCAAGAAATTTCCGGAATTACTTTTTACCGCCCAAGCGAAGAACGAGCGGCCGACCGCTCCTGTCGGGATTGGTGGTGGGGGTTCTCAGGCAACAGGGAAAAAATATTCAGTTGCCTCCGAACCGCCGGAGAGTGTGGATTGCTTGTACAACGACCGAACTCGGACGACCGAGTTCAGCGACAGCCGATGAAAATGTGGACCAAGTGCGAACCTTGTTGAACTCTGACCGTCGGTTAGGCGTGGGATTGATTGCTCAAGAGTTAAATCTTTCCAAATCCAGTGTGCACACCATTATTAGTGATCATTTGAACATGCGAAAAGTCTGTGCAAAATTGGTACCCAAGATGTTAAGCCACACATGCCTTCTCGTGACTGAGCTGTTGATCAAATACGGTGTGACAATGCTTCCCCAACCCCCCTATAGTCCGGATGTGGCTCCAAGCGACTTCTACCTGTTCTCCAAGCTGAAAAGAACACTCAAGGAAACTCATTTTGGGACCACCGATGCGGTTCAAAAGGCTGTGACGAAGCAACTCAACAGCATGTCAGAAAACGACTTCAAGGGCGCGTATGAAGATTGGAAAATTCGGTGGCAGAGGTGCTACGATGCCGATGGGGACTACTTTGAAGAATTTTGAACAGTTGTACGCTTTATTTGCAATAAATCGTGTTTTATAGCCTCATTCCGGAAACTTCTTGGGCGCACCCTGTATGTCACATTTATTTTAGCACTCGTCCGTAGTCTCGCGAGTACAAATTCCATGCAGTCCGCCTCGTTTTGTTCGACGAAACGTTGTCCAGAAATCAAATCAAATTTTAATCTTTACCCACTGGCCATATAAATTACGTATTTTCTGCATTGGCCACTGCCGTTGGACGTTGTCCTTCCTGTTTAATTTTAAAGATACATTAAATCCATACAGATTTATCAGTTAAAACAATATTTACATTAATTTTTAAACGTTATAAATGTAAAGCCAAGCTTAAAGGTGATTTTTTTATTTAATCAAGCGAAGGTTAACCAAATAAATCGACGAAGTACACGCGTATCGGCAATTTCTAATGCACTCGTTAAATTTCAACTTTACGTTTGTAATTTAATGGACAGGCGCGGCTTAAAAAAGTAACTATAAGGGCGCGAGAACAAAAGACATGTATAACAAGAAAAGTTTAGATAAGCAATTATATATGTTTTCTTTTTTTTTGTAAAGCAGCTACGGAGAGCAATTTAGCATAAAATCTGGTTGATAACTGGCACAAAGAAAGAAGGGAACTTTGTGTGAACATCAAAAAGCCTGTACTGTGTTTGTTTAAAGAATGGGATCAACTAAAGTGCTGTAGACGCAATGAAATCAGGCTAAAAGACGGCTCCTCGCTTCTGCTGGTAGTGACACCCATCAGCTAGAGTTTACAAAGCACCGAAGAAGTCTTCATCTAACGCTCTCCCTTTGTAAAGCTTCTCGTTTAGCAAGATATCTGTTGCGAACGAGCGGGATCATTCGCGAAATTGGATCTAGAAGTGGCAGCAATTTTCTTTTTATGTCCGATTCAATAATGGGAAAAGTTTATAATTAACGACCCTATTTTGAATAACGAGCGGAAATATAACTTTTTTTCGAAATAGAAAAAATATATCGAGTGGTGCCTAGTAAGAATGTCGAAAGTAAACACTTTAAAGTGACGCGTTTTCCGTGTTCAGCTTTCGTATAAATAAAGTTAGTATTCCTGCCAATAAACACTTTAAATTCAATTTTTGAAAACGAATTTGCGTATTTACTCGGTTCAGACTTCAATTTAAGAAATTGCCGAAGGAGAAGATTTCAAAATTTATTTACTTTTAATGAGCGTATAGAAAACGTGCGTTTCACGTTGGAGAAAACGAACGCCTATATATATATATATATATACATGTTAAAAAAATAGAATGCCCACTAAAAACGGGGTTCACGTTTTTCCATATTAGGCAGCCATCGAAATCTAAGAATAGGGGATCGACCCGTCCCTTCGTAAACTATAAAATTAAAATGTTTAAATCGCGACGTAAAACTAAATTCCGAACGAAACGGGAGCAAGCTTAATCATAAAGTTTAAACAACTCAACTAAGTTAAATTATATGTTAATTTAGAAGTTTATTGTTACAGAAACAGAAATTACAATGCCCATATAAATAGGGACGAGCTACTCTCTTACGTAATAAAATTGCGTGCTTTATTTTATTTTTTTATTTTTTTGGTCTACGCCGGAACGCCGGTGCTCGTGTGGGCGTATTAAATTGAAAACGTTTAAAGAAAAATAAAGAACGCCGAAACACGAATAAGATTCTTTATGATTTATATTTCGAAATAAATGTAAAGTTCTGCCCGTTTGATGTTTTTTATTCGTAATGAAATCCGAAGCGAATTAAAAGTGTCATTTATACAATAATAAAAGCGCCATTCGGAATCGGCCGCACGGCCGATTTCGGATAGTTGATACCGGCCGGGTAGTATCGCGAAAATGAAATTAATCTTGATATTAAATTGAGTTATAACCGCATCAAACAAAAAGTATTCATAAACAGCTGACATTTGAAATCGAACAAAAACGAACAATAAAACAATAAATCACCGACGCACTGAGTCGATTTTCATTGGACATATGTCATCCCCTATGAAATATAACCCTTACTTACGCCCAAAGCGTTCAATTTGCTTCATTTGGGTGCACTTGACGTATAAATTCCTTAAATTTAATTGATATTAATTAACGAATTCGTTAATCCCATTATAAAGGAAATGCCGGTAAGCTCATGGAACGTTACGCAGGTGGAAATGACGACTTTGCGAATCTCAGGTATCTATGTGCATACATCTGCGATAGCTTTGTTATCAGACCGTTGATGACCCTAATGGTATGTACAGTCGGGTGCGAAATTAACGAGCACACGCGACCCAACCAACAAATTTCATTGTGTCGTGTATTGCCCGGCCAGTGCTCGCGATTCGCGACGCTAACTGGGCACCCGACTGTACCAATAGAGCTTAACGTAAACAAAGTACCCTGCGGCGCTAAATGCAGTATTACGCTGCACCAATACATTAACCGCCAAGCACTATTGTGCGTTATCACATCTGATGGATAGATCTGTCCTGTAGCTTACATAAATTCCATTCAATTTACCGATAACGGATTACATTCTGGAACACCAACGTTGGTTACGTTAGTTCATAAAATTATTGTTTGTTATCAGTAAGATGTTCGAATACTCGATACGAAGTTGGCAACTCGTATTGAATGCGCGTACAATGAAAAACTTTTCTAAGTCTTTATCCAATCTTTCTTTATGCACAATTTTTCAAACTTCTTTAACGCATTCATTCTGTCTATATATAGACAGATAATATGATAAATGCGAAAATGTTTTAAAACTTCTATAATTTTTATTTAAGTTTAAGCTATTATAAATGGTACGAGATATATAGATATATAGTACGTAATTCCTTTTTTTTTTCAATTATCGTCTTTCATCCTCGCGTATATTTATGACGAACGGCAAATCAATTAACTTCCAAAAGATTTTTACGAAAGTGTACTTTAACAGCTCCTACGTAAATTAGAACAATGAAGCTTTAATTTTAGTGCATTTTAATCACGGCGGGTAACGGAAAATTTAAGACATCGTCAAAATACAGCATTTCCCGTAGTAAGTACGTACGTTTAGGGGAAAGTCCCGATTCCTAAATTGGACGACTTCGTGTTCCCCACATAAAACAACCTGCCATCAGTTTACGGTTATAAAACGTACATAAATACTATTAGTGTTCATTTTTAATACTTCCGCAATGTGCCCGTTACTGTTCTGGTTGCTGAAATATCGTAAGATTTTTATTTAAAAATAGATGTCATGTTGTTTTTGTGTTACTTACGTTTATGTAAATTATTAACCTCTAATTTATGTCGAGACGCTCTAACAATGGTTTCTCAAATTGAACTCTTAAGCTATTCTTAAAATGGAACCTGCACCTGAGGCTTATCGAAAATGTGATTTTCTAAATGCTACGTTAAAAGGCACCTGGACGACGAAAACAAATGCGCCAATGATGGAATTAAAGAAATGGGAACGTTTTTAGTATTTTTTGATTAAATTGAGTTTCAAACGTTCGGCTTTCAAAATTGCAACCAGAAATATGGAAAAAAACAAGCTTAAGTTAGGAAAATTATTAGTAGACATGGCAGCTCCCGCTCCCTCCAAACGGTGTCGACATTTTTAATAAGAACAAAATAAAATCGTTATAGAAGTAAAACCACAACATTATAGCAGGTTGTTAAAAGAACTAAAGATATCAGAAAAGATAATTCAACTAATAAAGTTAACGTTAAATGACACCTACAACACAGTGATGCTATTAGAAACGCCCAAGAAAGACCTAAGACGAGGGCATCCGCTGTCCACGACACTTTTTTCCAATACTAGGTGACGCAAAAATTGTCACCCGATGTTCTTTGACTGTGATTTTTTTTATAAATGAAAAACTTTTGGATTGTATTTATTTGATTTCTTAATTTTTTTGCCATTAAGTCGAGAAAATGATATCGGCCAAATGATACGGGCCCGATTTATGGCATTTTCCATCACTCTTGCCAGAACTTCCGGCGATAGGTTCTCGCACTCTTGACGGATATTCTCTTTGATGGCTTCAAGAGTCTGAGGCTTGTTGACTTCAAAAACCCCACAAAAAGAAGTCTGGAACGGTTAAATAATAATTTAGTTCATAATTTCGGTTGTGGGTCGTGCAGTATGCGCCGTTGCTCCATCTTGTTGGAACCACATGTTCTCCAGTCCCAATTCGTCCAATTGAGGAAGGAGAAAGTCGTTGAGCATGGCTCTGTAGCGCTCGCCGTCCACAGTAGTCGTTTGGCCCGCGGTGTTTTCGAAAAAATTTGGCCCGATGACGTCTCCAGCGTAAACAGCACACCATACAGTAACTTTGAGCGGGTGTAATGGCTCTTCGTGGGTTATACGCGGATTTTCGGTGCCACAGAAGTGATAATTTTGCTTATTCGCATATCCACAGAGATGGAAATGGGCCTCGTCGCTCATGATGATTTTCGATGAAAAGTTGTCTTCCTCGTGGTCGAGATTCAGGATGGTTACACGCGCTTGGCGGTCAACGGCTAACAGCCGATGCACTTGTCTGCACTTTGTAAAGGAACATCTTCAAGTCACTCGCCAAAATTTTCTGTAAAGACTGCCGATTGATGCCCAATTGCGTGGCACGTCGTCTGGTCGATGCTCCGGGGTCCTCTGCGACATCTTCAGTCACGGCCGCGATATTCTCAGCAGAACCGGCCAGACCTGGCAGCATCTCGTGTTGTCCCATATTCTTCTAGGCGAGCAACTAAACGCCGTAGTGTTTGCCCAGTTGGTGTCGGACGACCGGGAAATCTGCGCCTAAATTCACGCTGCGCCAACACCACCGACGAATTCTTCCGCAAAAAAATCGAAACAATTATTCCGCGTTCCAGAGGAGTATAGCGATTCATGTCTTATTGACGTGTATTTTGTATCTGTTTACTTCACAAATGTCAAAGCAGAACTGACAAATTACAGCATCTTCCGATAGGGTGATGACTTTTGCGCCACCTTGTATTAGAGAAGAAGAGGTGTAGGAAGAGCAAGAAGAGCAGGAAGAGAAGAGCAGAGGTGTAGGAAGAGCAAGGTTGACAATAAATGGTATATGATAATGGCGAGAGCAAAACACGAACAGCAACAGGAAAATCGACCTAACACTGTTTAACGATAGCAAAATGAAAATAGACAGAGTTATCCCATGGAGAGTAGATATAGACTTGGGCGTTTTAATTACTGAAAATGGTAAAAACAGTAAAGAAATTGAAAACAGGCTAGTTGAGGGGGACAAATGTGCAGAAATGAAAAATATTATCGTTACGTTTTCGATTAATCTGATACTCCTTAATACAGAACCGTCTGGACTTAATACCAGAATTTGTTAAAAAAATAAATAATGGGCAAAATCGAACCCCGATGAACTCCCAAAAAACCCAAATATTACCTATTTATTATAAATACATAGCTTAAAACATTTATTTGTTCTCTAACACGACGAGCACGTGCGAAAATGATGGCAAAATGTAGAGAACAGACAACTATTATTTATATTTCGAGCCCTCCCTCCCAGTCCCCCGATTCGAATCTCAAGTCTGGATGGTTTTCTTGTTAATTAACGATTTATTTAAGGAAACCGGTTTCGTAATTTGGAGTATTGTAAGAGTCGCGTATCTACTTTGTCGCCCCATCAATCAAAAACGCCCCGCGCATCCTAGATTTTTATTTGTTGCCAAAAATCGAAATGAAAAACTCGTCCAATTTATGCACATTCCCGCTTCATTAAAAAATATATTTAGTGCGAGTTTTTAAATTAATTAAACGGAACGAAAATTATACATGGACGCCGGCAAATTAAGGGCGGTATTGCGATATAAAATCGGACGGAAACAAAAATTACGATTTGTAGATTAACTGCGACGTTAATTAAACACGATTTTTGCAATTTAAAAAAAAAATTGAATGTTTTCTGGAGAATTTCAGAGTTTTCTTTTTTTTTTTAATTATACGCCGAAAACAATTTGAATTAGAAGACGATGAAACGGACGGGAACAACGACAAGCGTCCTTCTCTTTGAGAAGTTGCGCTTATAACGTGTGCGGTTTCGCGTAATGCAAGAAAATTGAATGCGTATTGTTTCGACTTTAGAATAGACTACTACGCTTCCTCTTACATATCAACAAAAGAAGTGGAGTGCGCTAACGATCCCATCCATCACGGTTCGTTGAATAATCCAAAACTTTTCTTCATTTCAAATAACTACCCACGCAAAATTCAGAAACGCGACTTTAAAGCATGCAAATTGACGTACTTACCTACTAATTGATATGTTTTTGTTATCATTTGTACGGCTTTATCTTTTTTTTATATATATCTGAATAAAAGATAAAACAAGATAAAACGGGCGTGATGTCAGAAATTTATAACTAAAGATCAAAGCGTGCAATAAATTTATAAGATTATTTAATGTTTTCGCCATATGTTAACGCAAACGTAAGTCCCTCGAGGCTCCACTTTAACCCTCCCCCACCCTAACAAGTTTATAATAGGTACTTATTCCTTTTAAATCTACTGCATAAATGAGCCAAATATTTAAGCAAAACCCTTGTTAAAACTACAGTAGAAAGTTGTCAAGTTTTTAAAACGAGTTCAACGGAATTTGTTTAACATTAGCGAACGCGTTCTTGCTTTAACCGTAACAAACGTAAAGAGCGCAAGTTTGAAATGTCGCGGAAACTTTATTTTCGCCTTTTTCAGTTTCGCCGAACGTTTTTTTGCGAATTAAAAAAAAAAAAAGGAAAAATATAAACGACCATATACGCGCTAGTTTTGTTTTTCGAGAAAGTTCGAAATAAAGCAATTATAGAATGTCGCTCCAGGGCGAATAATAGTAACCACCCGTAATGCAAAAAAGAAGCTTCGACAAAGTTTACAGTCGGTTTTATCTCGAAAGTGAGGTTTTTACGGTGCTTTTTATTTGTTGTATCTGTTAATCAGAGCACCAATAAAAACGGCACTATCTTCAGCGTCGAGGGACCAGGTTACTTAATTATTCTAAACCCTTGCTTTATTGAAATCATTCACGAGCTTTTTATTAACATCATTGCGTTTACGGTTGTCTTTATTCGCGTCTTATTTTGTAGGAGGCGCTTTAATCTTGTTATGCAGTTTCCTCGCCCTCGACGTGTGTCATCAGTTCGTCGACGAGTCCTCAATTCAATCGTTGTCGGAACATGTTTTAGTACTCAAAGTAAAAATCCCTCTATCTGCACGCTCACGAGTTATCGACCGGCTTTGCAACAAGAATAACCACTTGAATCGGGTCAAGTGTGCGGTATTAATCAGCGTAGTCCGCACTCGACGACATGCCGCCGATACTACTTTTTTTCATCGAATACATTCATTTTTAATGAAAACGTCACACTTTCCACCGCAAGATTCAATTAAAAACCATATCTATCTACGTTTTTCGAACAGTTAGGAAAAAAACACGATCGATAAGTATATCGCAAAAAAACTCCAAGAAACAAAAACGTGCAAACAACAAAGAACTGATTGGTAAACACGCTTGACGGAACAAAAGATAAATTATCTACGTCCCGTATTACTATCGCACTAAACGCGAAATGCGGCCGAAAGACGAAAAGGTCCGATAGTGAAGATGAAGTTTCAATCCCTGAGATCCCTCAGGTGCTAACGATTAACACCGTCTGCGAATAGGGGCGAATTTTGGCCAAATCTATCCGGAAAGCTCAAGGTAGACAGACTTTATCGAAACGATCGCCATGGAAACGCGCGGCGCTTTAATATTTTCCTTGGCGGAATTAAATAAAAGTATAAAGCTTTATTTGTGTTTTACCATCAAGAAGTTACGCGAGGCAATTTGTTGTCACACCTAATTTTGTAATGAAATGTTCAAACTTGTTACATATCTAATGTATTTATCGAACGTCGCACTTTCTGACATAAAAATTGCGTTTCTCCCACTTCCGGTTTCGCCGGAAATGACAGCAATTTTCGATTTTCAAATGGAATACTCTATATATAATCACATTTTTGAAATTTGCACGACTTTCTGAATATAATGGCGTCACATAAGTGACATTTCAACTGTGAAATGTCAGTAGATTCGTCATTGAATGTACTTTCTATTGGTGTCATAGTAAAAAAATTAAGTTTTGATACAAAGACCATTGTTGGTATCTTTCTCACACGATAAATCGAACAATTGCGGTCGATCGGGATAATGGGAAACGCTTTTTGCAAAGTTGAGTTTGAGTTTGCGAAAGCACGACCTTTAAAAATAATTTGAAATGTTTTGTTGATATGTGCACGGTTAGTTTTGCCTATGATCTGCTGTAATAACATGCAAATAACTTTTTTCTAACCTCAACATTTTTCAGGGGTTCGAGTTTTTAGCGAATTTTCATAGAAGCTATTGCAACCTGTCCGATGACGGTACCCAGACGTGTCTCTTTAGATTTTCTCCAATCTTGACCCCTAGATCACGAAAATGTAGGTTATTCATTTTCAGTCGGTCATATATTTTATATATATATATATATATATATATATATATATATAATCATCGGATCGGTAATATGAAATGTGTTTTGAAATCAGCATAAAATTCTCTACCGATCATATCTCTTTATAATTTTTGATAGAATGCACCGTTTTCGAGATAATCGAAAAAAAGTAATAATTTTTTTAAAATTTTTATAAATATCTCTCGTAAATATTATTTTTCAAAATTGTATTTTTTTCAAGAAAAATTTAAGAAAAGGAGTTTTTTTTCACATGTGACATTCGATACCGAGGCTTATGCGCGATTAGATCTTACATTTTTAATACCATTTGCGGATTCCCAGACATTTTAGAATAAAAAAGTACTCTTATTTAATTTCGATAAAATAAACCATATTCGAGAAAATCATACATAAAGAATTAAAGATGCTGAGAATACTATAGTCTCTTCGCCCAACCTATGCAGTAGATATAAACAAATGCATGCGAAGAACGCGTGTGCTACGATTTAACGATTTTTTTAACGATTTCTATACTAAATTCCAAATAGTAAACAAATCTGAAAAGTACACATGGGTGGTTTTTGTTAGTTCACTAGTTTGATCGTCCACTATAGTTATTAAAACTGTCAATGTTATTAAACATCATTTTATCACATATGTTGCGTATATAATATTATTATTCAAATTGCTTGAATACGGTCCACGCCTAGGGGTGTCGCCTGTAAATGCACTGTATTCAAGAGTGATTTTCTTGAATATAGTTCATTTTATCGAAATTAAACGAAAGTACTTTTGTATCCTAAAATGTCTGGGGAATCCGCAAATGGTATTAAAAATGTAAGATTTAACCGCGCGCAAGCCTCAGTATTGAATGTCACATGTTAAAAAAACCTCTTTTTTTTAAATTTTTCTCGAAAAAGATACATTTTTTGAAAGATAATATTTACTTGAGAAATTTATAAAAATTTAAAAAACAAATTATTACTTTTTTTTCGATTATCTCGAAAACGGTGCATTCTATCGAAAATTATAAAGAGACATAATCGGTGGAGAATTTTATGCCGATTCCAAAACATATTTCACGTTACAGATCCGATGATTAATAACAGAGATTAGAATTTTTTTAAATTCTTGAACGGCCGCCATTTTTTTTAATTGATTATATTATATACGACTAACCTATATTTTCGTGATCTAGGGGTCGAGATCGAATTTTTAAATAAGTCCAGATCATGTTTTCATTTACTCCGATTGACCCTACATGTTTTTGACGTGATTTTAATTTTCGTTGTGTCGATGTGGTCGACTAACATTAATCCAATTAATGGCACTCTAGTTTGAAAAATAAAATGGACGCCAAAATTTTTTGATAGTCGAAATTCCACTTATACCATTATATTCAGAAAATTATGCAGATTCCAAAAACGTAATAATATACGTGGTGTTCCGTTTGAAGATCGAAAATTGATGTTAATTCCGACGAAACCGGAAGTGGAAAAACACAATTTTCGTGTCAAATGTGGGGTTTGATATGTAACAAGTTTGAAAATTGTATCTTAATAAATATCAAAATTAGGGGGACGTACCACGATTCTGTTTTACACGGTATGTAAGAAAATTGTAAATATATAATGATCCGAGCAATTGACTAGTTGTACATTATTTTACTAGTCATTTAATTCGTACACTTATAATGTTAACCGTATAACTCGTTCCTGCAACTCGTATACCGTGCGATTATACATATAATTCGTAATCAACATGTACTAAAAGTAATATCAGATTTCTCGTATATCCAATTCTATATCGCATATGACGCATGATATATATCTCATGGAATCACTTGCAATTCTCAACTATTATTCCTTACATATACTATACTAATATTCTACGTACTGATGATAGATGACATGACTGTCCTATGATATCATTACTACATTGATTGACGTTATATCTTATACATGTTATAGTTTGCTGTCATTAGATGTGCTATATGTTCAATTGATCTTTAATGAGTAATAACTAGTAATATTAGACATTAGAAATCGTAGTGACAGGAAGTATGAATACAGAGAACATTATTACGTCAATAGTCATATTGAACAGTCGAAGTCAACCATATGAATTTTGATATATCACTATCAAATTTTGGTAAATGTATTTGACTATTAGTTCTATTCAATTTAAATTTAAATTATTACTCAATATCATATTGTTATGAAATATTATGATAAATTCAATTTAGTATGAGTTTTATCAGTTAGTTTAACATTATTTATAATTTGATATGATTAATTGTTAAAATATGTATTTATATTAATGTTACTATTATATTAATTTTATACAAATGTTTACATTAAAATTAAAATCATTATTTAAATAAAATTTTAATCAACTTTTATAATTTATACTATAATAATTAGTCTAACAATATATATTCTGGATAACATATATCATATATAATCAACAGAATTGTACAAGTTCAATTAATAAAACATTAGTTCACGTTTAATTAAAAATTTTAATCGTAAATCTTGACAAATTTCAGTAATTTGATCAATTAATCGAGTTAAGCAAAACTTATGGTAAAACGCTAAAAATAGATGCTAAAGATAAATCATATACATAATACATATCACTAGACAAGTCGATATGAATAGAAGTATTTACAATATTGAATAATAAAATATAATACATTTATAATATATTCGAATAGTAACAAAGTTTTTATTAATTAATTAATTACCAAAACGTCATAATATTAATAATTAAAATACTCAAATATCTAATACTTATACGTTTATTTAAAATAAGATTGAAATCAATTCATTTAAAATTCATATTATAATAAACTTGAAATCATTAAATGCTATATTCAAATATACTTAAACTTTTGAAAATCACATTACAACTTATGATAAATAAACGAATCTTTATGATATTCACAAAATTTATTCAAATTTAAATAATTTATAACTTAATTGAATCATACTTTGGTAATCTATGTCGATTATGAATCACATGTAGATGACAATTCTAATAGATTACAATCGATTGCAAAGATCAAAATTGAGACATTTGCAAACTAGATTTCTTACAAAATATACTTTGAACGAGTATAGATTATCTCAACATGAGTCGTAAACATCGTACGATTAACTAAATCCATAATGACTATAAACATAATCATTAATATGCACTTATACTATCGAATACCATATAAACTTGCAAATACAACTCAATCGAACATCGATCACAGTAACATTTCATGCGAACTACGATGGAATCACGAAGCTAAGAACTAATGAATTAAAAATCACCTAGTAGATCTTTGAATAAAGAATCGCACGTTCATACTGATAGAATTCTGACATCGAATGCATGTAATGACACGTAATGGTTCGTAAGATGAGGTCAATTTGCAATTGCGAATTACAATGTCGATTGCAAAAACGAATTTTCAACGTATCTTAGACTAATTATGGTAATGGAGTTATCGGCACAATTTCAGGAGTGGTAGACATCGACGCAAACTACTGCAGTCTTCAGATTTAACGATTTTGACGTTGTTAAGGTATAACATGGTTATGACTGTTAATTGCGAATAACGTTATATACATGCGTTATATCGAACGTTTAATAATACGACTAATTATGAGGCATATTGAAAACACGATTAATGCTGACGCTTAGATACACTAAAATCGCTAGGATCATATAATCTAACTTAGACGATAATCAATAACATATTATTAATCGATATCATGACGTATAAAGGATAAATATCAAATCATGTTTGAACTAGGGTAATTTATATTAAATTTAAATATTTCAGAATTGATTCAATTTCATTATAGATCACAATTCGATTATACATACTATCGATTAGATCTTATATCGATTAATAGCATAGTAGACTTAATGCAATTATCAATAAATGCAGCTTGTAACTGCAGTATGGACATAGGCAATCATAATCATATGGAAAATGTAAGCATTTAACTAGAATGCCTTCATATATGTCTTATCATTAGTTCGATAGATTGACAGTAAGTTATTGCACTTTTCACTTTGAGTAGTTATAGTCGTAACGTTACCACAGCTTCGAATAATTGTCGTTACATAGAGCAATTCAGAATTCAGTTAACGTTGACAGTAATACATACGTACGAATAGTATATAGAGAATAGTCGATGAGACAATTGAGATTATGCAATATCCGCAAACGATTCTTCTATATTTAATGATGGCATTAATTGATGTCATACGTAAAAATAATTCGTACATCTAATATTGTAGCTGAATGGTAACGTACGTAGATTCTAAGAATATGCAATGTAGTTTTAAAGTATTTACAGTATTGATCTAGAAATATGTATAACTTATAGAATCGACAAATTGCTAAAATTATGGATTTGTAATTCGAATTAGTTATTAAGACTATGAAACATGTATAATAATGAATTGCGTTAATACATTGGTTCTATCGAATTAGTGCTATCTATTCAGTGAATAAGATCATTCAGATTTAAGAACTTATGTAATAGCTGAAGTATTATGTAGAACAGATTTATACGTATAGTGATATATAGATCGATAATCGAATCGATTACGAGCTATAATCAACGTTCAATTTCCATTCAATCGATAACGAATCGAAAGTATTGACGTATTAGATAATCATCGTCGTATAAACGATCGTAGATACCGTTGCATACGAATATCTCCAATCATATCAATCCCAACAGTTGCTATCCTCTATCGACTACTTATAATTCCCTCGAACCTTAATGCTCGTTATTCCACTCAATCCGCACAAAATATCAGTGTACGCTGCATTCCATCTGTCACGTTATCGTTTGCTATTCTTCCTGTCATACCATTATGCCTTAGCTCAACCGTTCTAACTTCACTCCAAGACGTAAGCTCGTCCATTCTACCATACTCCGATCATTCACTCTCTGACTTGATTCGTATGACTTCGTATATTCCTTGTTATCACCTTACTAGACATGTCATCTTGCATATGTCCTAATCAGACCTTATTCTCGAATTCCGACTATCTTTTCATAGTATCACTGCCAATTTGACTGTCAAGCTTACTTTATCGAACGTCTCTACGAGTCATATCGATTAATAGCGTCGAATATTTCCAGATCGAGTTCACCGTACTGTCGATGTAGGTTTCAAGTATTATCCAAGTGTATTCATTGAGTCGATGCTACAGTAACAATACGATGTCGACATCGATTGCGAACTTATCAACTGGAACTCGACCTGCAGATCTGTCAGATTCTAAATCAGTCTCGAACGAGCCGTTGCAGATATTAGACTGGTTCAGAACAAATTATGTCAGTTTACACTCTCACTGTTCGATCTGACTGACATGCGACTACTTCTACTGCAATCCATGATGCGTCCAGTCCTTGTCGAATGTACACTGAATAGTCATGCATCGACTTGTCGATAGCGTAGCATACGGACAGAACATCTTTAGCTGATGCTATGTACATTCTACATGCTAATGACTTTATACTATAATTACAGTCAATCTAACTTCGTGCAAACTATCAACTGTTCGACGTAATGTCAATGATCTGGTATTAGATTACGTTTCATGTATCACATGCTCTAACCATTACAGTGATTCGTAATGCTCATCTGGATTCGTGACAGCTGTTAATTAGACCATGATGATTATAGAACTATTAATGCAACTCGTATTGCACTAGAGTATATCACTTTTGACATAGCCGTAGTCGATATTGCTGCATAGTACAGTAATTTCAATTTGACATAAATTCAACTATCAGTAATTCGACTAATGATACATTCAGATTGTCTTTGAGCTCAAAGTCAGTTAGTCTAGTTAAGATACAGATTAGATTTAATCAACTAAAGTTCAGATTGTTATATCAAGTACGAAGATATCTGAACAAGCTTACGATTTCGTGCAATCTTCAAATTTACATCGAAATCAGAGAAACTGCGCTAAGCAAGTCGCATTAAGTACAGGAACATTATTATCTTAAGTTCTGAATTTGCTTATGTCAATTGTATCTGTTAGCCAGATTGATATGATTATTGAAACGTCTAGTTATGAAAGATGTAACTCGTACTGTAGCGTAAGTGTCCTGTTCGATAAACATTACAGATTTACGAGTTACTACTCATTTAAGCGCGTTAAAACTATGTCTTAGGCGTTCATTTAGCGTCGACTGAATCCGATTGATCATAACTAAAATTATTTGACATTAGTAACATCGCATATTACAAGCTGATAACTATATGAAGTAAGATAAGCTTCAAATAGTTCAAGTATGTCAGAATAATTCGACAGATAGTAATACAGTACTTAATGTGTTAAATGAAGTTAGATAGCCAATTAGACCAATATAGCTATTAATAGTCTAATTGAATTCAAGTATGCGTTAATGAACGATAAATGTACATATGATCAGTTAACTGTTCGATAAGATAGCTATATATCTCAAGATTATGACATCGAAGTTACGTTAAAGCATTTAATTCGAATTACTAGACCGATGATTAACGCTTAGTATGAAAATCATCTGAATTAATGTCAGCAATCCGTAATCGTACGTTATACAATTAAAATCGTTCATATCATATATAATTAGCTTATATGTCGACATTACACTTGTTATTCGACTCTACTAAGTCAATCTCAGTGAAATTCATCGTTTATTACGATTTGTCATATAATATACAGTACTAATAATCATAAATAATTTATACATATTGATCTTATCGATATATAGACATCTAGCATCGTAGAGTCAATACTGAACGCTGACTAATTATTGATACGATACTCAGTATCATTGACATGCATTACAACGTAAACGGATCATGAATACTGTGCATCAATAGTAATCCGATCTACATGATAACATTAATGATTGCAATTAAATCACCATACAAGACCATTCGATAATTGAACTGTAGCCTATAGCTAATTATTTTAAGCGATACGTTAGCATATATGACAAACTTGTCATTATAATGTGCTTATTTACTTAACGACATATCGAACGGATTAGCTCATATATGTGAAATCGTAAATAGATAGAACCAATTCATGTATATCTAATTTGATTAGTAACATTCTAACTTAGTATAGAAGAATTCAGCTTAATCACTTACATAGCATGGTATCAGTCGATATCGTATTAGACGCTATCCAAGATTCAACGTCATTACGTATTCAGTATCAAGTAGTATAGTCTATACGCGTAGATCGTAAATCGATAACATTCAATAATTATCGATTAGCAGAATTTATACGTAAATTGAATACTTGATTTTATATAACAAATGTTCAATAACAGAGTTAAGATAATTTTTAATTAAAAAAATTAGTTATAAGAATTAAGATTGTATAATCAATATTTGATATTAGGATTAGTAGTTCGAAAAAATCTGATTGGATTTCTAATATAAAGTAACTAAATTCTCAAAAAGGTTTAATTTAACTTCACCACTATTCGATTTCGAAAGAAGCATTCAAAATCGAATATTTATAACCTGACATAAACTAAATTCTAAAGTAAATTTAAAACATCTTTACTTTATTATTAATTAACATAGTTAAAATATTCATAATTTGCTATAAAATTACATCTTAAATAGTTTGCAATTCTCCTACTTTAAAGATTATAGTCTTTAATTTAAATAAAACCCAAGAATGACTCAAAACTCGTGATAAAAAGTTAAATTACCAAAAATAACTTAAATCACAAATTCTAATTTATAGCTCTAATAATATAATCTATAAAATTTAATGAACCTTTATAATTGTAATAAATGAATTTAGACGTTAAAATTACATATTAAAATTATTTTAAATATGTCACCATCATAAATTCAACGTCTTAAGAATTCAACAAATATAAATAAATCGAAATTTCACTTTAAAAATCCATATATCAGACTGAAGTTTATATTAAGTTAAATCATTAGTAATAGAACTGAAATAAATTTTGCATTTATTACGCACCTGAACCATTCACTTTAAACGAAGTTTTCATTAATTAAATATTCATTGACTTGAAGCTGTTAATACTAATTTCATAATGAATTAAATTAGGCCAGAATAAGCCAAATATATACGAAAGTTGATAACGGTCATATTTCCAATCAAGCAAGAATCAAATTCATTATTTAAACTACAAAAATGCTCAATCATTAAAAACGTTTTCTTGATGTAAATCGCGTAACAAGTTGCAACTTAACAACGATCAATGAAGAACAACTCTTCGCAGATTTACACAAGTTTCATTTCGATCGGACTTCAATCTGCAAAATCTACTCTGTTAACACAACCTCGAAATTCCGAATTCTAATTTGCGTTATCTTTAGTCTCAATTGACAATACCTTTTTAAAAAGTGATTTTTTTTCCCAACATACGCCGAATGCAGTTATGTCACATTGGTACGCGTTCGTCATCGTCCGATATTTACGAAATTTGAAATACTTCAATTTCTTAACACAATAGCTTGAAATTAACGATTGAACTGTTGATTTCGCCGTTACTAAAAACTGAACCCATCAATCTGACAGAATGCGTTTAGTAGCCAATTTAATGAAAAATGTTCCCAAAAGGTACATACGTAATCAGAGTAAACTAACGACAAATCACCTCGTCTAAGATGATTAATTTCACGTCAAAATAATTAACGTACAGCTATTAGATATTAATGATAATTTACTTAATTTAAAATTAGCGACCATAAGACCTTAAGAAAAACGGAAAATGAGAAAAAATGGGAGTAATGATTCAAAGTCAGTTACAAGAACTTGTAGATATTATCAAAAAGCGTCGGGAATTAGCATCGCAAATCGAACACAAATTATAGCTTCCCGGGTATAAATTTCTGAATGAATCAAATCACATTAAACAAATAAATGTATGAATGGATGACGTTACTTTTCCACTAATATAAAACTCATATATATTAACTAAAAAATTTAATTATAAAATTTAAAAATAAATAAAGTAATATAAAGGAACATTATAATAATCGACCAATCTATTAAAATAGTAATTGTAAAATATTTATATTTACGATAAATTCAAATTTTTGAATTTAAAATTAAAATTTTAAAGAAAGGTAATAATTTACATAAATAAATCGATTAATATTAAATCAAAAACAGAGTCGTTTAGATTCTTAAAATAAATCGCGAAATAAGAAACCATAATAACTAAAAATGATATTTATTTAACCAATTAACGATTGAGAGCAATTCCATAATCAGAATAAGGAAAAATTTACATTGCATAACTATCTAACACAAATCATTCCAATAAATGAACTCATTTTGGATATTTCAATTTTAAATCTTTATTATTTACGAAACGGTTAATTTAGTAAAAGATTAATGCTTAAGTAAATTTATAAAAGCCTAAGGTAAAATTCCAATAATTTAAAGTACATTTACCAGTTACCTTTCAATATTCTTCAAACTTAAGTTTTAATACATCATTATACTCAATTAAGCGAAATTCAAATAAACTCAGAAAATTCAAAATTTAATTTAATAAATTAGTATTGGACAATATAAGTTTTCATAACGCTTCACAAATTGTTCAAACGAAAAAATAAACCTATTTTTGCAAGAAGCTAAGCAAACTCGTAAGAAACGAAACTTAACTGTTTGCTATGAACAACGAAAATTAATTTCATAATAACAACTCACTAATCCATAAAGAATTGATACATATTACGATTGCATGAATGACACTGGCAAATTCAGAGTAATTTAATGCATTTAAGACTTTTATACCGTACTGGTTGATAGAAATAAATTTAGAAATTTGAAAGAATTTATAGTTGTTTTTTACAAGTAATTAATTAATTGAGTAGTCTAATTAGAAATAAATGCTGATACTCCTAAGTATTAAAATACAATTTAATAACGAATGCGTTTAGTACCTAAATAAAACTCAAAGTAAATCGTATTAATTAAAGTAGAAAATTTTAAGTAGTTAAATTATAAATCATTCAAATTTAAAAATCAAAAATTAAAAATTACAATTTATTTAATGAACTCAAAACCATTAAATTACTTTCATAAATTAATTATCTTTAATTAGCAAATTAAATTGAAAAGAGCTAAATATAAAAACTAATTATTTTAAAGTTAACTATAAATGTACCATGAAATAGAATTTCGAATGAGTAATAGGAACCTTTCAATGGTTATGGGATTAATTACTGTTCATTAGAAAACCTATCGATTATACAAATTCTAAAATAATTAAACCTCAATTAATTCAGTTTAATTAACATGTTAATTCTTTGAAATTAACAAATAGGACGCCTAAAATGGTATTACGTACAAAGAACGAGCACACGGATCAAGTTGAACGGTTTATGCATAAAAATTTTTTGGAAAAGTTATTGTTCATTAACGTGTCTAATTTTGTTTATTATAATTAATCTATTTTTGTAACTAAATTTCATTTCCTTCATGACACTAAATCAACTTGTAGTTGACTTTTAGTTTACTATCAAGCTGTACAGGTTACTTTTTTGCTTAGTGCCACAAATTTCAGAACATTGACCGAAAAGAATTCTAGGTCGTGATGTAATAAAAGCTACTTGATTAAGTCGTCCTGGAGTAGCATCAATTTTTACGCCAATTGATGGAATCGTTCAAGAGTGAATAACATCAGTTGATGAAACAATTATTCGTACTTGGGTTTTAAAGGGAATAGGAATACATACAGCTACTGCATAATAAAAAAAAATACTGCGACTTTTTGCGACATTAGAAGATAATGGCCTATAAGACAAAGCTTACAGCCGACTCTGTGTTTATTGCAAAATAATTTAAGTAAACTTCGACCGATATTTCGAATATTTTCAAGTAACTTTCCATTCTTCTCTATTCATCTTCAATTGTATTAGGGGGACCGGAAAGTAATGTCGTTTCTGCGCACATCAATATTTGTTTACCATTTATCAGCTCATTGTGTACTTCAAAGTCGCACCAAAGATATTTTAAGGTTAATGTGACTTGTTTACTTATAAATAATTAAATCTTCAATTTTTTTTACAATTTTGGATGAAATGGCCAGCCAAATACTATAAGAGGAACATATCTGGAATTGTATGCTTTTTAAGTTTCACAAGGGTAGTAACGTAACAGTTGCTACCAAAAACATTTATGATGTTTATCCAAGTGCATTAGATGTTTGTAAATGCTAAAGGTGGTTTTCTAAGTCCAGATCTAGTAAAAAATTTGAAAATTTGGATGATATCCAAAATGCCATCTCCAGATATTTTGCTCAAAAACGAATTGATTTTTATCGATCCAGCATTGAAAATTTACACACTAGATGGAAAAAGATTATTGATAACGAGAGTGATTACATCATCGATTAAAAATAAAAACTTATTTGAATTTAATGTAAAAAAAGACATTATTTTCTGGTCCCCCTAATAGAAGAAGCAGAAAGCCGAAAAATTTCAAAAATTTTTCATGTTTTTTGTCGGTGTTCTAAAACCACTGAATTAGTAAACTGTTTGGTATCCCACAAAAAAAGTTGAAGCAGTTTTATACAGATGTTTTATATATGCTCGGGGAAACAAACATTTTTCGATATACAGATGAATCGTTTCCGAAGAAGAGGAAACAGAAAGTGTTTCTTTTTCATCAGACGACTAAACTACACTTTTTTCTATTGTAACTGTAATTTTATTTTAATTTTACGATTAGAATAGTTTAATTATAATAGAAAAAGGTACCGAATAGTCTACCTGATGAAGAAGAAGAAACATTTTCTGTCTTCTCTGTTTTCTTTTATTAGGCCATCTTTTATTCAATTATTAATTTATTTTTAAAATTATTCACGATGATTTTGTAAGAGTTTGTTTTGTGAAAGTTTTTGAACAGTTTAATAGCAGTAATATTTTTTATTTTTTTAGTTAGATAGTTTTTTGAGTACGTACGTTATATAATAAATGTAATTTTTTTTACTCGATAAACTTTGTTTTCAAAATAAATCGAATATTCTACAAGCAATACATTTTTTCCTACTGCGATGAAATTTTTAGATCAGTATAGGTAGGTACCTACCCCTATTGTAAACCCAATTTCAGAGACACCCTATATATGAATTTATATGTATAAAAAATATTTATAAAATTAATAAAGATAATGGTTTACTATGAAATGTTCGAAAAACATTGTTCTCAAACAATATCTACTCGCCCATCACAGCTCATGTTTGACTATAGTTCAAAAACTGACCATTATATAACTTTTTACGTATTACATTTTTTGTTTAGCAGGTCCTAAATTATAACATATATGGTAACCAATCACGAGATCATATTTTCTATAAGATACAATTATTGCGGGGTATTTTTATTTTAACTTTTTTAAGCCCTTTATCTACATTTATTTTTAAAATAAAACTTGTAAATATTATAAATGATCTATATTTATTCAATCTAAATGTATACCAAATATTTAAAACAGTTACATAAATCAAAATAGTTTCTGCCACGTTTTACGGTATCTCGCCCCACTGTGCGGCGCCGAGAACGATTGACAGGTCCTGTTCTATATGGCACGATTTCTAATACGTTTATTTTAACCTTTGAAAGATAATTTTTTTTATACGCCTTCTTTGGTTTTTGCCGAAATAATATACGTGCTACAGAACCTCGATTATCCGAAGGAATCAGTACCGAATTTCTATCGAGTTAAAGAATAAATATTGAATAGGCAAAAAAAATGTTTTTATTTTTGAGGGGATAACAAAGTTTTCAAGTTTTCCAAAAGATGATTTCAAAATTTTTACAAAGCTTCAACTGCACCCGTAATTATTTTATTACGAAAACGTAAAAGTTAAACGTTAAATGATAAGAAAATGCGTTAACCGAACGTAATTCTTCGGTACGATCCTTGAATAAACCAAGACTCTCTTTAATTAACGACGAAGCCGGCCCTGCGCGATATTAATCCATTTAAATTCGTTATTGCGAATGGATACATTTAAATCCTCATAAAACAACAAACCCGCGGTTGTCAACCAAACCGTGTTGCGCGAGATAAACTCATAATAAAATCGGAAAAGTTTAAGAACTGACAGCCAGAAGCTTCCGGACATATCGCGGTATAAGACAGACGAGGTAAAACGTTTCACGAAGATATATTCTTGATTAAAACTCTAGGGTGTAATTTTTAAAAATTACGCGCCCTATCGCAATCAAATTTTACAGGTTTATTTGTTACTTCAAAGAGATGAATTAATACAATACACGTAAACGAGACGTAATTGCAACTTTATCAGCAATTGCTCACTAACCAAAAAATGAAATTGATGGGAACCCATTAAATTTTTTAATTGAAAGATTAACAACTACTTTAGACCACTATTCGATTAAGGGCCGATCTTTTCATCTTCCGTTTAATTTAATTGACACATATTTACGTTTGTTTAAACAATTGTTTCTATGGTAAAAATTTACTCGACACATTTTCACCATGGCAATGTTTGTTATAACAATTATTTCTATGGTAAATATCTGTCCAATAAATTAAATGGAAGATGAAAAGATCGGCCCTAATTCGTGTAGCGCACTGGTGCAATAATATCGACGCAGTTTGTGATTGTCCTTGCTAACGCTAAAGCCCGATTTACACGATGCGAGTTGGCGTCCGGGTTGATGGAACTGCAACTCGTTTTTACTGGTCACTCACCACAGAGACTGGCGAAAAAATCGATTTTTCGTTATGTTTGCAAATAAATAATAATGGGGGAGAGGTGGAGCGAGTAAGAGAAAAATGATAATGTTTGTTGCGGCGAATGTTTCGACCATTTTCTACTCCAAATCCTTTTTTGGCCTTTTTAATAATGGTTATTAACTCTTCACGTGGAATTATATTAGAAATTGTAATTTCTCGTCTTTCCGATAAAGATGATAATCTGAAAATGGTTTCATGTCAAAACGTCGTGAACAAAAATGCCGTTAGTGCAGAACGCCGTTGACAAAAAAGTCGCCAGTTTCAAAAGTCAAATTAAATTGTATTTGTAGCATTACTATGAAATCTCGCACATTACTCGTAAGTGTGCACAATGGGCGAGACTTCATAATAAAGCCAAGCTTTTTTAGAATAATGGCAACCTGACTCAACTTTTATTCACAAGATAGAACCTCCCCATTAATAGAACAATTAACTTTTTTTCATGATTATACTTTAACAATCTTAATTATAATCACAATAACAATTGCAAATTTAATATTATCAATATGCACAAAAAATTTTCCAATTAAAGTTGGGATTATTCGTACATACGTGTCTGTACGAATACGTAACCAATGTGCGCTTAGCCTTATAGTAATAGATACAAATAATTCGACTTTTGAAACTGGCGGCGTTTTTGTCGGCGACATTTTGACCTGACGGTGTTTTGAACAGATGACATTTTTGTTCACGGCGTTTTTGTCGACGGCGTTATTGGTCGCATTCAGGGAATGGTAGCGCTGTAGCGTTTTATCGAAGCGATGCTCTGAATGGTGTCTGCTTTACTAGCAGTGCTGCAGCGCTTTAGTAAAGCATTAAAGCATATAAATATTCCGCTTTAACGCTTTATAACTAAATAAAGCAATGACGCATCCATGCGTTCTAACCTAACAAATTATGTTGCTTGTGTATGTTTTGGTTTATGCAAAAAATAAAGATGACATAACGTTACAATTGGGAGACGAAGCCATTTCCCTTGCAGTAACGTAAGAAGAAAGGTTGAAGATATTACAAGGTAAGTTTTACATAAAAATTTGAGTGTTTTACAAACAAAATTGTCAACCTAAGAATTAAAAGCTGAAAAATAACTAGTACCAAAAATGTTTATTCAGGCAAGATAAAGCGTTACAGCGCTGCAGCGTTTCGACGCTACAATTCCCTGAACGCGACCATTATCGACGGTATTTTGAACTGACGGCGTTTTGACCTAATGCCATTTTTGTTCACGGCATTTTAGCCACGGCGTTTTTGTCGACGGCATTTTTGTTCACGACGTTTTGACACACGGTGTTTTTGTCGACGGCGTTTTGAACGAACGGCATTTTTGTTCACGGCATTTTAGCCACGGCGATTTTGTCGACGTTCTTTTGACGTGATGCCAAGTAAAAGGGCATATAAAGGCATACCTTCTAGACTTTTGACTCTCCACAACTGCCACTACTCTCGGCCTTTGGTGGACCTACTTCGCATTAAAATGCCACTCTTCTATCACTTATTTAAGCAGGTTTTACATTATGCGAGGTCTCTTACAATAAGTTGTACGAGTTCTATTAGGATCAATATGAATATATTTACATTAAAAGATGTCTCGCGTGACTTATTGGTTTCGAGGTCTCTTATGAGATCTTTTACGATTAGAACTGCGCCTATTTACATGCGAGCTCTCGTGCGATTTTAGTATTGCGCATGTGCACTTGACGTATTACATTAAACACTGATATTGTACATGTGTTTACCTATTGGCGCTGTTTACCTGCTTATCGAAATAATTTTATTAATACATATTTAAACTTTAAACGCAAGGTTTATTTACAACAAACGACCCGGTTACAAAGAATAGTCTGACGAGCGCTGTGCAACGCCAGTAGCTTTGAAGAAGCGACAAAAAACGTATCTAAGAGTTGTACAGTGATACAGGAAATAGTGAAAAATTTGCAAACTTTAAATGACAATTTATTAAGTAATCGAACAAAAACACTCTCAAATGAGTTGGAAGAATATTGTAGGGCACAATATTGTAAGGAAGGGACAAATTTAGATTTTTGAAATACAAGAATAAAGATAACTTTCTTCTTTTATATTATATATTCTAAATTCATTTATTCAAGTCTCACAGCTTTCTTCCAAAAATGTGGATTCATTAATTTGATAACGACAACGATATTTTGGTCAATTGGAATAGTATGTGTATGCATTACATTCTAAACTGTTGTCCCGTAGTGGTACATTTTTTTAGAGTACTTCCATCAATAAAGAAAATAATTATTTATGTTTCTCTCTGGTCTTACAACACTGTATGGCGATCACGTCATCAATAAAAGGTTACTAGACGATGACGTTTCACGCAGTGCTGTCACCTCGTAGCTCATGACTGCATTATGAGCCTCGTCTATTTATCCTAAAACACTACAGCGTAATTACTGCATAGAAGAATAAGCGAGTCAAATGGCAAACGATTAAAAGGCATTATTTTCAAACGCGTTCGCAATAAAGTGCGGACAAACAAGCAATTACTACCTACCGATTTTAATGTGATTTTAATCCGGCACATTCGACCCTCGTAATAACAACGTTCGTAGGAAACATTTGAGGTTTATCTATTGCGACACATTCTATTTTACGACCCTATGCAATCAATATCGATGCAATTCATCAGAAACGTTAGATGCGCCGTTCAAGTTTCCCCATTATTCTCGAGCGGGAATCGACCCATAAGACCCGGGGTAGTTTTATACGAATAGGAACCCTTCACACGTGTAAAACTTGTTGATTACCGCATACATTATCGGATTTTTATGGTTAGGTTATTTTCGCGTTTAGCAACTTTTCGAGTCGGTTATAAAACCACCGGAAATTATGCGCAACCGCTTTAAATATTTCCACTTTTTTACTGTACCAAATTGATTTCTCCTCTACTCGGCCGTTGAAGTTGGCACGTTAATTCCCCAGTACTTATAACAAACATAAATATTTACTTAATCTAAGTTAATCTGTTGCCAGTTTTGTGGTTGACTTTTTAGCTGTTGAAAAGTTTATTCGGAAAAACAAGTATTATTTATTCGGGTCCCTTAAAATATCAGCACTTTAATGTAAAAATAACGAATCTTATTCGCGTTGAACGTTTGGGGCTTTTTAATCGAACTTACGCCCATATAATTAGGAACCGATTCGATTGTTTAGTTGCTGGCTAAACTATAGTACTACACGAATTATACTCATCTTCTAAAACGGCGTTTCTCGACCTTCGATGAAATATTTGTCCGGACGCAAACAGCGCCCTTTTATCGCAGTTAGACCTATTTTGTTAGATCGCGAAATATAACAATTTCATAATATTCGCGTACAAATTATACAAACAAAATTGTTGGGCCGCAATGTAAAAAGATTGAGAGACGCTGTTCCAAAAACGTTCAAGTTCGTAATTTACCCACTGAAATGATCAAAATTTAAGGTTATTTGATGAACTTCGAACAGATAACTTTCGAAGTCCGTTCTCTTTTGCGAGATAACATCGCGAATACTTCAATAGGTTTTTAAATAAGAATTATTTATTCGCGGGGAAATCCAATAAATTAATTTTTTTACAATCGTCGTTCGGCGTAAAGAATTCGTTCGACTGAAACCTTAAATTTAAGTAAATTTACACTTCGTAACGGGTTTCTTAATTTATGAATGTAATTACTGTTGACTATATTCGCATGTTGTTTTCGAGAATGCGTGACCATTGCTTATCTATGCATTAATCAGAAACCATATTCTTGTCACTGTTTTATAACTATCCATAATTCACCTGGAAAGAATGTTAATAAAATTCATTATCAAATTTGCCGGGTTTCTTGCGAAATTATCATTTACGACGAATTAAAAATAAAATAAGAAAACGTTGATTGAAGTAAATTTAAACGATCAACTGTTTTTATTTTTATTAATTTAAATTTTAACAATAGGAACTTATATATTGTATATTATATAGTGATCCTTTCTTTGATTTCTTCTAATTTCTTTAAGGGGGTATTAGCCCGCTACAGTCAAAATCGACGGCAATTTTGAAACTAACACAAGTTTGCTGATAGATGGCATATGTATATCCTGCTAAATAATTTACAATTTAATTTTTTTTTACTGCTAATTCGCGATATTTTAAGTTAGCAGTGTTGCCGCTATCTTTATGCCTTTATCCTTATGCATCTTTATTTTGCAAAGCCTAGTTCGACTTTAAATTTGTTCATTACGAAATGTTGCACGGAATTTCACGTGTGGGTTCGGATTACCAATATGCATTTTTAGATTTCCGATATAGTTTGTTGATACGGATTCCATAACGTGCGTTAGAAAATTTTAATTATTAAACTATAAACTATAACTATACTTATGTCATATAAAATATTAATTATTATATTTTACATATTGTGTACCCAAGTTTTCTCGGTGTTTGTTATTTTGAATGCATTTTTGTAAAATAGTAAATGAAATTAAATTTAAAAGTTAACTTTAAAATAAAGCACGCGTTTTGTATATATAGTATTATTTATATCTCATTATAAATTAACAAACACCTACAAAGTATTTATTACCAAAGTTGAATTTACATGTGATTACAAACATGAAATAAACATAACCTCAACATATGCCACATTGAATATTTCTTATAGGTAAACATCTCACAATCATATTAATTTTCAACATAATATTAATAACGTTCAACTTCACTATAGGAGTTTAATGCCAAAATGCAGTTATCGATCTTTCTCGATAAATTTTTGTAAATTGTTGACCGATGCAGTTATTCCATATAACCATTTTCTTCTAAAGGTTAGAGGTATTAGATATCTTGCAGATAATAATTATGTATTCTGTAAATTATTTTTATCTACAAAATTTGAAGATGAATTAGAAATAACTAACACCAATCTTCCAAAGCAGTGGGTAGATGTATACTTAAGAATATTACAGTTAAATTCAAAAAGTGTCACCGTTATTCAGTATAGAAAAGATATGTATGGTTGTATTTAGCAGAATACATCGATTTATGATTTTCTATTGAATGGTATAATTTATATTAATCAATTCCCTTCTTCCCTTTGGCGTTGGAATAGGCATAATTGATAATGGATAAATAATCAGACGCCATTTGAAGCATCGGTTTGTATTTTTGATTACTGCTCATAGATTGTTGAATATGCTTCGAGTGATATTCTTTACAAGTTGTATAAGAATACGTGTCATATAATATCAGCATAACGAACCTATTTGAAAGTCCATTTAACAATTGAGGGACTTTGAGGAAAAGTAGTACAAGTGACATTTGAGTTTGCGAGATATTTCATATTAAACTTAGCACAATTGCTAAAAATATTCTCAACTTTGAGTGCCATATAGCTGTCATTATGGACCAAATACTACTGTTTTTTTCTATAAACTGTATTAATTTAAGCAACTTCTACTTCACAATTCTTGTTATACTGCACATGTCATCATTTGAACAAAAGTCATTTGTACCATTTTTCCTCTAAGCTCCTCGATTGAAGAGTCCGGCGCAAAAAGGGGGCAGCTCCATTGTTATAAATTGTTTAGGAGAAGGTAAAAACTGTTTAACGTTTAAAAAAATATTTTCCAGATGTACGCTATGTTGTAATTTAGTAAAGAATACACACCGTGACCAAATTTTCAGTCCATTGAAATTTAAAATGATTTTTTGGGTAACCGAAACTACTACAAACTTGCGACAAGTATTTTTCACCAGTACAACATATTCGTCTGGTAATAATCCTTTTTCGCATTCCCCTATAAAAGTCCGTATAATCCGTATGCAGTAGGAGCTGCCTTATTTTTGCACCTGACCCTTCAATTGTCTTATGGATGTCCCCACGTTGTGTTATCTGGATTTTATTATAAATTGTTTATTTAATTTTCAGAAGTTAACTTGAAATAAAATGTAAGAGTATTAGTTAGCACGACTATATTTTACAAAAACAAATACAATTTCACTGCAATTTGAAAATTGTATATAACGTAAAGTGAAGTAGAACTGAAGCTGACTATTGTGCACATTTATTCTTAAAAATACAAACAAAACATTCTGTTTTTCTATTTACTTTGGATGAAGTTTCATAAATTATACGTTTGACAACAACGTAAAAATTTGCGCGTACTGCCATCCTTCTAAAAACTTAACAAACACAGCACGAAAATGTTCCTAGATTATAGTAATTTAGGTTAATTTTTATGCCCTTTGTTCTTAAAAATGGTTAATTTTTAACTGTTAATGATGTGTTTGTAGTACGTAGCTATGTTTTATCTATTACTCCAGGTGGTTTTATTCCCTGAAGTGACGTATTTCTTTAAAATACTATTGTATGTTTGATTGCGAATCTAATAATTTCTTAACCTCATTAAGAAAACGCAACGAGTTTGTTGAAAACTAGAAGATTGAATGTATCTATACGAATCATGAATCTTTCGTAAAGGTGCCTCGTTTTCATAAACAATGTATATTAATATTGGTTTCATTTGACCTACTTTTTCAATATGGCCTCCTGATAATACCCCTTAAACAAAAAAACAATTTTAATAATTAGTTCTAACGAATCGGTAGTTCAAACGAGACGCGGAGTAGATCTTTTACGATTTCGTAGTTGACACCTTTGCACGTCGCCGTTAAATGACAACCTAAAAAGCGATTAGGTTAGGGCGGCTTCGGAGCAGTTTCGAGGACCGGAACGACCGTTTTTGCGGCGAATTTGACGGGCACTCGTCGAAGTTTTCAATGTACATGATTTAACGATCGTATTCGATTATGAGCCTATCGAATTTTCGATTGTTAGAATATTAATTTTATAAATATAACACACGGATATACCTACATTTTAGGTCTGAAACGAGAGACAATATTTTAACAGGTAATAGATGACGTAATTTTTGGGAAATATGAATCATAGAATTATCTAGTACGGATCTGTACCTCAACGATCTAACACAAAGCACTTAATGTATCTCTGTTTATGTTAAGCGATATGTAAAAATCGCGGGAAACGACGCCTTAACAGAAAGATGTTATCGCCTGATCTAAACAGCGCCCTCTAGCATCTAAATGCTGCATTTCCCGACCCGCATTCTCTGACAAAAAAAAATGCTTATTCCGGTTCCCTCAGCCACCATTGGTTTTTTGACCGACGGAGTCGTGTGCGAAATTATTTCGCACGGTATAGGTCCGACGTTTTTAATTGTCTAACGTGTTTCTTTAGACGCCGTCCGCCTGTTTTTTTGTAATGGTCAACTTTCTGTAACATTTAAATGTTTGTATTTGTGCATTTTTCGTAGCGGTCGTCGGAAAATTTGTTTATGTTGTACGGAAAACAATTAATTTGCTAGAAATGAATGTATTTTCGAAGAATTTAAATATTATAATTCAATTCTAAAAGACTACAAGTTATGTATATTTGAAAGTTAACCGTCGGCAATAAAAAGGATATAACACTAGACAGGCGAGTGATTGCAGATAACGTATTTCCTGATGCAGAAGGAACAGACAGTAACAATAACATTAAAGGATTTTATGATATTACTAGGAAGTTAACTAGATTGAGAAAGATACTAAGTAGGCGTAGCAGATATTATACAAAGTACCATATAAAATTGGATTTAATCTTAATGTATACATTACACTAATTTAAGTGTGAATATTGCGCCGGCGCCCCATCGTACGAATATACGTCGTTTAATATTTTGGGTAGATGTGATTGAAGATAAACTTTGAAATATTAAAAGGAAGTCCAAGTTAAAATATCGGGAAAATGACATTTTCATTATAAACGAAATTAAATTATGAAGATCTTAACCATCCCTGGCGACGTCGACGTCCTTAAATGATATTTTTTTCATCAAAATTCGAAATAACGATACCGCGCTTGGTTAACTTAATTGACAGTTACGTTTGCCTCTATTTTCTCCGTGGGTAATCATTGAACAAAACTAATGTCGTAACTTCAATTCCAGAAAAAAAAACAGAAAAGCAGAAAATGTGTGTTAATACCGTCTTCCAGGCAACTGCATTATCCAGGTGGCGTGTCAGATTGCTTCTAAGTTTAAACTAAAATGTCAGTGGCGTACGGAACTTCTCATTGTCAGTCTGGTAGCTCTCTGAATGGGATTTGCACGTTTGCAAGTACGTTATGCATTTATTCCACACTTGGGAGAACTGGCCGTTCGAACGCATTAAACACTTCAATGATTAATTATTATGACAAAATCGAGACATCGGATGTTTTGTTGTTGTTTTAAAAATTAGAATCGACGATTATCTTACCTAATTAAAAATCCGAAATTAAATAATGTACTCGATTATAATTCATCACAAAAGTTCTCCAGGAACACTCCTCGAGTCTTAATATTAAATTATAAAATATCTAAAGTAATTTTGCCTGAAAATGAACAACAAAAGACCTGATAATAATGATAATGCTTTGTGCACTTAAGAGAAGAAGAGAAAAAATTAAAACTATTTATTTTAGCGAAGGAAACAATTTGTAACGCCAATGAAAACGAGAAATCCGACAAGAGGAGAACCAGAAAGAGGATTCCGTTTGTGCAGTTCCTACGGTTAATTCCGAGATCGATTTCATTCCGCAACCAGATTAGGCCAGCATGAAGCCGCAGCAGTCGCAGTTTCCAAAGATGGAACTCATTTTTACATTATCACGAATGGGATAAATCTCGCCGGAGATGAATGTATTACAGGTTCAGTCGGTTCAGACTTTCAGACAGCTATTTTTTTGACTACACTTTTCACCTGTCATCGCGCTATCACTATATTGTCAACTCTGCCTACCATTTTTCTTTAAGGGACGACTGCTATAAAAAATTGAATTGGATATATGTGATTTTCATTGTGTGTTTAATGCGTTATAATATCGGCAAATAAACGTAAATTTGGACGCGAAGCTGCCGTCGATTAAAAAATTTACTCGTTCTGAAGTGCTCGAGGGTGTAAAAACGAACTTAATTTTGACATTTAAGAAGCTTAGGTGGGGAGTATCTTGCGTTCGAATAGTTTCAAAGATGGCTTTCTTATTATATCCCCAGCACTAATGTAACAGAAAACGATTCAAGGTGATAGAATCGAGTTTCTAACAAGTAAAATACTTATAGCTATACTATTATAGAAGTAAAAAGTTTCGACCTTGTCTTTGAAAGTTCATATTTCGAAAACTACTTAACAGATTTCATTCGAACCAACTGGCCTTATAATATTTATTCCCACATAAATATATGTTTAATTTCATAATTTATTAAAAAGTTACTTACATCCAAAGTAAGTTTTAAAAAAATGTGTTTTTCACCAGTATTTTAAAAACTCCCGTACTCATAACTCGATTACTCAAAACTCAAAAACTATTAAATGAAAAGCAATGATATTTATGTATGCGAGAGCAGAACCTTATATGATAGTTTAGTGCAATTTTCGTGGAATTTGTTAATTAATAATAAAAATTAGAATAGTAAGTCTTCTGTCATTTTAATTATACTGGGAATTTTTAAAAGTATAATTAAAAGGTTGGTGATATTTTTGAACATTAATATAAACGAATATCACCAATATAAGTGCAAGTAAAATTAAATCAGTACGTTATGTCCAAATTTCATATAATTTGGTGTAGAAATAGAGGAAAGGCCGCGGTTTCATTTTTCATAATTACAAAAATTTTCATGTCAAAAATGTAGTTACTATATAGATAGATGAGAAATTTAATGACATTCATAATAATTTACGTATAATTTTCAAACCATACGTTCTTAAAATTATAAACGAAGATGAAAGGAGGGGGTTATGGAATACTAAAATTAATTACAGTAAAACTCTTATAAAACGACCACCAGTGGTTCTTCTAAAAAATGTTTTCTTGTACGAGCGGTAAAATATGTAATTTAAAAAAAAATTATTATATAAATTGTACCTACCTATAAATACATAACCGCTAAATGACTAAACTTTAATAACTATAAACATCCATTGTACTCGTATTTAAAACAGCTTACAATTAGATAGATATTACATATAGTTACGTGGAACTATTTATTTAGTATTGGCGTTTAAAGGTCGCCGGGCCGCAGCGGGTCGCATCGCAACGCAAAACTCCGCAACCAACTGCTGGGGATCATTTTAAATGAGTCAATGCCGGGATCTCTGTTGCGTGATAACGATTGGTTGCGGTGTTTTGCGCTGCGACGCACGCTTATGTTTAAACTGCAAAACTTGCACTCGCACTAAACTGGCCAAATAAAGGGCGCCGATGCTTGAAAAATACACAAAATTAACAGATCAAGTAAATAAAGAGGGTTCACGCAAGCTCGCAGGTGGTCGTTTTAAGCTTAAATCGTCGATCGTGGTCGCGTTAAAGGATGGTCTTTTTACAGGAGTAACGATGCATTATTAATACTTTACGAATGTTTCGTTTTTTGAAACTACGATCTGTTATTGGAATGGTCGTTCAAAAGGAGTTTTACTATATTTATCATCGGAATAATGTTAGGGGGAAAGATGCCGCGCATTCGACACCGATAACTATTGGCTTCACTCGCATTTCAAGTAACACCAAATTACCAATTAACTAAATCAACGATTATTAAATCAAAATTTGTATGCCGGATATATACAGATAGATTCATATTAAAAACAAACATAATTAAGAGAGGCGTCCGTCACTGCTCTGTATTGTTTAACCTTTTCCTTGGGGGCAGTGGGTGTATACAATCAACTTGTCCAAATATTAGCTTAATTTGATGGCGCAGTTATTTTCGGACGTCAAACGGAAACAATAAAAGAAGTCTAGACGTAGACCAAGACGGATACCACATAGGTTAGCAGGAAATAATAAAATTGAATCGGTACCCACGTGCGATCGCTAAAATAAAATTATTTATAGAATGTTCTTATAACGTTTTGGAAAACGCAAAAAATAATGGTAGGTGGTACCTACATTTTCGTGGATTGTTCCGAGATCTAAAATTAATTCTCGAATTGACACGACGTATTGGAAAGTTACTAGTATAGTACCTAACGTAGTTTTTACATAACCTAGTTTGTGGCCTCCTTTGTGCGAGGCTATCATTTGTCCGATTGCCACAGATTCGCCAATTCGTTAATGATCGTAAACATACTTACTAACAATAAGTACTTAAAATTACGCCCTTAGAAACGTTTCTTTTTATTATCGTAGTAACCTGGAATGCCGTCAGAGGTAACGGTTCTTTCTTACAAAAAGTTTAATTTTTCGGTCAAAATTACATCTCTCTGCAACCTATCTACCGATGCTATGATCGACTCGAAGCGGATCGATATTTAACTTTAATTAAAACTTCGCAGAAATTCTGGCGAGAGAAACTAGAAAAGGACACTGGGGAATTGACTCGCACACGATGGTACGTATGTTTTTTTATTTGTGTAAGAAAAATAAACTTAAAACGTGTAAAAATATATTTTATTGTCGTGCTTTTTACGGATATTTATTTAATTAATGTAATCGATTATCTGGCTGCCGCACATCCTCCCAGTTGGCACGGGTAATCGAGGTTCTATTGTATAGATGTATTGTATTGTCTTGTATTGAATATAAAATAAATGTATTTAAAATACACAAGTTAATCTGAAACGCCTCTGCTGACCCTTTTCACAATATATTAAAACATTAAACGTTAAGCTATTGTGTTTTAAAAGTTTCGTTTCAATAATTTTAGTTTGTATTTAATTTGTTTTCTTAATAGGTATTGTATTTCGATAGAAGTAGTTTTTGAATCTATTGCTGAATCTATTTTTAAGTAAGTCGACGCGCAAATTATTGTATGCGCGGAGAGGAAAGTTCTCAGCGATTATGCATAATACGCTTAACCGATTTAAGGTAAGCGTGCACTATGACGGGCGCAGCGAGTCGCATCGCAGCACAAAACTCCGCATCCAATTGCCGGGGTGCATTTTAAATGAGTCAATGTCGGAATCTCTGTTGCGTGACAACGATTGGAGAGTAATGCGAGATGCGATGGGACCCGCTGCGGCCCTGCGTAATATAATGTACGCTTATCTTAAAGATCAATAATTGATTAAGCATATTTTTTCAGTAAAATCGAAATAAATTCTAAATAAAATTGATAAGGTTGTAACGTAGCTGTCTAGAACTTAGCACAATAAACTGTAAACGCTATTTGTGACTGCAACACTCGCGAGTGCTTCCCGTGGGTCCCTCTAGTGGTGTGCGTGGGAGCTTGTGGAACAGCAGTATCTTTTAGCAACTTGGTGATTAATCAGAGGGCGTGTTACAAGGCGTTATAACGTTATTCGAAACTAAGTATAACAATCAGAAATTTGTAATACTGCATCTCCATTGTTGTAATCGTTTCGACCATTGCTGTCATACGGCTTATCACGACTACCGCTTAAATACGTTAGAAAGAACTTGGAATATCAATTTTTGTATGCATTTAATTTCTAAATTGCATTGAATATGAACCGTTACAACGCGTAATTTACCTACCCGTGATATTTCGAAACTAACAATTTTTCCACGAACGTGAAATTATTCCTTACTGTGGCCTATCCAACCTGTCTGGCGATTCACATCATCAATAAAAGATTATACTAGATGATGAGGTTTTACGCAGTGCTGTCGCCTCGTACCTCGTATTTTTACAGTTCTAATAAATTGTAGTCTTTCTTAATACCATCTAATATGTGTACTATATGTTTCCAAACTTTAAACCGTCGTCTACGTTGATTCGTGACAGTTGACACTTATATCATGTCTGTGCCGTCGCATGAAACTATATAACCTGACAATCTTAAAGAAATAACAGATGTCGCTCGTGTCAGGAACTAATGGTAACTGTAATGTATATTTGCAACTAGGTCTTTCATTTTAAATGTGCAATTGTTTTTATATATTGATAAACTGTTAGCTTACAACAATTAAATATAAAAATAAAACGTTGTTGTGTACCCAATTGTATGTAATTTTTTTTTTAATTGACTCTACTGCGATTATACAATCAGTCCAGGGGGGACTATAAGTACAACGTATAGTTAATCTTAGGCCTTAATCTAGACTTGAATCTAGTATAAAAACATGACATGCAGAGTAGCACTCCAATGAGTGTCCCCTTATTTTCTATTCAATCATAGTGTTCATTGTTTATAGAAAACGAGTAGGGAGGTCGCTGGGTTTAAATCTTTTCAGTCGCCTGTCGTCTTCATCTTCATTTACGAGTGAGACAGCAAGATCGTTTGGGTGGACGGAAATTCTATTTCTGTAGTTGATGCTGTGTCTTGTTATTTCTTCCTTGATGGTTGGTATCTTCAGGTCAGAATGCAGGAGTTTATTCGGAACGTACCATGGTGCATCTACTATAGCTCGGATATGTAAATAAATAAAAATACATCGTTTTCCTGTTAATAACATTATTAAATATTTTCAAAATAGATGCAAAGCGAAACACATGACCTTAGTTTTTAATTTTAAAAACGTTTCTGCAAATAGTAAAGTTCTAAATCGTAAATAATGGATTCCGTTAGTTTCCGATGCAAGCGTTTCAAGTTGTAATTTTGAATCGATTGCACATACCTGATATAAGTGTCAACTGACACGGATCAACGCAGACAACTCTTTAAATCGAATTACAAATAAACAATCTAATAACTTTTTACCGACGACGTGAATCGCCGGGCCACTTGGACAAGATATACGAGCATAAATCCTTTTTATTAAATTATAAACAGCTATGGTTTTTTCACAATTGTAAGGCGTCGTGTACGTACGACTGCATTTAAATTATGAATATTCTGCATAATTTTTAGCAATTGTGCAATTCTTTAATTATGAAGACCTTACTCGTAATTCGTGAGAACGAATTTCTCTTCGCGAGTGTGTACTTTCCAATCGATTATTACGATAATTAGTATAACGTTGCGCGAGAGTTGATTATTTAAAACGAACGAGATATACGCGCTCAGTTTTTTTTAACGCGCATTCCTCGTATCGAAATTGTCAAACGCCAACGTTATATTTTTTTAGCGGGTTTAGTCGCGTCAAAATTTCCCGAATTTAAAAATAGGATATTTGCAGCACGTTTATGATAATTTCACGTACGAACGAATCGAATTTCTAAAAGACAAGATTATCTGCAACAGAAACAAGTGCGCGCGGAGTTTAGAAGATAATCCAATATATGTGAATTTTTCGCTTCGTGCTTCCCATTTGTTTCCGGCGCCGGTTCCAATTTCTGCTCGAATTTGTGCAACTGCAGAATAATATTTGTGTGTTTGGATTTGACATCCTAAAATGGTTTTTTCCAATTTTTCGTCGCGCCGCGCTTTACTCAAATATTTATACGCCCGACGATGCCGAAGTTTTGATTGTCGTACTGATTGTTGTTTTAGAATATTATATGAAAATGCAGTGTTTTCGGAACGAATACGATATTACGGACTGACGAACGTAGTGGTGCAGCAAGTGAAGTTGAGATGAAAATATAATATTTGAATAGCGTTTGTTCGGATTGCGGAAACATTCGTGTGCGCTAAAAATAAAATCGTTTTAAATCGGTTTAGAAAGATTATTTTCTACGAATAAGAACGTGCCCGCAACAAAGTCATCCGCGAATAATCGTCTTACAATGACAAATTAAACAGTTATCCTGAAAATTAAATACCGAGGGGGACCTTTCCGAATAAGTCGGGTCGGTTCGGGCCATAATACCTGCCAAGAGTGTACTTGGTTTAAACGCTGGGGAGTAAATAAAACACCGCAAAGCCCCAATTCAGCAATTTGCCTTAAATGATAAATCACTTGGCCGCATGTTGTTTCGAAACTGCGTGTGCTGTTGCTGCTGCAACCTCCGTTTTATATTTTTGTGAGTTTAGTCAGAAATGATATATTTCCTGATTTCTAAATTAGTTACTTATACGCTGCCGTCGCGGCGCCGTCGCCGCCGCCGCCGCCGCCCCGCTAATCTTAATCGGCGGCCTCCCTTTTATTTTTGGTGAATTATTAATTTTGCTCTTCCGCTTATTCGCGTTCGCGCTTTTATTTAAATAATAATTTTCATTTAAATTACGTATAATCGTTCGACGTTTATTCCATTATTAAGACTTTCTAACGTACAAAGATAATTATCACCGAAGTTTCCAAATTGAACAATTTGACTAGCTTTTGATCTTCAGATAGTTTAATTGTGATTACTCAAAGTTTGTCAAATTTAACACCGTTATGGAAGACGACGGGGTATTATTTCACTTCGACGATAACGACGTCGAATGTTACTGTACCGAAAAACCGAACTTTAGTAATTAATCACCGAACCGCATAAATAAATTAAAATTCATGTATGGAAATTTCATTTAATGCCCCGTATTTGCTTGTTTGAATATTAGAAACGCGCGTATTTTGGAAATTGAACAATAATAACAGTTGGAATTTCTCACGCTTCACGCACAAAGTCGACTTATTACTTTTCCGCTTCTTAGAAAACGAATCGGAAAGTAAAATTTATTTATTTATTTAATGTTGTTTTTTTTCATAAAATAAATATTGATTGACGAAATTTTTGATTTTATTCAAGGAAAAAAATGAATCTCCGTCGACGCAACGCCGGCGCGACGTTATTAACTTCAGTTAAAAGCAAATTTGATTTGTTGTTTACTTCAATGAGGGACGTTGAACATTTTATTGCGACTTAAACTGAAGTAATTAACTGCCGACCTGTTTTCTCTGACGTTTTAAGAATTATTTATGTCGTAAGATTTGCGCGCAAGAAAAATATATTCCTCTTTGTTAGGAGTAGTCGGTATAATGTTCATCGATAAAATTTGTAGTAATTATTTTTGGATTCTAGAGAGTTTTTGCGTGTCTCGAAGCAGTTATAAACCCTTCTGTCTGGAACTTGAGTTCTGATGGCGTTTGAATAATAGCTTTTGTTCTTGATTTTGAAATAAAGACCGACGACAATAAAATAGTATA
Organism: Rhagophthalmus giganteus; assembly: GCA_036326145.1. Taxonomy (NCBI): domain Eukaryota; kingdom Metazoa; phylum Arthropoda; class Insecta; order Coleoptera; family Rhagophthalmidae; genus Rhagophthalmus; species Rhagophthalmus giganteus. The sequence continues at coordinate 14,186,900 of JARFJA010000036.1, read as the reverse complement.
AAATAGCTGGTGTTTCTCGCACATTCTTATTGTTAATTATCTACGTATAACTTTGTAGGTATCAGTTCGGGGGCGTTTCACCCCATCTAACAATTTTTAAATTTCGCGACAGATTTCTGTTGGTACTACTCGTATATAAACGTCAATGTCAGGTAAAATAACAAAGGCAGTGACGTACTGCAGTAAATGATTAAATTAAACTAATAATATTTTAATGTAAACATGTTCAAAAATAATTCGAAACTGGACGTAATTATTTATATACGTAACAGCAGGTATAATATTTCGTTACTCAAACAATTCAAAATTCCTCTCGCCTAATTTATCGCCGCTACTGACTAAAAATGTTTTCAAGTGATACCAATAGAAATCCGCCGCGAAATTTAAAAATTGTTAGCTGGGGCACTCGCTCTCGGTCCCTGATTTTCGCTTATAAAGATCAAAATAATGGCTACCATTTAATGAAACTTGGTGTACGGAAAGCGTGGTGTCTTCACGGCGAGTGTTGAAAGTGGTCGCCATTAACATCACGGCATCTCCGTGTTGCGGAAAGTCGTATTATTGCAATACACTTTCCCTTTCGACAGGAATAAATCCGGCGGGGTAAGGTCAGGTCTAAAAAAAAAGGATCTTCGAAGAAGGGCACAATTTCTTTCGTGCTGTCGTTGGAAGTGTGACAAGTGGCAACGTCCTGCTGAAAATTAGGCCAGCACGAAGTTCCGAATTCAGACTGAACAACAAGACACGCGTTCTGACGTTAATGTCGTATAAAAATGACCTGTCAATCATTCTCAAGTTCAAGTAAACCGGCTTGATTGGACAATGAACAAGGCCTAAACTTAACCAAATCGAATATTCGGTATCAATTTAAAAATACCGGTGCATTTATAGGTCGTTGACAGATCCATTTCTATCTAGCACGCGTCATCATACACAGAGGCATTTCCGTAACAAATTTTATTCAATTATCACCGTTAGTGCGATTTTTATAAGCAAAAATCAAGGGCCGAGTGCGAGTGAAACACCCTGTATTAGATGACGTCACGATAATGTCGAGATGGACGTCGCGAATACGAGAAAATCGTCAATCGGGTTTCGCTAAACTCGAAACTCTTAAAACGTTGTTACAATCTAGTTTAACAATAAGTAAACACTAAACAACTTAAAATCTAACAATAAGAGTCCTCTATAAATGTTCTCTTACATTATTATAACAACTAAGGCCCAAAATTGTATTCCATACGTCCGTAGATAGAACGATAACTGTAGCGCAGTCACGGCCTTCTGCGTTGAAAAATAAAATTAAAAATTTCGAAATTATTTATGACAAAAACGAAACTTTGGTAACGTAATCGGAGAGAATTTAGTCCGTAGATTCCAAAAATAGTAAAATGTGCGGGATGTTCCATTTCAAAAATCAAATTTGGCGTCGCTTCCGTGGAAACCGGAAGTCGGTAATTTCGACTCTACACGCCAATAAATTCGAAATTATGTCTAATATTTATGTTCCAAATTTTGAAACAATCGGTTCATAATCATAAGAATTGTAAAGCTTGGCCCGGATCTCGTGGCCGCCCGGTATATCAGTTTCAATGCAACTCAGGTAACGTATTAGTAAGTACTTTTCATCTAAATAGTAAAAAAAAGGCGGCGACGGTGAACCGTTAAAACTTTATTATTTAGAATTGAACTCGAGAAACGCGAAATTGTTTCAACCTCAACAACACTAATCCGTTCAGTAAAATCTCCCTAGAAGTTTTTAATGGACTTTCGTAGGATCATGTATATCGAACACATGTTGGAAATGGGAGGGTTAATGCCTAACACTTTACAGACAACCATTAACGTACAACATTAGACAAAACAAGTTCATTTCTAGAGGCGAATTCAATAATAGACAAACATTTCTTGCAATTTAATTAGCTGAAACGGCGACGTCGCGCGACGCGACGCCGACGCTTTGAATTGATTTTGGTGTTTGGAGGCAACAACTTGAAAAGTGTGACAAATATATTTTACGATGAAAACTTTGTTTTCTATACAATAATTTTAAAAATAGATTTAAATTAGTCCACTCTCGAAATAATTTACATAGTTCGTGCCGTATAGAAATGATCTGTCGAACATTCTCGTGTTCGAGAAGACTCGTTTTAATGGACGAGAACGCGATCCTCTACTTTGTATTATTTTACGATCTTGCGAACGCTGCCCATCGATCACGGGACTTTTATATATTTCACAAGCGTCGAGATGGTTGCAGCGGGATTCGAACCCGCAGTCGTGGTGCGCTAGAAGGCCAGTCAAGTAACTAACTCTCTGCGCCACCACGGCTCCCAACGGGATCCTAAATTTAACTAAATCGAACGGCACACAAATATTTTAAATTATTTCTCTTCAAAAAATAATTCGTGCGTTTAGATGAACGGCAGATCCTTTTCTGTATGGCACGAACTATAGTAATCTTAATTTCCAGTCTAGTTTTAGGTCCCTAGTACTTTAGTCCGCCACATAATCATATAAGTTAGACAGCCCATTTTACACGAATGGTATTGTTTAATTCCAAATGTTCCTAATAGCCATACCTACAATGGCGTAATTAAAATAATTAAAATAAGTTTGTAATCAAGGCTCTTCCACATTTCCATCTTAAAAGTTATAGGTAAATGTTCTATTTTGAAATAATTCAAGGTAACGTACTATATCTAAAAATATTAAATACCTATGCTAATAAAGGTAGTTTACGTACCTAAATATACATTTAACGGCAGTAAAAGTAACTGCTTTACAAATTAGCCATTTGCATACCTATAAATGTGAAAAGTTGACAATTTGAATAATTTGCTCAGTTTTTGTTTTTTTTTTTGATAAAATATTCTGCCCCCCAAACGCAATTAGTGTCGTAAAGTTTTTTCGAGGCTAAATAAATTACCGATTGTCAATTTTGCGTAAAATACGCGGTTATTCTTTTAAATTGCGGACGTGAATATGACGTTCGCGATGTGCGCACCGTCGGAAAAGTTTCGGAACTATTTTAAGGGCCGCAAAAAATATCGCGTAATAGTTTCGTCCGCGAAGCCGACGCGACGTGAATCGGGGAAACGTACGCGAAACAGGCGACGTAGATAATATTTCGTTAGCGTTCGAAATTGAAAGCAATTCACAATATAACAAAACTTTCTCAATTTACGCAAATATCAGGGGAAACGTAAGGTCCAAGCATGTCTGCAGTAAAGGCGGCCCGAAGCCTTAATCAAAGTTCAATCCTCCGTGACACGAACTGACAATAATACCACATGCTAGAGTTTATTGGCTATTGGTTCCCGAGATCGGATCACGAATGTTTGAACGCCGTCTCTATATTACGTTTACTAAGAATTACGTGAAGACTTACCTTTTGCAGTTTCATAAAATCGCGGGTGTCGCATTTTATTTAGACAGTTCTCGTTATTTGGGGCACATCAATTTTAATCACGAACAAACGCCACGTACAGTCAAGTTCGTATGTATTGTCCCGCGAGATGCGATCGCGGGTCAACGAGCGACGAGACGAAAGGTGGCAGTTGTTGTTTTTGAATTGTAAAACGGGCACGTCAGATAATAAATAAAAACGAACGGTAATCTTTTTAACTAACACGGGCGACGGAACAAAACATACGAACTTGACTGTACATATTGTAATGCCTTTTCATATAATAGGCACTTGGTAAATTAGAAACTTTGTAATTAAAAGTCACGCAAGCGTGTAAACAGACGTTTTTAACTGGAAGCATCTATTTTGAATTTAAACTAGGTTAAAACGAAATAAATCACGTGCTGCTTTTTCAACTAAAAAGTTTATAAATGAATTAATTATTAATAAATAATAATTGAAAATTTATAAGTAAAAGCACGTCAATTTAATACAAAGATTGCTTTAATAGAAATACAAATACATTAGATATAACGTGTATTACTACCTACATATTATTTTGTTAAAACAAAATTATAAAATAATTCTATTTTCATAGAAAATAAAGATGTTGCAGTCTGTCTGGTGACGGGACCCAGACGCGCCCTTTTGGGATCTCGACCCCTAGATCACGAAAATATGGGTCGTCGCCTATATTGGACCACTATCGGCATTTCATTTTTTTGCCACCAAACTGTCCGATTGATTGTTACAAAATTTTATAAGTGCACAAATTTAATGGCCCTATCTATTAACATTTTTTGCCAGGAGAAATAATAAGCAGATTCTGCAAACGGTTCAATATAATCAACTGGTTTCTTAATTGGACCACTAAGGTTCTTTCTTGGTTCCTTTTCATAAAGTTTATAATACCACTTCTTTCTTGCCAAACATTTTTCTTCGTTAAATCAATATTTTAGACCATGTATTTTACCGTCATCAAAGGCGGGCTTTCTCGCGTCTTTTATTGTCGATCCGAACGTTTGTTCTTCGAACTTAAGAATGTGCGTTGCCAGTTCTTTTTCCATTTTCTCGGCGAAAATAGGAGGTCGACCAAAAGACTTAGTAAGAGTAGATCCTTTGTTTGTTTTTTTCGCTAATGTCGCTTTCGGAACATCACATCTTCAACACTTGCCGAACGAACCGCAGTTACCGCCTTCATTCCACTGACTGTATTTGCCTTTTTTTACATTTTTTGGAAAAATTTTGCATTAAACGCGATTAAAGTCTACCCTGTATTAATTATTGGTTCAGTAAAACCTCGCGAAGTCGTCTCCTTTAACTCCGATTTCGAAAAGTTTTTGATAATTCCTCATTGTACATAATGACTCACGTCGTGAACACGTCACGAGCCGACGTGTTTTGTTCAATACAAAGAAAATGTTCTGTAAATACCTGTGTTTTCCCACATTCTCCGTTTTAAGATCTATTCACGTGTATGTCAGTCAAATCACGTCTCGATTTCGTTCTTTTTTGTAATTTGAGCTAATTCATCTACAGCCGGCGTTGTTCCGAATCACACCGTCAAGAAACCTTTAACTATCAATAACGTATAATTTTTGAGCCAACAATATTTATACTTATATTGTTAGATTACTGGACTTTAATTATTTCTGAAATCCGCGTTTGACGTTCTCTGCTTTAAATTGCATCAAACCTATTATGCATTATTTAAAACATTAAAACGAAAACGAAAATTAAATGATTTTCAATTCATTTGTTATTGATAACATTTTGTTTCCGCACTCTGAGCATCCACGTCTACTTCTCGTCAAATATTAAACGAAATCAAATTTTAAACGTGCCCATCTCGTGCGGTCTCGGAAGCTCATCTATAAAAGAAACAAAAGAGATAATGACGGGCAATGTAATAGTTCTAAAAGGGAAAATTCAATTTGAATATGTAAACATTACGTAGGTATGTGTAACGCAAAGAAATAATCTTCGCGGTCTTCTGCCGTTTCGGACAATTCAGAAACCCATTACCTCTTTTTGCCTCGTCTATGTGAAAGCTAAAGCGCGGAAATCCATCCTGGACAGATAACACTACGGGCTACTTTTTATCCACATCTGGCCGGTTCCCATACGGCTATATAACACGTGCAGCATAATATTGTTCGATAATGGCGTACCGGTGTATGCAATACTTCAATGCTACACCCGTCAAATGCTTTTAGTAGAACGTGCATTAAGTAAAACCGATAGAAGATAGATTACCGTAATGTTTTCCTCTTCCAGGATCGGAATATTTATATAAATACGTATGGTTAAAAAAGTTGTAGCTCGAAAATGTGTGTTTTTTTGTGCGTGAACGCAGCTTTTTCGGTTGAACTGAAGTATTATTGTAAAATAAACAATGTTTATTTCGAAACAATTTGTCGTGCGTAATTAGAACAGTAATTGGCGCGAGCTTGTCTGATCAAATACGGACGAAGTGCTTAACAAGGACCAAGAATAATAATAATAATTCTTCGTTCACGTGTCTAGAGTTATACGTAACCCGTCAAACATGGTTTAAACCTCGGTAAAACACGACAAATTAACGGTTTATTATGCGAGGTTTGACTTAATTACACGAGTTTGATTTTATATTCAGTAGCCACCGCGTTGTTTTATTTACTTGGAGGCATGAGTCCGATGCTCGTTACGACCGACTGATCGTGTGTGCGTGTGCAGGTTTTAAGAAAATGTTCAACACTCGGATCGTTGTCGTACGTAATTTATTTCTAATTTTGTTGATTAACGATTTATGTTGCGAGTCTATTAATTTTGTGACAGTAAATAGATTATTATTTTCAACAAACGACTAGCACAAATTGATCAGAATAACACGTCGATCAATATATTGAACGACAAATTTTACCTACAGAGCTTCAATATCGTAATCAAACATCGACGTCATATTGACTAGCAATCACCATCCTACGAGTTATTCTGTTCGTAACAATAAAACAATTTCCATTCAAATACGAGTTCGAATGGTCACTTAAAAAACCTAGGGTCCATTTCCTGGAGTGCGACTTTTACAAAACAAAACAAAAATTATGCCATCGTTTTGTACAAGTTTTGTACAGTTTTGTACAACCTTTAGTTTTTTTTGTACCCTTCCAAATAGTCAGCTGTCGCAGATTGAAATTTCGCACTCCAGGGAAATGCTGGAGTGCAAAAGTTAAAAATGTCGTTTTTTATTATTGTAATAATAAGAACTCATTTTGTACAGTTTTGTACAACCTTTAAAAAATTTTGTACCCTCCCGGAAATGCGTGAAAATGACCGTCAAAACTCGCACTCTCGATGTATTTTAGAATGCTCAAAATGTATAGCCTTTAAACATTTTAAGAAGATAAATGTCCTTGTTTTTATATAAAAAATGACTTATATTTTGTATTTGTAATAATGTTAAACAAATATTATTCCTTCCAGATTTGTGGTTTCTTGAATTGTTGATAAAATTAACAGATGAAATTTATATGTAATAAATAAATTGAAATTCAAATAACATATATTTATTAGAATTTCAAAAAAAGATATAAAAATATATTTTTTAAATATGATATATAAAAATATTGCGTAGTGTACTAATTCACAATTTTATAACAGTATATATGAAAAGGCCGTAGCTAAAACGCCGTGAACAAAAATGCCGGCAGTTTCAAAAGTCAAATTAAATTGAACCTATTATTATACGCATTACTATATAGCAGTAATAGGCATCTACTTACCTGTATTTGTATATAAATGGAAATCAGTGAATTTCAGCATTTCAACAAACAGTGAGATTCGAAAATTTATTCTTAACAAATACCTGCTTTCTTTTAAAGTACATAAGTGTAAGCATAGTATAAATTCAGATTACTTATTATTATATTTGGCACATGCTAGATATAATATAATATGTATATGCTACATTTACGTGATACATGGTTGGGGTAAAATAATGTTAAAACTACTTTTTGTCTTTATACAAACTTTCTTAGTGGTAAACGTTCTTATGATAAGAGAAAATGAAGAATTGAAAATAACGAGCATAGAAAGAAGTTGTCTGCTTTCATGCAACGATTTAAATAATTAAAATATCATTCATAACACACACTGTATATTTATAATTATGTAGCCTGTGTCAAATATAACAATAATTAATCTGAATTTATACTAGGCTTACTTTAAAAGTAAGCAGGTATCTGTTAAGAATAAATTTTCGAATCTCACTGTTTGTTGAAATTCTGGAATGGACTGATTTCGATTCATATACAAATATAGTTAAATAGATACCTATTACTGCTATATACTAATGTTTATAATAATAAGTTCAATTTAATTTGACTTTTGAAACTGACGGTATTTTTGTTCACGGCGTTTTTATCGACGGTCTTTTGACGTGATTCCACATTACTTATGTATATATACTCTACTATGTATACTTATGTATATACTCACTCAAAAAATTATTGTACATAATATCAATGAACACCAGTTATTGACTTTTTGATCATTGATGTAATGAAAAATTCATTAATACTACTAATAGATGTTCATTTTTTAATTTCCATGTTCGTAGTCCCAATGTTATTATATTCATTAGAAACCGATGAACATATTTCATAATTTAATGGATATCTTGATTGCTTTAACGACTCTTTTTCATCAATCCAATCATTACTTGATTGTATCTACGAATTTCTATGTTAACATCATAACTTAAAGTTTATGAATTTAAAACATCACATCAAGGTCGGTTTGAAATACTAACTATATTTATCGTATCTATGACTAAGTTCACTAATATACAGTATAAATACAGTTCATTATGTATTTTTTAAATTCTATATATAGAATAATATAGGAATATTAACGCCTTGTAAAAACAGGATAAATTCAAGACAGTGTAATTTGAAAACTCAAACTAAATAATTGCAAAAAAATTATTACGACGTTTACATTAATATTTATATTAGAACTGTTATAGAAAAATATTTCTAAAAACGGTTTGTGTGTGTTATTACATATCAAATTCCAGAGAAACGTGTACAAATCGATTTTTTTCACCGGAAAAATCGATTTATATTTCCTACAATCGACAACATTGAACAATAAAGAACTAATAATCAAATTTTCTATGTAGGTATATTCGAGCTCTAATTAATTGAAACATTACAAAAAATAAATTTGCTATAGAAACAATATACATAAACATTGTCCTATTTACAATGTGCAATGTAATTATACTCTTTTAATATGAATAGAAGTGTACATTGTAACAATGCAAGAATATTCCTTTATTTAATGAACACATTCATCGATACAATAAACAAACTTTGCATTTCAGTGGAATAATTTTTTGAATTTATGTAAGAATATTGATAAAACTAATAAACACAGTTATTATCACTATAAATCAAATTCATATTATCCATGTACTAATTTATTAAAACAAAGAAAGCTTGTTCATTGGAGCAATCAAATTATTCATGAATGTAATGAATTGTATTCGATGTAGCAATGTATAAGGTCACTACACCAATAAACGTTCATTGGGTAATGATTTCGAACATCAAGTTATTTTTAGGCATACGTTGTAATGATGAAATCGTACTTCGGACGAAAATTAATGAACGCCAGTTCTTTACATAACGATTTTTTTATTGTATTTACATACTTTTTTGGTTAAGTGCTGTTATAAAATTGTGAATTAGTACACTATGCAATATTTTTATATATCATATTTAAAAAATGTATTTTTATACCTGTTTTTGAAATTCTAATGAATATATATGTTATTTGAATTTCAATTTATTACATATAAATTTCATCTGTTAATTTTATCAACAATTCAAGAAACTACAAATCTGGAAGAAATAATATTTGTTTAACATTATTTAAACAAATACAAAATATGAGTCATTTTTATATAAAAACAAGGACATTTATCTTCTTAAAATGTTTTTTAAGGCTATACATTTTGAGCATTCTAAAATACATCGAGAGTGCGAGCTTTGGCGGTCATTTTCACGCATTTCCGGGAGGGTACAAAATTTTTTAAAGGTTGTACAAATCTGTACAAAATGAGTTCTTACTATTACAATAAAAAAACAATATTTTTAACTTTTGCACTCCAGCATTTCCCTGGAGTGCGAAATTTCAATCTGCGACAGCTGACTATTTGGAAGAGTACAAAAAAACTAAAGGTTGTACAAAACTGTACAAAACTTGTACAAAATGATGGCATAATTTTTGTTTTGTTTTGCAAAAGTTGCACTACAGGGAAATGGACCTAAAAACCTACCACCGTTCGACTAATTTACCTCGACCGATCAGTTATTCGGTTAGGTAACTGTTTGACAGTGGGGCACTCGCATGAATTTTTAAATCTAACAAAATGTAAACAAATAGTTATAAAGATTATGATTTATTTTAACTGTGCGAAAACAATTTTTAATAAAATCGCCTACCCATTTAATGCGTTTGCGCAAATTAAAGTTTGAATGAATTCAAATAAGTCTCGAACGTGAAGCAGAACGTTCGCCTTATTGATGTGCGGTCCGCCACGTCACCGAAATCCACATTTCGTTCGCATTTGCATTTTTGTTACTCGAGTAAGGTTAAGCACAAATTTTATAAAGCTATAATTTAAAATATGTATATTTCTGCTTTCTACTATGTCTAAATAAACTATTCGGCGAAAAATTAAAAAAAATGTGCAAGTTTACCTAATTTACCTATTAAAAACTTGCTGACATTTGGCAAGGGGCGCTATTGCTTATTTGACAGTTGGCTGCTATACAGAGTGATTGAAAAATTCATGTTATAAAATTTTAAAGTGTACAAAAGAGATATACTATAGTCTATTTGCTCAATCTATGCAGTAGATATAAACAAATGCATACGAAGAATGCATGATCAGAATGTCGCCTTACATGTTACTCACGAATGTGAGCGCTACATGTTTATGAATGTACATAGCATGTACATACCTATAAGCCTATCCAAACCTATATGATGTCCACGTCATCAACAAAAAGTTACTAGATTGTTAATTTGTAATTCGGTTTAAAGTTTGGAAAGTGACATATTCTATAGATGATTTACTTGCGCACATATTAAATGGTATAAAGAAAAACTACAATTTATTGGAACTGTCAAAATACGAGGTACGAGGTGAGACAGCACTGCGTAAAACGTCATCATCTAGTAACCTTGTATTGATGACGTAACATCATATAGGTTTGGATAAGCTATACATAACAATTGTTTATGTCTACTGCACACCGAATAAATATTTACTTACTTAAGTTATATTCCAAAATGGGCCTTTTGTAGTCCTATAAAGTTGTCGCGAGTTTTTATCAGTACAGTGTCTTGTGGTAGTTTAACTGCCCTTAAGGATAGCAAAATAAGTAAATGTAAGAGATGTTCGTATGACAGTAGATGCGAGCGAGGAATGTTTGCTTACAATAGGTACCTATGTACAGTCGGGTGCAAAATTAATGTCGCTGACGACAAAAAAAAGAAAACAAATTATGATCAACTTCAACTTTATATTTGTAATTCGTCTCGCTCTTCGTAAGTACCTTTTGTACGCATTGTGTCCATATATTGTCCGCCCAACGATCGCGATTCGCCGCATTAATTTTGCAGCCGACTGTACTTACTTACTTGCAGATATCGAGTTCGTCTAATGGTCGACTGCTGAAAAACTTATTTGGTAATTTTGGTATTTTTTATGGTTTTATTTAGTAGGTACCTACTTATATAATTTAAAATATGTAAGCACCTATATTTATTAACACATGATTGATTGTTTTAAAAATTTTAACGCCTGATAAATATATGTTGTTTCGGAAAGTAGCCATTAATCTTTTAAGGAGCGTTTTCATGGGTCGACCTAGGTCGTTCAACGTTAGTCGAACAAGGAAATTCGTTTTCACGTATTTAGGAGTGTACGTGTAAAGTCCGTTATTGGATTAATATACTGTAGTGTAACGTACTACAATCCAGCTCTTAAAAACGCGCGAAATTTTGAAACCATGATGCGAGTGAAATTTATCTTAACAGCAAAACCTAGGGGACCCCCTACGTTGTGTTATAAAAATAATTAATTTCGATGCACTGCTTACTTTCGAATAGGAAAGAGGTTTGATTCGAAAATAGCTAATAATGGTATTTAATTAAATCATTAATTCATGTCATTGCCCAGCAAAGTCAAAAGGGTCCCTTTTTCCTTCCAATTGCAAAATGGTTATAAAATGTGGTCAAAATATAAAATATGGTTGTGATTAAATAAATAAACTATCAACTTCGTCGACATCCTATATGTTTGTTATCGTAGAGGGGTCCTGATACGGAAGCTACCCAACTATATCATCGTATTATAATATTAATTTATAATATTGGCTTATTGGGGTCCTAATACGGCTACTCAGCCATTTAGCCGATCTTTTGAACCCGCGCCCCTTCTCTCTAACAACCGTGAAATCAAAAACACTTTACAGTAATCAATTGCTTAATCACATCAACGGACAACCAATTTGCAATCGAAAGACAAAAGAAATCACGATCGCAAATGAAACAAATTAATTAAACAATCAAATTCAGTCGGATAAACGAAGTTCAATTTGAACCCACGTTAAAATAATAATTTAGTATTAATTATAAATAGATAACTAAATGAATGCATAAAGTTAAAATTTCCATTTTTAAGTAAAGTTACAAAGTGGTTGAGAAATGAATTAAAAACAGGAATTAAATTATCAAATTTATGTAATTAATTGGAATGCAATTAATTAATCGGCCCCGGTAAACCAAGAGAATGTCCTTCCCGAATAAATTAAATAACAAACGGGCGACATTTTGAAGTTTTTTTAGATAATCGCATTTAGAAAATAAAACAAAAGAATTACTTAACAACGGTCGGTTTATGCAATCGGTTCACCAAACAGAATTTCTGATCAAGATCATAAACCCGACTTTACCATTTTGGATACCGGGATCCAACACCATAAGGGCTCGGGCAAAGACAGAGACAAATGTGCAATATTGGCAAAATAAAGTAAAACCTCGCTTAAACGTCTTTCGAGGACTTTTATGCGTGGATTATTATAAAGTAGAAACAATTAAAAATAACGAATTGTGCGGGAAAACGTCTTTTAACGAGGTTTTACCGTAGAAGTAAATGGAAATTAAACAGTCCCTATGACGCATAAAATTCATCATTGGCTATTGCCCTACAATTTTAATACACAATTCACTTTGATTAGTTTTTCTTTTGAAATCGATATTTCGAATTGATCTCCACGCTGTATGTTGTTTTCTTTAAATTATCTTGCGGCTTTGGACTACCCAATTAACCGATCTAATTTGGCGTGATGACTTTTGTTAAATTTGGTTAATATTAACATTCATAAACGTCCACGGTTGCAGCGAGATTCGAACCCGCAACCGTGAGTGCGCTCGAAGGCCAGTCGATAGACTGGCCGCGCGGCCTCCTACCCCGCATCTTAAACTATAAAATAAAGTTTACGACCAAGCCGAGCAGATATTTCAATGCCTTTATGCGGCGTCGACTTATTAACGAGTTCCAAAACTACCTACTTTAGTTTATTAAATTTTGGCGCTTTAAGGTCGTGTTATTAATATTAATTAAAAGTTCGATGAACGTAATCAATGCGTTTTATTGGGGTTTTCGAACTTCGTCCGAAAGTTGGAAAATTAAAATTGAAATATCGCAGCCGGGGGGTTTCGATTTCTCGCATTAAATAAAAAAGCGACGCGAAGCTCGTAAAGTAGGTAATTGCGATGTAGATTTAAGTTTGTAGTTTTTATAGCAAGTCGAAATGTGTGTGTATCTGTAGGAAAGTTCAAAAGTAAATTCCTCGTGAGGAAGATTAACTAATGTAGAACTCCAAGAGGTCTGTAATTACGAGTCTTTTCCAGTTTGTTACATTTACAAATTGACACGTTCGTGCCGCTCGCCGGCTGTAACATTTGGCTCGGGATAGCTAAAGTTGCTAACTACCTCTCTCGACCCATTACCAACAACAAACTGATAAAAGAAACACCATTACCAACGACTCAAGTTTCACTTCTAATAGTTCTGACTTTTTCTGAGGATCGTTTCCTCTAAAACAACCTGAAAGTATCTATTGTTGCTTTCGAAACATATGGACGTACCCACAGTTATACCGTGGGCGTTGTAAGTTTAAATTAAATTTTGCAAATCGATAAAGTGTAAGGTAATAACCGAAAATTAAATCGCGCCAATTAAACGTCAGCTCGATATGATTTATTAACATTTTTACACCTTTCACGCAACGAACGCGAACGTCGTTAAACATACGAACATATTTCGCCGTTCGAACAAACGGGAAAAATAGTTTCGGAAAAGTACAAGAACAAGAAGAATATATTTATCTCCTTGATAGCTTCATCTTTCTTACGTGTTGGTGATACATACCGGGCAGTTTCGATCTCTATTGGCCACTCATTCACAGAGATTTGGTCTGATTGCGCTTTTTATGTTTCCACATAAATATCGGAAACTTTGCAACATTTATTTTTCGGCCGCGCGCGCGCGCCGGCGATGGGAAATAAACAAAATTAAAATTTCACCTTTAAAACGAGCAGTTTGTTTTATAAATTTCGCGCACGACGTTCGAGCAATTTTATTGGGGAAATGGGAATGTGCCGCGGAAACGTCGTTCAACTCAATCCATTTCGGCAAATGAGTTTTTTTTGCAGTAGGCTACGTTTGACACTTGTGCGACTTATAGAACGAGTTAACTGAAAGACTTGCAAATGGTTTGCTCCCCCAACAAACCGCTCGAATTTCGAGGGTTTGCTCGCCTCGATATTACGTTATTTTCGCACGTGCCCTCGATCAGGTAAACGACGCACTTTCAAACTTTTTAAACAACAAAGGAAACCGGTTACGTGCTGGAAATAATGAATAATTTTTAAAATCTTTGCTAACACAACTGCGAAAGATAAGGGTCGTAGGGTGCAGGAATATTGTACTCGTTCGGGCTACTCAAAGCGACAAGTAGGAATTGCGGTTCAGGATAAAGGGCTAAAGGTTAACTGTTGAGCAGTTTCCGTCACCTCGTCTCGACTTATTGTTTCGTCGCCATGGAAACGCCTGGCAGCCCAAGCGTCGATAATACGCAATCAGTGTTTTCCTAAAGCCGTCTTATCTATCATTAAGGCTCATCAGCATAGTACACTTTCCCTTTCATTTAGAAAAATCGTTTTCTTCCAGTTTATTTCCTTCGAGTAGTAACGGAAGCGTTTTAAACGTTTATAATGACATCAGAGCGATTTTTAAAGATCATAAGCGTCCCAGTTTCTCTATTAACTCTTAGAAACACCATCTCGTTTTTTATTCAGTCAAAACGTTCAGGCAGCAAAAAACATTACCGTACAATCATTTACAGATAAAAGATTCTAAAATCTTAAATTTATTCGAGGAATTTCGAGAAAATTTAACTTTCCACTCCCGCCTTTTAGAGCATAAAATCTTCGAACTTAATGTAAATTTAAATTACTTGTTTATTTTATTGATAAAGGCTTAATCGGGGTTATTTATTCATTTTAGATAGAAACTTTAATTTGCGATGTTTGCGAATTTAAATTATTATTATTTTTTTAATTATCTCGAAAAACTTAAGATGATTATGAAAGTAATAAAACTTCATGTGAGAATTACGGCATTCTAATTTTAAACGTGACTATATGTTATCCGAATTTTATTCCGATGCACGTCATCTATAAAAAGCTATTATATAGAACGTATTTGTAATATCATTCAAGTTATGTAAAGGTTTGAAAGCGGCGCAACGAAACGATGATGGACGTCACTCTTTTCGATTACAATGATATTGAGGGGGTTAATGTTATATTTTGAATTTATGTACCACAGTCAATAAAAGAACTTGTTAATCACAAACATTGATATATTTATAACTTAATTGACCTCAGATTGATAAATCTGAAATATAAAAAAAAATAAACCGTGAACAACGACGGTTCTCCGAAATCTCTCCTTTGCGTATTTTTCTACTCCTGGTCAAGACGACCGGGGAGAAAGAGCAAGCTGCGACTAACAATAAGAATACAAAATTATAAGCGATACATTATATAAAAATAACAAAATACAAACAATTCAAAAAATATTTTTAAATAAAAAAATAGTAGTTACATAATCTAAAATACCTACTCATTTGTTCAATAAGTCCACCTCCTTTATTCGTACATTCCTCAATATTTTTCCGAAATTTGGTGAAATGTTTCCTCTTCAAGGGAAATATAATTTATGGCATCTTTAACGCGATTTTTTAACACTTTTGAAAATCTGTTTAATCTATAGAGAAGGTCCATCTGGGCGGTCGTAAAATAAGACCAGCATTGACTATCTCTGGCTATTGGTTTACTCTAAACAACATTTTACTGGCACTTTATCACTATAGTGAGAAAAATGACTTTTTTATCTATTTCCAAGACATACTTGATTTGTCAAAACTAAAGTTAGGGCCCACAAATTAATTTCTATGCAAGCAGGACTGAAACCCAGAAGATCAAATTTCAACTCAAAAATTTTTAGATTTTTCACCTATTTATGCGTCAATTCGGGGACACACTGTATGGCATGATAAAGAACAACTACTTAGTTGGTACTGTAAAACAACCTGGGGCCCGATTCTCGAACCTTTCGCTATCATAACGTATGCGAAAATGACGTCACAACAAACAAATTTCTATGGAAACCCATTGTTATGGCGTCATTTTCGCATACGTTATGATAGCGAATGGTTTGAAAATTTGTCCCCGAGTATTATTGATGACGTGTATCGGAATAAAATTTAAATACGTAACAAGAACTTTATCGGAATTCCGTTTTTTTTATAAGTTTTATAATAGTTTCAAGCTTGACCATAAGGTGAAAAAAGTTTTAAATGGGAGATATTCTCAATTTCCTATAAAAAATTGTTAAAGAAATGTAAATAAATGAAATACGGGAAAAATAAATCGATATTTAAGATGCTTAAAATGAACGATATCGAAATGGTTTTCATTTTATTACGAATTTCAATCTTAAAAAAAAGAATGAAAAATGAAAATGCGTCCGGAAATGACGCGTTTAAGCACTAACGCCTAAAAAGTGAAAATTGCAAAACAAAATGAAAGGTAATCGTACATACTTTTGGACTATAGCACGCGGCATTTTCGGACCCACGTTCTTTAACGAAAAGTGCCCGTTTCGGGCCCCTTCACCGGCTCCCTTTAAAATTTGGCCGCCAGATATTTTAGAAACGCCCCTTATACGATGTAGGATTGAATGTTGACCGTCGATTGTTTTTGGACGTGTTAAAGTATATACAGGGTGGGGCAAAAGTATGGAACTGAGCCACTCGCGCCTAAACTGTTTTCTTTTTGAACAAAATTAAAAATGTGCGTTAAATGGGACAAAGATGCAGATTTGATGCGCTGACTGATGATTTGGCTAAATTTTCGACAATTCGTCAGGTAGCGTGGAACTCGCGGTCGGCGCGGCCACGTGTCCGCCCAAAAACACCCCTCTTCGACGACGGGGGTCGCCCGGAATCGCGCCAACGTTATCTCTGGTGTCTTCTAAATGGTTCTCGCCGTTATTTTTCTTTCTCTTCAAGCGCCATTTTTCTTGGCACTCTTTGTGCGGCCGTACTGTCTTTCTGTTCTTGCAAGCTCCTCTTGTGGGGCCGTTTTATGGCACTTGGCGCCACCGATGAACTGGGTAATGGTCATTCAACACCGTCCGACTTCGGCATTACCCGCACTAGGTTATTGAGAGTAAGTTTTTTCCCCATCCTCCGGCCGACTCAGAACATGAGTTCTGAGTCTCATCTCATCGTCGCCCTATCGTGCGAAGAAACCCCAGCCTAACTTAACCGACGAAATAAACAAAAGTTGTTTATAAGCAAGTACCGGAAAAATTACATTTTGCAATTTTTTATGTTTAAATGGCAATAGTGCAATTTATGACGTTATTTTTTCTACTTTTTCGTGCCATAAAATCTGATCCTTGTTTAAGTATAGGTAAGCAACAAAATGAAGTTCGAGGTGTTTTCAAAAAGTTTCACAATTTTTTTTTCAAATTGCCCATGTTCGGCGATAATTTCATTGATTATAAGGCATTATTTATAGACAGGTATACTTACATAAAATTAGTTGTCGTAAATAATATTGTATTTGATCATTTACGTCAACCAACATTAATAATATAAAATGTACTGGATTAAATAAATTAATAAATCGTTTTTCTAACAAATAGAGTCTATTCATAATCTGAAATATGTTAGGATGGAATAAACTATCGTAGCTGCGATAAATTATCGTTGCTTTGAAGTGTTAAAACAAACCGATTTTAAGTTTTAGTTATAGCTTATCCAAACCTATATGATATTCACGTCATCAATACAAGGTAATTAGATGATGACGTTTCAAACAGTGATGTCACCTCGTACCTCGTATTTTGACAGTTTTGATAAATTGTAGTTTTTCTTTATACCATCTAATATGTGCGCAAGTAAATCATCTATAGAATATGTCACTTTTCAAACTTTAAACCGAATTACAAATAAACAATCTAGTAACTTTTTGTTGATGACGTGAACATCATATAGGTTTGGATAAGCTATACTTATATCGATTTCTGTCAGATTTTCGCAGAATTGTTATGGGCACGCTCCTTAATTTTTCAGCATGTCTTTTTTGTGCGGTTTTCGGTGAAACGCATTTACCGCATAAAAAGACTTGACTGTAATTTATCTAATAATCTGTAATCTATTAAAATTATGATGTAAGTAAATAAATTACAAATTTCGATGTACCTAAAGGTAAAGGCATTCAATTTTATTATTATTTTCTTTTTTTTGATAAAGTCTAAGTCTGATGAATTTAAATTCACGATCATCAATCTTTGACACTAATTAAGGGTGTAAATTGGCGAGCCTTTATTATGTCACACGCCATATCCTCATTAAGATATTCAGCTGGCCGACTGAACATAACTACCCCAAAGTAACAAATTGAAAGAAATCCCGTGTATAATACTCAAGTTAATTCCGCTTTCAGTGGCACTATAAATTGTGAATAGAATAATAAAAATAACATTTCAACTGCGATACCTACTTTATTTTAAATTAATCGTACCTACAACGATTCGAATTTGAATTATGAGTGATCGAAGGATATTCCGCTTCTCGCACGATTTAAGTAAAGGGCAAACTATTATTTAAGAAGAAAAAAAATAAAAGAGTCACTTTGTCACACGCCATTACATCTTAAAAGGATCGATTCGCATATCTCGCATGTGTCACCGAAGAAATAATACTGCACTTACAATGATTACATCAAACCGATCGCTCTGAAAATTATATCGGTTATAGGTATTTATTGTAGATTACTTCATTCATATGACAAATTAATGCACTGTATTCGGATGTTAAATGTTAACGTTTAATTGCGTAATAATAAGTGGAGGAAATTTTTTTTTCAGTTGAACCTGACATCGTCGGTGCATCTGAACACTAAAAAACGGTGAACGTAATGGTCAGCGGCGGAAGTGTTTCTTATTAATAAAGGCTTTACGTTAACTCGCCCATCGCACAAAAACCTACGTCATTATACTACCAAATTTTTCTTTACAAGGAAGGTTAGGCAGGTAGAAATCTCAAAAATTTTGAAACTGTGTAGGATTCTAGTACTAGTCAACCTTAATCGAGAGTCGTATTCTGCTCGTACACTTATGCGGTTTAAGGGGTGAAATCCATCCTTAAAAATTGGAACTTTTTCGATTTTGCTTGTTATCTGTAAAACAACAATAGCTATCGCCAACAAACTGTATATTTTTGTAAATGGCTGTTCAAGACCTACATTATGATATAAAAATTAGGGGTTGAAATTTTAAGGGATGGTACTGTGCGTTAAACGCGGACTAGTGGACACTGCTGCCGCTGCGACTGCCACTTGTCTGTAACAGACGTGAGGTCTGTAGTACGTAAGGTAACATTTCGTTCGTGAAATTGGACCGTTGAATGTTTGAGGGGAGCCCTAACCAAGACCCTAATCGAGTCTCTATCCAACAGCCTCGATTTTCAGAGAATTTGTGTTAGAACTTAAAGGTCCATGTATTTACACTTTATAAATAGGTAACATGAGAGTTAGTCGACAAATAACGATCCTACTTTTCCTCGTCGTATTAATCCCGTTTTATTTATAATCCTTTTAGGGTACACTCACAATACACAACTCTCGCGCGCACACACGCAAAAAGGCCTTCTTAACCGAACGAGCACTCCTCGTACACACGAACAATACGACGCCGTAATTTAAAATTCGAACTACCGAAACAAGCACTACCGTTTTGTACCACTAACGTGAAAGATCTGAAGCGGTTTTGCCAGAATTCTATTTATGCATTCGAGTTTATACGTGAATATTAGGAAATCCCGTTTTTATTTTAAAAACATTCAGTTTTTTGTTCGCACTCCGATAAGCTATGAAAGTAGGTGGCGCACATGTTTTATTAGTTGTTTCATATTTTATCGGCCACATAAAAATGCGATTAAACTTTTATCTGATTTATGGTTTGTAATAGGGAAATTTTCAGTGCTTAAGGGCACACGAATAGTTTTTAAGTAAAAATAGAGTTTTATAATTCTGCGGTATAAAGGCAGTAGATAGCGATTATTCAAGGTCCACGATAAATCTAAATAATTGATATTCTATCTAAAGTCTATAATAAATATCAAGTAGTGTTGAGCAGTATACAACACACTGACTTTGAGATTGGACTGTAACGTTGCCATATGGCAACAGTTACGATGCGTACAGACCAAACAAACATGGTATTCGCAAACACTAATCAACCAATAAGCTCTTGGCAAATCGGTGACGATGACCAGTTTCTGAAGAGCTATTTATCGACTAGATGTTCGCGAACGGTGTGTTAGCTTGGTCTTTACGGACAATTACAATAATGTTACAACACCCACAATACACGTCGAAACTACAATAACTTTTCTACAGTTTGTGTCATTTCAGTTACAGTTGAGTACAAAGGATAAGGATAACTTTGGCGTTATACGGTTTGTTCTCATGTCAAAAACAAAACCCCGTATACAGTACGTTAATGTTAAAAACATAGACGTCCCTTTTTTTTGAAAAAAAAAGAAAAAACATCCCTACCACCGATCGTTACTTCCATCCCTTTTAGTGCTCACAATCAGATGAACCGATGACGTCAGATCAACTGAAAAAAAAATCCCTCCGACTTGCGATCACGAAAATCACATCTAATTCGACAACGAACGCAAAATATTTACGATAACACCTAAAATTTAATTACATGGAAATTTGTGTATATAAACGTTTCCGCGTAAATGAAATTAAAATGCGATAACGTACAATGTGGATGTACTCGGAAATTTGTCGGTTTTTAATACTATTACTAAAGTTTACTTTGTTTAATTTCGTTGGAATCTCCTCCGCAGCACTGCGGCGCTGGCGCCGGTTGACCTCAAAACGCTTTTGCAATTAATAAATTTCATATTCAAAAATATAACATGGTTGAAGCCCGCAACTCACCATCGACCAACGACCAAACGAGGAAGCCTTTTGGCGTACCGCAAAAAAGAATAAATAACCTTTGAACTTTCGAGATCTATATAGTTTTATTATTAAAGCCGTGGACCGACTTCTTATTTATTTAAACTGTAATTTTGCGATAACGAGGAATTTCTACTTACAAATTCAGAGATTAAAGCGCAGATTTTTCCTTTATATAATATTTTCGACGTTACAGGAAGTATTTCCAATTTAGAGGATTCGGAAACGGAGCGATTGCCTGGTACCTTTATTTTTATCGAGTTTATCGAACTACATTTTAATATTGGGAATTCGGGTTTATTTCTTTAATTTTTATATCGTTTTCGAAATAAGAGCATACGAGGCGTGTCGAAGAAGTAATAAGATTTCTTTTGATTCGGTAACAACAAAAATAATTCGACGGTATCTCCATTTTATTCTTTATATTAATTATCCACTTTAAACGTGCGTAATACTACTTTAATTTATTTAACTGCGTGTTTGTTTTTCTTAGTAAAACTAAACATGATTTTTTCAAAACGTTTAAAAATATTAAAAATGTTTTTATGATGATCTATGATAAAAGAGATAAAAATAGAAATAGGAGAAACAGTGAGGATGAACTAAAGGTCGATGACGCTTACTGATATGATCACATTTTTAGCAGCTCTTGTGATAAGCTTCTTTGATTGATACCAATAGCTCTATTAACTTCTCCTTAATGTCTAGTTATATCGACGCAGTTTTTCCAAAAGGGCGTAACCCACAACAAGTAAATTTTACAGGAGAACATATTTTATTGTGTCGCATAGCTATAAGAAGATACGTTTCGCGGAAATACAAATCGATTTTTCCGATGGAAAAAATCGAATATTGTTACTAGATTTTAACAAATGATGCCTTTGCTTTAAAAACAAAAGATAGTCAGATTAACTCATTTTCACAAAAAGTGTGAGTTACGCCCTTTTGGCAAAACGCCATCGATATCTTGGTAGGTGCAGAGTGAGTGTAAATGTCTGATGATTCTGATTTAAGCAACTTAATATACACATTGGTACTAATAATTTTTGCAAAGCGATATCCTAGGATTTCCAGTGGTGTAGTAATAATTAAAAAGAGAATTGTTTTCTAATAATTTATTAAATGTGCATAATCTTCTAATCGGTCAACGAAACAAGTAATATAGAATAGTTCAGAAAAGAAACGTTTTCGTGGAAAATTCAGGAAAGCATAAATGAATTTAAGCATAAGACAATAAGGACCACAAAAGTACGCGCAACGTACGGCTACGGGAAAACTGTCAAGTGTGCACAATGCATAAACATAAAATCAGTAAATTCCCAAAACTTCGTTCGAAATTTTCCGCTCTTTTCTCAATCATTTAAAATCGCTTTGAATTTTAATTTTGAATAATTAAAAAAAAATACTTATGCTTTGCAAAAGCAAATGGGCAAATAAAGTTCCCTAAAATAAATGATAATGAATGAATTTATTCCTACAATGAATGCATTTATTTCCGCAACAAAAGATGAATCAACAAAATGCATATGAAATTCAAAAAAAGAGAAGGTTCTTTCATTTTTCTAAATCATCTTCTAAATCATGATGGACGACGTTAGCAAAACGACTTGTACTTGGTACTTTCAAAATAATTGTTTTCTAATTTATGCGAAGCAGTTTATCTTGTGTCCGATAGGGGACTACTTTATTCTTGATAATAAGTTGAATCACATTTAAAAAATATATTCTTATTAGGCCCGGTTTTACAAACATGATTTATACTGCAGAAGAAGCTATTCCTGGAATAATTGCTATGGAAACCATTGTCTCAACAAAATTTCCATAGCAGTTTTTCCAGGAATAGCTTATTCTGGACCGATTTTACAATTATACGTTAGATAAGCTATTCCTGGAATAACTTTCATGGAAACCATTGTGTCAAGAAACGATTCCATAGCAGTTATTCCAGGAATATCTATTCTGCAGTATAAATCATGTTTGTAAAACCAGGCCTTATGCACTTTTTTATTACACAACCATTGCAGTTTTTTTGTTGAAATACCTACAAAAAAATTAAAGCTATTAAAGTTTATAAATAAATAAATTTGTTGAACTACGACCAAAACGAATCGAATAACTAAAAGAGCGTCCCTTTTTATATGAAAAGTGATTTTGGTTTAATTTCGATAAACGGATAGCTTCTCTTAAACCAGCGACATTGGGCCCAAACGTCACGTTTTGGTGTTTAGCATCTCTAGTTTCAAGGTTGCCCATACTTAAGGAATTATTTATGAAAATCCCAACAACAACAGATACAATTTTAAAATGTCTTATAGCATTAATTACTTATTTTTTTGAAAACTACATAAGGTCCTAATTATAGACGGTTTTTTATCAATAACGTAAACGGCTTTCTTTAAATAATCGTACAGGGCAAAATCTAACGGGTTTAGGCCGCTTTCGGAAAGTATCGGGAAAAACGTTATTTATTTAAAATAACGTTATAATTTCTGAATATTTACGCGACAAGGAGAACGACGATATTACGACGTCACCAATCTCGTGTTGTGTCTAAAGGAAGGCATTTCTAAACTTGGACGTCCAGTATATTTTGCGAATTTAACGGGACTTAAAGTAGGTTAGGTAGAAACAATATAAATTATTTAAGCTTGTCTGATTGTGAGTTATAGGTTTCGTAAACTCATAATAATGTCATTAAGTACCTAAATCATTCGAAAGCAAATTTTAAGTTTAATTTATGACCGTCGAAGTTTGGGCTAACGTAAGTCCTTGTTTCCGATTCTGAACGGTTAATTGCCAAATTAAAAATCTGGAGCCGCTTATATATTTTATAAAAATCTATCAATACGTGATAAACTCGACTGGAAGAATTATTCAGTAGGATAACGTAGCCCGACAGAGACGTAGGTAACTGTGGAAATGTTGTGGTTTTCGTAAAGTAGATTAGGCGTAGACAAGGTTTGTACGATGGAACCGCACATACAAACGGGAATTGAAATGGTAAATAGTTTTAGGTCTAATTTTCATTTCGGTATCTAAAACGCCAGTTGTTTACAATTATTAGTTTATTTCGAAATTAACTACGACTCGATCTTCTTCCCGTATACGATAATATACCGAATAAATATCAAAATTTATCAAAATGCAAGTCCTCACTTTTGAGTAGGTGCTCAAAAATGATTCTAAAGTTTCCAAAATGTTTAATTTTCCACGATCGTTACAAAGATGTAACATTTAAATTTTGCCGTTAACTGTAATTTTGTATTTAGATTCTACAGTGCGCGTCAAAATGATAGGTTCACCTGTAATTTTGCGAGTTCCGGGAAAACGTAACCTTATCACAACGGGCCACTATTTTATTCTGAAAGAACGCACAAAATAACCTGTTTTCCCAACTTTTTAGCGAAATTCGAAAATACGGTTGCGCAGGATGCTAACTTCACCCAACAGGATCCATTTGCGGTCGCGTCAAAATGATAGGTTCACCTAAGAATACCATGAATTTATGTCTACATTAGGCCACAACAAACAGAATGATTGACTAGTAACTTGTCACACCTCCCTTCTACACAATGACTTCATTGATATACTGTCAATGAGCTTCAACAAGATGTCTGGAGTAATGTCATCCCAGGCCTTCTGGATGGCATGCTTCAGCTCTTGAACTGTCTGATACTGGCGCCCTCCACCATAAACTGCTCGTACAATGATTCCCCAAAAATTTTCAATCGGATTCAGATCAGGAGTACAGGCGGGCCATGGCAAAACAGGAATTTTCTTTGCTTGAAGCCAGTTTTGAGTACTTCGGGAAGCATGGATGGCGGCATTATCCTGCTGCAGGATAAGCCGGGCTCGGCGAAAACGTAACATGTACAGGACGATATGTTCTTGAAGAATCTTCTGATAATCTTCACTGTTCATGCGAGTGCTGCAGAATGCCAGTGTTGTCTTACCGAAAGAGCTAAAGCCGCCAAAAATCATAACAGATCCGCCGCCAAAGTTTCGCTTAGAAAACAGCAATGGTTCCTTGCGCAAATCTCTCCAATAACCGTTAAAACCGTCAGGGCCATCAAGGTTAAACTTCTTTTCATCAGTAAATACGATCTAAAACCGAATATCCAAAAGACAATTTACCTAAGCATGGAAATCGCAAACCTGCTTCCACTTGTCACCAAAACTCATTCACTGGCGGGCAGTTTCCCTACGAGCTTCAATATGGCGCGGCAGCAATCGCGAGCAAGGCATCATCTTTGCTCGGATAATGTGTTCTGAGCGATGGAGAGTACGCAAAATTGTGGATTCGCTCGCCGCAACGTTCGTAGTTTCTTTAATCTGGCTAGCTGAGTTAAAAGAATTGGAGGCAGCCCGCAGCACAGCACGTTCATCGCGAGGGGTCAGCACTTTTGGACGTCCAGAAGACTTCTTAGACCTGTAATTTTCTTTGTTCTTCAAAAAATTCTTCACTACATTCTGTGAACGGTCGAGTCTAGCAGCAATGGAACGTTGCGGCAAGCCCTGACTATCGTAAGCCAAAATTTGACCTTTCTCGCGTTCAGTGAGCTTCTGTCCACGGCCCATTGTAACGGAAAAGGTCCTGGAATAACAGAAAAACAGAAATAACAGATAAAAACAGACAAAAACCTAACGCTAAAACTCAAAAACGCAAATAAATGCGGCTGAACCTATCATTTTGACGCGACCGCAAATGGGTCCTGTTGGGTGAAGTTAGCATCCTGCGCAACCGTATTTTCGAATTTCGCTAAAAAGTTGGGAAATCAGGTTATTTTGTGCGTTCTTTCAGAATAAAATAGTGGCCCGTTGTGATAAGGTTACGTTTTCCCGGAACTCGCAAAAATACAGGTGAACCTATCATTTTGACGCGCACTGTATAGTAAGTTTAATATTTATATTTCGGCAAGTAAAACATAAGACAATTAAATGTTTACCGAAGTTTTATCTAGAATATTAATAATAATTTCCTAACAATATGATTCGATTATCTTAGCAAAAACCCCAAAAACTGTTGCCTAACCCCGTGTTACTTACTATAAAAACAAGAATATAACAAAGAAATCGCTAAAACTATTTAAAAAAAAAAAACGATCATAAAATTGACGTCGATAAAAATTATAAACTCGAGTTTAATTTATAAAATTCGGAGCGAGCACCGCCTAAATCTCCCGTAATCAATAAGAACTTTCACTTTGTTAACAGATAAGATGAGCTTCTTTTTATTGGTCATTAATGCGAATACTTACGCCCAATTAATCTTCTCTATTCCGGAGATAAAATTGTTCCCTTAACGATGTTTATTTTCTTAATACTGATTCATCGCTATCTCCTTAGAGGTTAACCTTTTCTCGGCAAGCTAAACATCCCCCGTTTAATTTAATCGTTAGACTGTTGGTCTAATTCGTTTATACCTAAAAGGAAACATGTCGGAGTATGACGGTTTTCATAACGCACACATTCACCCTGTTCTTGAGAAAGCAGAAGTGCCTTTGAACCTATTGTTGACACAGAAAGTTGGAGTCGTGCGGCTCTGACATAAATATTATTTAACAAAGGAAGTTCTCATAATGGAATATAAAGCCCACTAACTGTTCCCAAATCAAACGGCGCGCTTCCTCCCTAAATTATCCTTTTTCGAGCGGAGATGTTTGTATTACGCTTCTATTCCGATATCGAAATAACTTGTACCAATATTTAAGAATCGGTTTATCGGATTATGTGCGTTTTATGTTTATAGACGTTAGAAGAGGAAAACCGGGACGAAGCCGATCTTAAAACGTGATTTTTCTACTAAAGAATTAACTAAGTTACTTTCACGCGCGCAGTTATCAAACTAACAACCAACAAACAAACTTTGTTAACGGTTTTAGGTTGTAGCATTTTTAGAATGCGAATCGTTTTCTTGCATCTTCGAAACGTCATTCGACCAATTAAATTGAACGATAAACTTTTTTTTTTAATGTAAAATACGAAAACATTAGTCATAGGTAAAAACGTTTTTAAAATATGTACTACGAGATATTACTTTAATCTAACGAAAAATAAACAAAACGCCATAAATTTTATCTGCACTATAGGTAGGTACGTATGTAATGAATGGGTTATCATTTGCCCGAAGCAAATTTATCTAATATGTAGTTGTATTATTTACCGCTCGATGCGCGACGTTGGTGTTTTTGATTAAAACGAACAATAGTAAAATCAACCCGGCATGAGAGGGTTTTTCGGATTTCGTAGGGGCGTAGGTCGCGAATTTCTGGGACTGCGGGTGTCGTCCTTCGGCCACCATATTGAAAATAAGAACAATTTTTTTTAATTTTATCCATCTCCGTCGTAATCGTGAGTCTAACAAAAATTTTATAAAGAGAACTTTTGTAGATACAGTAAAATTCTATTTATTCGAACTCTAATCGTCAATCATCTTTTTACAAATTTTTAAAGAGATAAATGAAAAACGAGTTGCACCCCCTTATTTACAAGATGGCATCCGATGGACAAGCCTCGGAAAGTCAGTTTTACACTCACGACTGGTCCCTCTGGAACAAAATCCAAAACAAAAATCGCCGTCTATCCAAAATTTACGGTTGCCAATTTTTTTAACGTCGGGTTAACCGAGTACAAACTTGTCAAAAAATTTTAGTAAATTATACAGGGTGCCCGGGTTTTCGAACACCACCCTCGCTTATCTTAAGAGACACGAGGTCGATCAAATTGTGACAAAGTTGCGGAATTTGACGTCGAGTATTAAACTGAAAGTCGCGATTTTCGTTTTTATTTTTTTAAACGAAAACCGACGGAACTGGACACTTGTTTTAACTTGAACGTTATTGGGGAACTTTTTATTTTTAAAGTTCAAATATGCCATCGCGTTTCTTGTCGCGTCTTAGTGGGCGGAGAAACAACAATCAACTATTTTTCCGTTATGGGCGCCATATTTTGAATGTAGCACACTTTTCCATTATTGCCGAAATGCCAAATTATTCACTTTTGAATAATAACAAAGATTAGTTGTTATTACGTCAATTAAAAAAACCCGATCTTTTGTTAAAGTTTTGTTAAAGTATTATGTTTAGTCACGATTTTGTTTCCAAAGCGCTCTTATCAAAAATGAATAAATTGGCATTTGGGCAATAATAAAAAAATAGACCACAACGTATCTATGCTACATCATTGTAATCAGAAAGAGATGCTGCATTCAAAAATGCAAACATTCAATATGGCGCCCGTAAGAAAAAAAATTGAACGTTGTTTCTCCGCCCACTTACAATTAGACGCAACAAGAAACCTGATAACAAATTAGAACTACTAATAAAATGTGCTCAAACAATGCTCAACAACAACCACCGTTCCAACGATTTCAATCTGCGCCATCGTTTTTGCAGGGAAAATGTTTCGGACAAAAGTTCTAAGGTTTTAAATTATACATCAGATGGTGGTATTGGTATAACCTTGAACGGCGTTGTCAAGGTCACGTTAAGGTCACCTTCAATATTTGAAATAGAACCCTCCACTTTTCATTGCACATTCTTCGTAGCTTACATCGAAAGTTTTCAAAATATTTTTTCCATTAACGGCTTTTCGAGTTAACTTCTCGACTTTTCCTTTTTGAAATTTCAGGTCTCATAACTCGAAAAGTACTTAAATAGAAAAATACTTTGTTGTGATGCTTTGGAAAGCACTCGAGAAAATCGATAAGAATGTGCAATGAAAAATGGGGGGTTCTATTTAGAATATTGAACGTGACCTTAGCGTGGCCTTGACAACTGTTCAAGGTCATGGCGATACTATTATCCCATGCATCGTTTAAAACCCTATAAATGTTGTTCAAAACCCTTTTCTCTAAAATGTCGTGTTCACAAAAATATTGGATGGTAATTTCAACCGAATCGGTTGTCCGGCGGTTAAAGCGCTTTGCCTGTTGAATCGAACGTTGCGGACCTGATATATATCAATAAACGTTGCTTGTTGTTTTTGATCTTTCTAGGTCAAAAAAAACATCCGGCGTCGTGACCTTTGACCTTGATTTTTTCAAAAAAAGAAGACGTTGCGATCTAAACCCGTTTACACAAGTTACTTACGATTGACCTCAATGCGTACGTAAAGCGGATCGAAATCGGTGCGACGAAGGTTGTGGCCTTCCCTGTAAGTTAAAAATATCTAGCTTCGTCGGTTTTCGTTTAAAAAATTTAAAAAAAATTCGAAACGGATGGAGCGCCCAAATCTCCTTTCAACTTATTACTCGTCATCAAATTCCGCAACTTTGTTACAATCTGAACGACCCCGTATCTCTTAAGGTAACGGAGATCCCCGTGGCGGTGCTCGAAAAACGAACACACCCTGTACGTACCCTGCAACACTTGTAAATTTTCCCGCGTATTATTATAATTAAAATTTCGAAGAAGTTTAAATTGTGAACGTTCGTATTGTCTTTCATTTTTATCGGTTCAATTAAAAAAAAAACAAACGGTAGGTTTAGATTACCTCTACCGGATCAATTTTATCTCGTGTGATGATTCTGCTTGAAAATTTGCACTCTCGTCTCCAACAGAAGTCATAAAAATGAACAATGGTAATTTCGTTAACCCTATTCGGCACGAGCTGTTAACCTTAAAAAAAATCCGTATCGATTTCTGGTTTTATGTACTTCTACAATTTCCCATGCCCGAATACCGTTATAAATTTTTCAACGTCCTTCGAAATTTAAAGGAAGCACTCACTTGAAATTAATTAACTCGGTTATTATATAAAATTATAATTCCCTTTGAAGCCATCGAACGTTTCTGTATAACAAAAACTGCGAGCAATCAACTCGTAATTAGCCGGTAAAATATCGGAAATTATATGGAAACCGCGTCGAAATCGTTCACCTCGAAGTTTATAAAAAATAAATTTTAGATTTTGCCACGAATAAAACAATTGCATTTCGGATCTCAAATATTTTCGTTTATTATAACGGAAGAACGATTTCTTTGTTAAAAAAAAAAATATTCGCTCCCGGTTTCCCCGATGGTGTTTTCCTTTGTCGTGGGTATGTATTCTAAATATTTCTGCATTCCTTCTCTGATTATTTGAATAGGCTGCCATTCCGTTTCGGTGTTTCATCCGGCACATATATTAGTTTGGTAGTATATTACTTTTGTTACCTACCTATTGTTCGCATTTGTCGCCAAGGACGATGTATACCCAAATTTAATTAAATTATTTATTATAGTTTACAAAGATATGAACATAAATATCGTTTAAAGTGTTATTTTACGTTAAAATTTGTATTATACACGCTATCGCCTCTAATTGTTGTCTACGATTAAATAGGCAAAAAAAAAGAATTTCCAGCGATTGTTTTCACGCACACCAACGTTCACGAAACCGATTTGCCCTCTTATACAGGCTGTTCCAAAAGTTATCTCGAAAACTAGCTCAAGTAAAACTTAATTTTTGTTACGAACTATCGACTGGGCATATTCAGTTTAAAAAAAAAGCTAACTTAGGCATATAATTACAAAGTCGATCAGTTTCGAGGTCCCCCAAGGTCATTCGTACTCTACAATTTTTATAATAAGTGATTTTTACCTATCTCAAACCGTTTTCAAGAAAAACGCGTGGTATCTCTAAATGACTCACATTTGAACAAATGTACTTTTAGCACAGTGTACTTTAAGTACACTATTAATCATCTGCGCATGCGCGCGCCGCTCTGAAAGTTATACATGCAGTGTATTCCTTAAAAACTTTTTTATTGTGGATTTTTCGAAAAAAAGTTATTCTTTATAAAAGTTGACGCTTCTTCCAAAACTAAAAATGCACCAATAAAAAATTAAAAATATGTCGTAATGTACGAAGGAGATCGAGATATTTAATTTTGGCTCAATAGTGAAGTACCTTTATTTTTGAAAAAATCGAAAAATTTTACTTGAAAATGTTGTTTAGAATTAGGAGTTGTTGAAAAACGTGAAGTCACAACCGCCTAAGTCTAATTTTTTTTTATAGCGCCTTGAAAAATCAATGTCGATCGCATAGTAATTCATGAATGTCATTCGTTTATCTTAGGTACACTCAACAATCAGGAAAATATTAGTATCATAGGAGTCAAATTTCATCAACTTTTTGGTGCAAAGTAGTTTTTACGAACTCTAAAGATTTAAATACGTCCAAAAGGTTCTTGGGTACCAGAACTTTTTTTACGCGATTATTAATCTCAAACGGGCGCTAAAAATCGCTAGCAATTATATGCGAACACGACAATAATAATTATATTATTAAAATATACGTATTTTAAATAAAATATCCGATATCGCAATTAAAATTATTGAATATCAATTTCGTGAAGCAGGCAATTGTAGATAATTATCTGTCTATCAATTTCGCTCGATATCTGTCAATGGCCGTTACGTGAGTAAGAGCGTCGAGACAACCCTTTGGCACATTGCCACGAACATAAATTTTGGCAAACGCTTTAGTGTGAACTTTACGCAGAACTTATCGAAAAGTAGAAATTAGTTGATGGATATTAAAATATCCTCATATATCTACTATATTAGGAAATTAGTTCGACACAAATGACATTATTAGAATATGTACATATCTAAAACATCAATCGTTATTTGATAAGAATCAATATTTGTACTAATGTAATCTTAACCTATCATGAAATCAAACAATTTGAATTTATTATTAGATCATGTCCGAGAGAGCGTATGAATAATTTAAAACTTACAACAAAATGAAATGTGGTCGACAGTAATCGACGCAACAATGAATTACAAGAAATGCCACGGTAATAAAGTATATTGACCATAACTCAGTGGTTTAGTGTACGAGGTGCGGCGCGACGCGTTATGGTCAAATCGCGTGTCGTCGGACGCCCCCGTGTTTACTACGTCACATACACTAACTGCAAGTTCACTTGATGTTTTTAAAATTACGCATCGACGTCGTAACGCTTAACTATTAATATTTTGGTAGGCAATTTCTGTACGTTCTCCTATCAAATCGTATTAGTTCGACTGATTGCACGGTTGCATAGTGCTCTGCTGGTGTGGCACATGAGCATTCGATTAATGCAGCATAGTGGTCACAACCCCAACGGCAATATACGTATATTGCCATCTAATAAATCTAATTTTACTATGGCGTTTCATTATAGTCGAGTTTAAAAGGAGCCAAAGTAGGTAATGAGAATTAAATTAGCTACTGAAATGAAATTTTTAATGATCGTTAACGGGCCACGGTAGAAAACAATGTGGTACCTAAAAAATTGTTCGGTAAACGACATAAAAAAATAATTTGCGCAAGAACCCTATGCAATTTAAATACATAATATGTTGTATTACATTATTATCGATAACCGTGAACTTTTCATAAATAAATCGATTCGATAACATTTTGGGCTTCTGATTCATTTTGTTAATTAAATGTTATATATGAATTATAAATAAATGGGCGCATATCGCATAATTAGGTACCACTCTGCGCCGGGTCCGTGAAGTTAGCAGCACATGAACGGCACAAATCACGGGACCTGGTCCATTTGTTTGTGCTTCGTTTGTGCCGTAATCAATTTTCCAGCAACACGAACCGTTCCCGAGTTATCACGATTTTTAGATGTGCTGCTAACTTCACATGCGATTTTCGGCACAAATCTCGGGACCTGATCCATTCGTTTGTTCCGATTGTTGCCGTAATCAGTTTTTCGGCAACACGAACCGTTCCCGAGTTATCGCGATTTTTAGATGTACTGCAAACTTCGCACCTGATTGATCGCACAAATCTTGGGACCTAATCTAACCGTTAGTGCTCGTTTTTGCTAGTTTAAATTTTAAGCAGTTTTAATTAGTAGTATTTTAATTGCTAGTTTAGTAATTTAAATGAGGTAGTGCTTTGACATTACATAAAAAAAATTTAGTGGTTAACGCGATAACTTCTTTATAGTTATCTTGCAACTTTAATTTTAATATACGCTTTATCGTCATTTACGAATAAATGACCCTAATACAAGTTCATGTTTGCCCATTTACGGTAAACAACATGTGTGGCGGTAGATGGACAAAACAAATTGTATGTTTAAATAAAAATGTTTAATGTTGAGTTATAACTCAAAAACGGTTAATATTGCTGAAAAACTAATTAGGTACTTATGACATAAATTAGCAA
The DNA here is from genome assembly GCA_036326145.1 of Rhagophthalmus giganteus. NCBI lineage: Eukaryota > Metazoa > Arthropoda > Insecta > Coleoptera > Rhagophthalmidae > Rhagophthalmus > Rhagophthalmus giganteus. Next base: position 14,153,653 of record JARFJA010000036.1, on the reverse strand, counting down.
AAACGAGCACTAACGGTTAGATTAGGTCCCAAGATTTGTGCGATCAATCAGGTGCGAAGTTTGCAGTACATCTAAAAATCGCGATAACTCGGGAACGGTTCGTGTTGCCGAAAAACTGATTACAGCACAAATCGGTACAAAGTTTACTCCCACATACTATGAAACAACCTGTATAATTTGAAGTGACATGTCGCCTACACACATAAAATACGTTTAGATTAAAAGCGATCGGCAATAAATCTGTTAAGAACAGCGTAAATATACGTACTTTAAATTAGGATAAAAACGCAATTTACTCTTAACGTGAGAATTTTCCTTTTTAGTTCAAATAAAAGCCGCGTTTTCACCATAAAACAAATTTCATAAAACTAGTATTACTGTGAAGACACCTATCAAAACATAAACAAAACTTGAAAAAACTCAATATTTGGGTGTTTTTTTAACATGTTTTACCGTGTGGACGCTCGAACGTTAAATAAAACTTGTCGTGAAAATGTTTGGCCAAATTTAACATTTAAAAATTTGTTTTATTTACATTGTGGAGGAATTTTGCGACTGTCAAACTTTCATCAATCAACCAATGAGAATGACTCGCGAGACGTCATTAAGTTAGACCACGCCTCACAAACTACCTATACGTAATACTTGACAACGTGCTAGGTATCAATAATCTGTTAAAAAAAAAACAACAAATATAATCACGTGATATTGCTGACTTTTTCTAAACTGTTCCATTTAAATCGTTCGTAACCTGCGTTAGTAGATAAATGTCAATGTGTGCTCGAGTATAATAATTTTATTGAAGGATAATAATTGTATAATATTTTGATTAATCAAATTACATTTACAAAAAAATCAATAATAAACGTGTACATGTACGGAAACGCAGAAAACAACAATCTTAACTGACTATAGGGAACCGTGCGGCCTAGATGGTCAACATTTCGACTGGCCATCTAGCGCGCTTACGGCTGCGGGTTCGAATCCCGCTGCAACCATGGACGTTAATCAACGTGATTGTTAATACAAACAAAATCTAGAAAACCACACCAAAAATTAGACTAGCAAATTGGGTAGACCGAAGCCAATAAAAAAAAAATTTTTTGTACAACAGGTTCCTGTATGTGAAGTGCAAACGTAAATTTCAAAAGATGACAGCACTTTTGCGTCAAACAAATTTCATGTTTTATAAAACATGTTTTAATATCGTCCGCACGGCAAAACAATTTTTTTTTGACAAGTTTGTTACATAAGTTTAACAAACATGTTTTACCGTGAAAACGCGGCCAAAGACATATTAATTGAAAAATACGTTTTATGAAAAAAATTGAACGTGTTTTTGTTGGTAAGGTATTCGAATAACAACCTCGGTTTTTTTTTAAAAAGAAAATCGGCATTTCTCTCGGTGTAGGTGTACATATTTTTAAAGGTCGCACTCGTAACGTCCCACGTTTTCGCTTAATCGAGGACTATTAAATGAAGTGCTGGATGAAAATTATTTTCTAATTTTTATTCTTGCCACGGCAGAACCGAATAAACAAAGCCTAACGGAATTTAAATGCAAAGATTTAATTAAAACCGTCAATCTTCAAACTTCGCTTTCAGGCTTCAATCTAAGAAATTGACTCGTTAAATGCATCTCAAATGTAGAGTACCTATCTGTAGATATAAGTTCTTGAAAATACTCGAAAATATGCAAGTAACGGAACAAATTATTTTAATTTAAATAAAGTTCATAGTAGATACTTAAATCGAAAACTCGAAAGTTAAAAATTGCTCGAATTGATTTAAGATGCTTTTAAAATAATTATACTTATCGCCAAATTCTGTTTAAATTTACCTAAAATTTATTTTGTTTTTTTTCTGCAAGCTTAAAATTAAAATTTCATTAAAGGTCCAAACGAACACTTTTATTTGTTGTCGAACTGCTAAATTTCGCGTAGGTATTTTATATTTCAAGTTTAAAATATTAATAAAGTTCGAGGTAATTCTGACACGATGCTTTTTCACTTTATTGCCATCTTAAATGAAACGGCAATAAAGTATAAAAATCCATAAAGTGGTGGTATAATAAAAAAAAAAGTTAAAGCAATAAAGTATTTAATAAATCTTCGGCAACACTTTTAACTCGTATTTTTAATATCGAACTCGACCGAATTAGTTTTATACATTTCACTTCGTTCGACCGATTAGAGAAGGATAAGTGATGTCAATCGCAAAGTACTTGTCAAAACTTTAGTTTTAATACTATTTCTAAACGAAAACAATACGTTTATCGTCTTATTAAAGTTTTAAATCGATACCTTTAAAGCTATTTTCTACTAATTTAAAAAACGTGTTTAATTAAAGTTTCGAAATTTCGTTTTAAAATTAAAATTAAACACCTAATTAAACTATTTAAACTAAACAGTGTTTAAACTCGAATTATTATTTGTTCTTAAGTTGCTAACGATACGAAGATTTGTTTTGGGCAACTATTACGGTCATGGACGACCGTAAAAGCGGGTAGTAAAACCCCTCCATAATTAGATACTTTTTTCAAGAACTCCAAACGAAAACCACCGAAAATCGCGGACTATTCATTTAAACATCGTAATACTTATTACACCAAATTGCGCTTTGTTGTGGTTTACCTGCAAAAAGTAGAGAACGTTAGATGATACAGGGTGTTTCGTAATACGCGGGCCAAACTTTAAGAGACGATTGGAGATCTCAAAAAAATTTAGAAAAAAATGTTCCTATGAGCGTACGTCCAAGATCTTTTTGTTTTCGAAATACGGCGTTAAACGCTTGAAAAAAAATCGATTGTTTTAAATCTTCCGATTGAATTAAGATAATTAAACCAAATTTGGTACAAGTTTTGAGAGTCTAAAATCGCGTTTAATTTACCTTTGAATGCTGTCGTATATGTTTTATAGTGGTGAAGAGTTGAAACGTTTTTGTTTGGCTAACGAGTTACATTGCACACGGCCGACTTATTTGTTTTCCTTGACCAACTTTCAGTAACGTCGAAAAGTTTAAATTTACGCATTTTTTTTATAGTGGTCGTCGGAAAAAACAATTTTATTAAACACAACGTAATTTTTACAAAATCTGTTTCAGTAAATAGTGTATTATTTATTTAACTAAGAATTATTCATCTACCAATTACGTATCCACGTACACGCACTTTGCATAAAGGTTCTTGTAATTTATAAAACTTTTTTACCTACCAAAAAAATGTTATAAATTTAAATTGGATTAAATCGTGGTAACGCATACGCTATACGTGTTTAATAAATTTTAATTTTCAGTCATTATTAATCTACGAAGCTTCCCCCAAACCATAATTTTTATTCCATTCTTATTGCTCGTGTTTCGGCCATAATATCCCATAACTACATACGTGCGATTATTTAACAGTAATAACTTTTGTTTTTTGAATATCTTTTGTAAAATCGTTTTAAATAATTAAAGGAATTTCGCAATTCTTTGTAACAAAAAGAAGATATCATAAATATATCCAATCGGTAGGAAATGAAAAGCATCATTTTGACAGGCACGCCGAGCAGTTCGTCTAAAATATTATAGACAAGCACGAAGTCGTTCACAAAATATAACTTCTAGCAGTTAAATTAGTTAATTAGTTGCCTGTTTGCAAGTCGTTAAACAAAGTTCCTGAGAGTACCGGATAATACGCTGACCTGTCAGTGTATATACCTTGGAATGCAATATTACTAACAAATTTCGGTTACCTCACGCACGTCCCTTTTTATTCCGCAGTTAATTGAACGCACTTCTAACTTATGTCACCACAAAATTAAATTATACCGCACGAAAGTTATATAAAGCTATATGTACGACGTGCAACCGAAGATTAGAACTCGAAGAAGCATTAGATAGAATGTTATCGAGATGAATCCCGGCTAAACTAACAAGAAGGCAGGTAATTAACGTTTCCGTTATTAGAAATCTCAGTCTTTGCAATTAGTTCGCTACAGGATTACTAAATGTTAGTAAATTGGTAGCACAACAAATGTAAGTTTCTTAAAACTTGCTCAACTTTCAATTAAAGGGCGTGGTTAGAAACGTTTAAAAGGTAAAAATATCATTCGAGTCAACTACTTAACGAAGCTTGGTTCTCGTGAAAATTAAATATGAAAATGCCATTTAATTGTTAGTCGAAAAATTTGAAAATAAAGGCACCTCCTGGTTTCTTCGGTTGGTATTTTCCCAGTAGTACGACTGGCGCATTATGTATAAATTGTTGAGTTGCGTTGTTAGCACACAGCTAAATCCCGACACCTATCTAAATATAGGATTTCTTGATATCAGCGAATAATTTCGAGTCGCTGATTTGTACAATTACGTAATTGTATAAAAGAATATTAGCAGTAATAAAATTATAAGGACAGTTTCGTGTTAATGGCAAACATACTTTTTAGTATGTCCAGAAAAACTCATATGAACAGTATGAATTTACTAATATCAATAAGCAGATAGTAATATAAAAATTTCAAATTCAACTCTTAAATACATAAACACCATTCATATCGACGAATAACAATTAGAACATTCTTTCCAAAGTAATTAAATTATTGTCAGCGTTACACAGAACGAGTGAGTGACAACTATATCCACTGACTTATAAACATAATCAAAAAGCGATACCTATTAGTGAATTGTAACCACTACATGTTTGCGAGATTTTTGGCGTTCTTTAAGGGCAGGGTACCCATGATTTAAGCGTATTTTACGCTCATCCTTAAACTAATTTTTGAGACATTTTGGATCATTAAAACCAAAATGTTTTTATGATTAGTTGTTTATCACTATTTTGTTTATGTATACTCGTAATTTGAGTACATGATTTTTATTCGTTAATTTGTTATTATAAATTATAATTTTGTTAGTTATGGTGGAATTTTATAAAACTAAATAAGTTAAAGTGAAGTGGATTTTTGTTTTACAGAGAATAATGTACTCGAGGACATATAAAAGATTCATAACGAATGAATTATTTTAAACTAATAAAAATTAAATTAATATTTTAAAATCAATTTTTTATGTAAACAATAATAAAATTTTTAGAGAACTTTTAAGTCCTCAGTACTATTTCTGTAAAACAAAAATCCACTTTTGTAACTTATTTAGTTTTTATAAATTCCACCATAATTCTAACAAAATTATAATTTATAATAACAAATTAACGAATAAAAATCATGACTCAAATTACCAGTATCATAAACAAATAGTGATAAACAACTATCAAACATTTGGTTAATGATCCAAAATGTCTCAAAATTAGTTTAGATGAGCGTAAATGCTTAAATCAGGACTGCTTATATAATAATTTGTTATTTGTAACACTTGAGCCAATCACACAAATTCATAATTAATATTTTAATATTTAACGTTCAATCTGTCTTATTGTAAGATTGTCGTCAGAACACACATGTCAGTTTTGCAATTATGACATTAACAAAACACAATAAATTGGCATAAACCTTAATAAATGAAAGTTTTAAATACTACTATAATGTAGTTTAGTTAAATAAAGTTTATAGTTTTACGGAAAATAGCCTTTTTCGGATACTTTTTAAATACTAGGAATCCCGACCAGTTTTCAGTTAATCCGTTACACATAACATACAATTGTTATTATTATTGGCACTCAATCAAATGAGATGCAAATAATAAGTAATCAAAATTATAAAAAAATATAAAATACGGATGTCAAAAATAACCATTTTGGTTACATTATTTTTATTTTTAATAACGACCCTAATTCTTCTATGCAAACATAGTGCTAGAAATATAAAACGTAAAACGGTAAAACGACTTAATCCAGCAAAAGTAAAAGGAAACGTTCCTTGGTGACGAATCACTAGACACTGATTAGGCCTATGAAGACTCACGGACGCTTGTTATGCCTATTTTGCGTATTTTGTAGTTATTTGTATTGACTTGTGACATAAATATATGTCATAATAGTGACATTGTAATATATAGAAAATTAATAGGTAAATAAATATATTTACCTATTAATTTTCTAGAATAACTCCGAAGATAAACAATTACACATACAGTAGAGTCCTGTTAATCCGAACGAATTAGGACCGAAACCTGTTTGAATTACCAGATTTTCAGATTAACCAAAATTATTCTTGTAATGCAATAGCGAGTAGCAAATACAAAGTTTTTAGATTGCTCTAAGTTATAAGTTAACCAGCGTCTGTCTGACACGTTTAACATTTTCAACATTACGATAAAAGAAACAATTACTGACTTTATGAATAAGCCAAACAATTCATTTATTAAGTACAGTATGTACGTATTTTATTTTTATCATTTTTATAACCGTAATAAATGCAATGTTTTCTATACGTTGTTCTATTTTCACTTGGCCTCTGTATTATTTTTCTAACTTACTTTTGTTCAGATTAACCGCATTTTCACAGTGGCGTGGTTCAGATTAACTGGACTCAACTGTATATTACAAACAGCACAACCAATATTTAAATTTAATGTTAATACACCTACTTAGATCCAACGAAATAAATGTAAACATAAACTTTAGACCTGTAGAAGTGTCGGTAACGTATTTAACGATTTATGTTTTGTTTATGTCAGTACATGTAAACGTCTCCACTTACATAGTTAAATATGCCTCGAAGAAAATGAAATACAGAGCTGTGTGTTAAAATCTCGCTGTTTTAGGCCACGTCCCCGTCCATTTGATAAAGAGTCGATTGTAAGTACAAGGCATTTAACTTTTTTGATCTAAAAACAAGCTGCAGGTAAAGCTAAAAATTGATGAAAATGCACTTTTCAACTTAAAAACAATGGGTACCTACATGCCTAGGTGCCTAAATTCTAAACCGTAAACCTTTTGGATGTCAATACACAATTTTCAAAGTATTTTGTATACGGGGTATTTTACACAAACCGCTTATTAGAGGTTTTAGTATTTTAGATGGAAGTATCAGTTTGAAAATTTGCATTTACATACATATAATAGTTCTAGATCTGTTTAACCTTATACATTTTGGCGCAACAGAACACCTTAACCACACGTCCCGTCGCAACGTTTTTTGCATTAATGCGCTATAAAACTGATCGTGAGCAAGCCTTGAACGGCCGAATCGAAAAACGTTTCAGACAAAAGTTGTAGAAAATTTACTCCTCTACAAAATTGAAAATAAACGTTTTTAACCGTGCGCGCCCGGTAAAGAGATTTTACGATAAAACCGGTTTAGCGCGCCATTTTACCAATACGACGGCGCGAGCGGACGTGCGTCATAGTCGAAAACTTGTATTTTCATTGGAACCCCATTAATCTAAAACACATGCAAAAATTAAAATTACTCGACCTTTCGCAAGGACAATTTCGTCAAAAGTTATGTAATCTGCGCTCCTGTAAAACACCTGAGATAATTTTAACGAAGCACGCTATATGATATTTACTGTAATTGTATATTTGACGTTTATTTTAATCACGGTTTATACGTAAAAATAAGCCCAATAAAATATTAGCGAGATAAAATCGATTAAACTTTAACCTTCCTTTTTGTTGTAGATTTGTTATCCGACGAATAATAAAAAGTTTCGATACACACAGGTATATAACGAAAGAGATAAAATAAGTAACAAATACAAAAACTCAATGGATTGTTTGTACAGAAGTTGCTTTCCATCTATAAATTGAACTTGTGCATGAAAGCTCGTCCGCATCGGTAACGTGGAATAGAAATAGACGCTACTTTAATTAGACCTTACTGTGCATTATCGCGAGTTCCGTATTAACTTGCAACTCTGCAACGGTTAAATCAATAATATTTGTAATTGCAAAAGTTTTCGCAATCGCGCCAGTCTAACATGATAATCAGTAAAGTATTAATAAAACTAATTTCGAAATCCCCATAACCGCGCGTACCTAACTATAGATCGAGTTTATCGTACAGTTCGCGCGAACAAAGGGACGGGATGAAAAATAAATCACACGGACCGATGCGTAGCAGACTAGATATTCATTTTTGTGCCTTATTTCATGTACATTCACTAGAATAATTGGATTTCATCCAAACAAAAACTCAAAACGACAACAACAACAACGACGCGGAATATAAATTTAAAGCTGTTTAATGGCGTCGGCTTCGATAATATTATCTTCAAAACGAATTTTTCAACTTTTAAATGCCGTTTAAGATGTTCTAAAATAAATTATTTGTTTCAGGTCCCGCATTTTGGGGCTTAATAAATCCAGAATGGTCACTTTGTAATAAAGGCAGGAGACAGTCGCCTGTGAATTTAGAACCCAATAAGCTGCTGTTTGACCCAAATCTTAGGCCTTTGCACATCGATAAACATCGGGTAAGAGGCTTAGTTAATACCAGTACATACTCATAAGAACCCCGATTACTTGATCCTCCGTCAAAACCATCACCTCAAGATCAATCTAATACCGGCCGGGTCGGTATATGTATAACAAGAAACTTGCGTTCAGCATTAAATTATAACTTCAAAGTTAAATAGTTTCGCAATTTAAAACAGCAGAAACTCAAAAACCTACAATTAGTGTTGGCGTTCCTGAAAAGGTGATATTATTTAAATGTAGCATGAAACAACATTATTCTGTACCCTCGTTACCAACAGGTGTCGCGCCTGTAATTAATTAAACTAAGACAACAATTCTATTCACATCAGAAGGGTACCATAACAACTAATTTAATTTTATACGAGCTTATATAATTTAAATTATCGTCGACGCAGTACTATATTACAACGAGGCAAATTCAATTTTATCCCGTGCGGCTCGGGTAATTCGAATTAAAATAGTTTCGTGCGGTTAAAGAAAAATGGGAATTTATTACGTGGTAGCAGGATCGTTTAAAATAGGTACAACAATTTTTTTTAAGTAGTTTCGTGGCGAAAAACATCGCGCGTTTAATTTTACACGAAATATAGTCCTTAGGGATTTACGCGTCTCCCAGGAACTTCCTAAGAATTGACCTCGTAAGACTCGACATTCACCCGTATGTGTATATCAAGTTGTATTTTAACACGTTCGCTGCTACCGGCTCAGCGGCTCCAGTCAGAGTCGGCTCGTTTCGTTTACTAAATTTGATACAAAAGTTTGTACCTACATATAATCGAGTCAAATTAGCTTATTTTTTGGCGCACTCAAGTACTTGTTTTTTTAAAACAATTATTACAACAAAACACTGAATGTCCAGAACGTCAAAATAATGCCACAAGCCGATGCAAAGATAGTGAATTTCACGGTAAGAATTCAGCATTGCCCTTATGGAAGATGGTGTTGCCAAACATATTGCTAAAAGAAATATAGTGAACTAATCTAAATTCTAAATCTCTTTATTCAAGTATAACAGATGTTTTTAAACGAGCTCATTTACATCCAGTTTTGAGTCGATGCTCGTTTCCCGGTGGAACTCAAATTTGATACTGAAAAGTTTGTACCTGACATATAATCGAGTCAAATTAGTGCTTATTTGTTGGCAGTCCATTACTTAAATAATTAATTTTTGTGATAGGTGGGTATGTCTATAATTATATTAACGACAACTGAATTTTATTTATGGTTAATCCGTATCTACAAATAATGCCATATTTATTTTCGATGCAAAGATAGCTGAATTTCACGGACCCTGAAGAATTCAGCCGTTGAAAGTTATGTAGATGGTAGTAATGCGCAAACGTATTGCTAAAAGAAATAGTGCATCGCCTAATCTAAATTCTAATTCCTCATGCCTTCAAGTATAACTTAGAGTGTATTTAAACGAGTTATTTACATTAGATATTTTTAATGATGCGATTTTACCTCGAATGGAATTGCAATTAATTTCTTGAGTTAATTTTATCGAAACTATACAAGTCGAATCACTTTTTTTATCTTAAAATGTTTCGGGAATCCGAAAATCGGATTAAAAATTTAAAAACGTAACACTCTGAATTATTTTGGGGTTAGAAATGTTAGGGGCAGTGCATCCCTACTTTCCCCGAAGTGACACCAAAAGATCTTAATTTATTACTTACATACCCTGAAAATTATTAAATTCCAACGAAAAATAGAAAATGTTATTTAAAAAAAAGATTTTTGTTCTTCAACTTTTTGATGGTGAATATCTTAACGGGGGAGCGTAAGAACTTTTGGTATTATTTTGATGTGATTTATACGAGAGATTTTTCATCATTTCCTGGATAGCCTGTATATCGTTGTAATAATAATTGTTTAATAATAATACAAATGCTCGAATGCACCAAATGGAATATTTCTGATTTCAATTAATTCACTATACACAAATATTAAAAAAAAAAGTTTCACCAAAATCAATTTTATTTTTGTAGGTTTCGAAGTAAAAACCTATTTTTACTCGACTATCTACTGATTATGGGATTGAGAAGAAAAAGCCTAAAACATCACAATGAGATAATAATTTGTGATAATTTACGAGTGTATATTCATTGTAAAGAAAAAATGGTCGTTTTAAAACAGTGCATACGTGAGCAGACAGTTCACAAGTTTTAATTAATTTTTCACTAAATAAAGAATTAGAAATTTGCAAATTTTTATAATTTGCTCCTTGTAATTAGGTGAAAATTGATTGTTATACAGTTATCATATTTTAAAAAAATTATTTAAAAAAGATAATTGCATTGGGATTTGAACCCGCTACGCACAGATCTAGGCCCCAATTTTCAAACCATTCGCTTACATAACGTATGCGAGAATGACGTCACAACAAGCAGATTTCTATAGAAACCCACTGTTGTAAAACCACGCTGTAGTCACTTGTGTTATCCACTCGACCACAATGACAACTGTAAAACAGTTAATGGAACTTTTATTTAATTTTTGAATTAAATTTCTTTCGATTTTAATCGATTTCGCAAAATTTGAGTTCAATTTCGTATTCAGCTCGACAAGCCCTAATCAACGATATATGACTTGTCAAGAATTTCTACATCCCATTCGCTTCATTCAAAAAAATGCAACCCTAAATATAGTTCACAGATTTTAAATATAGACGTTCTGATCGAAGCTCATACGGTCGGCCTACCCTATCCACCAATGAAACGTATCAAAGTTACGCAAGCAGAGCTTGAACTACACCCTTAACCGACTCGCGTTGACAGAATTTAATTTAATTTTCGAAAGAATCCTGCCGGTATAGCTTATCCAAACCTATATGATGGTTTACGTCATCAATGCAAGGTTACTAGATGATGACGTTTCACAAAGTGCTGTCACCTCGTACCTCGTATTTTGACAGTTCCAATAAATTGTAGTCTTTCTTTATACCATCTAATATGTGCGCAAGTAAATCATCTATAGAATACGTCACTTTCCAAACTTTAAACCGAATTACAAATAAACAATCTAGTAACTTTTTTTTGATGACATGAATTGCGTATAGGTTTGGATAAAGCTATACCTACTTGAAAATGGAATACTTAATCAATTGCGAAAAGCGTCGATAAATAAATTTAGAAAATTAAGTGAAAAAAAATACTGGCAATAAAATTTATGAATGATTTGATTAATAAATATTTGACTATTATTTATAATAAATAAAGTTAAGGTAATCTTTATAATTAGTAAAATTGTTACGAATGTTCGCAAACAAATTAATGGTAGTATTTTCCGTATCACATAAACATACACATGCTACGCTATTATTTTTTTTTCATATTCTTAACTTACCAATTTTCTAATAACACTAAATTAGGAGTAATTTTAGGGCCAAGGTTATACGAGAAAATCTTACGTTATTATTCAAATATTAGACCTGATACGCATAATCTTGTTGTTATTTTACTGTCACGGAATAGTTATTTTTCACAACAAATTTTTTATATTGTCTATTATTATTTGGTATTTTCAGATCGATTTTGAGAGTGGAAAAAAAACGTTCCGCATACGTGTTTTATATTTCAAGCGCATAATAATTATCTACCCGTATAATTTTCATATTTCACAACTACGTGCCTATATATTCGTTTTGCTTTAATTTTTTTTAACAAGCCATAAATGGCCGTAATTTGAAAATGCACAGTCGACCTTTGACATTCGCGTTTTTTTTTCTTTTCGCCAATTTTTATAGGAGATTTCCTTTGTGTTGGCTATACGAGATACACGTAACATTACGCCGAGCCTTAGCGGGCCGCAGCGGGTCGCATTGTAGCGCAACCAATTGCTGGAGTGCATTTGTGTACATTGGTGCGTGACAACGATTGGTTGCGGAGTTTGGGATGCGATGCGGCCCGCTGCACCCCAGCATAATGTACACACGTTAGAGTTACCTGATGTAGTTAGATGTGCCTTTAGAGTTATTCGCGGATTTTTCATATTTGCGAAGATCCTGGAAGGTAACCTGCGCGAATGTCGAGAGTCGATTGTACTCTGTTAGCTTTTGTCACAGAAGACACATACTGTATAGAGTGTCCCAGACCACCCAATTATTTCGTAAACGCGACATTTTAAAGGAAAATGTTTCGGACAAAAGTTATAAGGTTATAAATGGTGCATCAGATGGTGATTATAGTATGACCTTGAATGGCGTTGTAACATTGAACTCATCATATTTGCTAGCCAGCTGTTTAGCAATTAAAGATAATTTCTTTCGAATTATCTCAAAAAGAAAGAAAAATTGTTTTTTTTTATGACCAGTTTCTGAAACAACAGGTACTACTTATATTTGTTTATTTATCAATCGATAAAACTTTTAAATTGCCCACCTAACCGATCGTATGTTAATTTTTCAATATACTGTTTGAGTTTAGCATATCAAATACTGATATTTATTGAACCGATAAATTTTACAGAAACCGGCCATCGGTATTACCCGTGCCGCCCTAAACTGTGCAATAACAAAACGAAATCCATATCGTTTATATGTCTTTACATTTCAGGTTAGCGGAACTATCAGTAACACGGGGCACAGCGTAATATTCACCGTAGATAACGACACCCGCCATCATATAAATGTGACGGGTGGACCCCTATCGTATAAGTACCAGTTTCAAGAAATTCACATCCACTACGGCCTCCACGATCAATTTGGTTCGGAGCATTCCATAAACGGATACGCTTTTCCTGCAGAAGTAAGTTTGTAAATAATCCGATAATGTCTAAGTTCTGTATTCATAAGACTTTCGTCAGTTTGTACTAAACAAACGACGACGGCACGTTTACTAAAGACGCGAGTTTACTAAATGTCAACCCTCTGTTTAAAAAACCGTCATGGAAGTTAACGCCATCGGCATAATTTGTTTTCATTAATTTGCGATAATGAAGAATTTAAATTAATAATATTACTTTTAAGAAACTTTCGAGCGGTAAACCTCATTAAAGGTAAGCGAATATTATGTCAAACACGAACGTTTCGGGGTTATTTAAAATCTATTAGAATAAATAAAAAAATAACGATATAGGAGTGGTTGCAAAGTCGCGAAAAAACAAAGTTGTTTTCTTTTTTTAAATCGAAAATTACTAGAAGACTGCGGGAATTTAACGCGCGCGTTTCTCTGTACGTTTCCACGTCTTAACGAAAATATCGGCGAAAACGGGTCGAGCGCGAGACACGCGGAAAGAATTTTCGTAGATGCCGAAGTTTTCTTCCGCCGCACGGCAGCGTTTAGGTTAGGTTAGTGGCATTTAGGTTAGCGTCAATGTTGCCGACGCGGTGGCCGAGTGGCCAGGAGACTGACCTCTCGCCTGACGGGTCCTGGGTTCGAATCCCGGTACGGGTGGTGAAATATCCCCTGGTAGGCATTTGAAACTGTCGGAAATAGACGTCCGATTGTGCATTTTGGCGGGTTCGCGGACCTCGAAAGTGCGATTTGAAAAGTTTGAAGCATGTTCGAACCACCTTGAAAATGCGAATTAGGTTATCTTTTGCGAGGCCGCGCCGTAACGTCGCTGCCGTGCCGTGCGCCACGCGGCCCTAATGGCCGGACAGTGCCCATCTGGGTTTACGTTTCACAATATGTATTAAAATTTAGATATTTCCAATTCGTAACCTCACAATGCACATTTATTTTTATTAAAAGATCTGGCAGATCTAGAATTTTAGAGATCCGCGACCTATCCCATACGTATCATCGGCATCCACCCAAATAAACGTGAGGTTAATTTAACGAGCACTAAGATTGACATCGCTAAAGAATCGCTTTATACAATTCAGTAACAGTATTAAACGTTAAAATGAATATAAATAATCGACTGTTTTTACGTTTCTAACCGGGTGCAATAGGTATCAATAGATATTATACAGGGTGAGCCACAAAACGTGGTTCCCCTTACATTCCGAGACTGCAACCCAACAAATAAATTTCTATGAAGAGTTGTAAAATAATGTTTTCTTAATTGTTCCTTCTTGTTCATATATTAACAAATCAATTCACGTAATTAATATGTAAGTCAAATTAGAGTCTGTGATCAATTTTTATTTTAAATATGTATTCTGTATCTATGTTCTCTATGATGTTTGTATATTTGGTTGCTGTCTAAAGTTGTAAGGAGTTTCACGTCGTTTGATCCACCCTATGTATATGAAGGATTCGAAAACTTATACGACAAAAAAAATCATTATAGTTTCAATCGAACCGTAGATGTAACAAAATATTGCTGTATTAAGCAAATTGACAAATGACTACGAACTCGAAAGTTTGCAAAACTTAATTTGCTACTGCTTTAGGACACACCAACAAACACTCGTTCTCTACTCGTAAGTAGTTCTACTTTTGACTGATATAGGGGTAGCAAGTCGTACGTATAAAATGTACATACTTCACGACAATAAATTTTAAATTTTTTTATGTATCACAATTAAAAATCGTTCTTATAAATACGTAATGAAAAGCCTTTTAGGTATTCTTTTTTTAGGAAAAATCATTTTTAATTTGTATTCGTTAATTATTGTGTTCGGCTGGAGGAGAAGGAAGCATATGGCTGTTAAACGGTGCCGTGATAAGGGTGCTAATTTATTACGCAGCGTTTTGAACTTTACGTAACCTCGGTGCGAGAGGATAGTTGACGCCAGTAGGTGTATAAGAAATTTTCAGGCCAAATGTGGATGTTTTTATCATACAAAAATATGCAATTTGTGTATATTATCTGTCGTATCATCCGTACTACGTAAATATGACAAATTTTAGTTGTGTGTGTGGCAGTCGAGTGGAAAATTAACGTCGCGGATCACGAGTATTGCGCGGACACGCACGATACAACGAACAAATCACGTACGGAATATTTAAACCGGAAACTACTCGTCCTAAGTAACTTCTTTTCGTAGATTTATTTGTTATGCCGTGTATTAAATTTTGCACTTTTATCTTGTTGTCAATGGCAATAGGACGCCAGTTGACGAAGTGCTGACGGATAATCGAAAAGACGGTACAAAACAGAACAGTAAGGATTTTTTTCTCAATTTCTAGGTACAGTCGGGTGCAAAATTAATGTCGTGAATCAGTAGTATTGAGCCAGCGGCTCAATTACAATCTACGAAAAGAGTCTACGACGAATGAGACAGATTACAAATACAAAGCTGAACTTTAAACATTCTAATCATAATTTGTTCGTTGAGTCGCGTGTGCCCGCATAATGCTCGCGACTGGCGACATTAATTCTGTACCCGACTGTACATTATGTATGTGTAAAAGTTATCGATCGTTATATAAGAGGCGGGAAAACAGAGCGGCCGGAGGGCAGAGAAAAAAAAAGAAAGTGGGGTGGAAGCGGTTGATGTGGTGGGGAGAGCGTCGAGCTACAAGTGACCGTGGACAGCTGGTACCCTGACGGTTAATAGAAGTTCAAGGTTAATCGAATGACTGATAATCGAGGTCCTACTGTACTTATTTTTTAGCAAATCATCTACACATGCGCACCATGTCAATGTTTAGAGGTGTATTTCTTGTAATTTTACAGATAGGTAGATACTTGAAAAAAACAGTTATTTTCGAATCGTTTCTGTAGATGTTATTGCAATTAATATGCGGTATAGTATTGACCCTTAAAATTCCTGTGCTCGCATCGAAGTGCACTGACTGTATTATAGATTCTCTGCACCTTTTACTCTTTAGGTGCGCTTTTCTCGTATGCGACTCATTTTGTTGAAAGAAGATAATAACATTTGTTTCATCTTAAAATGTTTCGAAAATGACCTTAAAAATTTAAAAGCTTAAACCTCTGAAATATTTGAGGTTGGAAACGTTGGTGAATAACTCAGCAGGAGAGCGTCGTAGGAAAAAGTTTGTAGGAACTTATTTCACTAACTCATATTTCCCAGACAGACTATTAAATAGGCGAATTAGGGGATGCTTTCGAAAGGGCTCTGACGTTTATTGTGGTTGGTATGGGTCACGCAATATACCCCTAAAATTGTGTAATCACAATTGTATCACAAACTGCACCGATAATCTTAATCTTAATCTTAGACTAACACTGCGCCGTTCACCCTTTAAGTGCGATTTTCTCAAGAATGGCTCATCTTATAGAAAATGAACAAGAGTGCCGTTTTATTTTCTAAAATGTTGGAGGAATTCGGCGACGAGGTTAAATTTTTTTTTAATTAATCTTCTGAAGAAAAATGTGATTGGGAAGGTTAGGGGGTAGTGTATCTTTGTTCAACATTTGTTTTGAAATACTTCATTTATTAGGATTGTAAACTAAAATTTCAATAAAAAATAGAATAGATCAATTTGAACAAATTGATTTTTCCCTTTCGACTTCGAGGGTGAACATCTCGGCTGGGGAGCGTCGAAGGAAAAAAGTTTGTAGATACTTAAAGTTTTATTTTGACGTGTTCTATGCGTTCTCGGAATCATTCCTCATCATTTCCTAGACACCCTGTATTATAACGCGCCCCGAGTATAGAAAGAGGGTTATTTTGAGTTAGCGGATGGCTCCGAAATGACTCTGACGTTTATTGTGGTTAGTATGGAATATAGAACGTACCCCTAAAATTTTGTGCTTGTAGCACAAAGTGCAGGGCTTATGCCCTTATTGTTAGAATCTGGACTATGTGCGTTATCTCTTCAATTAATTAAGAAAATATTAGTAGTGTTGCGACGTAGGGTTTTTGTACTATTAGAAATGCCCCGTAAAATTGGGGTCTCCTTTTCTAAATTCCCATTTTTTTTATTTTAAAGCTAACAATCATTTTAAGGTAATAAATATTATTTTGAATGCGTCGATTTTAATCGTATAAGTCGGATAATCAATTATTAGCATATTATCAACAGTTGTATTTTCACAAGAGACGCATAAATGCTACTTAATTTTATAGCTTTTACAAATGGAATGGCGTCACGATTAGGGACACATTGGAGTGTTCCTAAAGGATTCAGAGGTTTCCTACCGCCACATTCCCTAAATATTTTGCATTCCCGATTACGGTGTTTCTTGATGAACAAACTGGGGCATTCCTGTATCGTTTGTAATCCCTACAGCTTCTGTCAAGATGAAATATTGCTTAGGGGCGTCCATTTAATTTTCTAATTACAAAACGGTATTTGTTAATCGTAAGTATTTACGAATTGTCGATTTATTTTTGGCGTTCAGAAATTCACGGAAAGTCTTAATCTTCCGTTTTCCGTTTTCACGTATGCTCGTCTTTCGGCTCAATACGTCACGCACGCCCTGCTCCAATTGTGGTTGTTCGGAAAAACCAATTGCTTAGAAATTGAGAGCTCTTATTCTCGATGTAAATAGTTTTGTAACTGCAGTAAAAGGAAGGAAAAGTTGCGCTAGGGAAAATTCAATTAAGTATATCCCGGCGTATGTACGTATACGTACGCGTATGGGACATAAGCGATTCCGATAATTTAATATCGATTGCAATACGCGTGTAAGTTACGGTTTATGGTTGGCTGAATAACAATAAATTGATAGATAGAAACGGACAGGTCGACATAATTCATCGAAAACCTAAATCGTACAACAATTTTGAATTAGGCCGTCAATAATATACGATACCTGGTAAAGGCGAAGTGATTAATAATCTACACTCACCGGCACAAAATTCGATCCATGCGGTTAATTGATGTAATTATTTTAGTTTATAAATTGGTTATATTTACACACAGTTTAAAGGGTGTGTAAAACAGATGTTGAAATGTAATTAAACCGACGGGAACATTTTTATTGCTCTAACAACAAAAATACGGCAACATCTCATAACTAGATAAAACAGTAAACAACATTTATTGTACATGACAAGTAAAAAAAAACGAAAAAGCAAAAAATCAGTAGCGTGTAGTAGCTCCCCGTGCTCGAATTACAGCTTCTATTCGCCTTGGCATACCCTCAATAAGGCAACGAATGTAATCTTGGCTAATTTCGTCCCATTCTTGGACTACTGCTACACTTAACTCTCGCAAGTTAGAAAGAGCAGGAACTCGTCTCCCCACCACGTCCCAAACAAGTTCGATCGGATTTAGATCGGGACTTCTTGCAGGCCACATTATACGGTGGATTGTTACTTCTCTCAAGTACTCACAAACAATTCGGGCAACATGCGGACGGGCATTATCATTCATTAGCATAAAGTTGTCACCAATAAATGGGGCGAAAGGTACGACATGTGGTTCTATAATGTCCCTAATGTACCTGTCAGCAGTCATCGCCCCTCCATTTACTGCTACTAATTCGGTGCGAGCTGCCATGCTAATACCTCCCCATACCATGATCGAACCACCACCAAAACTAAGCTTTGGCACATTATTACATTGGGCGAATCTTTCTCCAGTCCTGCGCCATACTCTTTGACGGCCATCCACAGATCTTAAACAAAATCTCGACTCGTCGGTAAAAAGATTTTGACCCCAGTCATCATTATCCCAATTTTGGTGTTGACGTGCAAAGTGAAGCCGCTCCACTCGATGTTCTCTGGTCAATTGTGGGCCGTTTGCGGGTCTTCTTGCTAGCAATCCGTGTTCCTGCAACCTTCTTCTTACAGTTCTTTCACTAACACTTACACCCCGTACTTCTTGCAACTCATTACGTGCGCATTAACTGCAGTAGTATCTCTGTTTCTCAGAACTTTTAATGTAAGGAAGTGGTCATCCCTAGCAGTTGTACACCTTTTCCTGTCTGATCCCACTCTCCTGGTGTAGCCTCCAGTTTCTCGAAACCTTTCTACAGCTCTCTGAATACTACACCTTGAAACACCAAGGCACCACACTCGATCGGCGTAGTACTGCGAGCGCCCATCTTGAATCAAAGCAATTGCTCTGGCAGAATCGCTTGGATTCAACACCGTATTTAATTTTTACAGACAGGAAATTCAATTGTATTTCCATCAATTAAGACTAATACGCGTAATAAACTTAATAATAAAGTACGCTCAGAATTTGACTATTATAATTTGATACCATCCAAATAAACAAACAAACTAAATTCCCCAAACGAATAAAATTTTATCGCACTAAACATGTCATTGGAATATGAATTTTCCCATTATTAGATAAAACAAACGTTTATCGAAATTTTTTACTAAAAATTGTAGATGGATCGAATTTTGTGCCGGATGAGTGTATATAATAATTAAAATCAAGATTTAAAATTAGATATTTTTTATTTCCGAACATCGCACCCATTACACTTTAAACGTTATTTTTAATATTGCCCGTGTATGCTGTTTTATTAAAATGCAATTTAGTTAATTAAATTCTTTTATATATGTGCATTTTATCTGTTTATATCGTTCATAAATGTGAAATTACTAGATAAAATTTTGCGCCTCCATAACTTCTCTTTATGTTCATTAATTAAGGGATTTATAACTTAACACTGTAACTTGTTTGTTGTTTGTGTGTACTATGAACGATGAACATTAATGGGCAAAACTCCTTTTAAGCTCCTGCATTTGAGTATAAATGATTGTATAAGCTGTTTTAATTGTAAATGGGGTACCTCGTCGGTTGTTATAATTTCGTTTTTTGACGCCGAGGGCGTTGGGACGCCGTTATGGGTTGTGAAGGTGTTGGGGGTGCCAAAATATCGACGTCGCGCCGGACGCTCCTCGCACGGTGGTGGGCGAGGCGCGAGGACGCTTCTAGTGACCAGTCGAAGCAATGCTTTTACTTGCCGTGCCGTGCCTTTGCACTTTTTCGAAATTGAGTTGTTCTGACCATAGTATGCATTTAAGGTAACGTTTCAATTTTTTCCACCAGAAAAAACGATTTGTATATTCGTAAGCGATTAGTACCCGTCTTGGTATAGTTCAAAACGGTAATGCCGTGCGATTGGCAATGACGCGTCTCCAACAGCTACTTTTCAGCTAGCAGCACTGCCAGTGTCTTCATGCGTGCTTTAGATGGTCTTTCTTTTACGATTTGGAAGGGCGAGCGCGGTGCCAGATGTCTTCGCAGGTTGTCCATTAACAACCCAATCACACGAAAGTTATATATTAGGGGGACCGGAAAGTAATGTCGTTTCTGCGCACGTCAATATTTGTTTACCATTTTCAAAGTCGTGCCAAAGACATTTTAAGATTAAAGTGACTTGTTCACTTGTAAATAATTAAATCTTCAATTTTGTTTGCAATTTTGGGTGAAATGGCCAGCCAAATACCATAAGAGTTACATATCCGGAATTGTATGCTTTTTAAGTTTCACAAGGGTAGTAACGCAACACTTGCTACCAAAAACATTTACGACGTTTATCCAAGTGCATTATACGTTCGTAAATGCCAAAGGTGGTTTTCTAAGTTCGGATCAGATAATTTTGATCTTTCCGACTCGTATCGATCAGAAAGACGAGCAACTTTAGACAATGACGTGTTAAGGGGGGAAGTGGAAGAAAATCCGTGTCGGACAATCGAGGAACTGTCAAACACTCTTAACCAACCTTGGTCGACCATCTAAGAACTTTTATAGCTGATTGGCAAAGTAAGCAGAGCTACATTATCTGTCCGAAGAACACAAAGCCAACCGATCCATCATATGCAACTTATTGCTTCAACGACACAACACAGAAGCTTGATCACTGGAGATGAAAAATTGGCCCATCTACGATAATCCAAAACGTAAAAGACAGCGATTACAGCCAGGTTTACGTCCCAAAAAGGCGTTTTTGTGTGTTTGGTGGAGTATTCGCGGAATCGTTCATTTTAAAGTGCCGAAACCTGGACAAACTGTGAATGCAGACCTTTACCGTGAACAATCGGATCGAATAAATCAATCTTTAATTGAAAAGTGTTCAGCGATTGTTAACAGAAAAAAACGTAATTCTGCAACACGATAATGCAAGACCGCACTGCGCAAGAAGAATTGGGGTGGGAGGTACTGCGTCATCCACCATACTCGCCCGACATTGCACCTTCGGATTTCCATTTATTCTGATCGCTACAACACTTTCTATATGACAAAAAATTTGAAAATTCGGATGATATCCAAAATGCCATCTCCAGATATTTTGCTCAAAAAACCGAATTGATTTTTATCGATTCGGCGTTGAAAATTTGCACGCTAGATGGCAAAAAATTGTTGGTAACGAGGGTGATTACGTCATTGATTAAAAATAAAAACTCGTTAAACATTTATTTGTTTGAATTAAATATAAAAAAAAACGACATTACTTTCCGGTCCCCCTAATATAATCACCGTAAAAACACCTGAGCTACGACAGTAGCGTGTAAACTACCCTTATTACCTAACGAATGCAAATGAGCTGTGACACGTTGCCACGCGACCACGAAAATCGTGTAAAAACAACCGTATAAACAGTGCCTGAGGTGTAATTATGGACCGTGATTACGTTACGTTACATTGGTCGCATTCAGGGAATTGTAGCGTCGAAACGCTGCAGCGCTGTAACGCTTTATCTTGCCTGACTAAACAATTTTGGTACTAGTTATTTTTCAGCTTTTAATTCTTAGG
Organism: Rhagophthalmus giganteus; assembly: GCA_036326145.1. Lineage (NCBI taxonomy): Eukaryota > Metazoa > Arthropoda > Insecta > Coleoptera > Rhagophthalmidae > Rhagophthalmus > Rhagophthalmus giganteus. Next base: position 14,131,771 of record JARFJA010000036.1, on the reverse strand, counting down.
TTCGCAATTTTGTTTGTAAAACACTCAAATTTTTATGTAAAACTTACCTTGTAATATCTTCGACCTTTCTTCTTACGTTACTGCAAGCGAAATGACTTCGTCTCCGAATTGTAACGTTATAAGCCGTCTTTATTTCTTGCATAAACCAAAACATACACAAGCAACATAATTTGTTAGGTTAGAACGCATGAATGCGTCATTGCTTTATTTAGTTATAAAGCGTTAAAGCGGAATATTTATGTGCTTTAATGCTTTACTAAAGCGCTGCAGCACTGCGACACTAAGACACTATTCAGAGCATCGCTTCCATAAAGCGCTGCAGCGCTACCATTCCCTGAATGCGACCATTATCTGTAAGGAAGTTGCGTTTGTGACGATGTAAAACAAACAAATGCATGGTATTTACAACGAGCTGCTATGTTATCGCGTTCAAGGATAGTATTTAACATCCGTACAATTCCGGTTTCTGCATCGCGGAATAATTACGGAATTATCTATATACGCGGTTTCCAGGAGGTGGTCGTTGACAGCTACGCTATAATACAAAATTTGCGTTCCCGTAAAATCTGCTTTTTGTTGCTTAAAACAGTATCGAGCAGACAATAAATAAAAATTAGAATAGTTTGAGCGATTTGAACGAAGAGAATCCACTAAACCGTATCATAATTTTATTAGTCAAATAGTCGAACAAACGAGCAGCCGTCATCTCGAGTAAACGTTAATTATTTTACTTTCGTAATCAACGTGCACCTACATTTGCATTTCGTTTCTAAAAGTAATTGTTAGCAGAAGTAATTTATGTTACAGTTTTGTTCTCTGGCACTTTTTGCCTTTCGCTTACAGCGTTCCTTCCGACGTCAACTTGTAAAGGATTTGTTTTTTGAGAAAGCCCCGGGAATGTGTATAACGAACGGCAACGGGAACAAAGTTCGCGTTAAGCTTCTCGGTATCAAAAGTGAGAAAGTTCGCGGAAAGTTTTCGTAACTTATACGAGAAAATACCTATTTTAATTTGTTTGAACGTATTACTAAACATATTACGGGAAAGTTCATTATAACAAATGTTTTCACTTAGTTGCGACTAATGAAAATCCAAGTGGTTCATCTTTCATTATAAGTTTGTACGTATATATGCGTACGTATGCGTATACAGTAGTTATTGAATACTTGATATTTTATCTTCCGCGAACTTGAACGTAAATTCTTAGTAGGTATAGGTAGATGTAATAAAATTTGCGATACTTTATTCTTCCGTGAAAGCCCTTCTTGTGCACTTGACGGGTTTTTGGCCATGTGCCTCGTCCTATAAAAGCACTCGAACGAAGAGCTTTTTAAGTTGAGCTTGATATTGAGAATTCTCTTCAAGTAATTTTGTAATTTTTAACGAGCCGCTTCAAAAAATGTTTCACGAAAAATCAATTTAAGTTTTGTTTATTTCCGAAGTTATTACATTCGAGAAAGTACGTGCGGAGAATATTACAAATTAAGATCGTTAGACGGGTTACCTGTCTGCGCGAATTTTACGCATTTATTGGTTTATGCGGAAGCGTTACGTAAGTAGGTGAAACGGTTCGAACGCGATCACCATTAATATTTATCGCGATAATCGATATTTTCATTAGTCTTGTTTAAATTTTGGAGAATTGCGGAAGCGCTATTGTCACCGTGCCGGCTTAATCGCGACTGAAATAAATCCGGGCCGTATTCCGTTCACGTTTCAAACTTCTAAAATTTGCAACAAAGTTCTGCGGTTACAGTCTTTAGATATCGGCTCGTTCTTGTGGATAAAAAAAAAAAACGGAAAGCCGGCCAGTGGGGACCTATACTAACTGAATTATTCACATCTTGTGGCACTTTAAGCTGATCTCTGGGACGCAACAATTGAATACTTTTTTGTTTATTGATCACATTTAATATGTCGTTGTATTGGCACCGAAGAATTTTATAGACGAATAGGGAAAACTTTCTGGAATAAGTAGTGCACCCTGAATTAATTTGTCTCACTTAAAAGAGGGTACGAAAATTACAAGATACCCGGGCATATAATTACAGATTCCTTTAATTATATAATCAAATTTTGTATTTGGAAGGCGTCTAATTAATAAGACGCGATTTAAATAGTAATTTATCTTTGTAAACTAAACGAGATTCTTTAGCGGTCGCCTCTCCTCCAATGTAGGGTAATAAGTGGATTTAATAATTGGATATTAAAAGTTTCTGATACGGAATTGAGGCAACTAAAATCACATTTCGGTTTTAATATCATTAAAATTTATAACAGTTTCGACAACAATTAATTGGGGGAAATAGGATAGGTTCTTAATTAATTAAGCGAACCATTTCGTTTAGCTTTCTGCACTTACACGCCGATTTCATAATTGTTATAAAGCCCATTTTATTAAGAACAGTTACGTCGCGTCGGCAATAAAATCGATGCGAAATTGCTCGAAACGAACTATTGCACAAGTTTGGAAATTCGTTACATTTAAAAATAATGGAATTTTCTGTCTTTTAAGTTGGTTATCGATGGAACTTCTTCCAACTGAATGGGCACTCGGTTAATAAGTAGCTATAGGTGCGACTTACCGAGTTTATGTTTTAAAAGTTTTTGAAATCTAGACAATAGAAATAAAATGCTGGTACGAAATTGATCCTATCCTATGTACAAACAAAGAAAGAAACAAACGCGTAGCTGTTAATCTTCGTTTTTCGCATTATTTACGAGCCGCCCTGTATATTAAGTAACAAAAAGTCGTCGTCTGCGTTGATTGTTTCGTGCTTATAAGGTCTGTGCAATCGCATAAAACAGCTGACCTGACAACTTTCACGAAATAACAGATGTCGCCCGCTTCAGGAACTAATGGTAACTGTAATGTATATTTGCTACCATTTTATTAAATATTTTCAGAATAATTTCTTATTTACTTTACGAAAAATACATTAATTGCGGTTTTAACAGATGTAAAACGAAAACACAACTTTATTTTTCAATTTTAAAAAAGTTCTAGCAAATAGTAAAGTTCTAAACCATACATAATAGACCATTTTATTAAATATTTTCGGAATAATTTCTTGTTTACTTTACAAAAAATACGTTAATTGCAGTTTTAATACATGTAAAACAAAAACACAATTTTATTTTTCAATTTCAAAAAAGTTACAGCAAATAGTCAAATTCTAAACCATATATAATAGATTTCATTAGTCCCTGACGCAAGCGCCTCTAGTTATAAGTTAAATCGATTGCACAGACCTTATAAGCACGAAACAATCAACGCAGATTACGCAAAAAGTAATGCAAAAATTGTCTTAAACAGTCCGAATAAATTCGATGTCGAATAAGAATTAATCCAACGCCGCCGCATTGCGAAAGGATCAGATTTATGACGATTATCGTTTTTCATCAACTAAAAGAACGCACGTTGATATCACGTCGAGTCGACGTTCGGTCTCGGGTTTTCCTCGTGAATTATTAAGTCTCGAACATTTTCTAATAAACAAAATTTTTCAAAAAAACAGAGCTACGATTGACAGAAGTAAATGGGGGACGAAGAGAAGTTGAAGGGGCATGGCAGGCGTCGCTGTAAATTTTTAGGTACGGTCCATGTAAAAAAATATTTGTGCTGTTGTGAGGTTATGCCTTATTTGCCAAACAAAAATAATGTTTGTTAATTATTGTGCGCGCCGTTTTATTCAAATCAGGCGACGGTCTTGAAAAAGACCGACTTCTGAAGAAATAAACGCAGAAAACTAAGAACAAGAAGTATTGGGTTGTTCGGAAAATAATTTCGTTCTTTCCGAACAGAGGACTTAATAGTATTTTTTCACAGCCAACTTCACACTTAAGCCGCATTGTCATTTTACATTTTGATATGGCTTATCCAAACCTATATGCAATTCACGTCATCAAAAAAAAGTTACTAGATTGTTTATTTGTAATTTGGTTTAAAGTTTAGAAAGAGACCAATTCTATAGATGATTTACTTGCGCACATATTAGATGGCATAAAGAAAGCAATTGATGGCACAATTTATTAGAACTGTCAAAATACGAGGTACGAGGTGACAGCACTGTGTGAAACGTCATCATCTAGTAACCTTTTATTGATGACGTGGATTGTATATAGGTTTGGACGAAGTGTAGGTGATATAGCAAGGCTTGTTTGTGAAAAAGTTTGTTTGATTGACAGTTTTTGTTTGGTGCCCTATCAAATATGGGAAGTCGAAAGAAGCATTTTCGGCATATATTTTATTTAAAAATGCCGTTCGAGCAAGAAAAAAAATTATTCGATGTGTATGGAGAAAATGCATTGACAGAACGCCAGTGCCAAAACTGTTTTGCAAAATTTCGTTCCGACAATTTTGATGTTGAAAATGCGCATCGTTCTGGAAAGCCAGTTGAAGCTGATTATGGCAAAATAAAGGCATTGATTGATGCAAACCGCCCAATAACAACTCGTGAGATTAAATTTATCGAATCCGACCGTTCGTGATCGCGTGAAACGCCTTTGGTTTAATTTCAAAACTCGACATGGGTTCCGCATGGTTTTACAGAAAGAAATTTGTTCCGTCGCATCGATGTCTGTGATTTGCTTCTCAAACGTCAAGAAAATGATCCATTTTTGAATCGAATCACCGACTCAAAGCTCAAAGATCAATTCTGAAATATACTGTCATCAACTGGACAAATCAGAAAAGGTCATAATTCATCAATAGAAATGGTATAGTGCTCCACTAAGATAATGAGAAACCTCGTACAAGTTTGATAATTCGCCAAAAGGTTTTACAGCTTGGATGGGATGTACTACTACACCAACCATATTCTCCAAATCTGCGACCTTCGGATTATTACTTGTTCCGGTCTCTACAAAATTTTTAGACGGCAAAACCTTTACTTCAAACGAGTACGTCAAAAATGACTTGGATCAGTTTTTTTTGCCAGCAAATATCAAAATTTTTATGAGCGTGGAATCGTGCTACTGCCAGAAAGATGGCAAAAGTATATTGGACCAAAATGGAGAATATATAATTCAATAAAATATTTATACACTATAAGAAAATCGTCTTTCATTTTCACCAAAACAAATTACTTTCCGAACAACCCGATAGGTGAACAATCACAACAGCTGAAATTTGCATTTTATGGAGTGTAGTTTTCGTTGGTTATTAACTGTCATTGGATGAATGTTTCGCCGCTAAAATATTCGAAATTAATTGGCATGTTTACTTAACGGCGAGCTGTATTTTTTGTATCCGCTAAACCACATCTATATAATCGGAATATTGTAAACATAGGTAAACGTAAACTAAGAGTTTCGGTCATAAAGAGAACAAGCTAATCTACACTTCGGAATCACTCCGCAACCTTAATTGAACATTAGGTAGCTATACCGTCAGATCTTTGGGTCATTTCCGTATTCGATGTGTGTGCACGCTGGCTCTTCAAGTAATGGCGTAATGGAGCTATTGGGATGGCGAACGAGGAGTAATCCTTCGGTCACCATGTTCACTCGTTTAATCCCAGTAAGCTTTATACGGAAGCCGGTTAAAAAAGAAGATCTTTTTCGAATATCACTTGAAACTATAAAACGGTTATTTAAGATCGTCTGTTCGTTGTGCTGCGCAAATTTATTTGAACATTTCATATTTTATAAAATTGTTTTTGACATTTAAGTCGACCTTGTACTGTAAACACGAACAGACAGAATTAGGTAGTAATTTCTTTTAAATATATTTTTTTATGTCTACCGTGTCGGCAATCACGAACTTTTATCTAAATTAGCTAGAGAATATTTCGTGAACTTCTGGTGGTAAACATTTTATCTCGGAAATACTAATAATTATCGAGATTATGGAGGAACCCGACGAACACTTTAAAATCATTTGATTTTTTTAATACTTTAAGCTGGAATTTATGTTAATGACTTTTTTTGACCTTGAACATGCTTTATTAATCACAAATTGCATCGATATTTTTATATTTTGTTAGTAGGACGTTCACAAACCTTCATGGTTGCAACGGGATTCGAACCCGCAACCGTAGTCACCTAGCAACGGGGTCTAGTTCAACTCGCCGCGAGTGGCAAATTTTCGGTTTATTAAACAAACAGTTGTTTTAAAAGTGTTTTTATGTATTCATCAATGTATGGCCTATCCAAACCTATTACGTTAATTTACGTCATTAAAAAAAGTTACTAGATTGTTTATTTGTAATTCGGTTTAAAGTTTGGAAAAGTTGATTTACTTGCGCACATATTAGATGACATAAAGAAAGACTACAATTTATTAGAACTGTCAAAATACGAGGTACGAGGTGACAGCACTGTGTGAAACGTCATCATCTAGTAACCTTGTATTGATGACGTGATATCGTATAGGTTTGGATAGGCTATACACGTTGTAGGATAATTGTAAAATCGGCTTTTTTACAAAACGTCGCCTTATTGTCGAAAAAATGTGTGTATTTCAAATTGGTTGATAAATCGTAACCTTTGTATAATACCTACGACTATGTACCTCTAGCCCTTTTGTAATGGCAACATTTAAAAACCAAAAGCCGTTTTTAGCCGTTTTGTATGAAATTCAATGATAACGGGGAATTTCAAAAATAAGTAAAACGTTTGGTTATTATGCATAATAACTATTCGTTTTAGTTATTATCGATATTAGCTAAATTTGGATATTAGAGACAATTGTGCATTAAGATCTTGCACACGGAGCAAGGTTAAGATTAATGTGAAAGGTTTCTATATGTGATCGATATACACTGACGAATACATTTAAAACAATTGCTTGTATAATTTTAATAAATTGAAAATTTGCCTCTCGCGGCGAGTTGATGCGGCGGCGCGTTGAACTAGACTCCCTAGCAGCGCTATAGCTCTCTAATCTATGCACCCAGTTTATGAGGAACGCACGATCAGTATGTCTCCTTACAATAACAACATGTTAAATGAGGTCGGATCTACTCACGAGTGCGAGTGCTACAGGATCTACCTATAGTACAGTACAGTCAAGTTCGTATGTTTTGTCCCGATTGGGTCTACACATATAGTATGTACATAGCGATTGTTTATGTCTACTGCACGGCGAAAATGAATAAGGTATATATAAATCGACCCTTAAAAGACAGTTTTCTTGTAGGTATTTCGTATTTATCTTAAAACAAAATAATAAACTATATCGTGTTTTGGAATCCAGCTTCTCGTTTGTAATGTTACCATATTATAAAATTTAACCCATTTTCGTTTAAATTTTAATTCGACTTCAGGAAAATTCCTAGATTAGCTCGCTAATCGGCAACAAAAGCACCGAAGTTTGTTGAAATAGATATTTGAAATCGGCATTACGCGCTCAACTAAAACTGAATTTTGTTTCATCTAAGCTTCTTATACCTTCCTACACAGTGAAAATTTTCAATCGAGTCTTTGTTACATTTAATCCAAAGACAATCGTATCAAAACGGACAAAGCTCTTTCGCATCAGAGAAGACATTTCAAGAGACTAACAATGGCAGGAAAAGCTCCCCGCAATGCATGCGCATGCATATTTGCCGTACATTAATTAAACGTGGTTATCTGCAAGATCCAATTGCAACCACAAGACCGCAAATATCAATTAAGGATGCGCTAACCGCATCATAACTCACATTACCGTTTGCATTGCTACCAAGATTTGACTACAAATCGACTCCTTTATTCAAGTCGTTCTGGGAATTCTCGTTCGAGTAATAAACTAATAATTGTTGGTAACTCCTAATAATACATGTCTGCAGTGTATAAATAACTGAATAAAAAAAATAAAAATAGGGAGGTTTCTAAATCTATCCAATTCGTTCAATCACAGTTGAATTAATGAGATCCCGCACCTTCGTCATCAATGACGTTTACTTGTTAAGTCGTAATGCCAATAATTGAGAAAACCGTCAAAGAAAGTTTTTTTGTGTTAAAATGTGTCATAAAAACATGTTTAACTGTAAGGCTGTGGTACTATTGCGATCACACCAATTTCCCAATTGGGTTTTCAATAGTTATCTCTAACTTCCCCCACTACAATATTCAAATTGCCGACCGCTCTACAAAAGTATACTGTTATGTATTTAAAACAAATGCAGATAATATACCCTTTGTATTTAATATACAGATAATGTTACGAAAATACGGATTAAATTATGTATAAGTATCTGTTATTTAAATTAACGTTAAGTGTTTTGTAAAATTAAGTAGGTAGGTACGTATCGCATTCAATTTAGATCATTTTTTGGAATTACTATTAACCGTAGAATTACGTTGTTTTATTAAAACGTTTATCATGTTTAAGACATTATCATGTTACATATTTCTCAAAGCTTCATATTATTCTGCATATTAGCAAAAATCATGTTAACATAGAAAGCATATCTTATAGCTTCTCTGACATATTATTTCGAAATCACACCCTACTGTAAAATAATCTCATTTTTAGTACACAGCGCCGAATCCGAAAATGAAATTTTTTTTAAATTAATCCGCCGATAAGAAAAGCGATAGTTTCAAAAAATCTATGAAATTGTTTTAAAAAGGAACCTTCATTTATTATTAACATAAACCAAACATATTTACATTTTGATAAAAGAATAAAAGTGTTATTTAAACAAATTGATTTGTCCCTTTCAAATTTCGGGGTTGTAGGGAACAAATTTACAAGAACTAAGTTGTATTTTGATATATTCTATACGTTCTTTGAAGATTTTCTGCCGTTTCCTAGACACCCTGTATTATAACACAACCCGAGTGCTAGAGATAGGTTTTGAATAGGATCTGGCGTATATTGTGGTTGTATGGGATACACGAATACACTATAGCTGCTGTACAAAAAATTTAGATTTGCCGTTGAATTTATTACTAAAAACATATCGCAAGGTCATTGAAAACGGAGTCTGTAAAATCAAAAGAAAGTGTCGCTTCTGTCTTAATTATACATATACCGTATATAACAGAATCATGGTGCACCCCTTTATTATTGTTATTTATTAAAATAGAATTTTCAAACTTGTCGCATATCTAATGTACTTATCAAACGTCACTTTTTGACGTAAAAATTTTGTTTTTTACAATTCCGGTTTCGCCCGAACTGACATCAATTTTCGATTTTCAAATGGAACACCTTATATATTATTACATTTTTGGAATCTGCATAATTTTATGAATATTATTACACCGAATAAACGAATTTTCAACTGTCAAAAAAATTTGGCGTCCAACTAGAGTGTCATAACCCTCCCCCCACCCCCCGAATGGACCTTATCAACACAACAAAAATAAAATCACGACAAACATGTAATTGTTTGACTTATCATCTGGTAAAGTTACCAATAATGGTTTTTGTATCAAAACGTAATCTTTTTAAATAGTACCATAATGGTATTATGGTACCGATAGGAAGTGCATGCAACGACGAATCTATCCACACGCCCACTTTGTCTGTGAGATTAATACAACCGAATTTACAGTAGAAACTAGGTAAGTGCCAAATTATTTTGACAATTGAAATGCCACTTATGTGGCGCCATGATATGTAGAAAATTATGCGGATTCCAAAAATGTAATAATATACAGGGCGTTTCATTTAAAAATCGAAAATTGATGTTAATTCCGGAGAAACCGGAAGTGGGAAAAACGCAATTTTTATGTCAAAAATTGACGTTTGATGAGTACATTAGATATGTAACAAGTTTGAAAATTTCATCTTAATAAATAACAAAATTAAGAGGGTGCACCATGATTCCGTTACATACGGTATAGTGTTTGTCTTCTGTGACGATAGTAAAGGGTGATTCATTTAGAGGTACTTTTTTTTAAATAAAAAAAAATGAATAAAAACAATTTTATTTTATAATCTTTATTATCATATAAAAGAACCATTCTTTACAATTATTTCTTAAAGATAATTTCTTTCAAATGTTGTCCGCGACTACGGTTAACAACGTCCATTCTGAAGTTCCAATTTTCAATGACGCGTGTGAGTATTTCGAGTGGTATTTGGCCAATGACTGGAGTAATATTGGCGTCAAATGCCTCAATTGTAGCTGGCTTAGCCATTTAGACTTTGGACTTTACATAGCCCGAAAGGAAAAAGTCAAGAGGTGTGATGTCACATGATCTAGCCGGCCAATTCACTGGTCCAAAGCGTGAAATGATCTGTTCACCGAATTGCTCTCGCAGTAAAGCCATGCTTTCACGGGCTGTATGGCAAGTGGCGCCATCTTGTTGGAACCAAATTTCGTCGAGACCACGGGCTTCAATTTCTGGCATCAAATAGTCTGTTATCATGGCGCGATAACGGTCACCATTCACAGTAACATTCCGGCCGGTCTCTGTTTTGAAGAAATATGGACCGATTATTCCACCGGCCCATAAACCACACCAAACAGATGTTTTTTTCTGAATTTAATGGCAGCTCTTGAACCTCTTCGGGTTGTTCATCACCCCAAATACGGGCATTTTGTTTATTCACGAACCCATTAAGCCAAAAATGGGCCTCATCGGTGAACAAAATTTTTCTCGAAAACAGTGGATCTTCTGCAAGCCTGTCAAGAGCCCAACGACTAAAATGGAAACGATTCGGAAGGTCGGTCGGCTTCAGTTGTTGCACTAGTTGAATTTTGTATGCTTTTAAAGAAAGATCCTTACGTAAAATAGGCCAAGTTGTTGAATATGACAGGCCAAGCTGTTGAGAACGGCAACGAATCGACACTTAACGGTCTTCACGTACACTCTCCGCTACCGCCCCTATATTTTCTTCACTACGTGCTGGATGTGGTCTATTCGGTCGAGCATTATCCAATAATGAAAATTGGGTCTCAAACTTATTGATGGTAGAACGAATTGTGCGTTCGGTAGGCCGATTAAGTGGACCATAAGCTGCTCTAAGCGCCCGATACACATTCCTCATAGAACGCCCATTTTCGTAATAAAGTTGAACAATTTGTAGACGCTGTGCCGCTGTATCTTTCCATTATGAATTGTCAAACACTACTGAACAGGAATGCCACTTCAGTTCACACGATGCATGCGCAATCTGCAATTAAATCCCCATCACAAAAAGTACTCTAAATGAATCACCCTTTACATCAATATTACAGTTTCATTGTTTGTTTTGTCATAACTTTCATGAAAACAATTATAATGTAACCGACTATAACCTTAGTTCTTAAATATGCGCGAGATTTTGAAATCGGAAAGTGCGGGAAATTTGAAAAGGCCAAAGTGATCGTTTTTCGTTTTACCCGTTTTAACCATTACATCACCCCAAACACGTCAACTGCTATAATACCACGAAGATAACGTATGAACCTAGTGAACTGTGATGTCATTACAAATTAATGACGTAAGTGCACCGTCTCGTTAATTCAACTGTAAACGAGCGAAATATTTTAACGTCACAATACGTATCCATAGATCGACTTCGAGCAGTTTTGGCAACAAGAAGAAAATCACGGCAACCTCGCACGCCGATATTTACGTGGGCTACAAGTTTCCGTCGCGCTTCCGTGTATTAAGTTCGGCCCGAAATTCTAATACGAAAATTCCTTTTTCCGGTAACCTACAGTTTTTCGGCTTCGTTATTATACGTTTCCCGTTATAATTTTCGCTTTTTAATATTCTCCATAACCTCCCAAACTTTTTAATTGATTTTTTAAATAATTCGAAACTCTAATAAAAGAAGAGAGCTTCGTAGCTTTATTAAATTAAATTAAATTCCATTTACGATATCGTGGCACGTATTCGTGCGAAAGTCGACCGGAGAATTTATTTAATTGTACGTTGATTTGGTCTTCGGCTGTATCGGAAATAAATAAAGGGCAACGATGGCGTTAAGTATCTGCGGTTTTACGTAAGTCAAATATCGCGATTAACTGTAATTGACCTCCTTTAATTAAAACAATATAACATATATTATTAGTATGGTTACGCTATTCCTAATTGAATCCGTCTATTACGTCACTTGGCTTAAATCTTTTTAGTCTACGCACTTTTAAAAATCGAAAATTGATGTTAATTCCGGAGAAACCGGAAGTGGGAAAAACGCAATTTTTATGTCAAAAAGTGACGTTTGATGAGTACATTAGATATGGGGGTCTATTCTAATTCAGATTTCGACTCGAAATAATTTCGACTTGTTGAAATTATTCACGTAGCCATCTATCGGTAGTGACGGAAACAGTGATCTGACGTCATTACATTGCGACTTGTTGAAATTAATTTCAAATTTCGACTCGAAATAATTGCGACTTGTTAAAATTAACTACGTAACCATCTATTGGTAGTAACCAAATCAGTGTTCGACGTCATTAAATTGCGACTTGTTGAAATTAATTTCGATTTTGAAATCGTGTTGAAATCTTAATTTCGACTCGAAATTGTGACAGTTTGTTGGTGAAATAGAGGTTATGTTACAACAGATTATTTGAGAGATACGTTACCTCTGTGTCTAACGTAGAATAGTTATTATTATAGTCTTATTATTAGTCTTCTTTAGTTTATTATTAATCTTCTTCATTTTATTTAGTCTTCTTGATTTTAGGTATTGTCGTCTTGAGATTCTGTTTAAGTTTCCGTTAGTGTATTTTAGTTGTTTTAGTTACTAATTGTAGGTATATAGTAAGTATCAATAATAAACACAGACATATTTACACGAGGAAGAACTTACTAAAAGAGTAATAAATAATATAATGAAGTACTAGCAATATAAAGTAATAATAAACTGAAACCAAAGTGGAAAAATCAAGAACTAAACTACAACACAAAACAAGATGTAGCAAAGCACGGTAACTCCTACGGGAATAACATAGGTTTTATAACTTACACGTATGCGATACTTTACAAATGGTAGAATGAGTGCCGTCATTAAATGTCGTTCATATTCCGATTTTATCTATCTAAATTATCCGCAAATATTTTAAGGACTTATATTAAACTTGCCGCTCCCGTTTAGTTATGAAAACCATATAAAACATTATCGCCAACGTCAGTTCTTTTATAATACCAACCTAACATTCCGACATGTTGCTGTTTCCGTTATTAGTCGAAATCTTTAGAATCGCTGGTCTGCCGTCGAGTCGCTTTGACGTCACCAAATTTCGACCAAAATCAGTCGAAATGAATTAGAATAGACCCCATGTAACAAGTTTGAAAATTTCATCTTAATAAATAACAAAATTAAGAGGGTGTACCATGATTCCGTTACACACGGTATAGTGTTTGTCTTCAGTTGCGATAGTACGTCAATATTACAGTTTCATTGTTTGTGTTGTCATAACTTTCATGAAAACAATTATAATGTAACCAACTATAACCTTAGTTCTTAAATATGCGCGAGATTTTGAAAAGGCCAAAGTGATCTTTTTTCGTTTTACCCGTTTTAACCATTACATCCACCCCAAACACGTCAACTGCTATAATACCACGAAGATAACGTATGAACTTAGTGAACTGTGATGTCATTACAAATTAATGACGTAGTGCACCGTCTCGTTAATTCAACTGTAAACGAGCGAAATATTTTAACGTCACAATATAGATAGACGTCATAGATCGACTTCGAGTATTTTTGGCAACAAGGAGAAAATCACGGCAACGGCAATTTTTAACATCGCACGCCGATATTTACGTGGGCTACAAGTTTCCGTCGCGCTTTCATGTATTAAGTTCGGCCCGAAATTCTAATACGAAAATTCCTTTTTCCGGTAACCTACAGTTTTTCGGCTTCGTTATTATACGTTTCCCGTTATAATTTTCGCTTTTTAATATTCTCCATAACCTCCCAAACTTTTTAATTGATTTTTTAAATAATTCGAAACTTTAATAAAAGAAGAGAGCTTCGTAGCTTTATTAAATTAAATTAAATTCCATTTACGATATCGTGGCACGTATTCGTGCGAAAGTCGACCGGAGAATTTATTTAATTGTACGTTGATTTGGTCTTCGGCCGTATCGGAAATAAATAAAGGGCAACGATGGCGTTAAGTATCTGCGGTTTTACGTAAGTCAAATATCGCGATTAACTGTAATCTGTTACCAGGATAGTTTGTGCTCCTCCTTCCTTAATGGCCCTTTGCGGTTTACAACAGCTAGCGTTCCAACTTTGTACATTTATATCTATTTGTATCAAGACTGGGGAGCCGTCGCGCCGTGTCGACGAAAGAAATAGGACATCGGTTACGCAACGCCCCGTCAAAACGTGTCAACTAACGCCGAAATTTTATTAAATCTACAATTCGAAACCTTCGTCCGCATTAGCTAAAAGCGAAACGACATCAAAATTCCATTTAAATATTGCGATTTTGACATTAAAATAGATGATTTTAAAAGCACTCGGACTCGTATTCTTTGCCAAAACTTTTCTTTTATGTGCGAGTTTTAAAAATATCGAATAAGCGAGTAAAATTTCAAGTTCCGCGTCTGGAAGGGTGGCTGCTAAATTCGAGAATAAATCCTTTCTAACCCATTCAAGCGTCCAATCGGAGATTTGTTCTCGGAAGCGAAGAAGACATTTGATTTTGACCGGCACAGTCGTCAAATATGAAATCGAATATTGAGTCAAGCTAAAGTAATCATAATATTTGCTCGACGTGTGAACGGTCGGGACGAGAAATTTCCCGGAGCGTCGCAGTAGGCAGCGATAAAATAAAATCACGGGCGGAGACGAAACAGACGGGGGAGGAAAATTCGATGAGCGGCAAAGCAATAAAGTGATGATTGCAGCAGCCGGTGAGAATGAAAGGACGCATTCTATACATTCCGTTTGTTCCAGATACAGATTTTCGGGTTCAACTCACAACTGTATTCCAACTTCTCCGAAGCGCTTCACAAAGCCCAAGGGATTGTGGTGATTTCGCTACTTTTACAGGTACGTATCCGATCTTCTAGGTTTGATAAAAGTAAAACCGTGTTCTAACCCTGACGGACATTTAAATCCATTTATTTACAACGGGAAAGGAAGATCAATTACAAATCGATACAGGGAATCTTACATTTGAAACCGATCGCGGTTAAAAGTATAAAAAAAAACGGTTTTCCTTTATTTTATTTTATTTTAAGAAAACGACCGATATAAAAAATAAGATGCCACTTTTGTTATTCAGTTAGCGTAATCCATTAATTTGTCGTCAATTACATATAATTAACTGAAAAAAAAGTAAATTAGTTTTCAGTAACATTTCTCGTCTTGCATCAAAATGATATCCAATTGATTCATCATATGTTTGAGATATTTCTATTGCACACATATACAAATACGTAATTTTAACCCTATAAGTAATATTTTCACCCTAGCAAAGGGCCGTTTTGTATTTTTTAAACAAAACCATCTTCATTTTCTAGCGTCTTAAAATTGTCGATACAGGCGACTCTTGATAATCCGACATTTGATAGTCCGACACGTTTAGTGCATATTTCAGTTATAAAGCGCGAGCGACGGAGGGAGAGGGATTCTTTGTTTTCCTTTGTCACAACTCTAATAAATTATTGCAGTACTGTAGTCACTGTCGTTCGGTTATTATGCTACTGTGCGTAATGTAGGCGTGTGTAAAAAATCAGCTTAATATATGTATTTCTTCGAATTCAAAATTGTATTTGGCATTATTTTAATTCATCATTATAGATAATCCGACACCCATCCGGTCCAATATCTGTCGGATTATCAAGAGTCTTATCTACTGTAAATTCAACCTGTGCGATAAGTAACATATGGGCGTATAAAGCAATAAAACCATCATGTTTCGAGCAATTGAACAAAAAATATAATTAGAATCGTCGATTCGACTAAAAACGAATTGTATTTAGGACGAGAATGAATTATAAAATTTACTATACTTCGTCCAAACCTATATGTAATCCACGTCATCAATAAAAGGTTACTAGATGATGACGTTTCACACAGTGCTGTCACCTAGTACCTCGTATTTTAACAGTGTTAATAAATTGTAGTCTTTCTTATGCCATCTAATATGTGCGCAGGTAAATCATCTATAGAATATGTCACTTTCCAAACTTTAAACCGAATTACAAATAAACAATCTAGTAACTTTTTTTTGATGACGTAAATTGCATATAACTTTGGATAGGCCATACCATTGATAAAATGTAAATTGCATAGCTATGCTGTAGAAGACTTCAATAGCGATCAATCTACTCAATAGTGTTACGTCAGTTCTGTCTGTTCGATAGTGCTACGTTACGTTAGTAGTTAACGTAACACTACCTAACAGACCTAACGTAACAGTACCGAACAGACAGAACTGACGAAATATTACCGAACAGACACAACTAACGTAACATTATCTGCCAGACCTAACGTAACAGTACCGAACGGACCTACGTAACATTATCGAACAGACAAAACTAACATAACACTACCGAGCAAACAGAACTGACGTAACACTACCGAACAAATAAACTAACGTAACACTGCCGAACAGAACTAACGTAACACTTAGTAACGTAAAGTCGAACATTGTAAATATCGTTGAATCCATAAAGAACTTTAGACCATTAAGTGTTTTATCCGGAAAGAGACAGTATTGACGTCGTGGTCACAAAGTGTTTTATGTGAAAGGTCATTATGAAGAGCAAGTAGTGAGAACGGATGCAAGTGCGTATATAAGATATTCGTTCACTTTGCCGGGGCATACCGGGCAAGGCGACTAAAATATACCAAAATGTAAAATTGTTGTTAAAGCTTATGGTTGTTCACTTATCCCGCACTTCCCCTACTACTTACCACAAAGGACCCTATCTGATTTCATGTCAATTCTGGCCAAAACAGATAGGGTAAAACAGGTGTTTATAGCCTACAAGTTTGAGGGTGCATTTTGATTGAAAATGTTCATATGACATTTTTGCGATGTTATTCGAATATACAGGACGTGTCAAAAGTTCTGGGACGCCTTTTCTGAGTTTCAGAAACGGGAAGAAATGACTAAATACTTCAATAAAAAAATCGGTCAGATGGTCCATCTTTAAGGCTATTATTAGAACATAGCGACCATCTTAAAATTCGCCATATTGGATTAAGGTCAATATTGTCAAATAGTGAGTGTGTCGTGTTTCATATTAAACAAGACCACAATTTTTTCAGAAATATATTGTCGTGATCAGATTTGACATGCGACTATATAACTTAAATGCTCAGCACTACCTGAAGATGCTCCGAGGAAGTGTTCCCTTTATTTCTTACTTGGCTCCATTTTATGTTGCAAAACATATTCATCAAAATGACATATATGAGTTACATGAATTATTTTTTTATTTTTATAAATTACACGAATGGAAAAATCCAGAAGTAATTTTTGTACTTCTGGTTGGTGCATATCTACTCTACTCCGACTCTACAAAAGAAGTTATGGTCATCCCAGAAAAATCGACACCTTGTTAAGTTTATGGTTGTAATTCTAGACAATGGACAAATCCGTGAAGCAGAAGGTTCATATTTTGGAGATAGAGGAAATAATGATGCACAAATTCTTCTTAGCATGCAAAAGAATCATAATGGATTTTATTCCAAACTACGTCCAGGAGATTTAGTTACTGTAGATCGTGGCTTTCGTAATGCTATTTCAAAGCCGTAGGAATACGAACACATTGTAATCATGCCTGAATTTCATTATTGAATTCATTGAATTCAACACAATGGTGTTATTCGGTCGACCGACGTTAGATATGTTGCATATATATTTCAGAATCACATGCGCAATTTCAAATGCTTTCTTTGGTCCATTATTCACCGAATTTGTCTTCTATCAAGGAATTGCCGAAATTGCTGTTTCTAGACTTAAAATATCCAATCAATTACAGCAAAGATTGGAAGAGACTGGATTGTCAATCGAAGACTTGAAAAAGATCACTCATCTTGGTGTGCATCAAACAGACTTGGCTCCGTTTTATGTTGCAGAATATATTAATCATATTAGCTGCTGACGAATAGTTGCTCCGTAATGTAGCGGAGTACCATTGTGTTGGAAATAACATGGAAAAAGTATAAACTTCTTGCATAGAGTCAAATTCAATGAACACTTTATCACTAATTTTAGAAATATGTCGAGATTTTAACAATTCGGTCTCTTTTTAATCTTTGCTGTAATTGATCGGATATTTATTGGTGTTTGTCGATGGCTACATATTCGATTCTCTGGCCATTGAGTTGGCCGGCCATTTTACTTACTGCTAATGTATTAAAACTTAAAAATAATAAACTAATGTTTATGATAATGAATTAATCATAGTCTTTGCATCTTGAATGATGTCAAGACATTTGGGTCGCAAATGACATTTAACATCTGGAAACTTGGAAAAGTGACCAAAAAAAACCAAATCACAGACGCAATATGTCCGCAACAACCAACGGTTCTTTATTCATTTTTGCATTCGCAAGCCCACCCAGTTATTGAAGCATAACCTTCTTCCATAGAGTCAAACTCAATGAACACTTTATAACTAACCCCAGAAACATGACGAGACTTAAGGTGAACTTTCAGCAAAGTGCCTTGAGCTACAGCAACGTATAACTCATACATGTCCTTTTGATTAATAAGTTCTGCAACATAAAACGGAGCCGAGTATGTTTGATACACACCAATAGTGATCTTTTTCAAGTCTTCGATTGAAAGTGTCCGGAAACTGACTATTTCTTGAAGAGTTACTTTCCTCCAATCTGCTCCTCTTTGAGATTTTAACAATCCAGTCACTTTCGATCTTTGCTGTAATTGATTGGATATTTCAAGTCTAGAAACAGCAATTTCGGCAATTCCTTGATGGAAGTCAGATTCGGCGAATAATGGACCAAAGAAAGTATTTGAAATTGCGCATGCGATTCTGAAATATATATGCAACATATCTAAGTATGGTCGACGAATAACATTTTTGAAGAATGAAAATACATTCTTCAGACGACCAAAGACAAGTTCGACTACAAATCTTTTCGATGTGCAGCGTCTTGAATAGCTGGCCTCAGTAGTTGTAAATTGAGTTTTTCCATCAAGAAATTCAGGCATGATTACAATGTATCCGTATTTTGATACAGAACGAAGTAACGTTATGAATAACTACCACTAATTCAGTCATATCTTCGATATCGAGTAACTCGTTCGTTTCATTTTTATATATGTTGTAAAGGATAGTTTCCTACGTCACTCAATTAAAAATTAACAAAATCGACTAGTGCAATTCAAAGTTCCAATTTTTCCCCAATTTGTTTCTATGTTAATTAAGGGGAACTTTGAATCATGATATCTTCATCACTAGACCTTTCGCCCAGATTATTTTTGGATATGTTGTAGTGCAGGTTTCATTTTAGGTTAATTCGCTTAATGCAATCAAAAGATATCGCAGTAGCCAAAATGTAAATAAAATCAAATAGGAGCCTTTTCGATGTGCATGTAACAATACATTTTGCTCACCACGCGTTTTTTGTTCGGTTCCTTGAAGAGCGCATTAACGAGGTTTTACTGTATTTGAAATTCGCTAGTGCAAAAATATGTTGGGTTTGGCATAATGACGTGAAATTCGTTCTCATTTTACTACCTCGAACAATACTTAAATAAACTTCCACTAGGTACCTATGTCATTATTCCTGCAATTTCCATCTCGTTGAATATTTTCGATACAAAGTAACTGAATGACAATAGATACCGACAGTAGTTTCAGTCTGTATAAAGAACATACTTAACTAGTTGAAATAGCGAACAATGTACAGTCGACTTTTTATTATAACATCAAACACAAAGTTATTTAAATGCAATACGAATACATACATTAAAATGTACCGTAGCATCACGATACATAATTCCATCTAAATTGTTCTAACTCTTGCCGCATAAAACCATATTTTTAACTTAAAACTTACACGGCACAGCAGTAGGTAGCTGCACCGTGTTAACGTAATATGTTACTTTTTAAGAAAAGATAAACAACATCACAGAGCAATATCTTCTAAAATAAAGTGCACTTTGGTTCTTTCTAACTGTAAGTTATATTACTTCGAGCTAGTTGAATGAGAACACAAAGTTAAACAACAATATTACGGCCATAAAAACGCGAAGTGCGCCGCTCCTTCAATTATTATTGTACTTTTGATAACAATTTTAAAAAGCAACATTTGTTTTTGTATAACTAAATATGTACGTGCTCGCCAAAAACTACAAGCCGATGATGTACTTAAACAACCGAATTCGTGCCACACACTTGACTAATTCCGGTAATTAGGATTAAAACACGGCAAAGTGTTATGCGGGTCGATTAATTAAAAATAGATAAACAAGGGTAAAATATTAACGCAATAGCGAGCCTAAAACGAGAACTTTAATTACCTATTCAAAAAAAAAAAACTGATTGTGTGAAACTTGTTGATACAGTGTTACAACTTTATTTAAAATATACGCATATTTTTAAAATAAATTTTGAGATTATTTGGTTTGCGAGGTTAACCTTAGTAAAAATAAACGTGATTATAATAGGCGATGTAAAACAGTTGTGAATTATTCAGTAGCTATATAACTTACTTATCCTTAGACAGTGATTAATGTAATGCTCTTTGTGTACAATATCCGGAAGAAAGTTGGACACATGTAGAAAATTATAGTCTTTCCAGATTATTAATTGATTCTCGATAAAAATAAAAAAACTTTTCGCCTTTTTTTAAACACACAACTTGTCGCAGGTATACAGAGTGTAGATTCGAAAACATGAATTTGTTTCATATTAAGCGCCTTCATTATTCAAGGCACGAAACTACAGTCGAACTTGTCTAATTCGTACTGAGTCGCCGCACCTGTGTCGAGTTGCCGATGCTTATACTGGAACTACCGAAAGCGTTCCTTTACGTATTACACATTTTGTTTACTAGGCTGCCTATGTAACTTTGATTCCCACTTGCCATTGTAATAAAAGAGATTAATATTATTGGTAAATTGGCAAATAAAAGTATACAGTTCGATTATCCGAATAAATCGGTTTTCCGAACGCCCACGTTCCCCAATTAGTTCGGATTAATCGACGCTCTACTGTACTAATAAATTGTAGTCTTTATTTATCACGTGATATGTGTACATGTGCACAAATCATCGGTAGAATAGGTCATTTGCAACTCATTAAACTGAATATTACAAATATACCTACAATCTAGTAACTTTTTATCGATCGAAATAAAACTTGAACGACCTATAGGTACGTAGGTACTTATTATATTAAATGTCAGCCAAACTTTCCAAGCTCGTATTTTAAAAATATTAACCAGAAGCTTCGCGTCCACGCTACGTTGTCTAATAAATAAAAAATTTAGCGATCGTAAACGAAATTTTAATTTTCGCTCTAGGTTAATTTTAAATTTATACCTCGCCGTCAAATAATCCTTTTGTCTCAAAAAATCAATTTGGAATTTATTTGTTGTTCAGCAATAATGGCTAATGTTGTGTAATACTATGTATATTCTGCATCTTTCGATGTATAATTTGGTTGGTGCTTTTCGCTTTAGGTTTCATCCTCTACTTTAATTCAATTTCTTTCAAAAATTAATTTTAAAACGATCGCAAACGAGCGCAGTTAGGAAAATACAAAACGTACATACGTTTATAACGGCGAACAAATTAAATTAAGTATGTATCGTTTAATTGATTTAGATGCGACCAAACTGGTCGCAATAATAAACTAACAAAACATGTAAGTACGTATTACAATGCAAAAGTGTATAATTATTTAGTATTCGTTAAATTCGCACATTTTTTTCTATTTTATTGTTAGTATTCTATTTAATTTTTTTTCTGTCATATTTTGTCTTCTGGTGTCCCACAAGGTTCAAACGTAGGTTCATTATTCTTAATATATTCTTCGGGGTGTGCAATGTTTTATTTAAAAAAAAATTATCGACACAGCGTATTCATTATTCATTGTTCAGATTTTATGCGATGACTGGAAAGTGAATTAAACAGCGACATTTGGTTATCAATTCTTTCGTGACACTTTTCTTCTTGCTTAAGACTGATTGAACTACGATTAAACGAGATAAAGTTACCCTTACCGATTCGGGTGGGCGCATTCGGCCTGGCTCATCGCTGAAACAGCGAAAAGTAAGCGCCACGTTGTAATAAGCTGATTACGCCCGAAAGACCTTAAGCTATTGTTATAAACGCACGACACAACTCATATTATACGTCAACTATAAAAATAAAATAAAAAAACGCAAATAAACAGCGGTTCAATTGAAGCCGAGACGGCGCTTTCTTGGCTGAATGCGCCCATTAATTTAGGAGCCCGCTGTACATAACAATTGCAATATGAGAAGGTGAGAGAAAACTGTCTTAATTTAATTTGCGTGCTAAATAACAACTTGATATAAAAACTTCTTTCGAAATACGTTTTGAATAAACTTCACATTTTAACCATCAATTTATTATTTGTTTAAAGCAATCTGTAATATTAATTCGCGTAGGTACCTACAATAATTTTATTTCGATTACATCCTATTCCGATCAATTCATGTTTCGAAGCACGTAAAACAACGAAACTTTTATACGACCGTCTGTTACGCTTAATTATTCGCCACGCACCCTAAATTAAACTGTTTTAGTTCTGTGAAACGCTTACCTACAGTTAAAAGGAAATAAAATTAACTGTAGTAGCATTAAGCTTTTTTGTGTCACTCCACTGGCCTCGTCGTCGACGTTGAAGCAGAACTTCCGTGTAATAATACATTTTTTATTTTTTTATTATTTATCTACTATAAATTTTCATGAAATTTTCCTTTATAAACAAATAAACAATTATACGCAAATCAAAATAGTTTCATAGTATTCAATAGTGTCTTCATAGAAAACTGTACATTTAAGTATAAAAAATAATGCTCGAACAAATTAAATACTTACAAATATTTCGACGAAACTCCTGCGAACAATGTTTTTTGCTTCATTACACCCTCCGGATATCGGGAACGGTTTCACAGAGAACGTGAGCAAAAACTCATCAAATTAATATGTAGAGAAGGCTTACGAATGTTTCCGCCTTACTTCGTCTGTAGTTTACTATTCTGACCCCGCACCATCCAATCGCAGTCAGTTTTTATGCTCAAAACAAGCAGTTTTATACAGTTTTTGTGTTACACGACGATTCTCACTACTTTTAAATCGAACTATGCTGAAGATGTACAGATTTCTCATAAATTGCTAAATAGAACATTTTTCAACTTTAATCGTGTGCAACAGTATAATTTTGTTATGTAACCCCACAATATTTTTATAACACCATATAAAATATAGTTCTTCCAAAAAAAATGTACAAAATATACAGAGTATCATTTAAAAATAAAGAGCTACATACTATTGTTCAAATCTAATGAAGTAAAATAAATGCACAACAATATACAACAACATAATATTATTCTAAACGACTTTTGTTAAAAGAATATTTTTCTAATACGAACATTCAACGAATTAATAGGAGGGTGTTACTATCTCAACTCGCCCTGTACATCCCATATATATGTACAGTGACCGGCATAAAGTTGCGCACAAATGGAAAACTTTTTTAATTAAAATTTCTTTATAAAAAATCTCTGAATAATTTGAATTAAAAAAATAAAATTTGAATATAGCCTTTCGAATACGAGGGGGAGTTCAAAAATATGAAATCGGCTCAATAGTAAAGTGCTTACCCTTATTTTTGAAAATACACAAAAATGTTATATGAAAAATTTTTTATTCGTTGACGTGCCTTCTTTGAAAATCAATTTCCAAAATAAATCCATCTTATGACTTAACTTAACTTAATGAACTAATGTGACTTAACTTGAATTAAGCCTAGCTTAACAATAAATCGTAAAACTATCGATCAACTAAATCTCATAAAAACTAATATCGAAAGCGCTCACTGCAGTTTCGGCGGTAAGTTCCAAAATTTCCCTTATTTTTAAACAAGTAGGTAAACAGGAAACTAATCGAACCGCATCTTTACCCCCACACGTTGCCTTATTTTCACTTTATTAGTAAAATAACTGCAACAATTGCATGAAAGTATTATAATATTTAGTAGAAAAAAAGGAAGAAATTTAGTACAAGAAGAATTAAAAGAATGCCACGAAAAAACTGGAATTATTAAATTTATCTTTTCTAAGTAAAGAGGTGGCAAAATAAAAAGACTTTTGTCTTGTTGTCGCCTTAAATTGTTTAAAAATTATTGCGACAATCAAAAATTTGAATTTCGTTTTTTATCCGTAAACGAATCTCTCAAAATAAGAGAAATTAAAAAAAATCAAAAAAACATTTAAAAAAATTAAATTCAGAAATCATATATTTTTTAATACTTACGTAAAATGCAGACTAACACTACTGCCGCTACGACTGCCACTCGTCTGTAACAGATTATAAGAAAAAATTAGTAATATTTCAATTTTCTTTGTATTTCCTACCTTTTTATAGTCATCGATTTCCCTCTATTGCCAATTTCCATCGTAGATTATTTCGTTGACTGCGAACTTGCATTATTACGTTTACGCTTCATATTTCACTGTATTTTACCAATCACCGTGATCGCGAAAACGCGCGTAAGATAAAATTTCGTTCGCAAAATTAGACCGTCGAATGTTTGAGGGGAGCCCTAACCAAGAGCCTAACCAAACACAATTTTCAAAGAATTTGTGTTAGACCTTAAAGGTCCGTGTATTTACACATACAAAGAAAGATCCTACCTTTCCTCGTCGTATTCATCTTTTTTGTTTGTAATCCTTTTAGAGAACATAACACAACACTCGCGCACTCACATGCAAAAAGGCCTTATAAACCTAACGAGCACTACTCGCACACACGAACAATACGACGCCGTAATTTAAAATTCGAACTACTGAAACAAACACTATCGCTCTGTACCACTAACGCGAAAGATCTTAAACAGTTTCGCCAGACTTCTATATATAAATGCATTGGATACTAGGAAATCCCGCTTTTATTTTAAAAACGTCCAGTTTTTTGTTCGCACTCAGATAAGTTCTGAAAGTAGGCGGCACACGTATTAGTTGCTTTGTATTTTATCGGTCGCATAAAAATGCGATTAAACTGTTATCTGGTTTACGGTTTGTAATAGGGAAATTTTCAATGCTTAAGGGCACGCGAATAGTTTTTAAATTAAAAATAGAGTATATTTAAAATTCTGCGGTATAAAGGCGGTGTATAATGATTGTTCAAATAATTTTAAACCGATATTTGTTTTTTTGTATTATTTATTTGGAAGCCGAAATTTTTATAAAGGGTGGTGGTACGAAATTGTTTTTATTATTTGGGTGGTACGCGTAAACCCACAAGATTGAGAGTCACTGCGATAGATTCTTGTTGAAAACGAGTTACTGACAAAAAAACAATAGATGCACGAGATTTTCTAATAGTTTCAAAGCCAGTCATCATGACCAGGGTAAATTTTTATACGTAAGAGACCAAATAATATCAAAAGACAACAACAAAAACAATTGACAAAAACGTTTGACACTATTTAATTTTTATGTTTTCTTGAATTTCGTTTTGTTTAAAAATTTGTTATTGTTCTGTAATTTATACCTGTCACGTGTCTAAAATTAAGTATCTAATACCTACATAATTACGTAATATCAAAATTACAAATTTGTAATTTTACCTAATTCCAACAATATTTATTACAACTACCCCTACGCTGTGCTGGCTACTCAGTAGAACTTGTGAGATCGGTGTCGGTCTACGCAGCGCGCGTAGACAGCTCACTTATACGTTTCTCGCGCACGTTCTTGGTGGTTTTTACAGAGTTCAGATAATTCAAATTATATAAATATATATATCATATTAAAGCTGAAAGTGTGGGGATTAAATTTTATTTGAAGCATTTTGACGGTAAACTTATTAATTTCAGAAAGAACTGCCAATGTTTATGGAGTGTTGATTTTTAAATTGCGTTTTTTTACGTAGTATCTCGCTTGATATTGAAAAATCAGTCATTATTGTTAGATACTTTTTTATTCCACATGAAAGTTTTCAGGTTTTCGTTTTAAAACGAGATCTCTAGCTTTAAAGATAAGTGAGATAGCGATGTTTGAAATATTTACTTTTTATGGGTTGGTGGGGGTAAAGGACGCGATTTTGTTGTGGCAATGAAGTGATTTCGTACTTTGCAATTGACCATCTATCAAGTAAAATAGATCGCTAAATTTCTTCAGTCAATGCACACGATAATCATAATGTTAATACAAGCATGTCTACTATAAGGGATTGATTTTTTGGTTTTTATGTCGTAGCAACGGGAGACAAAATCTTGTTACTTCGCAGTAGTGCATTATGTAATTGGATCTTGTGAAACGAACTGCTCGGGGCTTCTTAGGAGCTCGGCAACAAAATTAGTTACAATAATTATCTTTCGTTTAGGAATCCTTTTATTTTTTGGATTCAATTTGAGAACAGATCTAACCGTTAACATCTAGACAAAACAACAATATACTTCTCGTAATTTAAATTAATGCCAATTTGGTGCGGAATTTTTTTTTTGTAAATGTTAAACTAATTTGTTAACAAACTCTTAAATCGTTTGGTACTGCTTGGTTTATTTATTTTTTAACGACAATTATTTCGTTAATTAAATACCTGGTATCAAATTAAACGGTTATCTATATTTATACAAGGTGGTTCTGAAATAGTTGACCAAAATAAGGGATTGGGCAGGGCTCGTCATAAGGATGAAAAAAGTTTCTATAAACATTGGTTCAAAAAAGTATCCTTCAGGAATTATACCTAATTTAATAATCAATTTCAATCAAGTTGACGCGTATATGGAAGCGTGCATTATGGCTAACAGTGGACATTTTAAACAATTTTCGTAAATAAAAATAAAACAAGTATTCTTTTGTTTAATGACTTACATTTTTTTATAATCGGGTATTAATTATAAATAGTCACAGGTCGGTTTCATAAATACAACTGAACATCAAAACGTCGCAAAAAAACTGAACTGTGTGGACACTACCACGAGCCGCATCGGTTTGCGCAAAAAAAAGGCTGCAAACGGAACGCGGCATGTGGACGACCCTTAACTCACACAACCGGCAACCTTCACGCTTTAAACAAGAATATGATATGAACGTATTTATGGACAGAAATACCTAATTTGTATAACTGATCACGCCGTAGACTCTTTTTTATTTTGACACGACGACGCAAATTCGTAATTTCCGGTTTTGATTAACCGAGTTTAATTTTGTTTACTGTCGATATTACTGTTATATCATCTATACGGGTTATTTTAGGGTAATAAACGATCTCTCTGTCATTGCAAATATTCGTCATAAAATTGCGCATTAAAAAAGAAGAAAAATACTATTATAGAAATTTAAATAATTAGTATTTTCGTAGATATTATTTTGTATTCGGGTTATTCATATCGTATACGAATTAGGAATTTAATTCGTACGTGTAACAAGAATTTTCTATTTTTTTCACGTTGCAGTCGCTTTTTTCAGAAGTTTAGATAAGTATTTGTCTTATGTTTTTATATTTAACGTTTTGCTACCTTGATATTTCTATGTGTACTGGGCTCTTAAATTATTGACATTCCGCTCGAATCGGCGCTTTAAACTTTATCGCATATCGGGCGCCACTAAATGTGTCATTTTTTGTCATAGTCATAATTATACGCGCTGCAATTTGTATTATTCGTATCAATATCGTATTCACAAATTGTTAAAAATAATCGCCATATGCTATCAACCATATAAATTCTTCAAACATTATTTTTGAACTTCATTTAATCCAGTCGCCGCTAGAGGGCTCATTCGTTTTTGGAATCGCCAATAGCGTCTCGAACGGGGTGTCGATATTAAATGAACCAACTGTACACATTGCACTACCCATTCACGCATTATTACATGTTCAGTTTAAATAAACTCACAGGCAACCAAATATGACCTACGACGTTACGTAAATGTTCAATTTCCGTTTAAATTTAAGGTTTGTTCCGACATCTATCGTTTTAATTACTTAATTAACTTACTGTATGCGTACTGATTTGGGACTGATCAAGAACTGGGGCTCGATTCTCAAAACATTAGATTACATTACGTATGCGAAAATGACGTCATAACATCGGGTTTTTAGAGAAATCTGTTTGTTGCGACGTCATTTCTGCATGCGTTATTTAAGCGAATGGTTCGAGAATTGGGCCTCTGTGTTATGTTGGAACGGTGCAGAACAGTACTTTTTAGTCACTTTTAGTCATTTTATTACAATGACTAAAATATGACCAGGAAAAAAATGAAATTTTTTGTCGTGACGTCAAAAATCGCCGAATTTTTTCGAACGATTATAATGTACGAAAAGTGTTGGCATTTAAACGTCGTCGATTCAAGATGGCGTCATCTGTTGCTACATGGAAATCATAGGTACAGCTAACGGGTGTCCAAAAATCTTTCGATCATGGTTGGCATGTCTTGGTTTAAATATTTAATTGTAAGTCAGAATATTATTACTGTGACACGACAAGAAATAATTTATGCCAATAAGCTAATTGTAGGACGTGTCTTCAAACAAACAAACAATCAAGACTGAAGGACTTTTTGGACACCCATTACTTGTAATCATAGAGCTATTTTGAACTATATTTGGGTACTACACTATATATTTACTATATCATACTATATTAACTACTGAACTTATATACTATTATCTGAACTACAGTTGTATGCAAAAGTTTCCGGCCAAACAAAATTTTGCCATTAAGTAATGTATAAAGGATGCGAAGTGGAAACACAAATATATCATCACAAAATATCTTTATTATAGAACCAAAATGTGTAACTAAATATTTTCAAGTAACAGTTTTCATAAGTGTCCGGCCAAATTCCAAGAAGCTACAATTCGCTCTGTTTCGTTTATGTTATCGGTTACAAAGGTATGTAAACATCGAGAACTATATTTCTTTCATATTCTACCTTTAGTATTAATCGGTTAAGATGCCTAAACGCACGTCTTTAGACATACGCGATGTAGTAATTAAGTTACACAATGAAATTAGTAAAAAAAATAAGAAGGCCAGATTGAAATTTGCAAAAGCACACCAGTACTGGACTACTGAAGAATAGAAAAAAGTGCTATTTTCAGACGAAACTAAAATTAATTTGTTTGGAAATGATGGGAGAAGATATGTTCGTCGACCTAAAGGTACTAGAAATTCTTCTAGGTATCAAATACCAACAGTAAAACATGGTGGAGGTGATATTATGCTTTGGGGTGCATTTTCATGGAAAGGCGTCGGTCCACTTCACAAAATTGAAGGCAACATGAACGCTGATATGTATAGAGACATTCTATCAGTACAAATGCTACCTTATGTTCGTCGAAATTTGCCACGAAATTGGATTTTTCAGCAAGATAATGATCCAAAACATCGATCGAAGCTACTCCAAGAATTTTTCAGGAAGAAAAATGTTCGTGTTTTGGAGTGGCCGAGTCAATCCCCAGACTTGAATCCAATAGAACATTTGTGGCAAGAACTCAAACTAAGAATAGGAGATGAAAATCATAGTAATAAAACTGTTTTGTGGGAGAAAGTTCAGGAAGAGTGGAAAAATATCTCACAAGATCGAATCGTCAAACTCATTGAGTCAATGCCTCACCGATGTGCCGCCGTGATAGCTTCGAAGGGTATGGCTAATGATGAAAATGATGGCTGATGAAAATATTACATTTGTTACCATTTTTGGAATTTGTTCTCAAGTTATCGTGTTTTTTTTTCATGTTTAGTGGAGAATTTATATTTGGCCGGACACTTATGAAAAGGCAAAAATTGTTATTTTTGTTATAAATATTTATTAATCATTACATAAAAATTTTGAATTACACGTTTTGATTGTATAGTAAAGGTACTTCACGATGATATATTTTTGTTTCCTCTTTGCATCCTTCATACATCACTTAATCACAAAATTTTGTTTGGCCGGAAACTTTTGCATACAACTGTATATTATTATTAGAGTTGATGTTTTGTTCTGCTTCAGTTCAAGTGATAAACGCCAAAAATTGAACATTTTAAAAACGTTTATGTCACGTCAGTGTTACTGACGTATAAATTTAGCGACAAAACATCATACATGATTGTGGCAATACTTAATCACGTGATATAATCGCCATACAGACGTCATCAAGCGACGTCATGACGATTTTGAACCTCTTTTCAACGTCAGCCGGTTGCCCAGGTGCTGAGGTTATAACAATAATTCTTTAATCGTGCAATCGTTTATTAAATCATAATTTCATATTAATAACGTTTTATAAAAAGTTTAATCTAGAAGAGGGTAAAATTTCGCCGTTCTGTGTAAATTGGTCCCTAAAAGTTTAATTATGACATTAAAGACAATAAACATAGAATTAAATTGAGGAATTTTCAATGTTCTCCTTAAGAGTATAGTTAAATATTCAAAACTTAATTCTTAATCTACTTTCGAGCAAAAAATCTCTATAAAATAACGATACAATTTGCCATATCTCCGAAGTAAAACTAAGCAGAAAGACATAAACGAAAGTGGTTCTAGGTAAATTCCCTCACTTGTTATGCAAATGACATTGTAGCTGAACTTTTAAAACGCTCTTTAAGCCACCAAGTAATCATGCAAATTTCTGTCGTGTACTTTAATAATTGTGTTTCACATTACAGCTGCTGGTGAATTAGGGTGTCACGTGCAGGGCATGCACGGCATTTTATAAATTTAACCAATACGTACCTACATATAAGTTGCAGGTTCACCTTATAAAGCTCAAAACAAACAATTTTAATTGTCTGCAAAATAACTCGTTCAAACATCACGAATGTTTGTAGGTATTTAATAAGATATTCGTTTAATTTCAGTTGGGAGACCTGTCAAATCCAGAACTGAGAATATTAACAGACCAATTAGACAAAATCAGATACGGGGGTAAGTATTCTGTTGTTATCGCGAACAAAAAAAAAACTGATCACATTATCGTTCTGTTCTAGGAGAGGAAGTGGAAGTCAAAAAATTGTCGGTGCGCGGCTTACTTCCGGAAACGGATTATTATATGACGTATGATGGCTCCACTACGATGCCAGCCTGCCACGAAACTGTCACGTGGTTGATCCTCAACAAGCCTATTTACATCACCAAGCAACAGGTACCGTGACATGTTACTACCCTTAGAGGGTGCTCGAAGCTGTCATACATTGTTATTGTCGCCGTCGAGATTTCATTTTGTAGAGCGACCTGTTCGAAAGTACGTAATTTAAGCGAAAATGAGGACGTCAAAAACCTATAAACTTTCGTATTTATCTATCGTTTAAATAAAAAATAATATGGCGTTACGTTATTAAGTAAAAAATGCGCGGAATTTCCGGCAAAAAGAAATGCGAGAGTTGGTTAGAAGTCGAAAGGTCGCGTTCGGGGCGGACTTTTCTAATTTATCCCGCAACTAAAGTTTATAAAGAAGTCTAACCGACAGGGTGAAATTTAATATACAACCGTGGCAAAGTTCTACAGGAAGTAACCCCAAGCAGATAAATACTAAAATTAATTACGACGAAGTTCGTAAATTGTAAATGATTAAGGGGGCTCTCTTGTGTGACGTAATGACATGTTATATTGTTAATTAACGCTTACAAGTGGGGTATTGCTCATGATAGGTAGTAACTCTGAACCAGCACTGTCGGGGTTGTATGGCGGAATAAATCGAAAGTGCAGGTGTAAAACGAGCTGAACTACTACGTCGGTTTTGGCGCTGTTCGTCTGAATCGTGAAACTAAAAGACTCGTTGCTTCTAGCTATTAATTAAAACTCTGTGGCTTAAACGTGTTCGTCCATACAAATTTCTGTTTGTCAAACTTATAGGTTTTTATCTTTATGGATGATATTAAATTTTGCTTTTCTAGTTCCGACTTCATTTCCGATTTTACGTGATGCGAGTGTATACGTTCGTTTTCAGTAAAAACGATGATTATTGAAAAGAAAAACAAAGGTAACTGTAATCAAGGAAACGAACTTCCTAATTGCGTATCTCCGTCGAGCTTCTCGGGGCTGCTCTCTTAAGAAAAAAAATTTATACCAACCAATGTAGCTCGGTCGAGATCACGACTGATGAAAATATGTACTACGTAGGTATTTAGCTGTTTCTGAATTCTTCAAAAAGTAAATAACCGTGATATTTTTTTAATGGAATACCTACGCTTTCGAGATTTATTACTAGAGTTTACCGACGAAGCGCCACGCAGTACTCGAAAACAATTAGGTAACTTTTTTTGTTCCAGCCAATTACCTTTGTATATTTACTTAACGAAATTTTTCAAATCGATACCGTATCGAAAAGATTCGTTTAGGTACTTCGCCGTTAATATTACCTACGTATATGTATTTCTTAAATAAATTAGAATGGAAGTGATTTAGGAACAAATTTTGATCCGATACCGGTTTACTGATTATGTTTGATATTGGTTTCGAGGAAACAAAGTCGCGTTTATTAATACGAAACACGTTCTCGAGACGCCTTAAGGAATAAGGGGCACTAAAGGAGCGTTTCGAAGGATAGGCCTTCGGTTCTCTTATTTATTTCCTGTATAGGGCATCGGCGCTGAAAAATATCGAAACTGTAGGGATTAAAAGGTGCTACAAAACATTATTAACTTTAGAATCGGAATCGGAATTTTTTTATTAATGTAATATCAGTATATTTTAATACTTAATTCGAAAATATTGGCCGAGCCATTGATACGTTTTTTTTTTAATTCAAATTCAATTTCGGCATAAGAGGAGTTGGCTGGCGTAGATTTTCGATTATTAAGGGCGGTTGGTTAGAAACGAGTTAGTAAGAGAATAACAAGAAAAATAGAAAAGTCACATCTTTAATTTCCGATATAGATATTCCGTTAATCTTCGTTCATTTCTTTATAGTTTGAGTTATATTTATCGCTTTAGAGCGGACAATACGAAGAATAACGGCCAGGGTGTTTAAGACCCACCGACGTAGTCGGATCATCTAAAATATATATATATCGTAACATCGTAACATAGTCCTAGATTTGGATTACCTTTTTCTATTTTGGATTTTCTCTTTGTTTTTGGATTTATTTTTGATACTGTTTTTGAATTTACTTGTTATTGGTTGGACTGGGATTTTGTTGCCACGCGGAGACAGCTAAGTTTAATCAATTGATGTTCAGAATAATTTATATTTTTGGTTATTGTTTATATTAATTATTGTTGACGAAGTGTTTCTCGAGAAGCATTAACGTATTTACATACCTATATAAATTTGTTCGTATTAAATTTTGAATTCATTTAAGCCTCATACGAAAATTAAATATTGTATTTTACGTTCCTTAATAACTTACCTACATATCCATATTGTAAATATCTAACATCTTATAATTTTAGTAATTTTCCCCTTTAATAGTTATTAGTGAAAGGAAAATTACTTGGCGCCCTTTATTTTTTTAGTTTATTTGAACCCGGCCGAACTCCACTGCCTAAAGGCTAGCCGACAGGCCTCTAAATTTTGTTAGTGCTATTTTAAGTTTTCTCATTATTAAATAATTTTGTTTCCTATCAAATTTTATTTTATTTGTATCATTGAATTTTTTTGCACGTAACACCATTTAAACAACGCCACGCGTTTTTCCGGAAAACGGTTAAGGATAGATAAAAATTACTTACAAGGGGACACTACATCTATTACATCGAAATTTGGGATGCTGATTTTTTTGATGATTCTAGAGGTTAAAAACATATATACGTGTCTTGGCGTTTTGTCGGATGCGCCGAAGGTTTTCGAGATATAAATTAAAAAAGAAATCAAAAAGTGAAATTGCTATTTAATAATCGTCCCCGTTAGTACGTATTTGACAATGTGGTTGTGGCGAGGGGTCGGTAACTTATGTATTAGTGTGTATTTATTTCTAGAATGTAATACAGAATTACGTTGAATGACTTTGTATTACTTTGAATTACTTATGAATTACCTTTGAATTATATTGAATTACGTTGTATTACATTGTATTACTTTTGAATTACCTTAAATTACTTTTGAATTACTTTTGAATTACTTTGTATTAAGTCCGAATTACTTTGAATTACTATAAATTAAGTCTGAATTAGAGTTAACTGCTAAAAATTAATATGAATTAGTATAAGTTAGTGCTAAATTGGTCTGAATTACTATATACTCCTATTATTTATTGTAAGTGGTATTAATCACAAATTACAAAAATAATTTATGTTTAAAAAGTCTTTTAACATTAGATTTACGGACAAAATTATCCGTCATACTGACGGGTCTTCGGAAAAATTGGTATCCCACATACGGAAATTTTAAATCAGGGTGACTAGTGGAAAATGAATAGAGTACAAAATATTCATACCAATAAATCACTAAAAGTCTATATAAATTTGCAACAATTTATACGTAAACAACACTTCTTGCTTTTATACCTATGAAATTCGAAACCCGTGAATTTGACGGATCTAGTGTTAATAAAAAATACAAGTATGGAGTTACACTTGTACCTCGTGCCGGCATCGGCACTTAATTATCAAAAAATGTGCCGGAACACAAGGATTAGTATAAAGTAGTGAATAAAGCAATGTTAGAAACAGGTTAGAAATTGTAAAATATGATAAAAATTCGCAGACTGATTGAGAAAAATAAGCGAAATCAGGGGGTCTATTCTAATTCAGATTTCGACTCGAAATAATTTCGACTTGTTGAAATTATTCACGTAGCCATCTATCGGTAGTGGCGGAAACAGTGATCTGACGTCATTACATTGCGACTTGTTGAAATTAATTTCGATTTTGAAATCGTGTTGAAATCTAAATTTCGACTCGAAATTATGACAGTTTTTTGGTGAAATAGAGGTTATGTTACATCAGATTATTTCAGAGATACGTTAACCTCTGTGTCTAACGTAGAATAGTTATTATTATAGCCTTATTATTAGTCTTCTTTAGTTTATTATTAATCTTCTTCATTTTATTTAGTCTTCTTGATTTTAGGTATTGTCGTCTTGAGATTCTGTTTAAGTTTCCGTTAGTGTATTTTAGTTGTTTTAGTTACTAATTGTAGGTATATAGTAAGTATCAATAATAAACACAGACATATTTACACGAGGAAGAACTTACTAACAATAAACGAACAAAGAGTAATAAATAATACAATGAAGTACTAACAATATAAAGTAATAATAAACTGAAACCAAAGTGGAAAAATCAAGAACTAAACTACAACACAAAACAAGATGTAGCAAAGCACGGTAACACCTACGGGAATAACATAGGTTTTATAACTTACACGTATGCGATACTTTACAAATGGTAAAATGAGTGCCGTCATTAAATGTCGTTCATATTCCGATTTTATCTATCTAAATTATCCGCAAATATTTTAAGGACTTATATTAAACTTGCCGCTCCCGTTTAGTTACGAAAACCATATAAAACATTATCGCCAACGTCAGTTCTTTTATAATACCAACCTAACGTTCCGACATGTTGCTGTTTCCGCTATTAGTCGAAATCTTTAGAATCGCTCGCCTGCTGTCGAGTCGCTTTGCCGTCATCAAATTTCGACCAAAATCAGTCGAAATGAATTATAATAGACCCCCAGCAATCCGAGAAATGGCGACCATTGACGATCGCCGTCTTTAATGTGCATTTACGTCTTTCTTTGCATGCCATGTGTCCAGGTAAATCAGTGGTAGAATATGCCACGTTCAAAACTTTAAACTGAATATTACAAATATACAATTTAATAACTTTTTATGCACGACGTACATTGGAATCTTTCGTGAATATCTAGACTAAATATTTGATAAAATATATTAGCGTTCTCCAGAACGTCCGATTTGGTTGGTAATGCGTCTGTGCAACTCGGTGTAATCTAGGCCATTCAAATTTTATTCCGATGCATATTATCACTACAAAGTTAGTAAATGATGCTATTTCACACAATAGTGCCGTACCACCTTGTACTTTTACAGTATGAATCTGGTAGTCTATCTTTGCCATGTGTGCAGGTAAATCATCGATAAAATGTTATTTTTGTGTAATTTTTATTGACTCGTACATTAGAATAAAATTTGAATAGCCTATAGCTCTTTGTACATTGTTTTTTTTAAATTTTTAATTAAAAAAAATGTAACAAACGTAGGCGAGCTCCTACGAAATCGGAACATGTATAGATAACGCTAAAAATATCTTTCATTTGTTTATTAGTCAGCGTCTCGATAACCGTTTAGGAATACGATCTCGTTGCATGTTTCTATAAATGTATATTTTTGATCTATGAACAAAAAAATGTGCCCTTTATTTTATTCAACGGAATCGTCACCCTAATTTATATAATACTGTTAATTTAAAAACAATCCAGTATATATTAAAAATTAAGAGTTAAAAGAGTAAAATTAATTAATAAGTATTAGTTTGAATTGGACTGAATTAGTTTGTATTACATGTATTACTATGGTATTAGTTTGAATTAGGTCTGAATTACTTTGAATTACATTGAATTACCTTGAATTACTTTGAATTACTTGAATTACTTGAATTACTTTTGAATTACTTTGAATTAGTATTACTGTGTATAAAATTTACTATATAACTATAGTAAATTTTAGTAAATTAAATCGGTAACCCGACCCCTCGGGTTGTGGTGCTTTGAGTGATGTTCTCGCTTCGAAATTAGTATGTCGCTAGTTCGATCCCACCGTGTCTCCAAACTTTTTTTCGTTCCAACTTGGTAGTTTTTACACAAAGACAACTCTATAAATTTATTAATTGCCATATATAACTGTGAGTCGTATAAAAATGCATAATTTTATTAACAATAAAATCCCCCAAAAAAACTTCTGTAGTTTTTTCGCCTTTAATGGAGAGAATTCGTCGCACATCGGCGCGATACTCCCAACCAGTTTGGTCGGTATTAATAATGAAGTCCCTATGAAATCAAAAAATATATTAAAAAACAAAAAAGAAGTTTGAAGACACGGGGATCGATCTAGCGACCTACTAGTTACGAAGCGAGAACATTACTCAAAGCGCCACAACTACATTGTTAAAAAACGTACTAACGGAGTCGGTTATTAAACAGCAACTTAACTTTTTGATTTTTTTTTAAATTTATATCTTGAAAACTACGGCGCATTCGACAAAACACCAAGACACTTATATATGTTTTTGACCTCTAGAATCATAAAAAAAATCGGCATCCCAAATTTCGATTTACTGGATGTAGTGTCCCCTTGTTAGCCGAATCGGTGGCTGAGCGGTCAGAAGACTGACCTATCGTCTGATGGGTATTGGGTTCGAATCCCGGCACGGGCGATGTAATAACCCCGCCCCCCCTGATACGCATGGATGATGTGATCGTGGAGTTAATAGTAACCACAGCAGTTGTTTTGGAACAAAAATTTAAAAAAAATTAGTAGAGTATGAAAGGGATCGTGGGGATTCGTGAAAAAATCAAAAAAGTTTTATTTAAAGGTATTTGGAAACGGTTTGTTCGTTCGAAATTTGGGCTCAAAATTCCCTGCTTTGTCGAACTGACCGTCAATTGCCTTGCGGCTGTTTGTTAATAAACGGCACGTTATAGTGCCTTTGTGCGATAATGTTTGTAAGTGATCGCGTCGCGATTCCGGGAAATTAATAATTTCGGTTAATGTTGGTAAACGTGACTTGAATAAAAATCTAACCTGTCGCCAATTAGTGTTACTATAAGAACGGATCGCGTGCGCTAGATTAACTTGCACATCATCCAGCAATTTTCGTAAATTGTCGTATGACGGTTTTGCGATTATTGGTATGTTTAGAATATTGCGTAAATATGTGTGATTGTGCGATTAGTCAGTTTCGATTGAATTACATCCCTAAATGTTGGTCAGCTCGAGCTCGATCGGCGATGGGCGCTTGTGGGCCGATTCCGTTGACTTTTGCTATCGAATTCCGGAATTGTTGTTTTAATCTTGGCGATTACTGTGTAATGTAATTTGTTCGAATGCGTCTCTAATTGTGCCCTCCCGTTCAAGGTCGGCACCCCTGCTGTCTATTTCATCTCGCAAGGAATTGAATTCTTTGAACGCGCCCGTTGTGGATTGTAATCGTGCTTCGACCGAACCGATGTCGTTATGTTCAGAACGAAAGCCGTTAATAAATGCGTTGACGCGTGCTATTCTCCATTACGAGTTCAGTTCACTGGTTATGGGTTCATAACCATAGGAATTATAAGCTTGGCCCGAATCTCGTGGCCACCCGGTATATTATAATGTCAGTGGATTTGATTTTCGTAACTCAACGGTTTCTACAATAAAACAGCGCTAAAATTTGATTAGAATTCTCAAACTTATGTTGCTCAACAAGTGAAAAGCCGCCCGAGTAACTTTTGTGTTACGAAATACCATTAAATACAAACGTTAAAAGATAATGACGTCACACACGACAATCGTCGAGCTATTTTTTAACAGGTTCGAACAAGCATATTTAACGTTCGGGTGTTGCTGATGTCATGTCGCTTTAGATACATTGGTTTTCGACAAACGATCGGATGATCACGAAGACAAATGATAGACGAACGCAACGTAGCGTGTCGCGCAAAATTTTGTGTCAATTGTCAGTTTACTACCAATAGATGGATCCATAAAAATGTTAAGCCCACGTCACGCTAAATCAATTAATTTAATAAACCGACTAATTAAGCGAAAACGGCGGCGTCGTGGCCGTTGTTTGATTAAATTTTCCAATTTTTTGGAGGCGGTTTCTATCTCCGTCCATCAGTTTGATTAAATGCGCGCTTTAATTGGCTCAAACGAGCACAACAAAAGAAGTGTCGACCGAAAATAATTCTAAATGTTATTTATTTGGGTTATTTAAAAAAAAAATGAATGCAATTCGTCTGCAACGCGTCTAACAATGTGCGGTAAAAATTCGAAAACAAAGCCATCGTCGCGATTATCGGCCAATCGGGTCACTGTAAAATTGCAGATATGTTTTATACTTTTTATTTCTTTTCTTATTACATTTGTAGTAATATGACGTAGTTTAAGAATCGAAGAATGATTTGAAGGGACATCAAAAATGTTAGTCTATAACTACTTATTTTACGTTCGACCCTTTTTATTAGTCTCCACAATCAAGATTTCATAGGTCCGACATAAAATCCACCTGATCCTCAACAAATTCAGCTTATTATACTTGATGTGAAAATTACAAAACTGTAATGATTTCAAATGTATTTTCCTTATCAACATAATTTATTGATAGTTTTCGAGAAAATTGCATTTCGAATTTTAAGTACAATTTTAATTAAATTCATAATGCTATAGAAGCAGGTGAAGTGCGCAAATGACTCATTTCCAAGGGGTAAAACCAACGTCTACGTAGTTTATAAATAAGAAAAACGTACATACGGGACGGCAATTTCATATTATAATTGTTACGATTAGTGTCGACGACACGTCATCGGCGCGTTTTGATGTATTTTATTGTAGGGTAGGTTAACGCAAATTTAAATTTACATTTTTTTTTGTAAAGTACCAGCTGATAGTTATCATTTTGTGCTACTAGTGAACGTGTTCGCGATGTTTCCTTATGCGGAATAATTCGATTCTTTAAACAAAAAGCAGATCCGTATTTATTCCAGTTATTTCATACAAATTTCAACCAACTTGTTTAATGGTCATGTCATACGCTCCTCTTTCGCCCCCTTAAGCGTTTTCGAGTTATTTTAATTGCACCCTTGCACACCGCCTGCCTACAGAAAAATACGATACGTCGAATGTTAGAAAGTACTTTTCTTGAAATTGGTTTAATTTATTATTTAATGAATTAGTTAATAATTAAATTTATATAATAATCTCATGAACGGAATAATTTTAATTAAAACTGCCTACTAATTACTATGAACGTCACATGAAATAATTTTTAGAAACAACGCAGCTACTTAACAGCATTCCTGATTGAATTTCAATCTCTGTTGAAGCCTTTTAACATTCGCATGCAATGACTTGTTCGAAATTTTATTGAACGTTCGGGAACAACAATTTAAGCTTTACCTATTAATTAGGTAATTGTTACCTATTGATCACGTTCGTAATGTTTAGTTTAAAAATGAAGGTTAAACACCGTTCGAGCGACACCGTAACTTATGGGCGCACGTTTCGTGTGTTTTTAGTAATAAATAGCTGACTGAAATAAACAATACTCTCCTGATTGTGTTTTCCATCCGATAAAACCTGGGTTAGGTCACGTTTTTTTTTCTCTCTATCGTTCTAAAAATTAGGAAACAACGTATCACATTACGCAAAAGCTTATGAGTTTTGTTCTGTACCTAAAACCTGAACGGAATTTCAAATCTAAAATTCCCAAAGGTTATGCTTGTTTTTTTATACATATCTATAACGGTTTTTTTTTTCTAAAACGCCGATTCTTTAACAAATATCGATTTAGTTTTTTCTAATACGACTAGAAAGTTTTATTTCGTTTCGCGAGTGTTCGTAAAATTGAACTATAGGCCATTCAAATTATATTCCGATCGCGTCATCGATAAAAAGTTGTAATTTCTTGATGATTTACCTGCACGCGTGTTATATGGTAAAGAAAGACTATTACTAATTTATTAGTACCTACTGCACAAAATAGGAGACTGTGGAGACCGTCATTATCTAGTAACCTTTTATTGATGACGTGCATCGGAATAAAATTTGAACGGTCTTAGCTAAGAACGCGTGTGGAGAGATTTATTTATTTTGTTTATACTTATTGTTAGGTTCATATATTCTCGTTATTATTATGCGGTGTCGTGAGCAGTTTGTATTTGCTTTCCTTTTCCCTTTTTCATAATGGAACATCACCGCCAATAACCTGAGTAATTTTTTGAAGTGAAACTTATGCGGATAGCGTTAGAATATACTGTTGCACCTTTCGCCTTTTAAGTGCGATTTTTTCAAAAATGGCACATCGTTCAGAAAATGGACAAGAGTACTTTTTTTATTCTAAAATGTCGAGGAAATCCGCGAATAAAGTTAAATTTGCTTTAATCTCCGGAAAAGGAAAGCGATTGAAAAGGTTAAGGGCATCTCGGCAGGGGGGCGTCGTAGGAAAAAAGTTTATAGTAACTTAAAGTTTTATTTTGGCGTGTTCTATACGTCCCCGGAAGATTTCTCGTCGTTTCCTAGACGTGCTGTATTAGAACGCGTCCCGAGTATTAAAAGAGGGGTTATTTTAAATTAGGGGGTGACTCTGACGTTTATTGTGGTTAGTGTGGGGTGTATGATATGTCCACGCTTACATCACAAAGTGCAAGTTTTATGCACTTAGAATCTGGAGTAAGGTCGTGTGTCTTTTAAACTTTTAAAGAAATATGATCTAAACACGTATTCGAGAAATTACATTTTCATCAATCTTTCCTTTCCGTTGTGGTAAATTGTAAATACGTACATCTGGTCGCGTGACTTTTTCTTGTTTTCTATAAAGAGTACGGCGTTAACAAAGCCGATTGTAACACGAAATCATTATGTTTCATAAATAACAAAATTTGCAACGTACACATTACGCCCGTCTAAATCTAAAATAGCGCGCGATTGTTGTTTCGATAAAACCGACGGACGCGATTTTTTAACCGCGACTTTTTCGAGAAGACGGGATGCGCTATTTGAAAAATTAAAACGAACGTAACGTCTTCATGATTTTCGAAAAATTTACGACTCACCCCGGATGGTGGTGTGGTTTTCCGTACTCGTGTTGCAAAGTAATAACTATAACTCAATCGCTCATCGGCTGGCGGTATAGATAAGAATTCCGTGATAAACTCAACATGTTAATCAAGCGGTCACCAGTTCGATACGCCCGCGTGATTCATTGCCCGTGGAAATAAATTATCTTAGGGCTATGACGAACCGACACGCAGCCCTTTGGAAACTCCAATAAAAGCTTTCATTTGCACAACAATAGCCGTACAAATTTGCTGCTCTATCGGTACAATGTTCTATTCCTTTCTCGTTGCAATTAAGGCGAACACCA
Organism: Rhagophthalmus giganteus; assembly: GCA_036326145.1. Classification (NCBI taxonomy): domain Eukaryota; kingdom Metazoa; phylum Arthropoda; class Insecta; order Coleoptera; family Rhagophthalmidae; genus Rhagophthalmus; species Rhagophthalmus giganteus. Next base: position 14,089,737 of record JARFJA010000036.1, on the reverse strand, counting down.
TTTTGTAACAATCAGTAACGAGTTTAGGATGTTATTGTTATACCGTGGTACGTGAAATTTTTTTTTTATAACTTCATATTCTGATCGAAGGTAAATGCAAACTTTTATCGATAACGTATCCGAACCGCAAGAAAGCGACGAACGTCGAAATTATTTTAAGTTGGATGAAAAGCGTCCGCACAATTTTACTTATTTACTTACAACGCAGAATTTAATTCGGACTCGGGGCGATGACTTAAGGAACCATTGTAAAATTAAAATTTTCGAGTTAATTATAGATATTGCAGCTTTAATATTCATAAATTACTGCCACGATGATTATCTCACTTCTCTTGCAACATTTGACTAATTACAAAGCTTTTCGACAAACTCATATAATTAATGCTGACAACGTGCAATTTAATAATTACCTTTAATTTAATTACCGCTAACGCCCGACAAAATTTTACAGTAAATTCGCTAGCACGTGTTTTCATAATTTTCTTCTTGTTTGTTCGATAATTAATCGAGAGTGTCTATTTTTAGTTTTAATAGAAACGTTAGTTTACCCCTAATTTTAGAAAATTAGTTCGTATAACGTTTAGCTTTATCATTTTTCGTAATTAAACCGGTTTTACGCCTATGTAAAATGAAACTTCTATTTTACGGATTATCTAAATTATCTTTTATTAATTAACCCCAATCTACGAATCTTGTTTTAACGAAAAGACAGGTATTTGAAGTCGAACAAAAATTGATTTATCTACTGTACGAACGTAAAGGTTGGTTTAAGCTTTACGTACCTAGGAGGCACACTGCCGTCATAATGTCGTCAATTTTTGGTAATTATTCATCGACGACGTCGTGGACCCAATAAGTGACGTACGCACGACGACACTTTCACGACGAACATTTGACGTCATTAAATAACGTCGTAGAGACGTCTTTGTTTGTTCATTCCAAAGTCCTGAATCGTTACTGGAAAAGTGAAGATAAAGACGTTTTGAAGCGTTAATTTAAAGCGTAAAATATTCGTAATTTTTTCTAACATGTTTATCTTTTAATCCAAAATTTTAACTAAAAAAAATATATCAATCTATTTTGGAATTATGCAATTAGTTCTATACGTTATAAGTACAGTAGTATACAACTGAACAGGTAAGAAAAATCGCATCCAGTTATTTATTCTAATTGTGTACGTCAATGGCTAGAACTAGTTCCTTTAAAGTGTCACGCCACTGTGTATACTGGATCATGTTTTGGTTTACCGCCAGCGGTTTTGTTAGGTTAGTGGTTTTACTTTGCAGTGAGTTCTACGTTGTAAATTTTGATATAATTTCTTAACGGTAAGTGAAGAATCAGAATCAGCCTATCGCCACCTAAAGTTTAACGATTAATTTTAAATAATTAAAAAACTGAAAGAAATATTTTTTACAATAATTATACAAATCGTGGCTTTACAAGAAACAGACAAATTCTACTTATTTCTATAGGTTTTAACCTTTAGGTGACTGGGTTATCTTTGTGGTGCGAGTGACCCCCATTTCATTATTAATTTATTTAGATGTCTTTTGTCGGTGTGAAATTTCATATTGTGCGACTCTTACAACCAGCAAGCTTTTATCTAAAATAGTTTTTTTCTATTGTGCTTAGTTTGGACTGTATCAAATGATCCCAGAACTCGTGTACACACTGTATATCTTACATTATATTTACCGCTTACATCTTATCTTAAATATATTATTGTATTACTGGTATATAATAATAATATAGTTATTTGGTTATTACGTAGGTAAATACAAATAATTTTGTGTTCATTCTTTGATATATTAACGTACCTTGTTTAATTTCTTAGATTTAGGTTCTTTGTTTGTACCTTCATTTTTGTAATAAAATAATAATTATATTGAATGCATTTGTATTTTTTCATCTTTAGATGCGTCATTAGTGCCTTAGGATTACGTCAATTGGACGTCAAATCAGCGTCCCATTTAAGGAAATTAAACGTCAATTAGACGTCGTCTCAAGTAATGTACTAGATTGGTCATAATTTGACGTCGTTGGGTTGTGACATTAACCCGTCATATTGACGTCATTTACGACGTCCCCATTGGGCCCCAAATAGCCAATAGTTGACGACATTATAACGTCAGTGTGCCGCCTGGGTAGATATTTACGGGGGTTGTTCCTAAAATTCTGAAAATTGTGATCCTGCTGGATAATGCAGGACTAATGACTAATGCTTTCAGGTACAAGTACAAGTCCCAACGGATTTTACCGACAATGCCAGTCGATGCCGATCAAAATCGTAAATGCCGCCTCACTATCGCCGCGACTGAAAGTCTCTCAATGAGCCATTATTTTCTTTCTATGGAAAGAGATTCAGCAGACTCGCCAAATGCTCCATGTAATCGTTGAACGATTTCGGATCTTTTACCACTAACTTAGCCCTGCTCACTTAGTCATTAGCCCTGCATTATTTAGCAAGTTCTCAATTACCAGAACTTTGGAAACAAGAAGGGAATCGAAAGTGTAGAATATCGTGCGAGTGGGCGAATCACACGAGCAACACGACATAACACTTTCGACTATTTTTAGACGACCGCTCGTCTACAATTGTTATTTTAGACGACCACTCGAGAAAATTGAAATATCGCGACGGCCGTCAACTTCCGAAAGTTGACAATATCGCACACCGTTATAATTTATCGGAGCTGGCGCATTATTTGCTTTGTTTGACGCTATGACGTCTATGGTCTTTAGCGTGCGTCTAAAAAATAGTGTTCGAAACTCGTCGAAAGTGTTATATCGTGTTGCTTGTGTGATTTGCTCACTCGGCTCCGCTGTGCTCCGCCTCATTCGTCCAAATCACGCTTGCACCATATAGATCACTTTCGACTCTCGTTATCAATCATTATACCTACCTGTCTAAATTTGGTGATCTAATTTTGAGGGTGATTTGATGATATTGATCGTTAAACTACGTGACTTCTATTTCGTTCGAAAGTGCCGAACGTGGTGTGTGATGACTCGTAAATACCAAATTGGTTGCTTTCGTTGATTTGGGTTATGCTGATGATTGAATACTTACGGGTGTTGCACTACCCGCGAATCGATCCTACGCTGAGTGTGCGTCGAGTTTCCATTCAATATACTATCTGCGCTGTCGATTACGTCGGCTCTCGCTGTTGATCACGTCGGTTCATGCTGTTGATAACGTCTGGGCACCAGTTGTGGACACCAATTATGATTATTAAGAAATCCACTTTGAACAGCTTCGTTATTTTATGCACACGAGGTTTATCAACACAAACGCACACTACAAGATCAATAGATATATATTATACCTAAGTAACCTAATAATTATTGAATTATATACATTCGAACGGAACTAAAAATTTTTAGGGTAGGTAACTTATAAAATGACCGAAATTTTATCGCGAGACATTAGAGTTAAATAAAACGGTATCCTATTCAACAAGGAGGCGCATTACATCTCAAGTTGTAAATGTAATTCTTCGTCTGACGGCCCTTCCGTTTCCTGCAGCCCGCAGGATTTATGGAGCGGGAGGCGGTGTTCAAGACGCTCGGTAATCTGCCTTGTGGCCCCGTTGTGTATCTCGTTCTTAGATGCGTTACATCGCCGAATAACACTCTACTTACCACTTATTTTTGTCAGTCTATTTCTCATTGCTCGTGCGTGGTTTCTAATCTGAAAACGTTCACCCAATTCGTTTGCCCAAAAATCCCTTTTGGTATCTACCGATTAAAATAGAAAAGGTTGAAAGTTTCGAAAACGTTTAATATTTTAACCGTGATCCACCTCAGAATTTAAATATTTATATTGTTGCGTTATAAAACTATACTCTATTCACCGAACCCATGCAGTAGACATAAGCAAGTGCGTGCGTGCGGAGAATGCGCGATCGTCACTTTGTCACGACGTGTTAAACGTGGTTGGATCTCCTCAAAATGTTCAAACTATCGTGCGCAAAAATAAAAAATGTAAATGTTTATACGTTACACGCAGCGACGCTTGTTTATGTCTACTGCATACGGAAAATGAATAAGGTATAGTAAATTATAATTTATAAGCTAAACATTTTCGCGCCATTAAATAATATAGATGTTTACATAATGCATGTTAGTCTAGATCATAATTCAGTTCCGAACAATTAACAAACTACATAATGTTATTGTTACAGATGCACGGTTTACGGCGACTGATGCAAGGAGATGCAAAGCATCCGAAAGCACCCTTAGGAAATAACTTTAGACCACCTCAGCCGCTACATCATCGCCCCGTTAGAACAAACATTGACTTTAATGTCAAACATCCTGGAGCGGTAGGTAGTCTAGTTAAAGTTGTTTGATATAGGAAGCTGCGCGGCTGACCCTTATTATTTTTAATAAGCAGATAGGGCCCGCTATCGACGAACATCGGAAATAAACTGGAATTAATCGCGCAAACTTGGTTTTACTCCAAGTCGAGACTCTTATTTAGTTTAAAACTTCCTCGTTTACGTATATTCAAACGCACTTCATTGCCGAGATAGAATGAAAATGTGGTTAACTATGTAACCGCCCGAGGTGGGTACTTAAACTATAACTTTCGGTAAAACATTATGGTAATAAATTCTTCCCGCCCATAAATGTTCAGCAAATATATTGAAAGGGCTCAAATTACTGATCCGCCCGTGGCGATCGCTTGTCTCTACACTTAGTTTTATTAACATACGTATAACAGCTAGCGTTTAAAATCTTCCACAAATACGATTCAAAATGACGATTAACGAAACCGTTTTCGTTTTGAAAAACAATACCGGGAGGTATTTTTCTCATTCACGATTATCATTTTAATGCGAATTGATTTGCTGCAAAACAATTTTAATCAATGTTAATCGCCTTTTGTTTTCGCGCGAGCGTTCGTAAAGTTTGACGACATTTCACTCCCGCCGATTCGCCACCTGGCCATTTCGCCCTCGGCAATTGTTTCTACGTAATGCCGTTTTATGGATTTATAAATGCGGTTTAATGCGAGGTTTTATCTGAAGAATTTTGCGTAAAGAAAAAATTAAATCCGCATCGCCATACTCCGTTACAAAAGTTATCACCTCGACGTTGACCTTGATTCATACCCGTACTTTCCCGATAAGATTCTTTTCGACCGATCAGGCGACGTCTAGTAGACGGGAGAATTTTCAATTGAAAGCCAAGCGCTGCAAGAGAGACATTTTCAGCGAGAGTCTGCGATAAACTTTCGGCGTGGTGCGATATCTGGCTTTTCGTTGATTTTTTTGAACTCCCATCCGATCTAAATGGACTCGTTTATCGGAACGACTGGAGACAAAACATGTGATTTATGCAGGATGGGGCGCCACCACATGTTTTATCTGTCGGTGCGCGAAAATTCGAATGACAACTTTCCTCGTCGGCGAATTGGCCGTGGAAGTGTATTTGTCCGCGAATCGACCTTAATTTTTCTATAATTTTACAGGTAGCTTTTCGTGGGAACGGCGTTCCTAGCGACCAATAGTTTATTGCAAATATACGACGTGTACAAAATGTAACGTAACCTATCAATATCGCTTTTTTATCGTCGAACCGCTACGCGTTTTTGATGTTTCTGAGACAAGACTATACTTTGTTTACAATAAAAACTTTAAGTAATTTTAAATAATTTACGTAGATAATTACAGATTTTTTTTTATAATAAGCACGGATGGTTTTCAGAGCTAAATTTTTAATTTAATAGAGTAAAAACTGTAAAAATAAATTTGACGCACTCCTTACAAATGAAACACTCTGTATATTCGTTACGTTACATTTTGTACACACCGTATAAACAAAAGGTATGTAGTAATTTTAAAATAATTTCCTACAATAATTATAGTTTTTACTCTTTACAAAATACCAATTAATAAAATTTGCTACTTTGTCGTTGACACTTGACAGTTGAGGAATTTTCTTTGTTACCACTCTATATTTATTGTTGAACCGAATTGTTTTTAATCTAACCTTAATTGTTAGTGACGAACAGTTTTAAATATTTTAATTATGTAAAATAATTTAATCGAATACAATTCGAGCATTAAATTTTTAATGATCAGTTCCCCCCTCGTTTTGCGAACTAACACGTAACACGTCGGGGTAGCCTTTCATTTATTTATTTTTATTATTCTAATTATTTAAACTTGCACTTTAACAACTTGCAAAATCAAATTTAGAAAAATACTTAAAGACACGTACGCACAAAATATAATTTAAATAATCCGCCAAACTATAAGACGATCAATGTCAATATTTAGGGGAAGTTGTCGGTCGGTCGGATTGATATTGTTATTACTTCTTGGATCTATTGGCTCTTTGAACCCTCTTTCTCTCGGGATTGCTATCTTGGTACCCAGCACAATATACACTCACTGGATGACTCTTCACTGATGACTCATAATGACGACGAACTCGCTCTGATTGCGACTTATATTAAATGCCTTTGATGATTTTACGCATTCTCTTGCGGTCACTTCTGGAATAATGACTTGATAGGGTTTACGCTTTCAATCGAGAGTTTGCTATTAATTTCCTTCGATGCTTTGGATTTTCGTTTCAATTGTCAGCGTCTATACTGCGATTTATTAAGTTGAATTCATTCAAAATTGGCGTAGAAATACGTGTGTACGGCGTGTTTGTTTGTACGACCGTTCGTGACGTCACGAGCAATAAACTTCAAACAAACCCATAAAATCGATTAATTTTATTATGATACTCGCGAGGGCCAACGTCTTATATCCATGGCATGTTGACATTGTTCTTTAAACTTTTTTGATTACTTTTAAAAGTTTTGCTTTCCGATTTGGTTTTTTATTGTTATTCTCTGTCGCAGATAAATACATTGGGGGAGTTCAGGAAGTTCGGTGGGCTCGATAACAATTGCATCTGATTGGAGGATATTAAAAAAAAAATACCAATCGCATCCGATTGCCACCTAATCGCTGTGTTTTTTCGAATTAGCCCATCAACTTTTTTATTTTCGATGTTCTCCATTTTCTTCTGTTACGTTTTTTTGAATTGTGTTATTTTGATGATTCGTTTGCCTTCGTTTCTGATTGCAAATTCTATTTTTATTTATTTTGTATTTTTTTGTTTTCTATTTAAAATATTTTCACTTCATAATCCAATCGCTTAAACAAATTATAAAACAGCGCGCGAGCATTACTTTATAAATAGATAGTACACACTCAAATTAGTTAATTTCAAAATTTAATTGGACATTATATAGGTATGAATAATGTAATGTTATTACTTATTGTTAGTTATAATTGCTACGCCTATTGTTAACAACGAACATTTGATGACGTATAATAGTCAATCGTCGTCAATCGGTTAACCGGACATAACGCTCAAAGTGAATTGTATTGTATTCTCCAATTGGGAATAGAAGGGCTATTAACGTTTTAGTAATTTTATATCTACTGGATCGATCTATTTTGATGTAAATAATTTTAAAAGTGCGCTCGGCTTAATTTGGAACGATTCCCTTTTAAATTTAACAATAAGTACATTCAACTAATAAGTAGTTGTTTGTATCAAACAATTTTGTAGTTGCTTGTCCTAGGTTAACACAATTTTGTCTACTTAGGGTTTCTGCACCGACAAGAAATTATAAACTTTAGGGGTTGTAAGTTTTTGTCGCATGCCTCCTTTCAGCTATTACGCCGATGTTGGGCATTTATCTTCCTTTAGTTCGGGAACTAACTAAACGAACGTCTTTTGTTAATTAATTTTATTGTTTGCTTATTTAAGGTTGTCTATCGTTCTGCAAGCAAGAAGTTTTTTTATATCGAATTATAATTGATCGAGTTACTTTTGCCGTTGTCTTTGAATAAATTTCGTTGAAAATTTTTATGTTGTTTCTAAAAATTATTATTTCTAAATACCTACCAACTTTCTGTGGTCAACAATAAATTTCTAGCATATTTTATTAATATATAGTTTCTTTTTTATCGACTCTGTTTTTCCCAGTTCCCGATGAAAAACATTCCTAGAATTTTCGCTCGAATTGTAGCAATTGTTCTTTAATATACGATTTTCGGTCACGTACAACTTCATTCGTATATTTCTAATTTCTGCAACGCTCAAGTAAATTATTTAACGAAAAATCCAAAAATATGCAAGTATCCGATTGTTGTTAAAATTTACTAGACATCAATTTTCAAAATGTATATGGAAGGCGAACGTACGTTATATCGGGGCGCAACGGGCCGCATCGCATTGGTCGCGGAGTTTTGCGCTGCGATGCGACCCGCAGCGGCCCGTCATAATGTACGCTCACCTTTAAACTGCACGTTTCAAACATAATTCCCTAATATTTCTTTAACTACTGAACAAGAGCGACGACTTTAATTTTACACGAAGAGCAATATCGATGTAAAATACTACACAGAGTTCGCCCAGAACGCACGTATACGCCTAGATATCAACAAATATTGAACTGCCTATGTATCTGATCGCGAGCAAAATGTAATTTAACGTATTATTATACTTATATCGATACAAGTGTAGATTTTTTCTTTAACCGTTCTGTTATTTACCTACACTAATTAGTTAATTTACACAGAAATGACACGTGTCAACAGAATAATTCTCAATAGCGCCGTTCTATTTTATTGCGTGGTTGTTGGAATGACGATTGGTAATTACGAATATTTAGATTTCCAATAATCCCATTTGTACTGCATAGATAATGCGAACGCTACACTGATTAACAATACGCTATTAGTTGCTGTACGATGTGTGTATGCAAATTAATTCACTAAGTGTATATCCAACAGTAATCGACGTAATTTTTGAGCGTTCAATTATTAATTTACAAAATCGAAAATGTGTAAAAACAACGAATATTATTGTACCTACGTAATCACGTTTTATAATAATACCATTGCAACGTTACCGTAAAGGAACTTATTGTCGAGAAAAACATTGTACCTACAAACGTTTATAGCGAGCAGTACAAGTATCTATACAGGGTGATTCACTATAGCCTGTTTACAAACTTCGGTAACTAAAAGTAGAGGTCCGATTTTCTTTTGTCGACAAATTACTGTTTTAAAAATTTTTAACACTAAAAACACAATAACTATGATTTATTACCTAATAAGCAATAACTAAGAACTAACTGTCAGTGGAAATAATGCCAACTTAATAAAAACAACGTTTTTAGAACGTAACTACTCTTTTCGTGCTAGCTCTTAATCTCACATACAACACGGTTTCGCACAACTCGGCATTCTGTAATAAAATGTAACGCAACAAGTGTAAATGCGAATTTTCCGAACAGTTTACATTTACAAAATGAATATTAATGACAGAAATGGTGTCTGAATCCATTTCGCTCGCTTCGTATAGATCGACACCTAAAAAATTAATGCGAATCGGTAGTCTTCAGGTTAAACTTTAAATCGACGTATCCGTATTTCATAGTAAAACGAATTAGAATTCTAACCGATTGTGAATAAAAACGTTGTGCCGCATTAAACCACAAAACGAAACCGACAATACGGGGTGTTTCTAAAATATCCGAGGGGTCCGGGAATGTCGCGTGTCGGTGCTAGAGAGCACTGTTCAAGGCGGACGATAACACCGCGCTATCTAGCGCTAAAAGTCGAAAACTCGCGATAAACTGATAAACAAAGATTTTTGTTTGTAAACATGTTGTTTTCTTCTAACGATAAGAAGCAGTAACAGTTTGAGCATACACTGAAAGAAATCGATAACGGAGATTCGGAGAAGTTTCAAAACTGACAGTTCCAGACGATAATCGGTTACACGCAACTTTCTTGATTCGGGCCTCAAGTTCGGCGCCACTTTAATATTCGGCCTCGCGCGGGTTCAGAAAGAACACTCTGTATCACGTCGATTTATTTATATCGATTGCACTAACTAAAGCATTTTCGGCACAAGATTATGAGCAAAAATTCGATTACAAAAACTGGCTCTGGTAATCACATTTTGTTGTGGTTACTAAATTATTAGTGATGACAATCTCAAACGTTCACAGAGACAGAGGAAGGTTCGACCTGCAAACGCTAATTTGTCAGACGAGCTCTGAACTCGTCTGACCGCCGTGGTTCCGTTAACACAGGGTGTTATTTTATCCACGTATAGTAAGTACTATACGAAAAAACTCATAACGAAAGTACTCATCAGAAAAAACAAAAAAGTCGTAAAGGACATGGATTTTGTATAGTCGTCAACAAATTACACTATTATGAAGAAACGAACAGTAAACGGGTTATTATCTAAAACATACAACGAAAAATACTTAAAGAGGATGTTCTAGATGTCCATCTTCCGTTTGTACACAGACTTCACATCTTCGTCGAAGCTCTTATTCTTTCTAATATCCCTGGATTTTGGCGAATAATTTGGCAGGCAGTTCGTGTTTTATTTTTTCTCGAAAAACACGATAAAAGTCTGTTTATTTTTATGTTGAAAATTGCTGTTTATTGATTAAAATACAAAATCTATTCTGTCCTCGAAACATTCGATTTACTGACCTTGTTCATTAATTTTAACACTTTTTTGTTTATTTTGATGAGTACTAATACGTGAATAAAATTTACGGGATTTTTTTAAACACCCGGTATTTATGAATTTGTATTTTAGTACATTTCAACTTGCATTCAATAAAAAAATTCGAAATGTTCTATAAAGTACTGCGATTTGTCATTAAGTGTAATACTTAAGCAGCAATATCTTCATTAAATTACTTAATTGTTTAGAATTATTATTATTTTTTAACTAAGATACGTTAAATGAAGACGTTTTTTAGCGTTATATCGCGTTAAATAGCGTTTTATCTTTTAAATGTCGATAATTTAAAAACATCACGTTAAATTTTGTAAGGCGTTTTAATTAACGACAAACGAAACAATAATCGAATTTCTAATTTCAGGCCGGAAAATATTGTCCCAGCATGTACAAGGACGTGTACTACAAAGCGAACAGTTGGAAGCAGCACTGAGGATCTGAAACAATTAGTGAAAATCAAACTTGATCATAAAACAATATCGTGAACGTTCGTACCGTGAAATATCATTTTTAGTGAAAACAAAAACCGAAGTAGTGCTAATTGAAATAAAAGAATAAATGAAACATATCATATTTTGCAAAATTGAATGATTAATATGTGCGAGCTGATGTGATTTGCTTTAATATTAGAATATTATAGTTTAGGAAAATGAACGCAGTGAATATAGCTAAACTATTTTTGTTTCGTAAGTCTATTGTACTTATTGTTATAAATATGCGAGCGATGTATTTATTATTTTAAGGCCTAACCGTTCATTTAAAATGTGTTAATATCATAATATTATGTAGCAAGGGCGATACCATAATTGGTACCGTTGTAACATCTTTTAATATAACTTAAATTAAAATTCATAAAGTTGTTTATTTGTTGAAATTTTGGCATCGCCTTTGTTATTATTAGTTATAATAATAAATAGACATACATATCATAATATGTTGTTTGTGAGGTAATTAGTTTCCATGTTTTTTGTAACGTTCGTTTTTTCTCAGATACCTACATAAATACAAGAATTTTATTAAACTGTGTTATTTCTCCGATTCCCCATCATTTTTTTTTATTGTAAGATTGTGAGTGCAATTTTATTTAACCATTCGCAGTTCGTGCTGGTGTATTATACGAGCCATTATTTAAATAACTAGTCTAGAAACTATCGATGTAAAGCGGCGTTTACATTAGTTGCATTTAAAGTCGATGAATAAATAAACGTGCGACTACCTTGCACTTACGCCCGATTTCATCGGTGGCTCCACGCTAATGTAAACATCGTTTAAAAGTACCGTATAGATATCTTATCTCTCTTAAATATTCGTTCAGTAAACTTTTCGCATTGCAATTAGCGTAAATTGTTTGGTTTTCTCAGTGTAAAATAGAACGAATTCGGCGAATCATTAGGCGGCGCGCAACTGCGCGTAAAACCTTCAATTGGGCGAGCGATGGAAGGTTAAGAAAAAGCAACTCCAGTATGGATTTATTTTAAAATACCTACCCTAGTACAAGGGAACGCGACTAATTTATAAAAAATGAGCGGAATTCGCAATGTTGGGCATGTCAGAAACAGCTTGAATGTCGCTAGATTTTTAAATCAATTATTTCAAAAACAGATATCCGCCCAAGTAGTCGTTTACATGAACTAATTGAATTCATAAAGAGTTCAAACGAAAAACTACGGTTGCATTAAATTTAAATGGGCTATACCTACAATAAAATGGTAAATTAACTGGTGTTAGAAAATAAGACAATTTCTAATACTGATTTTATGTACAGTCGAACTCGTTTTTTACGAGCTAACGAACACCGTTTTAACGAGATTTTACGCGTTTGCATTTGAAATTGTATTCATTTAAATGCTAGAAACAGAATGTTTCTTTGTTCCAACTCCCTTTGGTAAGTGATTTACGACCTGATCTACAAGAAAAACGTCGACACGTAACACTTGAGATTAACGACGAATCTAACGAAATTAGGAAATGGGACAGAAGCCTACAGAAATAAAAACGGTAAGATTTTAACACATCCCCATTTAGGAAATTTAACCAACATTAGTTAACCAAGTGTCACTAGTCACCGTTAAGTCACATTGTCATACTAGAGTCAGTTCGAATTCATTTTTTCTATTGGTCGTCAATGAAGAAATAAAATAGAATGAGACGAGAATGAGTTTCGTTTATGAATTTCACTCGTAGAATCTAGAAAAGGTTAGTTGTAAGTAGGGCGTAGACATTCATGCTTGCCTTAAGTTTCACCTGCGCTGTTTCAACTCGTAATGCAAGATTGAATCCTAATTAAACACAAGGGTGTCCCATTTTTGCTGTGCAACTCGAACATTAATTTTTTTTAATCAAACACCCTATATATTTATAGGTATTCCGATGTAATTTTTTAACCTCTTTGTTTACCTTTTAGAACCAGTTATAGACACAGCCGATCGCGCTGAACGTCAGTCAATCGCTAAAGAAACGATTGTCTACACAATCGATTCTATAACTGGCCCTTAACATTTGATTTTGATTATCACGACCTACTTCGGTGCATAAAAATGTAGTTAAATGGGTACTTTTGTGAATACAATTAAATATTTCAAAACCTACGGGGTTTATATAGAGGAAATTCCTTATAAAAATTGAAGAGAAGAAAAAATGCCATCTGATAGGGTAACAAAATAGGGGTCGTTCCATTTGAAAAACATTAGTTATGGCACTTTGAAATTTGAAATGTTTAACTTTTTTTTTTGAACACCCTGTATCACCAAATTCCAATTTCTCATTATCGAAATGTTACTCTTTAACCGGACTAATATTATTACTAAAACATATTTCTTGACTTCAATAAACAACGACGCCACGATTTTTTAATGATTTGCTTATGGAAGATTAAAAAATAATTGATAAGTCGGCAAGGCTGACGCAAAATTAAAAAGTGAATAGATGTTCGTGTAGAGATTCAAAAATTACATCGGAATACCTATCAATATAGAGGGTGTTCCATTTACAAAAATAAATTTTTGAGTTACACAGCTAAAATGGAACGTCCTGTATTGCTGAAAATAATTTTAGGAAGTAGATATTTTTAAATCGTTGAATTTTTGTCAGAATTTTTTTCCATCTCCAACGGCCGAGGCGCTAGGAAAGACCGACCATGTAGTGGTAACTACAGTAAAACTTCAGTGAAACAACAAACATTGATCCACGTCATACGTGTAAAGCCGGCTTTAGAGAACCTAGTTCGGCGACAGCAAAACCATGACTGGACAATCCGATAATCAACATAAATATAATAATTTATACATTTAGCAACCTATGGTATCTAATCATATTTTATATTGTAACAATACAGTTCAAATTCGTGTTTGTTTCTCTTCTAAACGGCCATCGACAAATAACCCCAGATGACAATTCTCACTATTATAAATCTATTAGTTATAATTTTGAATTTCTACAGAAATTCTAAATTCAAAACCCACCTTGTGTCGCGAAAAGTTCATATCAAAACAACTTTCTGCGACACTTCAAAGCTCCGCTCTAATTGACCGATAAAATTTCGCTGTCGCCGAACTACGTCCTGTAAAGCCGGCTTTAAACGAATACATACCGTAAATATAAAAATTGTTTACGAAGCCCTATGCCTATCGAAACACATAACATTTATTATATATAAGTTTATCAAATTCAAAAACTACGCAGACTGACAGTTATTACATGAAGACTAATCAAAAATTCCCTTGCATTTGAAACTGAAATTAGCACTTTAATAACTGGCATCTATTGCGAGACGCGAGTTGTAATGAGGTACTCGCTAAACTTTTCGGAAGATTACGAAAATCCAACGCAAAGCAAATGTGACAACATATAGGTAGGTACGAACATCATTATTACATAGTAGAAGTAAGTAACTCCACGCTGATGAATGCCTTCGTTTAATAAAATTAAACCAAACATTGCTTATTACATTTTTCGAATTATATTTGAACTTTCTGTAAATAAAATCAAGTCTTTCTTATTTTGTTTTCTACACAATTTATATTTATCGCCACAAAAATGTAATAAGCAAATAATTCAGGCGAATATTTTCTGTTTTAAAATTTAATTTAATTTTATTAAATAAAGAAAGACGTCGGACATGGCCTGTAAAATTAAATTAGCGAACAATTTTTAAAATAAAACTATAAAATTCAGGTCAGTGATCCGACCGCGCGCAAATCTCGGTACCGAATTTTCATGTTACACGTCTCGAAATTACTTTTTTTTTCAATTTTCTCTAAAAAAATATATCTTTTCAAAATTACATTTATTAAAGAAATATCCTCGAGAGTGTTTTTACGAGAATTCAAATATTTTGATTACTTTTTTTTTCAATTATCTCGAAAACGGTGCATTCTATCGAAAATTTTAAAGAGAGATATTTGATAAAGAATTATATCTTAATTCTAAAATATATTTCACATTACCGATCCAATACTTAGTAACGGAGATCACTCCGTTTAAAAGTTTTGATCGGCCGCCATTTTAAAATGGGCCCGTCGTTTTGGCTGGTTAACGAGCTCGTCCTTCGTATGCGTAAACATAATATACTGACCAAATTTCAGCTTCATATGATCAAAATTGCGACCGTAATCGTGTCTACAAGATTTTATTATATATATATATATATATATATACAGGGTGGGGCAAAAGTAGCGAACCAAGCCTATCACGTCTATACTATTTTCTTTTTGGAAAAATAAAAAAAAATATGTTAAGAGGGACAAAGAGGCGCATCTTTGGGAGTTACCTGATGAATAATCAGTATTATCATTTTTTTCGATCTTTTTTAAATGAAAACCCCTATTGTGAATGCTCCGACAAGAACGTTAAAACAGCTTAATTGGTTTTTGATTAAAAGCTCGTAATAAGTTTTCGGTTGTCGGTCGACGGCGCACGGCGAGATGCACACTCAACTTCTCGAGCGGTTTACTAAAGGAGGTTAGATTTTAATTTTTTCTTTCGATAAACAAAAACAAAATTATTAATATTTTAAGACCGGGAAAAATTTCTTTCGTCGGACAAACAAAAACCGCGGATCACACTTAATTGCAGAAATAACAAAGATAAAATTTAAAAAGTCGTTTTAGTCTTTCAGTTGAGAAGAGCGACAATTGAAATTACAACCGAAAATAATGAAGTGCCAAAGTCAACTTTATTAAATTACGCACGTAACTGAAACAACTTCGAAAAATGAAAGACAAACTATTATACTATGAATTTTAAAGGGGAAAATTTGCTTTAAAAGCATTTTAGTACCTACTTCAAAATTAATTGAAATTTTTTATTAAAAATTATGAATATAGGTAAGTATGTACTTACCTTAATTTTTAAAAATAATTTTTTCGATCATGAACATGCGAAATTTTACTTAAACACCATCGAGAAGTAATCGTGAAATTTTGCTGTCGATTGAAATGATAGCTATCAAAATATTGGTAAAATTGAAGTGAATTCCGGGAGCGATTCCGCTTTTGAAAGAATATCTGAAGAAGAATGGAGTGTCTAAATGTTGTCAAGAATATTTAGCCATTTTTACCAAAAAGTTAACTTTGCTATTTAAACACAGGGTGATTTATAATGAGTGTAAAAAAATCTGAGATTATTCTGACAAGAGAAGATTGCTTTTACATGGTAAATCTACATAAAAAATCAGCGGAGGGGCGTTACGAGCGTTTGTGCGAACGCGCTTTAGAAATAGTATACGTTTTGGCGTTTGAAAGTACAGTGGGCGCCATAGAAAATTAAACGCCAAACTTTGTACGATGCAAAACTGACTTTAAAATTTAAAGTAGCTATTATACTACTTAGAAAAGCGAAAGAGCAGGTAAATAATAACTACTTCTGGAGATTATAGCGGTAAAAGTTGTAGTAAACAGTTGTTACACCATAAAGTACTATTAAAAATTTGTTTTTAAATGTATCCTTCTAAAATACTCCCGCATTTTCGTGGAATTGTATAAAACTTTCGTGAAACTACGTCCGTATTAAGCAAATTATTTATTACCTTGTGGAGCAAAGCAGGACTCCCACCGAATCGACTCGATTCGGAACGACGTCGTTCGGCAATTGTTTTGATTTGCAGATGCCGATCAGATTCGGTGCGCTGTACTTTATTGCTTAACATGTAAAGCAACTTTGCCGTTTGTCGAGTCGATTCGGTGCGCGTCCTGCTTTAGTCCGTTTCACACAACTAAATTTTCGTTAAAATTAACTTCAAGACATGTCCCAGTTTCTGTGGCGGTCACTGTACGTCCTCAACGAATGCCCCGGGATCCGGTGATTCGCCATTCAACAAACGACGTCGACAATATATTTTATGTTTTTTTCTGTTTTTATTATGTACATCATCACATAAATACACATAAGTTTCGGCGTAAATATTCGTTCTAATAGATAACAATTCGACAATCTATTACGAGTTCAAACACCGCTAATTAAAATAGGTTTGAATGATACATTTTCCAGTATCTACAACAAGTTTGTACAGCTATTCGGATATTTTCTATACAAGGTGTAATTAAAATAAGTCTAAACCTCTTAATGGACGGTGGGGGGGCTGTAATGATTTAGAACAAATTTTTCTTATTAACATACGGCCGCTTATTAAATTTTAAGTACGACCCTTCTTCACGCACGATCGGTCTATTTGTTTATAATAACATTTAATGGTGTAAATTTGTGTGCACTTTTAACGAATTTTCATAGAAAATAAAGCTATTGCAGCCTGTCTGATGATGGGACCCAGACGTGTCCTTTTATATATATATATAAATAATCAATTTCTTGTAGACACGATTTAGGTCGCAATTTTGATTGTAAAACGCTAAAATTTGGATAGTACATTATCTTTACAAAAACAAACGACGAATTCGTTAACCAGTCAAATCGATCGACTCGTTTTAAAATGGCGGCCATTTAAAAATTTTAAACAGCGTTATTTCCGTTATTGATCATCGAATCGGCAATACGAAATATGTTTTGTAATGGGCATAAAATTCTCCACCGACTATGTCTCTTTATAATTTTCGATAGAATGCACCGTTTTCGAGATAATCGAACAAAAGTGATAGATTTTTCTAAAATTCTTATAAATTTCTCTCGTGAATGTTATTTTTCAAAAAAAAATTTGACATTGACATGGAAATTCGATACCGAGGCTTGCTCGCGGACTGATCTTTTATCTTACAGTTATAATTACTATCGCATTCGATAGCTGTCGAGAAAAGGGGGTTTTAAATTAGTTAATTGTCGTCGGAAAATTTCTTTTCGTAATTTTAATGTTATTTTACGACCAGCTATTGCGTTATAAACAAATGAGCCTAATGGCAACCGATTGTGAATGGAGAATTAACAAAAGCTACGGCAGTAAGATTTTATCTGCGTTTACGGAACTTATTATTCACGCACACCGACATAATTTACTATCTGCCATTCAAAGAATAAGAAATCCGTTTATCGTTCTTTTATAAAAGTATCGTCATAAATATCGCATTTACATAATTGTAACGCAAACTTATTTAAGGTTTCTGACACGGAACGATAACATTTTAGAAACCCAATATTCCATAAAACGCATCGAAGTGTCAACATTTTTACATCTCAATAAAATAAAAGTTTCATCTAAGGTGTAGACAGGGTGATACCTCAAAAAATAGTACTAAGATTTTTTTCACGAGCGTTTTGATTTATTTTGATACATAAAACTTTATTACGGTCAGGGATTTTCGCGTAGCTTTATGAATTAGTTTTCTTTCATACTTATCTAAGTCTTTTGCAGGAAATTCACGACTTCTGCCTACCGTTTATTACGTTTTAGCTTCGTAAACTCGTACGCTAAGCTTAGAGTGTGCACGTCGAGACGTAAAGGAAATTACAACAGCTAAATTAATTTATAATTTTTATGCGAGATTAAATTGCCGTCTGAATTACGATCTCTTTTAACAATTTTATAATCGAATTTGGTTCCCGGAACACGAAAAATGTCGACAATCTGCGAGGAATAATTTAATTTTTAACGAAACTAAATAAATCCCCAACAGTCACATGCACCTATTATAGTTTTATATGAAATTCAATACACTGAATAGAATGGGGTGGCGCGTGGTGACATCGTATCGCATAACTCACGACGTGAATGCATTTCACTTCTAAATCATTTCCAGTCTGTTGGCTGTTCACAAGCATTGTCGGTATTTTTGCCTTAAACTTTCCTTTGGTTTTCGATGTTAAATGGAACGGAATATTGAAATGCCTTTTTGAGAGGTTTTATTGTCGCCTATTGTTTAATTGTTTCCATTCGCGAGGGTTAAATAGCCTTCTCAATTTTTTTCGAGACTCTTTCAAGTAACGTTTTGATGCTACTATGTATATGTACAATGCACGTTAACTAAGAAACCGACGTAATCCCCAATAACTACACGGAAAAACGTTTTACATAAAAGTATCAGGATTCGGGATGTATTTCGTATCCGCATTGTAAAATCGAAATAGTCATCAATAAGGAATGTCGCGCTATAAAATTTGAATATATTTCGGCAAAGTAAAAAATCAGAAAAATATGAAAGAAGGTATCATCGAATGGGAGCCTATTTTGTTTTACGGCTTTTCGTAGAGCCCTCCCTTCGCCCTCGAGGGCCATAACTTCACACCAGAAGATGGAAAAATTGACTACACGCACACACACACGCGCCCGCGCGCGCTCACACAAGATTGTTGATAGGTAAGAAACGAATCGTAGGTTGTTTTATTAGCACGCAGGGAATCTGAGGTAATATGGGAACGCGAAGTAATTACAATCCTCTGATGGATTTCCCTGCAGGGCATAAACCGTTTATTTTTTGAATCCCCGAGCAGTTAGAAATCAAAAGCTCGTTTATGAAAGTCGTTTCTTGCGAACATGAACGGAATTTCATGTGTATGTGTGTGTGTGCATCGCTTTTTGAAGATTTCAAAATTTATCTCAGCCCTCGACGAGTCTTGGATTTAATATACGCTAGACTGGAACATGTGCTTGTAATTCTATATTGTCTGAGGCTCCTAGCGTTCTGCTAGTTTCTGCACGCCCAGCACTACCAATATCAAGTTCAACTAAGTATGTAAGCAAATATAGTTAATGTTGTGTGTTCAGTAATTTATCCTAGTCCGCATTATTAGTTTACCCAGCACTTAATGAAATCTACACCTTAGAACTTTGCAAACATAACAAGTGAACAGCTTAATCCTAATTTATTACCTTTATAACTTAATAAGTAATATTGTTTTGTAATTGAATACGCGAAAATCTAAAAATCGATTTTGCGATTACATCCGTAGATATTAAATTGCATAATCAACATCTGTGTTTACCTTTATAATAAATAGACACACGAAAGATTTATATGCTCTACTACAGGGGGGGCCAACCTGCGGCTCGCGAGCCACATGCGGCTCTTTGAAGGATTATTTGTGGCTCTCGATAAATGTACCCGAGTTCCCTTTTCATTTTGTGCTATTATATTTTAAAAATTATTATCGTTCTGTATGTGTTTCAAAATGTCTTTTAAATACGTATTTAATTGCGGCTCGCGAAAAATTTCAAATTTCGAAAAATGGCTCGGACTATCAAGGAGCTTGGCCACCCCTGCTCTATTATATCAAAAATGTAAACATGCTTTCCCTTATTTTATCTTACAACAATAACGGAACTGTAAATTATTTTAGAGACGATTATCCGAAACAAGGAATAATTTTTTAATAACTTTCGCTTCGACTGAAATAAAATCGAAAATAATAATGTATGGTAAAGTGGCGATAAACGCCGCCGCCGCCGCCGTCGCCACATTTTTTTAAAATGTAAATTATTGTAGATATGGTAGATTTTGAAGACGTGCGACGTTTTAGACGTTCTAGACGTAAATACGGTCTCAAACTGGAAAGTTCGTTTTTCAAATTAGCAAATTAGCTAAACGGCAAATGTTTAGGTTTTTTTTTAAAAAAAAAAGATCTACGTTATTCCAATTTTCGATTATTCGAAACGAAAATCAGTCCTGACAATCGGGAGCCTGCTGTATTTTGTTCAGAGATTACTTGCTAAAATGCTTCCTTTAACCCTCCAGCAGTCGCGCCGCAAACCCGCAATCCGGATATCCCTTCATCGGTTAATTACTTTTTTATCTTACAGTTATAATTACTATCGTATTCGATAGCTGTCGAGAAAAGAGGTTAATTGTCATGCATCATTCTGCGCGTACAAATGCACGTTACACTTACCTAATATTTTTATTTGTAAATTGAAAATGCACAAGAAACACAATTTGTACAGTAATGTAGTATTACTTGCCGTGCGGCATTAAGGAATGATTTTATGTTTCGCTTTTGCGAGACCAAGCGGCCTAAGACCAATCTCAATCTACAACGCAACTTCAACCGGACGTGTCTACTCACAAAGGACGAATTGAAGAAACAAAAAAGAAAAAAACAAGGAAACGACGAACGAAGCAGTACAAGAAAGAGAAAAAATTGACGTTTTGTTGTCAAGAAGAAAAGTGTTCGGAAAAGCAATCATCATCTGAAGATGAAGCAGACGAAAAATCTATACTTTACCTCCACCGACGCGACGACGAAGATAACGATGACAACGATGAAAAAGTGGATAACACGCATAAAATGTTTTACGTGGTGCCCCGAAGACTGCACGGACGAAGGCAATAATCCTAGATTTGTTTGTTGTATGCGTTTAGAGAATTAATTTCAAATACTGTCTCGCTCACATCTCGGGACACCTCAGACAGATGAAATGCCTCGCACATTCAATAGAACTTTAATGCTACAGCTTATCTCGAAAACAACAAAATCCTAAAATGTAGATCTTACAATAAGTGGCGTTACTATATGTCCAACAAGTTTTGTCGCCGGTAGAGTCGCGAGATGGTAGTCAATTTATTAAACGGTCGTCGAACTTCAGTTTCAGTTTGAAATGTCTACGATGGCTGCGTGAGCCTGTTAAAATTCTGATTTTTTGAAATTAGAATACCGATTAGACGTTTTCGATAATATCGATGCCCGTCGCCTTCGAAATTTATCGCAATCGTGTTATTTATATAATTTTTGCAATCGTTTGGTGTGGGTTTTTAAACGTGATGAATAATCAAAAGTTTGCATTTTCAAACGTGACGGTTCGGTATGTCTATCGGTCTATCGTATGCCGAAAATGCCTAATAAGTTGCCTATCTTTCACATACTACCTGCGACAAAACTTTTTGGACATATAGTACTACATGGATAAAATAAAAAAAAATCTAATAATTTATCCTCACGGACTATAATAAACACGGGCCGTTTATCGAAGTATAACCACAATAATTAAAATTAATATTATATTATTGTTCCAATAATCGGTGTTGTTGGCTCGCAAAGAAGGCGGTGGTAAAAAGGGTGTGTGTATTTATATAATTGGTAGAACGACGAAATAAACGCACAATGTTAAATAGTTGCTTCATTAATTGATAAAAGAGAAAAAAGTTCAAAGTTACATAAAGTTGAGGTGTGAGCGGCATAAGAAAAGAAAACCTCGCACCACACATAGATGTTTCCTCCATGCATACTAAATCTAATTTGGTCTCTTCGAAATTACCTAAAAGTGGTTTGTGGTGCATCGATTTTAACTCCAATTCCTTTATAGCTAATTTAGACGACGAATCGAAATTATCCACAAAGGTTTGGAATTTTTGCAAATTTGACAGATAACTATTGAATTTTACTGTCAATTTATTTAATTCGATGTTTGACTTTTTTGGCATTGTCACAAATTCTATGCAAGTACTCAAACTAAATGAATAGCAAATAGAAGCAAATTTGAATTCAACCTGCAATCCTTTTTGAACTGGCCAAATGCCTTCTTGTAATCAAGTGCGAATTCTAGCTATCCGGCTCGAGGAAGGACCATCTATCTGTGGTGCGAGGTTTTCTTTTCTTATGCCGTTCACACCTCAACTTTATGTAACTTTGAACTTTTTTCTCTTTTATCAATTAATGAAGCAACTATTTAACATTGTGCGTTTATTTCGTCGTTCTACCAATTATATAAATTATAACAACACACACCATGGTTACCCTTTTTACCACCGCCTTCTTTGCGACCCAACAGGTGTATTTTACAAAAAAAAAGAAAAATTAACTAGAAAAATTAACTAGATGACAAAAATTAAAAATTAAAAGTTAAACTAATGTTTTTTTTACTCTGAACTGCCAAACTTGCTTATTTATCATCTTTCTTTTGTCTATTGTTTCTTAGCAACACTACATTAATTGTTCAAGTTTATATTTTTAACAATTATAAACAAAATCGACATAAAACTGTCACGCACTATACCTATTTAACTCTAAATAAATAAGGTTTTTATAAACTTTTAATGTAAAACCGTCTCCCATTAAAAATGTCGATCAACAAGCGACGTTATGAAAATACATAACTTCGACCATTGGGGCTGTTTGGGTATTACTCGACTAAGTAAACGTAATAATTCCATGTAAAGTAAAAACACGACGAGAAAATTTTGTAGGTCGAATGTCTTTAGGCGTACTATTAAATATTACGATACACCGTTTGCAGATTTGGAGATATTTTATGAATTAAAGTTCGGCTAGTTTACTTAATATAATACAAAAACATCATTTCCGTAGAAGTTTCCTCGCATTAGCCAAACATTATTTCAAACTAGGATTATAAACCGGCCTTTAGGTTTACAGTTCTAGTTCAAAACAAAGTTTTAGTTAAATCCGACGATAACGTACCTTTCGATAAAAATTAAGCGTGGCTTACAGGACCTACGTTAAACTTGAAAATCAATTGTTTCTGTCGAGTTCGATGAACAATAATACAAGTTTAAGGGCGCTACACGTTGATTTATTTTAAAATTTCGACAAACGAACCCGAACACTTCAATTTGCAAAAACGAAATGGAAC
Source organism: Rhagophthalmus giganteus (assembly GCA_036326145.1). Classification (NCBI taxonomy): domain Eukaryota; kingdom Metazoa; phylum Arthropoda; class Insecta; order Coleoptera; family Rhagophthalmidae; genus Rhagophthalmus; species Rhagophthalmus giganteus. Next base: position 14,066,204 of record JARFJA010000036.1, on the reverse strand, counting down.
TTCGATAAGAAATTGCCGTTTTAATTGCCCTCCCTTCAGATAAACAACTAATTATGACGAAACTCTGAAATTCCCATCATTTACGAAGTCAACGCGATGATGTAGTTTTATATAATTCGAATAATACAATAAAACTTAACAAACGTTCTACAATATATAATTCAGTTCTAACAAACTTGTACAAACTTGCGCAATCATCAACGCACACCCCGATTCCGTTTGTTTCCAAATGAGAAAGCATTATAATCTCAGCAGACAGTGTTTATTATCGTGCTTTATGCGAGCTTTCTTTGATTCTATTCCATTTAACTTTATACCATGTTCTTAATAACTCGATTATCTACGATAGCTCTAATTCAATTCTCCCAAATGACTCCTATTATTCGCGGTTTCCTTTATATTCCTTCATTACAAAAATATCAACGTGAAATATTTCGTTTATTTTCTTTTCCTAAATAGGCGGGCGAACTACTAATCTTTATTTTATAATTAATTTATTTGTTGACATGACGCCTTGTAAGACGCGAGGGGTTAACGTTCTCTGTTTCTAAATTAGTTTTTTCCTGAATTTCGCGTAGCAGGATAATGTGTGAATGGGACTACCGTTAAGGTAACGGAACATTTCCGAAGGAAGCGCTATGACATTAAGCGTGAATTATGACGTCAGAGAAACGGTAAGATGCCGGCTTAGCAGGGATATTATAACAAGTGAGATGTCTTGGCCCAAGTCGTATAAACAATGCCCCACCTTGGAGGATTACTCTGTCAACACGTAATAGATAAATGGACAATAATTATTATAAATTACCGTTTCCAACAAGAAAATTAATTATACCAGCTGATATAATAGTTACCTATAGAAATTAAGCTTCCAATAATAACGCGACAATTTAATCTTTACTTTCATTAAAGGATTAATTAGTATCTAGTTGACACGTTTCGTTAATTTGTTAATTAGAACCGGAAAGGTAGGAAACGTCGCGATCAAGAAGGAATTTCTATTTTAATTAACAGTATAGGTACTCCGACGACGTCTCGCATTTAAATAAAATTTTGATCTCGAAAACTAACCATCAAATATGAGGGATGTTGCTTTATAAATGTGGCTAATTAAATGGGAAGTGACTCGAACAGTGTTTGCGATTACGCAATTATCTCGTTGAAGCAATTTATCAATGTCAAATTGCCGACGTAACTTTAAAAAATATTTTCGTTTAGGCAAGTGCTACAAAACTTTTTATAATCTGATCAAAGTTTTACCATTAAACGCAAATAAGTTTGTTTAATTGTAATAAGATGACAAATGGTAGAAATACGGCTTCGAGGAAAAAACAATCCGTCGGATTGGCAATTGAAATTGGAGACGAAATCGGCCCCGCATTACAAGTTTAAACGTGCGCCGATCGCGTTGGCGCGTCGCGTGCGCCAGCATAAAAAACTAATCCATAGTAAAGATAAGTTCTTCTTAAATGTTATTTCAGTAGGTAAACTTCTTCGCGTGGTTAGTTTGCCTTTGGGATTTTGTCGGTGTAAAATACAGCAAATTGCGAAGCTTTCGAAGGTGCGACCGGCCGAGGGTTGAGGGCGGTTGCGCACAACCCAAAATTATGTGGCAGCAGAGGAAACGTACCTAATGTCGATGTAACTCATTTAAAACAGTAAATACATACTTTACAAAACCTTCGAACGAAATTTACTTTCTTACAAAATTCTATAATGTGTGCTTTGCGCCTAAGAGTTATGCGTAGCAGACAATATGAGAAAAGACAATAACATATGGAATAAGAGGGTGAATAACTGGCATCGAGAACCAAAAAAAAAAGAATGGCGTTGACTTTGACCAGATAAAGAGATGACGCCACTTGTAATACGGCATTATTTTAACCACCCTATATATATCTACATTTTTATTATTAAACAACCAAGTCAAAGGTTATCACTCTGCTATTCTAGCCGCACAAGAGGCATCTGCCACATCCATTCGGAAGATGATCGTCAACATGAAGAAAGATCCATCGACGAAGAAGATCTGCGAGCTACATAACCACGCGGAAAATTATCCTGCAACAGCTTTGGGATCTCGTTCGCGGACACGCACACCGTCCTGGGACAAGCGATCGCGAAAGAAGATCCTTATCTCATGACTACTATGGGTAAGAACGAAAACTATGCAAAAGTAAGCCGATTGTCCAAGCAAAGTCCAACATCAATGGAAATACTCCTAATTCTCAAACACGCAGAATGAAGATTAAACTAATTGTTATCCAAGATGATATTCAAACAAGACTGGATAAGCGAAATACGCAGACAACTGTATGCCAAAAAGTAAAATACTCCTATCAAAAGCAACGACTAGATATGTCACACCACCAGCACTGATATGGTCACCTAGAAACAAGTGCTGGGCAAATTAGTACCCAGAAGGATAGCTCGTTGCGCTTATCAACAATTTGTGGCCGAAAAAGTCAACGTTATCTTAAAATGCAGTATTCATAAACACCGAGTGAGAGATTTCGCCCGAACAAACGCCACGCCTGTATTTAAGCGGATATATGCGCGCGGATCGGAGAATGGTCAATAACGAGGCGGAGCGAATGGGTCAATTCATCGCGGCCGTTTGGTGGCCGCCGATGAAGTTTGCTTAGGTTAGTGTAGATGAGGTGAGTTTAGATTAATGTAGATGAGGTGAATCAAGGTTGATGTAGGCTAGATGAGTTTAAACTGTGACCTTTCACCTCGAATATCTCGCAACGCCGGCACGATATCGATTGGGACTTTTAACGCGTCCTTTAAAACATCAAAAATAAAGGCGTATACAAAATTTTAAATTATTTGGTTACAATGCGTCATTCACAATGAGAATCCCAAAATATGTTGCGAATATAATACGTGTTACGAACGTGTAGGAATTTCAAACAACCAAAAAAGTTCCCAAAAGTCGTCATCGTCACAGCTGACCCTATAGAAGAATTTCAAAAACATCTCCGCAGCTAAATAATATTTAACCGCCCTATAAAATTATTTTCGACTTATTTCAAGTGCATCGAACTATATTAATTGTAGCGTCTCGCTTGCAGTGTGCGCTTAACAAACTGCAAATGGAAATTAAAATGTAAAGTAAACGTGCGTGTTTTACGGTAATTTCTAAAATACATGTAAGTAGTTTTAATCGAACGTCGCGTCGGCGTCGGTTTCCTTTAATTGTAAAAACAAATTCGATGCCGTCAATTTAAAATTCTAATCGGGCAAAATCATTACGAATATTTTACAAAACCGAATAAGACGCCTTTCGGCATTCGAGGCCGACGCTTGTTCCGTTTCGAGCTGAAGATTTTGAAAAAGGGCGTCCGCGCGAGCTACGGAAATTTCAACATTACCGCATTACTAAATAAGGTAACAAATGTCTTGGAATATGTATCATAAATATTCCTATTTTTCCTTTCCATCATAATTCAGGATTACGGTTTCAAGGATCATATTTATAGCGAGAAAATTTTAATGTCGCACAGATGCTTTCGAGGATCCTACGTGTCGGGAGTGATTTATACATTCGGCACAAATTAGAGTGGCTGCGATTAAAGTAAAATAAAGAATTTTTGAGCAACGCCTAGATAAATCAAAACACTTCAGCGTAAAACTTAACATATTCACCCTCGACATTTTTACAAAGATGAACAACCCTATTTGAATTTTAAAACGCTTCCAGCTCGCCTACTTGATTATAACCAAGATAACAATATTTATTTCTGGTCTGTACTCCCTTGTTTTACTGATACAGAGTTGATAAAATTCGATAAAACTGTATTTTACTTCACCTAATAAATTGGTTTTTGTAATACCACGTTTTGATACGAAAAAAAATATATATATATATATGAAAACGAGACGCGCAGACGTTCGGCAAAAATACGTCAATCCCGACATGCTTTCGGCAAAATAAGAATGAACAGAAATTGAAGTTGCACAGTTTCGAATTCAAACGGAAATGACTAGTGGACGGAATCAATCGAGCTTTGACGTCACAGTCGACTAGATGCAAACTTTAATGGAATCACAATACAGGAAATTAAAATATACATGTACAAACAACTACGGGTCACTGCAACCGCCATACTACGAAGTGATTTATATACCAAAATGCTTGGTATAACCACTCGCGTGCTCGTAATTTGTCTTTCGTGTTGTCATCACGGTTGGCTCTGTTTAGCTTTAGCTAGGAGGAATTACAAATGAGTCGGTGTCAAAAAAGAAGAAACTGATAAAACAAACTAGTAAAAGTTTCTTTGATATATCGAATTAAACTATTTTAATGAGCAATTTTTAACAACCTAAAATGTATTGTTGTTTATCAAGTAGTCGAAATGTATATAGGGGTGCCCGCATTTAGGGCTCGCCGATAGTCAAAGAAATTCTTTCTGTGGTTTCTCGAAACTACTGGGAACTCTAAGCCGCTAGATGAGATTGTTTAGTTTTTACATAATATGCAATTAAGTAGTTTTAAATCATTATTTTCATGTATTTATAATGACGCAAATTTTATAGTCAAGTGCACGTGATTCATAATACGCCTTGAAATTAGGCAAGCCAAGTTACACCCGAATCCATGTACAGTCAAGTTCAAAATTAATGTATCGGATCGCGAGTATTGCGCGGCCACACGCCACAACAAACAAATTATGAACTGAATATTTAAAGCAGTAACATTGTATTTATAATTCGTGTTACACGTCGTAAGTACTTTTTGTAGATTTGTTCGTTGTGCGACGTATTGCCCACGCAACGCTTGCGATTCGGGACATTAATTTTGAACTTGACTGTACATATATTGTCACTTTTAGGCTGTAATTAAATTCGAGATAAGAATTGATGTTTGATAATTATGGTTATTATCAAGAATAATTATTATTTTGTCAAAAATACAAAACTCTAATTTAAATATAAAGAAGAAATTTTAAGAGGTGCCTTGATAATGAGTTTCCAACAGTAAATGTGTGCAACAAAATCAACAAAACAGCAAATACGTTGTACTTACGGTGTTCTGTCATGATATCTCGTTCAAGAATATCCGTACAACTCCGTTTTTCACACAAATTCATTACTATATCGCAAAATACGTATGTTATTTGGTACAAACGTGCCCCGAATTACCTAAACATTTACGCGATTTCCAGGAGGTATTTGCTTATAGTTACGCTGTAAAATTTTCTTTTTTTTTTGTCATTTACGCTGTTCTGCCAAAACGCCATCGATATTAATAATTATTGTCAATAGTCACCCTCGACACCTAACGGTAGAAGAGGTTATACATAAACAATCAAACAATATTTACTCAAATTATAGAAATGCATTCAACCTTTCAAACCCTTAAAACTCAAAAACAGGATGAGATAAAACACTAAAAATTTTGACTTGAGACCTACTCGTATACACCTACTAATTTTATGATACCAAAAATGACACTGTAAGGTAAATAGCATTTGTCGTTGAATGGCCCTTCAATAAAAATGTTTTTTTCGATTAAGTTGAAATTAAAAAAATAATAATAATAATAGCCCAAATTCGATCTATTCTCGTTGAACAACTGAAAAATTCACGGATGTCCCAAATGACGAGCGTTCTGAAAACCAAATATCTTATACAGGGTGTTTGAAAATAAAGGTCTTAAAATTTCAGGGTAGTAATAAGTACTAACGAAAAGGAACAAAAACCAACCGTTACGCAGATATGGTGATTTTTGAAAAAAATCCATGAAAAAAGCAAAAAAATCCTATAAACATTTTTGGTTGGAGATATTTGAAAATCTTTAGTTTATGTCACTTCGATTAATAGTTTAGCACACTTACAACAACTTCTACAAAATGCTCGCAAAGCATTAAATAGTAACCTGTAAGCAATTCATTTACAAAAAGGGTCGAAGCTTGTTTATAAATGGAAGGGAGACCCGTGAAACACTTCCTATAACAATTCTCCGTTTTAAGATATTAAATACATATTGACGCTGATCTGTTGTTCTTTTTTTTTATTAATCGTGCAGTAAAGTATGATTTTCGGAATCGTGTTAATTACTACATTTTGTCCCTTTCGGTCAGTACAGCATGACCTTAAATTTTCCGCTCTTATTTTTAAACATCCTGTATACTGTTCACGAAAAAATTAATAAAAATGGAAGTGCAAGTTAGATTTTATTCATAATCACTTCGTATAATAAAACAATAATAACCATAATCAAAAGATACAATTTACATCGAACAAACTAAAACTGATAAAAATTGTAAAAAACAAACGTGCATAATAAAACAGATATAAAGCGAAAAGCGTATAAAAATTAAAATATTTAAGAGGAAGATGATCACAAGACGCGTTCACTGATGCGAGATCTTCTCTATTCCTGAAACAAATAAAAAAAATGAATTGGGTACTTGCGACGATCGCATAAGTCTTAAATGTAAAAATTCTTCAAGCAATATTTGTATTATACGAGTCGACAATAAATGGGAAATTGAATAAAATTTGTATTATATAAATGGTTACGTCTGTAAAATGTCGCCTCTAATTTTTTTAATATTTTTAAATCTGTTCGACGAAATTCTTATACAATATATATCGTAGAAGTTGGAGTTCCAAAAATAATAACAATATTATTTAAACATTGATTTCGATTGATTTTAAAGTTAAGTAAGTGATTCAAATGTATTAAAGTGTTTTTAAAAATATTTGAAATGCCAAAACCTAATTTACAGATGACGTTTCATTTTACCTAGTATATTCGTCCTCCTCTACGAATAGGTCTGCACCCTCCGGTTTTTATTGGCCGAGTACCATCGGGACAATCGTTCTCTGGATTGGTGAAACGCGGAAACGAAACGGGCGACGCGAACGTTAAAGATATTACGAACAGAATGCACGCAACGTTAAGTAAAAACTTAAACCCGAACATTTTGATGGCTCTTGAAGAAAGTGTTGTTCTCGACTAACGAGTAGTTAGACAACTAATTAGGTTTGTGGATTGTCGCCGCTTAAAGAGTTTATTATAAAAAATTCTTATCTTTTCACCACAGGAACTTTACAACAACGTGGTTCGTGTTCCTGAATATCGTTGATAATTAATAAGATCTTGAAAGTAATTTGCGTCATCGAAATGCATGTTCCAAGGTCGTCGCGTGGGATTTAATGTTTTTAATTGTTATCAAAAAAATCGGAAAAACGAAAATTGTAGATATAGCGCCACGTTTTTACTTATAAATAGATGACCTACGTTTATTTGTTGATATAACACTGGGCATTTTCATTTAAATACTAAGTTAGGTGGGTATTCCATAATTCAGTTCTATTAGGTGTACAAAAAAGTTCTGAGCTTTAGATTTCATACAACCGAAACCACAATTTAAATTTCATGAAGTTTCCCGCCCTTTTGCGGGTTTACAACGTTGACATTTGGTCTTTGAAAATACCATGCGGTTTGACGTTTGATGCACATAACCTAAAAAATCAGTAGTGTTTACGATGGCAATAACCAAAGAGCATATTCGATTTTTCATCCACTTCGCGTTTCATCTCAAGAAAAATGCTGTAAGTAACGCTACGTGTAAAAGGTGGTATACAAAATTTCGCCAAGGAGATTTCAGTCTTGAAGATGAACCGCGTGCTGGACGCCCTCAAAAGATTGCAACGGACGAATTGCAAGCATTGTTGGATATAAACTCTGCACAAACTGAAAAGGAGCTTGCAAAGCTGCTTGGTGTTACGCAGCAAGCTATTTCCACACGTTTACATGCAATGGGAAAAGTTCAGAAGGAAGGCAGATGGGTTCCGCATGCACTGTCCGAAGACAACAAAAATCGAAGGCGTGACACCGCACTCACCTTGCTTTCAAGGTTCCGGAAAAAGGATTTTCTGCACCAAATCATTACAGGCGACGAAAAGTGGATACTGTATGATAACCCGAAGCGTAAAAAATCATGGGTTGACCTTGGTCAACCTTCGACATCGACTCCAAAGCCCAATATCCACGCCAAGAAAGTTTTGCTCTGCATATGGTGGGATTGGAGAGGTGTATTGTATTACGAGTTGTTACAGCCGGGTGAAACAAGTACGGCAGACCGCTATCAGCAACAATTGACTAATTTGAGCGATGCAGTAGAAGAAAAGAGGCCATTTACTGGCAAAGGACGTGGTAAAGTGATACTGCTTCATGACAATGCCCGACCACATGTTGCAAAAGCGACCTGGGATCATATCTTTGCGTTAGGCTGGGAACTTCTCCCGCATGCGGCGTATAGTCCAGACATGGCACCGTCTGATTACTACCTATTCCGGTCGCTGCAGCATCACTTGGCTGATACACACTTCGTGGCACTTGAAGACCTACGCAAATGCATTGATGACTTTATCGCCTCGAAGCCAGGGAGCTTCTATCATCAGGGAATTCGCAAGCTGCCCGAAACATGGCAAAAGGTTATCGATGCAAACGGGGACTATTTCGTTGATTAATATCTTTTTGTTTGTTTTTAAATAAATATTGAATTTTACAAAAAAAAGCTCAGAACTTTTTTGTACACCTAATATTTCCGAAACTCGAAAATTTATTGTTGCATCTGTTTAATGTTTTATGCCAAGAAGTTTATGATCGAGAAAAGTCTTCAAAATATCACTGTTCGGACATGCGTCCGCAAAATGGGTAGTGGAACGCGCCCTCCCCCAACCCTTTGGGCGAAAGTAAAAACGGAATGACGAACGAACCTTCGTCGAGTAAACAGAGACGTTCATCTCGCTGCAAAATAAAACAGGGTACCAAACCCGCAACAATCACCTATAGACGGTTTTAATTATACTTTATGCAAAAAAAATAACTTTTTTGTTTTTAAATTTGTTGTAATCAAACGAAAATCATCATTTTTGTGTTATTTTCAATTGTAGACTACATATCCGAGCGCTGCGAAGTAAATTTTGACTCACCCTGTATAGTACTGTAAGTGCAAAATTGCATGTTTCTATTTCCTAAGTATAGCCTATGCCTCTAAAAAATTGCTATAAACTGTAAAAACACGAGGTGACAGCACTGCGTGAAACGTCATCGTCGCATTTTATTGGTGAACCTATCTTGGATGGTTCCATGAAAATTGTTCGAAAAACGATCGCTCGATTGCAAACAGTATAGAATGAAGTACAATGTATTTATTGTATGACACTTAACGTAAATACTTGTCACCTGTTCAAATTTAAATTTAGGAAATTGAAGGTAAAGATAATTTGGATTTTAAGGCAAGGTCAGGCCCTTAATCTCGTGGAAAAAACAAAATCGCAAATTAAGAAGCAACGTTATCAACAAATTGAATATCACCGCTAACAGTTTAATTGCGCACCGTTAACCATAAAACAATTGTTAATCGTTATGTACAAAAAAATTTTTGAATAAACTCACTCATATTCAACCATATCGTGTCCAACCATAAATAGGCCTGCACCTTTTTCCAACTAGTTTAAATCCTTCATTACAAGGATCTACAATCTTACAATCCTTCACTAAAACAGCGTCATCTAAATTTGGAACGATTGCATCATCAGTGTTCGTTGCTACTTCCGTGAGGCATCCGAAATCAGCGATCAACAGAAAAAGGAATACGGCCACTTGAGATCGATTTAAAACAGACATTTTACACAACTTTTTAATTACTACCTATATTAAATGTTCTTAACATTTAAATACGACTAATTATAATTTAAATGCTTAATAACTGTTCAGTTATCGTAATTTTGCAATAATATCAGTAATACCATATCAGTTTGTTTGCCATACGAATCGAACGTGAAAAGCAATAAACACGAAAAATATGTATAATACGACATAAAAGTTTGAATTTACTCACTAAAGCTTTTGGCAGTAGAAGAATGAGTTTTAATATTTTAACCGTTTTGTTTTGCCGAAATACGTGATATATAAAAACGACTGACAATCGGTTCTATTTCTTATTATCGTAAAATGTACGTAATTGTTTAATTGTTATCAAAAAAATCGGAAAAACGAAAACTGTAGATATAGCGCCACGTTTTTACTTATAAATAGATGACCTACGTTTATTTGTTGATATAACACCGAGCATTTTCATTTAAATACTATAAGTTAGGTGCGTATTCCATAATTCAGTTCTATTTCCCTAGCATTCCACGACGCGAAACTAGAAAATTTATTGTTGCATCTGTTTAATGTTTTATGCCAAGAAGTTTATGATCGAGAAAAGTCTTCAAAATATCACTGTTCGGACATGCGTCTGCAAAATGGGTAGTGGAACGCGCCCTCCCCCAACCCTTTGGGTGAAAGTAAAAACGGAATGACGAACGAACCTTCGTCGAGTAAACAGCGACGTTCATCTCGCTGCAAAATAAAACAGGGTACCAACCCGCAACAATCACCTATAAACGGTTTTAATTATACTTTATGCAAAAAAAAATAACTTTTTTGTATTTAAATTTGTTGTAATCAAACGAAAATCATCATTTTTGTATTATTTTTAATTGTAGACTACATATCCGAGCGCTGCGAAGTAAATTTTGACTCACTCTGTATAGTACTGTAAATGCAAAATTGCATGTTTCTATTTCCTAAGTATAGCCTACGCCTCTAAAAAATTGCTGTAAACTGTAAAAACACGAGGTGACAGCACTGCGTGAAACGTCATCGTCGCATTTTATTGGTCGCATTCAGGGAATGGTAGCGCTGTAGCGCTTTATCGAAGCGATGCTCTGAATGGTGTCTGCTTTACTCGCAGTGCTGCAGCGCTTTAGTAAAGCATTAAAGCATATAAATATTCCGCTTTAAAGCTTTATAACCAAATAAAGCAATGACGCATCCATGCGTTCTAACCTAACAAATTATGTTGCTTGTGTACGTTTTGGTTTATACAAAAATAAAGATGGCTTATAACGTTACAATTCGGAGACGATGTCATTTCCCTTGCAGTAACGTAAGAAGAAAGGTTGAAGATATTACAAGGTAAGTTTTACATAAAAATTTGAGTATTTTACAAACAAAATTGACAACCTAAGAATTAAAAGCTGAAAAATAACTAGTACCAAAAATGTTTATTCAGGCAAGATAAAGCGTTACAGCGCTGCAGCGTTTCGACGCTACAATTCCCTGAATGCGACCATTGACGACGTGTATTGGAACCTATCTTGGATGGTTCCATGAAAATTGTTCGAAAAACAATCGCTCGATTGCAAACAGTATAGAATGAAGTACAATGTATTTATTGTATGACACTTAACGTAAACACTTATCACCTGTTCAAATTTAAATTTAGAAAATTGAAGGGAAAGATAATTTGGATTTTAAGGCAAGGTCAGGCCCTTAATCTCGTGGAAAAAACAAAATCGCAAATTAAGAAGCAACGTTATCAACAAATTGAATATCATCGCTAACAGTTTAATTGCACACCATTAACCATAAAACAATTGTTAATCGTTATGTACAAAAAAATTTTTGAATAAACTCACTCATATTAAGATCGTTCCCAACCATAAATAGGCCTGCACCTTTTTCTAATTAGTATGAATCCTTCATTACAAGGATCTACAATTCGTAAAGGAGTTATGGTGACGTTCCTTAAATCAGCGTAATCTAAATTTGGAACGATTGCATCATCAGTGTTCGTTGCTACTTCCGTGAGGCATCCGAAATCAGCGATCAACAGAAAAAGGAATACGGCCACTTGAGATCGATTTAAAACAGACATTTTACACAACTTTTTAATTACTACCTATATTAAATATTCTTAACATTTAAATACGACTAATTATAATTCGAATGCTTAATAACTGTTAAGTTATCGTAATTTTGCAATAATATCAACACCATATCAGTTTGTTTGCCATACAAATCGAGCGTGAAAAGCAATAAACACGAAAAATATGTATAATACGACATAAAAGTTTGAATTTACTCACTAAAGCTTTTGGCAGTAGAAGAATGAGTTTTAATATTTTAACCGTTTTGTTTTGCCGAAATACGTGATATATAAAAACGACTGACAATCGGTTCTATTTCTTATTATCGTAAAATGTACGTAAAAAAACTTAAGTACCTACATTTTCCAGTACAAGAAAAAAAGCAAAGAAATTTTAAATTTCAGTTTCCCCACTTTACATTTATAGAGATAACTCTAAAGATGACGCATGACATTTGTGGTAACAAAACTTAACCACAAGTTTTGCGGAAGTTTACAAAGAATCATCATGCAAACGTCATTCGAACTTCGGCGTCGTTGCAAATAAATATTGGTAAATAAATAAAAAGAAGATAACGTTTCAGTTAAAAATTATTTATTATTCACGTTGGTTTTGTAAATATGTTAAAATCTATAAAACACTTGCAATATGATTTTAGCAAGTTATCTAATATATTGTTTTATTAAAATCTTTTAAAATGTTTATGGTGGACATGAAAAATCCATCGGTTTTAAAATTTTTGCACTAACAATAATCTTATACTTTAGCTGTCGTTCCTATTTGCTTAAAATGAAACGTTTAAATGTATCTATACCTACTTGTTGGGATGCGGGACGCATAATACACCTACAGCCAGGAAAGGATAATGTCACGTAACAATAAACACAAGTGATAATCTATACCTACTATTAATAAGACGTTGCAAACGAAAATAGGCCACTAATGTGTTATCCCAACAGTTTCGATTTCATAAAATGTCACATAAGTATTGAAAATATGTATTTTTGAAAAAAATAAACATTTTTTTATCAGAAATGATTCACATCAAAATTAATCAAAATTCTAGTAATAGTAAAAAATTTTAAAACGAATTTAATATTTAAAAATATATTATTAGGTTTCATGTCGATTATTTTTGTTAATTTTATCAAAAATAACAAAAAAATAGTTTTATTACCTACTGATAATATATTAGTTTTTTTATAAAACACTATAGAATGACTCAAAATAAGTCGAAATATATGTTAAAATAAAGAATAAGAATTTTTCTATTGGAACAAGATATTAAAAATAATTAAATAACTACAAACAAATTCTATATTTTATTAATTTAAAGTAGTGGCATTGCCGGCTCGGTTTGCGCAGGGGTCCGGAAACTGGAGCCCAACTCTCAGACCATTTGCCTACATAACGTATGCGAAAATGACGTCATAACAATGGGTTTCTATAGAAATCTGTTTGTTGTGACGTCATTTTCGCATACGTTATGTAAGCGAATGGCGCGAGAATTGGACCTCCAGCTTCTCACCTGACGAGTCCCAAGGGTCGATTTTCTAACCATTCAAAACAAATAGTTTTCTATGAAAACCCATTTTCGCACACGTTTTGAAAACGAATAGTTTGAGAATCGGCTCCCTTGATTCAAAACCCGGTATGGGTGGTGATTAGTGGGGCTCGATTAAAAATAAAAGTGATGGCAAACTGTTATGATGTTATCACAACAATTTAATAAATACCAGTTAAATAATGTTAAAGATATAATAATTATTATAGTATATTATTATAATATATGGTATAATAACGATTAACCAATAGCTCGTATAGGTATAAAATTACATACTTATCTTTTGCTGTTATACAAAAACATTTTTACTTCATACTAGGTACCGCATATAGGTATCATGTACAGTAAATGTAAATTTAAATGCGATTTGAAAGAACTGGAAGTAGTGTTGTTGGTTGCATATCGTCGGTAAGGTAAGCGAACCCAACAAGTCTTCTAAATATGAACTCAAGCAGAAGCTGGTTGATGTTTATTTTACGTTTATTTTGCAGGACGAGTTCTTATAAGATTCAAAAATAGCGATAACCTATCAATTTCGTCTACGAAAATGAGCCTATATCGTTTTATTCGACAACTTAAATAAAATTTTACAAAAAACCCCGCAGCTTGGGGTTAAACCGCTGAAATTGAACAAACAAACAAAGCGGTCAATACGCGTTTCATAGTACTGGACGTTATCTGTAGCAATTGTTTTAAAAAAATGAATCTCGCGTCCTTCGCGACGCTCTATAATACAGAAACAAGTGACTTTTTTTAAAAGCACTGTTTGTAAATTGGAAAGACATCAAAACGTCTCTCAGTCCTATAAATCGAGGTGGCAGGTAACCTGTTAGATCACCTTTCAGTTCTCCTATCTTGAAGACGTTATGCAACCAACAATACTAGCTCTAGTCGTTTCGAGTTGCATTTAAATTTACGTAGATTGTAACCATATACATTTTTGCTAAAAATAAAGGTTACTTAAGTTAAAATCTAAAATATTGTTAATTAGGCATTAGTTGACTTTTTGCTAACATCATTGTAGTCCGTCCAGGCTAGTCTGAAAATAAACAAAATTCGATTAGGTAAAACTTGTTAAATTAAACTAAACTACCTACTTAATTTAAACATTATTTAAACAATATATCTACGAATATTGGTAAATTCAGTGGTCAGCATATATCGACATAAATAAATAAAATATAGGCAATGAACGTTTCCAGTTAAAATGTCGTCCTTTCAATTTAATGAAAAGGAAAGTTTACCGCGCAACTAACATAAAAAAAAGTACTTACGTAAATATCCCAACAAAACCAACGAACAAAATTTAAATACAAAGTTAAATGTATGTACGTATGAAAATTAATGGAGGTCTTTGAAGTATTACTTTGAAGTATCGACGCCTTTCGCATACAAAAACTACAGGGTGATTCCGAAATGGCACACGAACTCTACAGCACGTTGTTTTAATGGAGACCGACATTAAAAAAAAAGAAGAGATCGAAACGTCAAATAGACAGATCAAATAATTAACCGTCGTTGAAATGTCGTCAAAAGCGACAAATTCTTAAATATAACAGGTTAATTTTATTGTTTTTCGAAGTTTCAGAACATCGACGCCAAATTTATTATAATTGCACCCGCGCCCCCATACAGAAATTCCAACTTTCACGCGATTCAAAGTTGCACGCGAAACAGGCGCTAGCGACAAATTTTCTTATCGAGGGTGGGATGTTTTTAGAAAACGTCGCGAAGTGCCGCGTTTCAAAATTGTTAACAAAACGACAACGTCAAGTTCTCTACTTTGCCTATTAATCGGCGGACTTTTCGAATTGACCAATGAAAATGCGCAAATAACCTGTCAAACTCTGAAAACGGTTTGATCGCTATCAAATCGAATTTGATAGTGCGACTGTACAGTTGCAAATAATCAAATTTGGACGTCATCGGCCGAGTTTGATTAGTCCAACTCGACAAATTGACTGAAAGCGTGATACGGGCTTAACGTGCCCTACTGTAGATGCGGGGCGCAATTTTACTTCGCCCCGTATAATGTACTTCCTATGTTTCGATGTACGCTCTTAAACGAAAATTGTTTGTTTGCAAAATTTCGCTCTTCATTTCTAAAATGTCCCCGTTCTAATTTCCGTATTCCTTTTTAGATATTTTTATTGATATCAACGGTTAAAATTATCTTATTATTTACCTACGTATTTCCTTTTAAACGAGCAATACAACTATGTATCGAAAATTCTGATTTAAACAAGTTTACCTATACAATAGCGGAGTCGACAAGCAAACAAATCGCAAAATAAACCTTTCGCTAAAAGCTCAAACTTTCCGTCCTCTTTACTCGAAGTTGAACCCTTTCAAAATTATTTTCCTTTTATTATTAACTGATCTTTTGATTATAATAGTAATTTGTTTCGAAATGTACAAATTAACGTTGAAGTTAATTTTCTAAGCCTTTAATTACTTCGTCCTTTCGAAATTATTCGTCTGCGAAACATATTTATTAAACATTATTAACACAATCTTAAATTTCCGTCCTCCGATCCTGGCTCTCATATAAATTTAACGTGAACTTTGAGTATATTTGTAAGTAAACTAGCAAGTTGTTTAGATAAACTAGGTATAATATATATATATATATAGAAGTTACCATATTTACCTACAGTTTAGTGTTCTATAAATTTTCGGCTCAAGTTTACTCGATGCGCTTTCAATTTATCTACTTTCAAAAGACATCAGAAACTTTTTGTTAAAAAACTAAACCGTAAAGTCCACGTAAATTTATGCCGTTTACCTACAATTAATTATTTATCCGTTCGTTTTTACCTATGTCTTCTTTCTATAACGACGATTTACTTTTCCTGCATCGTCCGCCTAAACGAAAATATCCTAGTTTGCAGGGCACAAGAATCACGTATCTATTGGTTAGCACCACCTCTGAAGTATTTGAAGGAGCATTTTTTAAGAACTGATTTGTGTTCGTTATTAAGATACACATAAGTAAAAAATAAGACGTAGCATAAATTAACATGGCCGTCGCTTTGGTGTTACTATTAAAACTGAAGTTCTGTTATCAAGAATTGTTTAGGGCGTAAAAGGTTAATAAGATAACTTTATATGTAATATTCCGGTTGGAGCACTCAAAGTTATAATGGAAAAAACCTGCGACTAATTATTAGCGGTAAGATAATTTGCTAAAATTCTCGGAATTCTCGAATCGGCGTTAGATCAGCTACGAACTAATAATATAAATAGCCGGTAACGGTTTAGGAGTCGAATTCACGAACCATTCGCCAACATGACGTATGCGAAAATGACGTCACAACTAACGAATTTCAATAGAAACCCATTATGTTATGTTAGCGAATGGTTCTAGAATTGGGCTCCAGTTCAAGTTAGTTATACCGTTAATATTAGTCGCATTCAGGGAATTGTAGCGTCGAAACGCTTTATCTTGCCTGAATAAACATTTTTGGTACTAGTTATTTTTCAGCTTTTAATTCTTAGGTTGGCAATTTTGTTTGTAAAACACTCAAATTTTTATGTAAAACTTACCTTGTAATATCTTTGAAATGACTTCGTCTCCGAATTGTAACGTTATAAGCCATCTTTATTTTTTGCATAAACCAAAACATACACAAGCAACATAATTTGTTAGGTTAGAACGCATGGATGCGTCATTGCTTTATTTAGTTATGAAGCGTTAAAGCGGAATATTTATATGCTTTAATGCTTTACTAAAGCGCCGCAGCACTGCGAGTAAAGCAGACACCATTCAGAGCATCGCTTCGATAAAGCGCTACAGCGCTACCATTCCCTGAATGCGACCATTATCAAAGTGTGGCGATTTTCGACTGCGCAATAAATAATCGCGCTCGGCGACGTTCTAAATAATTATAATCGTTCCGTTTAGTGATATAGGTAATTAATGGGAGTAAATTGTTAAATTCGTGTAAATTAATAAACTGTTTAAATAAATTAATTAACGTTGCCATATTTAAATGTGTACCATACGTAAATTATTTTAACTGTTTTAGTTAAATAATTGTCCGAAACGGTTGCGCCCTTTTAGTTCGCTTAAAATACTGTAGGTACTTAGAAAAAATTAAGAACACGTCTTACTGATTATTAGTTAGTTTTTAGTCAAAAGAAAAAAAACAAAATGAAAAATTTTAAGTAGGTAACGTAGGTGTTCATTTTAATTGTTGTCTGTTGTAAAACACTTACACTCGCATTAACTATGTGTATTCCGGTCTACATTCTCCTTGTATACAGTGTGTTAGATTTTATGTGTCACAGCAAATATCTCGGCTATTGTATGAATTAGTAAAAAATGTTATATATGAAAGTTATTAGATTATTTATTCTTAATAATGTGTCGAAATTGGAAAAACAATTGAACATCAAATAATTCAAATAAAGCAAATAAATTTAACATTTTAAATGGAACGTACATAGTATTATTACATATTCTAAAACTACAAGAATTTATCTTTACAACGATATATCACTGGGCGTGATATATAAATAACTGATCGTGTTGAAAACGTATAAACAATGTGTTGATTAAAACAAACTCAATAACAGATTATTCAACATAAATACAACATTATGAACAAACCGATATGTGAATAAGTAAGTTAATTATAAAATTGTATGTAATGCCTACCTAACATCTAAATTCTTTGTTCAAAGTGCTCCCCTTTGTTTGTAATACTTTCCCGGAGATCTGCTTATTAAATTTCGTCGCACTTTTTGTAACATGTTCGGTGTTATTTGAGCACATGCCCTATGAATGCGATTTGTAAGATCCTCTAAATTTTGTGGACATGTAACATAAACTTTTGATTTAACATATCCTCAAACAAAAAAGTCCAACACAGAGAGGTCTGGCGATCGTGCCGGCCACCATTTCCTATCCATTTCGCACCAAACTTTTCGTTTAAAATATCCTTGACGTTCCTTGCATTGTGAGGAGGTGCGCCATCCTGTTGTAACCACATATCACGACGCACTTGTATGGGTATATCATCCAAATATTCTTCGAATTCTGTCGTAAGGAAATTAGCATACCGTTCAACATTAAGCGTTCTACGATAAAAATAAGGACCTATAGCTTATCCAAACCTATATGATGTTCACGTCATCAATACAAGGTTACTAGATGATGACGTTTCACACAGTGCTGTCACTTTGTAACTCGTATTTTGACAGTTCTAATAAATTGTAGTCTTTCTTTATACCATCTAATATGTGCGCAAGTAAATCATCTATAGAATATGTCATTTTCCAAACTTTAAACCGAATTACAAATTAACAATCTAGTAACTTTTTGTTGATGACGTGAACATCATATAGGTTTGGATAAGCTATGATATAGTATCACCTAATACACCAAGCCAGACATTAATAGAAAATCTGTGTTGGAACCTGCATTCCTGAATTCGACGTGGATTCTCTGTATCTCAGAAATGATATTTTTTTCTGTTAGAAATTCCGTTATTGTTAAAATTAGATTCATAGCTCCAAAGAATGACATCCACTAAATGTCGATTATTGTTAAGTCATCATAAAATATTAGCCTTCTATCACAATCGCCAGCTGTTAAACCGTGAACCAATTTAATTTTATATGGGGTCATGTTATGTTTTTTTAGAATAAAAAATACTTTGTGATGACTTATACCTATGTCGGCTACTGCTTCACGGATTGAATTTCTTGGATGTGCTCTAAAATATGCCAACACCATAATATCTTCATGATGTGCTGCACGTTCATTTCTTGGTCTTCGCACTGTAGCATTAAAACATCCATTTCTTCGTAAATTATGTTCAATTCTTGCAAACGTGCGAGGATGTGGCTGTACCCTTTCTGGATACAAGGTTCGATGCAATACAAAAGCTTCTTTAGGATTATCATTGCATCTGATGTACACTCTCAACATATCCATTTTTTCATTATTAGAATAATAACTATCGCTCGTTATGTGTCACGAGACGAAAATTAACAATTAACAATTTACTTAGCCACATTGACACGATAGCGATAACAAGTGAGCGCATATCACGGCCTCCTCGGCTCTACTTAACCCGGGATCGGTCGCTAATTGGTCTAAAAGACCGACAAATAATACATCCACGCACACTTCATAAAATACGCATGCGTTAGCGCCATGTACTTAGTTATTCTTCAAAAACATACTAATGATGCGAATGCAAGCTAGTTAAGTGTTCTCCTGTGTGTGGTAAAGGTGTTATTATCATTTGTTTACGTGAATGGTCATAACGACCGTCTTGCGACTGATGCCGTTTGGTCTATCGTCTATGTTTGGCCTTTTACAAAATACTGTGTACCTAAATAACTCTTTCAGTAAGTAATATATAAACTTTCTAAAATACATTTGTTTTACATATTTTATACATTCATTTTAGAAATGGGCGACTATGAGCGAGAAGTAGCACGTTTAAAAATGTTGTGGCAAGAAATACAATCGGAGGAAGAAATATCTGAAAATGAGAGCGAGGCCGATGAAGATGATTTACAAGTTAGTTATCGCATCTCTGATACTGAACAATCAGATGAATCCAGTGAAGGATCTGATGATGACATACCACTTTCTGAATTGCAAAGATTTTATCATGGCCGAGATAAAAGAACAAAATGGCGTCTACGGCCATTGGGCGATACTAAAACTCTAAAGAGAAATCTAATAAACTTTATACCTGGCGTTCAAAACCATGAAAAAAACGCAAAGTCGCCAATAGATGCTTGGATGTTGTTTTTTACTGATAATATGTTTTTGTGAAATCGTACGTAATATTTACATCGAAAAAGTTCGTGTAAATTACGCACGCAACAGAGATGCCAAGGATACGGATGCATCAGAACTTAAAGCCTTATTTGGTTTATTGTACTTCGCAGGCGTATTACGATTGTCTCATACAAATGTAGCGGAGTTATGGGCTAACGATGGTACTGGAATTGAAATATTTCGACATGTCATGTCATTGAAACGTTTTGAATTCTTACTTCGATGCTTACGATTTGATAATATTCATGATCGTTCAGAAAGACATCAAACCGATAAGTTGGCTCCAATTAGATGGATATTTGAAAAGTTTGTCATACGTTGTCAAACAAATTACAAAGTTGGAGAAAATGTAACTATTGACGAAATGCTTGAAGCCTTCAGAGGAAGATGCAGCTTCCGGCAATATATGAAAAATAAACCTGCTAAATATGGAATAAAAATATTTTCATTAGCTGATGCTCGAAATTATTACACTTCAAATATGGAGATATACGTTGGAAAGCAACCGGATGGACCTTTTGTTATTGACAATAGTGCATCCAGTGTTGTGGAGCGCCTTACATTACCGATTCAGAATTCTGGTCGAAATGTGACTATAGATAATCGGTTTGCTTCCATTCCTTTGATGAAATCGTTACTGTCTTATAATATTACCATTGTTGGTACTATTCGAAAAAATAAAAAGAAATACCACCTGAATTTGTCAATTAAAAAAACCGTCATGTCGCTACTACTTTATTTGGCTTTTCTAATGAAGCAACTTTAGTTTCATATGTACCAAAGAAAGGTAAAGTTGTTACACTTCTATCAAGCACGCACATTGGCGCGAATTCGGATAATATCGATGAGTCTACAGGAGAGAAGAGAAAACCTCATATCATCACGTTTTATAATCAAACTAAAGGAGGTGTGGATAAAGTGGACGAGATGAAACAAAATTATTCAGTATCAAGGAAGAGCGCAAGGTGGCCACTAACTGTCTTTTTTTCAATGATGAATATAGCTGGTATAAACAGTCAAATAATTTTTGAAAATAATACGCAATCCAATTTAAAACGATCTGAATATTTGAAAACTCTATGTAGAGGTTTGGTTCTTCATTTTTCTAAAAATGCGTCTTATATCATCGCATGTGCCACAGTTCACGAAATCAAGGATATGTGAGATATTTAGTTTAGTACCTAGCATACAAGTGAATCAAAAACCAAACGCATGTTTCGGAAGATGCTTCAGATGTTCTTCGAAGAAAAATCGAAAAACTAAAACTGTTTGTAAAAGATGTTCTAAATGTATTTGCAAGGAACATACTATAACATATTGCGATATTTGTGAATCCTAAATATTAGAAATTCCTCATTAAATTTTTATATTAATTTGTAGTCTATTTTGTTCACACAGTCTGTTTTGTTCACAGGTGTATTAAGTTTTGATTTTATAGAATTTGTTTTTATACGTTATTAAATATAAATAAAACTATAAGCTAGTATTTACGCCATTTTTTACCTAGATAACACCACTTTCTACATTTATAAAAAAACGTAAATTATTTGGTCGAAATGACCGCTCTCGTAAAATTGATCTATGCGACCGATCCCGGGTTAATAGAACATGCAAGGGTAAAGGTGTGCATCGTCGGTACATTGTTTACACTGTACGTGTTCAACGCGTTCGGTTATTTATTCTATTACGCCTTTAATTAATGAAATAAGTATAACATGTAATATACCGTTGTAAAGATAAATTCTTGTAGTTTCAGAATATGTAATAATACTGGGTACGTTCCATTTAAAATGTTAAATTTATTTACTTTATCTGAATTATTTGATGTTCAATTGTTTTTCTGATTTTGACACATTATTAAGAATAAATAATCTAACAACTTTCACATACAACATTTTTACTAATTCATACAATAGCCGAAATATTTGTCGTGACACATAAAATCTAACACACTGTATAATCATAACCGGGCTGACAATCGACAGAAACGACTGCGACAGACTCGGGACACGGGGCGGGCCAACGAGTAGTATCAGTAACATTCGGAACAGCGTAGTTATTTAATATTACGTGTCGACTTATTAGATCGATCGTTAACGGCACGGAATTAATTGAATTGCTCAACAAAATGAATTGTACGAACTGAAATGTCACATAAATCGGACATCTTTTAATAACCGACACGATGAGACACCTGTTATCAATCGACTAACGAAACAGTTTTCAAAATTAAAAATTAATTACTAGTTTAATTTATTTTGTAGATGTGCATTAACTATGTGTATTCCGGTCTACATTCTCCTTGTATACAGTGTGTTAGATTTTATGTGTCACAGCAAATATCTCGGCTATTGTATGAATTAGTAAAAATGTTATATATGAAAGTTATTAGATTATTTATTCTTAATAATGTGTCGAAATTGGAAAAACAATTGAACATCAAATAATTCAGATAAAGCAAATAAATTTAACATTTTAAATGGAACGTACCATAGTATTATTACATATTCTGAAACTACAAGAATTTATCTTTACAACGATATATCACTGGGCGTGATATATAAATAACTGATCGTGTTGAAAACGTATAAACAATGTGTTGATTAAAACAAACTCAATAACAGATTATTCAACATAAATACAACATTATGAACAAACCGATATGTGAATAAGTAAGTTAATTATAAAATTGTATGTAATGCCTACCTAACATCTAAATTCTTTGTTCAAAGTGCTCCCCTTTGTTTGTAATACTTTCCCGGAGATCTGCTTATCTGCTTTCGTCGCACTTTTTGCAACATGTTTGGTGTTATTTGAGCACATCCACAATGAATGCGATTTGTAAGATCCTCTAAATTTTGTGGACATGTAACATAAACTTTTGATTTAACATATCCTCAAACAAAAAAGTCCAACACAGAGAGGTCTGACGATCGTGCCGGCCACCATTTCCTATCCATTTCGCACCAAACTTTTCGTTTAAAATATCCTTGACGTTCCTTGCATTGTGAGGAGGTGCGCCATCCTGTTGTAGCCACATATCACGACGCACTTGTAAGGGTATATCATCCAAATATTCTTCGAATTCTGTCGTAAGGAAATTAGCATACCGTTCAACATTAAGCGTTCCACGATAAAAATAAGGACCTATAGCTTATCCAAACCTATATGATGTTCACGTCATCAATACAAGGTTACTAGATGATGACGTTTCACACAGTGCTGTCTCACCTCGTACCTCGTATTTTGACAGTTCCAATAAATTGTAGTTTTTCTTTATGCCATCTAATATGTGCGCAAGTAAATCATCTATAGAATATGTTATTTTCCAAACATTAAACCGAATTACAAATAAACAATCTAGTAACTTTTTGTTGATGACGTGAACATCATATAGGTTTGGATAAGCTGTAGTATAGTATCACCTAATACACCAAGCCAGACATTAATAGAAAATCTGAGTTGGAACCTGCATTCCTGAATTCGACGTGGATTCTCTGTATCTCAGAAATGATATTTTTTTCTGTTAGAAATTCCGTTATTGTTAAAATTAGATTCATCGCTCCAAAGAATGACATCCACTAAATGTTGATTATTGTTAAGCCAGTCATAAAATATTAGCCTTCTATCAGAATCACCAGCTGTTAAACCGTGAACCAATTTAATTTTATATGGGGTCATGTTATGTTTTTTTAGTATAAAAAATACTTTGTGATGACTTATACCTATGTCGACTACTGCTTCACGGATTGAATTTCTTGGATGTGCTCTAAAATATGCCAACACCATAATATCTTGGTCTTCGCACTGTAGCATTAAAACATCCATTTCTTCGTAAATTATGTTCAATTCTTGCAAACGTGCGAGGATGTGGCTGTACCCTTTCTGGATACAAGGTTCGATACAATACAAAAGCTTCTTTAGGATTATCATTGCATCTGATGTACACTCTCAACATATCCATTTTTTCATTATTAGAATAATAACTATCCCTCGTTATGTGTCACGAGACGAAAATTAGCAATTAACAATTTACTTAGCCACATTGACACGATAGCGATAACAAGTGAGCGCATATCACGGCCTCCTTGGCTCTACTTAATAGAACATGCAAAGGTAAAAGTGTGCGTCGTCGGTACATTGTTTACACTGTACGTGTTCATTCTATTACGCCTTTAATTAATGAAATAAGTATAACATGTGATATACCGTTGTAAAGATAAATTCTTGTAGTTTCAGAATATGTAATAATACTGGGTACGTTCCATTTAAAATGTTAAATTTATTTGCTTTATCTGAATTATTTGATGTTCAATTGTTTTTCTGATTTTGACACATTATTAAGAATAAATAATCTAATAACTTTCACATACAACATTTTTTACTAATTCATACAATAGCCGAAATATTTGCCGTGACACATAAAATCTAACACACTGTACTACTACACTGTCTATAACCGGGTTGACAATCGACAGAAACGGGTCACGGGGCGGGCCAACGAGTAGTATCAGTAACATTCGGAACAGCGTAGTTATTTAATATTACGTGTCGACTTATTAGATCGATCGTTAACGGCACGGAATTAATTGAATTGCTCAACAAAATGAATTGTACGAACTGAAATGTCACATAAATCGAACAACTTTTAATAACCGACACGATGAGAGACCTGTTATCAATCGACTAACGAAACAGTTTTCAATATTAAAAATTAATTACTAGTTTAATTTATTTCGTAGATGTGCACTTATGTATAAAACGTTCGTCAAAATTTACACGATAATTTTTGTTAATCAATTCGTAAAACGTTCAAAAATCATCAGGTCACTAGTTCAAATTGATACATAGAAATCTCACAAAACTTACCTTTATTTATGTATATTCTCGTCTGCACTCCCCTTTTATATGGTTATAACCTAATGTGCAATCTACTTCAATTACTATGCGATAAACTAATACACTATTTGCTTGAAGATCAAAAACCGATTCCATTGTTATCTCTTCGCGACTCAATTCGTTTTTGTTACTGTAAATTTTTGTTTGTGTAACAATTGCATTAGGACTGACATTCGTATCGGCCACATTTGTATTCAAATCCACAGGTAAACTTCCTACCGAATTAATTAAGCCAAGTTCGAATGAAATTACGAATAAACATAATACACACGTAAACTTGTACATCTTTGAAATTTGTGATTTGACTAATATAAGCCTTACGAATAACTGTAGCCATCGTTATCTCAAGATGAAAACAACATACGTTAATACGGTGTTGATAAGCATTTCTTCAAAATATCGTACGTAATAACAATTAACGGAAATAAGGTAAAATATATATTTATAAAAATAAAATTAAAAAACGCAAATGAGCAGCGGTTCAATTGAAGCCTAGCTGCCTAGCGCTAAAACGCTATTTCCCCTTTTTAATTGTATTTTTATGGTTGACGTATGACATCAGTTGTGCCACGTGTTTATCGCAATAGCTTAAGGCCCTTCAGTCGTAGTCGGCTATTATAACGTAACACTTACTTTCCGCTGTTTCAGCGATGAGCCCGACTGAATGCGCCCAATATCTCGCGAGCGCGTGCAATATTAGTCAAAATATAATAAGATGTGGTGGATTGATAATTATTCCCACATGCAAGAGTGCAAGTGTAAACAAATATGAAGACATAAGTAGGTATTTAAAAGGATTAACTTACAATAATCAGGAGCAAACACTTAAAAAACTCCACCGCTTACTTATTAGAAAAAGTTTTGCTTTAGAGCCCCTAAATTTAGAGGGGCCATGATTCTTACGCACCATCCTGTTCATACTCACAGATTAATTAATCGTTTTCCTGCATTTATCCATGAAAAATGCGGTGCCTGACGGACAAATTGTTTCCGTCGCCGGTATCGGCACCGGCCTAATAGTTAACATAAAAAGATGTTTAAATGCGAAACTAGCGTTGCTTGCTCCGCTTGCCGTTTTGTTCAGCTCACTATCGTCGTTGATAGAATTGACTTCAACAGTAAAAAGTAAAAAAAATAATAAGTAACA
Organism: Rhagophthalmus giganteus; assembly: GCA_036326145.1. NCBI lineage: Eukaryota > Metazoa > Arthropoda > Insecta > Coleoptera > Rhagophthalmidae > Rhagophthalmus > Rhagophthalmus giganteus. Next base: position 14,040,068 of record JARFJA010000036.1, on the reverse strand, counting down.
GTAGGTAAAGATACGTTTAAAAAACATATTTGTTATATGTAATATCAATTTTAAACTGCGTGCGTAGCGTTATTAACCATACGCTTTTTATCTGTTGACGAGATGTCGTAATTCACTTAAAATTTAAATATAAACATATACAATAACAAAGTAAAAAATTTCCAAATTAAATTCTGAATAAACATTTTATAGTAGTTCAGCGTAATTATTTTAAGAACTCGATGAGAACTAACACAATTCAATAAATAAAAAATTATCGAAAACTTCGACCATTTCTCAACCAGCGATTCGCTTAAAAATACCGATAACACAAGGGAAAACGAACGAAACTTGCATTTTAAAATACGTTGCAAACAGTTCAAATTTATCCCTCGGGGCGGGGGGATGTAGCTATTGAATTTTCTAGGTCTGGTAGCCGACTCGGTGGTCGAGTGGTTAGGAGACTAACCTTTCGCCTGACGGGTCCTGAGTTCGAATCCCGGTACGGGTGGTGGAATATCCCCCTGGTAGGCATGGATGTCCCGGAGGGCACTAGAAGTAATGCCTAACGGCGGTTCCTGGTGTCCTTTGGGGTGTGCTACTAACAAAAAAAAAGGTCTGATGGTCTATTGGAAAGTTGTAATAAGCTGGGAACACGTGTTGAACTCGCCAGAACTTATTGTCGAGGGAAAAACAAATTTCGAGACTGTCAAGGCTAGTTTTTTTCACAAACAAATCGACGATTTCATCGAACACAATGCTCTCGATGCAACATTCTATCCTTTAAAGGAAAAAATAAGGGAAAAAATAAACAATATTGTTTGGGGCCAAACTAGCCCAGCCCACAATTAAGACGGATTATGGGGAAACATCTTCTAAGCTGTCGCCTTTTTATAAGCGATAAAACTTCATATCGAGTCCACTCTTTCTGGTGAATTTCGTACCGATAGCTCAGTCCGATAACCATTATTCCCGAATGCTAGTTATTAGCTAATAATACTCGTATTAAAACTTTTGGTCAAACAGTACCTAATTAAGTTCATGGAGATGATGTCGAAAAACCGATTGGTGTTGACTTTCCGTCATTATCGTGCGCTACTCACTTGTCGGTTTACGTGTAGTCGTTGTTCTGGTTGGTGGACAAACGCTTTTAAAATCTGCCGATGTGCTAGTGAAGGGTTCCATTTCTTACCACTATCGACAAGGGTTCTTCTTTTGATGATCTTAGAGAATATGAAGAAATATGGGGGGAAACATTCAGTTGGAAACACAGTAACCAGTCAAGTATTTGGGGACAAATAGACAGGGCGAGATCAGTGGTGCGGTCTCCGCACTCCACGGACTTAACTTTTTTTGTGGAGAGCCACGTGAGAAACCTGGTTTACAAGACTCACATTCGAATCTCGCCTACCATTAAAAAATATATATATGGGTACCACAGGAACATCTGAAGTAGCAGCTTCTACATACTTAACCTTTTGATAACACATTATTAAAAAATGTAGTTGTTAATAAAAAAAGAAAAGAAAATAGAATAAGAAAAATTAGAAAAAAATCCGAACGTAATAAGTTTCTTATAAAATGTTGATCTATTTTGAACCCCCCTACATATCCTAGAAATTTGTAATCGATATTGATGTACACCCTGTATAGTAAATAGGTATTCTGCGGTGGGTGGGCTCTCTTTTTGAAATGTTTATTATGCTGCTCTAAATTGAAGTTATCTGAATCTCCGAAAAACCAATTTAAATTCGAATTAAGTACCTAAGTAAAATATAACTACAATCTATTTTGTATTAACAAAACAAACATTAGTAACATTTTAATACATTGTTATTTGTGCCATTATTTTACCTATTCTAGATAAATTCATAATAATTATCTACTTTCTTAGATATTATTGTTAAAAAATTTGTTTATGTTTTACTTGGTAAAATATAACATTTACTTACATAAATAAGTGAAACTAAAAGTTTGTTATCGTTAAGTAAAACAATTTTTTTCTACATTTGCCTTTAACAGGTAGGCACTTCGTTATGTGTCCACTAGGTGGTAGTAATTCAGAAATAATTACAGATTCTTGTTAACTATCTTGTTTGCTTTCGTCGTCGTCACTGAAATAAAATTAAAATAAACAGTAAATATGTACCTACACGAAATATTGATATTGTATTATATTTTTCAAAATTACTAAACGCTAAACAGTTCATAATCCGAAAAAAATATTGACTTCTGCCCACTGATTTTGAAAATACGCCAAGAAAAAGCGAAAATACTATTAATTTGCTCGTGAGATTTTGTATAAAATAGCATTTCAGAATGATAACATTTTTACACCTACTTAACGATCTAATTGATTTTTAATAAATAAGCATTTTTCGTTTGTTTGCCCATTATCAACTTAATTATTTTTAATAACGGACATACGTTTTTTTCGAAAAAAATTTTTAAATTATGTCGAAATTCAATATAACTTTCAATAATTTAAATCCGATTTGCATTTCTGCCATCAACCAAAATCTCCATTTGGATGTAATTAATGTCTTACATTAATTAGATAATTATTGTGATTATGTTACTTACTCGAATCCCCGTCTACATTCACCGTTAATTTTTATTTTGCCCGGTGAACATGGATAAGAATATTTCATATCTTTTGTTTCCACGTCATCGTCGGAATATCTCCGTCTCAAACCACTTTCATCAATGGAAGCGCCATTTGTCGTATAAAATAAAACAGCCAGCAAACAAAAATATAATATAACCTTCTTATAAAGCATTGCGTATGAAGAGTTGCTACGCATTTACGCATTTACTTTGTTTAAAACTGCTTTTAAACACACTCTTATCGAAAGATTAAGGGTTTATTTGTTCGTTAAATAAGTCATAACATTATTATTTTGATAAAAATTGCGAAATTTAGTTGATGTTTGATTAAAAAAAAAATAACATCGACAAGACTGATAACATTACTTGACAATATTTTTTTCAGTCTTAAGTGTTTAACCTAATATGACCATTCCATGTCAAATTAACCGATAAAAAAATATTTTTGGACCTTAAGATTTCAGATTTGTAAGATTTTCGATATACCTATTGTACCTATCAAGAGGATGAATAACTCAAAATTTCAGAATTTTGGGCTCATAGTTTTTGAGCTTCAATAATTTCATTTATTGATTTCTTCAAAAATTACAAAATTTAAATGTCACGGCCATGTTGCGTATCAAGTTAAAGCCCATTAAAAACAGAAGAACTGTCTAGTTCAAATAGTTTTTGAATTACAGCTTTTTGTGCCGAATATGATGAATTTCTGGGATGTCAAGATTCAGACCATTGATAGATTTGACATGGAATGACCCTATATTATTATTAATGTTAGTTAATGTCCTAAATTAAAAATATAATTATAAAATAATTAAATAAATATAATTAATTTAATATTCATAATAATTTTTACGACTGGAAAACATTGATTACAGTATTACTTGTTTATAAATATAAGTACCTAGATAAATAAAATAAAATTGAATAATTTTGTTTTTACCACTTCGTCGACCATATCCTATTTAAAATTTGTTATTTCACTGTAAAGATTTATTTATGTAAATTTTCCAGCTGTTTTCTATCCCCCTTATTTATTTTAAAACAATTTATATTCAATTATGTTTCTCGCATTTTTATTAAAATATAGAATGTAGGTAGTATAAAATAGAAAGCAGTAAAACTAGTGGAACTACATAAAATACGTATACAGTAATGCAATTCTATGAAATATTACTTAATAGTTAAGAATTTAGAAAATGCATGTTTCCCAGGATTTTTTTAACTTCTTATTAATTTTCTGGCATCTTTTTATTTTGATCGTACTGTTGAAGTTTCCTTTAGCAATTGATTACCTAAAAAAACAAAAGAAATTAGAAAATGTTCATTAAATAAAATACCATTGTTCTCGAAACAATCGAGTTCCTACATTTAACAATTTCATAAATCTTTAGTTCTTTTAACAAATTCTGTTAAACATTTTTATCTAAATTCACAAATGGATCGGTGTAACGGACAACAAAAAATATTAATTAGATACTCTATAAGGAATATAATGTGTTATTAATTAAATTATTATTATTATTTAAATTAAATTATTGTTATTATATCGTCGTATCATCTTATTATTTATATTTATGTTCAGAATGATAGGATTATTAAATATACATATTAATATACATCAAGAGGTGAAGGGGTTAGGGTTGAAACCACGTAAGCAACAAAAAGTGAATGTTGAGATCTAAGCCTTTAAAGTTCTTTTTTAGTTTATCAATTATTCTGTGATTTCAACTTAAATTTGATAATGTAATTTATTTCGTAGGGTTATTAAAAATTAACAAGAAAAGAAAAACAAGCGAAAATTTTTGTTTTTTCTTTAATTTTGTAAAAATAAAGCACTTAAGCACTAGAGTATGAAATTTTTCGAAAAACTTTCGTTTAAAGGGCGCCATACACTGAACACCGGCGATTGAGCCGTTACAAAAATATGCAATGTTCTCATCTTGCGAAACTCTACAAACGTGCCGCGTTTCAGAATTTTCCAGTTGCCTGTGTTGCCTCGTAACTGCACTTGGGTGATTTTAGAATTAAAATAATCTCAACTGTTTGTTGACAACGGCTTTTTGTCTCGATCATAAATTGCACAAAAATTCAAATAATCGCGTGGGTTGTTTTACTAACTTTTAATTTCACCCTACATAATATAGAATTAAGTAATTGAAATCTACGTGCTGACGATCAAACCTGAATTAAGCTTAAATATAACAGACGCAGTGAAACCTCTTTAACCCGACCATTTTTGGTTTCAGGTATTTTGATAGATCTAGGATAATTCAGTGCCGTCAGTTCATCGTCGACTATTTTATCGTTGGCCGTTTCGTCGCCGGAATATCACCGTTGGTAAAAGACACTAACCTAAGCTCATCTCATCTACACTAACCTAAACTTTTTTGTTAGTAGCACACCCAGAAAGTCACCAGGAACCGCGGCGCTAGCATTATTACTACTTTTAGTGCCCCCCGGGATATCCACATCTACCAGGGGGGATATTTCACCACCCGTGCCGGGATTCGAACCCAAGACCCGTCAGTCTCCTGACCACTCGGTCACTGGGTCGGCACGCTAACCTAAACTGACCTCACCTACACTAATCTTTTCATTGCACTTATAATAATAGACGACGATGAATTGTCCCGAGGATTAATCGGCGGCGATAAAACCGCGATGAACTGGCGACGATGAATTGTCTCATTCCGTTCGCTACCTCTTGTAGGGTTGTTTGTCGTGTTGCTTAAGAAAAACATGGTAAAATACGATCTCTTTGAGCTTAATTTATCAGTTCATTAGTATAGCCGGTCACTTTTAGAGGTGGTCGTTTTCAGTAATAAAATAAATCATACTAGTTTGATTTGTTTTCTTTATGCAGCCCTTATAAGACGGCACGAAACCACTTAGACAACGCATTCCTATTTTTAGTACTCTATCGCCATCCTTAGATTTAAACATTAAATTAACAATCTGTACTGAAGTTGTTCTGTTATTTATTGGTATTACAGGAGCACACCCCACATTAAGCATTGCGGCAATAATTGTTAAATAAAATAATATTTTTAGTAACATTATAAAATATATCGAACGTGGATAATTAATTTAGAACTAATTTTATTGTAAATCGTCTCTTATCGATATTCAACGAAATCACGTGACTTTCGTATTTGCTAAATTCCGATAACCTAAAAGACCCGTATGATAAATATAACTTCTTTGTTTTTTATTTAATAAAGTTGTAGTAAAGACTCGTAAAAATTTCCAAACCAATATAAAAATTCTATAGGCACGGCAATATCAAATTACGTTTTGTTAAATTTTATTAAAATTTCTTTGAGGTAAGTAATAAGGGCATTATAAGGGAGAACCTAATAAAAATTCTATTTGTGTAAAACGAATATTTATTAAATCATAAAGGCAAACAACGTTATGAGGATTTTTACTTAAGAAGGCCGTGTTCGACGCGCTATTTTCATCAAAACCCGCGCCGCAAATGTTTCGTCAAAAGACGAAGTGAAAAACGAGAACTCGGAAATTTGATTTCGTAATAAACTAAATTAAATTAATTGTCAACAAAGATTAATAGATAAGGATTATATTATTTACTTAACGAATGAATCAGTTGGAAAATTTAAAAAATAGAAGAACTATACGTATACCATTCAAATATACCGATGCACGTCATCAATAAAAAATTACCAGTTTGTACAATTTATTGTTAGTTCGAAAGTTTTGGAAAGTGATAATTATTTTACCTGCACACGTTGCATGGCAAAAAAGACTACAATTTATTAGTAGGTGTTTAACGGTAAAAATACGAGGCGACATGACTGTGCGAAACGTCATCGTCTAGTTAACTTTTATTGATGACGTGCGTCGGAATAAAACTCGAATAGCCTTTACTTCTACGTCACATGTAGTAAATCAATGGATAATAGAATTTGTGTTATTTCAATTTTTAGGTTTGTATTTATGTAGGTAATAATATTAAAAAAAACACACAATCGAAATTAGGTTATTATTAAATTTATTTAAAATATTTACGTTCTTTCGAATTACACGTATTTTAAAATTTACGTGTACAATCGAAGTTGCTTATAGCGAACCACGTACCGTATACATATGCGTAACGAATTCACTTTCGTGAACTTCTTTTGGTTCGTTATAATCGAATTTTACTATATATTTTAATATTTACCTGTCTTTCTACACTTATTTCCAACTAACTTATAACCAGCGTTACAATCGACTTTAATAACACTATCTAGAACTGGATGTTTATCGTTTGCGTTTAGTTTGAGTAACTTGTCATCGTTAGTATTAGAAACGGACACATCTTTTCTACACTTTTTTCCAACGAGCTTATAACCACCTCGACAAGGTGCCTTGATAATATTATCTAGAACTGAATATTCATGATTTGCAGTCGGTTCGGTAGACTTATTTAAAGTGTCTGAGGCACTCTCGCTGCAAAACAATGAAAAAACGACAACCAGCGTCACTAATTTCAAATACATGTTGAAAAACTGTGTTTAATTGTTGAAAAATTAACGAACTACTAATCTGAAGTGCACGCGCCATTATCTTAATAGCAACAACTTATTTACCTTTCCGTAATCTATAATTAAATTAAAATTCAAACTGATAAATAATTGATAAGTAATTTAATTAATCGTTCGGAAGATCACCTGAATAACATCCGAATGACATCAACGTGCCGCAAGCAAGTAAGAGCTTTGAGTATTGATTAAAAATATGATTTTAATTTGATATGGATTTCCCTGTTTCACAAACGATTTTTGATTGCATTGTACTTGACGTAAATTAAGTTTCTAATATTCTGCAGTTTTACACGGACGACACACGGTGTTCCAAAGCAGCGACTCTAGACCATTATACCACAGTATGATAGCATCAGGTATTACTTCATCAAAATTTCTTTTCAAAAACATATAGAGGTGTTCTGAGTTTCAGAAATACACCTAAATATCTAACAATAAGTTGCCACATCTTTATATTTTCGTCGATCGAATCTACATACATTAATCAATTAGGTACATAAATACAGCGGCACACCCAGAAATTGGCTAGAGGGGCGGGGGGCTGGTTAAGGAAGAGTTTCGGGAGAGAAAGATTTTATAAAAAAAAACAACAACAAACGTTTATTTTTATTTATTTAGGTCAGGTACTTAATATTGCGGAATCTGATGTCAAGACGTCAAGGTTCTGGAAGGTGTTATAATCCCCCCCCCCCAATACTCCCTCGGTGCGCCAGTAAATGCCTACTACTTTGTTTTTCATTCTAGGAAATTGTTTGACTATGTAAATTCGAATATTTCATGAATACTTATAAATATTTATTAATTTTTTCGGTTTTTAAACAAAAATTAAATAAAAAATAATTCCCACTAAAAAAAAAGTTAATTAATAATTACTTACTAAAGATATTATTTGGTTACTTAATTTTTAAATAGTTTAGTAATTATTTATTAGTTTAAAATTAGTTAAAAATCTGTATTTTTTTTAAATGGATCACATAACTAATTGTAAGTGTTTTTTAATTAATTTAGGCGTCGAAGTACAGACGTACCTATTTAATAGCTATTAGTGATTCATTTTATTGTTAAGATCACACATCATAACCCACCTTCCGAGCACAATTGGAGGAAATACGATCAATTAACATTATTCATTAATTATAGCGAACCAGAACAATAGGTCTTATTTCGTATTAATAGCAATTATTCGCTGTCTGCTTTGTGAGTGCGCGTTTTATTACGATGAAAGGTATGTGAATATCTTGTTTATTAATTAAGAAACGCCATCGTTATAGAAATTAACCTTTATTGTTTGTTATATGTATACGTTTCGTAAATAATTTGTTAAAATACATTATTCCGATTGTATATTGTTCAATGTAAATACTTAATAATAACTTGTATTTGACAAACAAATATTGACAACGACAAAAACGAATTAAACCAAACGGTTATTGTTGAAATGTCATTATTTATCGGGTCGACTGTAAGCGTTCGTCAATACCGCATCAACGAACGCAACCATTACTTTTGGAATTATTTGGAGGTTATGTCAAGTTAAAATAAAAGGCGGCTATTGAATTTGAAATTTTAGAAAATTCGGTACCTACAGAATTCTTTAACTTCTCAATTTAACAACTCGTTTGAGTTAAGAAAGGCGCAATTTTTCTAACTAGAGTGGAAAAACAAAACAAACGTGAAACAAACAAAATTATTTTTTATGTATACCGGGTGTTTAAAAAAACGGTCCGATATTTTATTCACGTATAGTACTCATCAAAAGAAACAAAAAAGTCTTAATGAACATAGATCCGTAAATCGACGGGCGTTTCAAAGATAGGATTGATTTTGACGTCTATCGTGTTTTTTTGAGAGAACATAAAACTTTAATAAATTGCCTGCCAAACTATTCGCCAAAATTTAGCGAAATTCAGAAAAGAATAGTAGCTTCTTTTCGACGAAGATATGATGTCCATGGAAGATGGACATGTAGAATATCTTTTTGAATTATTTTTCGTTGCGTGTTTTAGATAATAACTCGTTTAAGGTAAGCGTTCATTATGCCGGGGCGCAGCGGGTCGCATCGCCGCGCAATCAATTGCCGGGATGCGTTTTAAATGATCTCTGTTGCGCGACAACGATTGGTTGAGGAGTTTTGCGCTGCGATCCGGTTCCTTCGTACCAATGTCATTTGTCGACAACAATACAAAATTAATTCTATCTTTGAAACGTTCGTTTGCCGGTTCTATGTTCATCGAGACTTTTTTGTTTCTTCTGATGAGTACCATTCGTTGATAAAATATCCGATCTTTTTTTATTCATCCTGTACATAGTATGTTAAGTAGCTACAAAATTAGTAGACTTTTCAAATAAACTATCGGAAGATGTTTTACAGCAAATGACAAGAAGACAAATTTGACAAAATAAGATATTCAGTTCAAATGACAAGGAACTCCTTACCGAATTACCTCCTTACCTCCTACCGTCAGGAAACGCGCTTTTTAAATTCAAAACGTGTTTTTGATCTCGGCTGGAGCCTCGATAAAAAATCTCACATATTTGTACTTGTACTCTCTCGTTGTATGTACACTCAACCAAAAAAGTACGTAAATACAATAAAAAAATCATTATATTATGAACTGGCGTTCATTAATTTTCGCCCAAAGTACGATTTCATCATTACAACGTATGTCCAAAGATTAGTTGATGTTCGAAATCATTACCCAATGAACGTTTATTGGTGTAATGACATTATACATTGCTACATCGAATGTAGTTCATTACGTTAATGAATAATTTGACTGCTCCAATAAACAAGCTTTCTTTTTTTTAATAAACTAGTACATAGATAATATGAATTTTGATTTATAGTGATAATAACTGTGTTTATTAGTTTTATCGATATTCTTACATAAATTCAATAAATTATTCCACTGAAATGCAAAGTTTGTTTATTGTATCGATGAATGTGTTCATTAAATAGAGGAATATTCTTGCATTGTTACAATGTGCACTTCTATTCATATTAAAAGAGTACAGTTACATTGTAAATAGGACAATGTTTATGTATATTGTTTCTATAGCAAATTTATTTTTTTGTAATGTTTCAATTAATTATTGCTCGAATATACCTACATAGAAAATTTGATTATTAGTTCTTTATTGTTCAATGTTGTCGATTGTATTGTTCTTTGGAATTTAATATGTAATAACATAGACAAACCGTTTTTAGAAATATTTTTCTATAACAGTTCTAATATAAATATTAATGTAAACGTCGTAATAGTTTTTTTGCAATTATTTAGTTTGAATTTTCAAACTGCACTGTCTTGAATTTATCCTGTTTTTGCGAAGCCGTTAATATTCCTAGATTATTCTATATATAGAATTTAAAAAATACATAATCAACTGTATTTATACTGTATATTAATGAACTTAGTCATAGATACAATAAATGTAGTTATTATTTCAAAACGACCTTACATTAATGTAATGTTTTAAATTCATAAACTTTAAGTTATGATGTTAATGTAGAAATTCGTAGATACAATCAAGTAATGATTGGATTGATGAAAAAGAGTCGTCGAAGCAATCAAGATATCCATTAAATTATGAAATATGTTCATCGGTTTCTAAGGAACATAATAACATTGGGACTACGAAAATGGAAATTAAAAAATAAACATCTATTAGTAGTATTAATGAACTTTTCATTGTAACAATGATCAAAAAGTCAATAACTGGTGTTCATTGATATTATTTACGATAATTTTTTGAGTGTAGTTAGAAATAACTATTGTAAATACGTATTTGATGACATTTTCAAACTTTTCTTATTATTTCAGGAATGAATTTGAAACTATGTATCTTCGTAGTTTTCTGTGGCGCAGTTGTGTCGCAAAACCCGAACGACCAGTGTTTATTTAACCACGATAAGAGGACTTACTTTTGTAAGGGCATAACCACGAGTTTTCCATCGATGTTCTATGGGCGCTACAATCTGAAGTGCGTCGATTGTCAAATATCGACGTTCAAAAAAGGAACGTTTCCCAATCATGGAGAACTGCAATCGCTCAACGTTTCGAATAGCGGAATCGAGACCGTCGCCGCCGAAGCTTTCTCCGTCTTGCCGATGCTCCAGTACTTGTACTTGCAAAACAACAAAATATCCAACATTCTGCCAGACGCTTTCGCCCAATTAAGACAATTGTACGAATTAGACTTGCAGTATAATCAAATACAAAATTTGTCTCCGGGATTCTTGAATGGGCTCGAAACCGTCAGCGCGACTTTGAGTCACAACAAAATCAAGGAAATTCCTCCACACGTATTTGTAGGTATTTACGGTATAATGGCACTCAATTTGTCTTACAACGAAATAGGAATTGTGAGCATGGAATCGTTTAAAGGTTTAGATAGTCTGGAAATTTTAGATTTATCTCGGAACAACTTGTGCTACGTACCACTGGGACTTTTCAAAAACACCCAATTACTGCGCGTTTTAAGTCTATCGAACAACAAATTGAGATCGTTCATTCCCGGTACGTTATCCGGACTGAGGAGTCTGTTAACGTTAAATTTGGCAAGAAACGAATTTTCCGAGTTTGATCCCTCGGTTCTATTGCCGATGGCGAAAATCTCTAATTTAGACATCTCCCGCAACAATCTGTATTATTTAGATTCTCATTCTCTGCACGCGAACGCACCTACGATACGGACATTAACAATTAACGACAATTTATGGACGTGCGCCCTTCTGACTAATTTAATACAATATTTTAAAAGTGTAAATATTGATACTTCCGAAATAGTTGTCGGCCGCTTCCACGTTACCAACGTCAACGGTGTTGCATGTTCGATGGATTCCGTTGCTAATTCGCTTACGTTCGAACAGTTTCTGGACATCGTTTCGTATCAAACTAATAGAAGCATCACGTATTGTTGAATTGTTTGTTTCGATTTCGAATTCCATAATTGATTTTAAGCGGTTGTGGGTGTATAAAACAATGTATGTATGTACAGTGGGATTCGATCTAATTTTGCTGGTGACTGGTGACCGTTAACATTAAACGTATACAATATTGATAACTACGTGTCGTTCGAAACTTAATTTGGTCAGTGCTCCAAAACAAGCAGACTGTAAAGGTCGCAAAACTCGCAAAATTAGATCTAATCCTATACTATAATAGTGTGCAATTTAATTTCGATTTGATTCCACCGCGGATACCCGAAACCGCGGAATAATAGCGAACTACTTGTAGACCTCAAATTTTTGCACATGTAGCAAAATTAAAGAGGGAAATATCAAAGAAGAAATGTTCTACGCGGCCACGGCACGCTCTAACATAAATCCATCTTAAATCTGTCTTACGAGTTGGAGCTTCCCCGAGATGCATCTGATTAGTACATGATTACTCTGTACAATCGCCGGTCCGAGCTCAGTAAAATAAGCACATTTCGAAAAGTTTTGTATGTTTCAACGGACGCTCGACCTGTTTTGCGATTCAAAAAATAGATTTTTGCACCGCGGATAAGTGAAACCGCGGATACGGAGGTCCTACTGTACTAATTATTATTACAATAAAAACACTTTGGTAGCTCTTGCCTTATTTATTCATAAAGTGAAATTATTTTGGTTCTTCTATAGTTTAAAGGCCAATTACTACCCGCGTGACATTCGTTCTTGTGATGCGCCCAGTCTGTTATTTTTCTCTGATCTATATCCATTGTGAAATATCTGTCTGCCGCATATCATTTCTAATTCGAAGGAAGAGGCAGGATTCAGTGCGACGTAAACAACTTCGTGGCCGGCTTGACGTTCGCCTCATTCGCCGACATGGACGTAGAAACCGCCGACAGCCACGGACCGCGAACGAAGCATAGGCCAACATTCGCCTCGAGCAGATCCGACAATTGCAAGAAGAAGAAAATGGCATCTACCACCGAAGTCCACAACCGCAACATAATTGTCCGCACAACGGCAGCGTCCGTATCGTTCAAATGGCCTTTGGAGAAAAATCAACCCTAGCAGCACACTTAGCTAAAAGTAACATAATTTCCCGATATATTATTATAAGCCAATGTGACGGTCTGTCTTATAATCACAATATAGAATTTTGATGTAAAACTTACGCAGTTAAGCTATATTGTCAAGATATGTAGGTTCTATATCTTAAATATACACATAACTGATCTAAAAGTAACATATTTTACTGATATAATATGATATAAAATTTGTATCTAAACGATAGCTAGAATTCTTAGCTAATTTAATATTGTTTTAAAATATCAGGAACATGTACTTTTTGAGGTTGTATTGATATTTTTATATTGTTCTGATCTTAAATGTATATAAATAAGATATTTTGTCATTCTCGTATTGACGTATTGTTATAACAGAGATGTATACGAGTTATTTAAAATCTATATTGCTAGGAACTATTTTACTTATGTTACAGTGGTATAAATAAGAAACTACTATATTATCTTATAATTTTATTATTGAAAAAAGGATATAAAATATTTTAGTTGTACATACTAATTATAATACAAAATTAAACATATTTTCAGTAATATCTTAAAATTTCAATTCATTTTAATAAAAGTACCTATATAAAGACTTGATAAAAAAGGCCAAATTTATTAATTTATTATTTATTTATTTTCAATGTTTTGGCACAATTTCTGTAATTTTCCAACAAAATTTCTTTTTATTAACAATTCTTACAATACAAAAATTAACAAAAAAGAAATTTTCGTGTTTAACAAAAATAGTGTAAAATTGAAAATAAATAATTAATCAATAAACAAATTTGGATTTTATCAAGTAGGTGCATATAATCAAATAAAATTTAATAGATATCTATAAATAACACTTATATTTATAAAAATACCGAAAATACCAAAAAGTTGAAGTGAAGTATCATTGTTTAATTTTTGTATTTGCCAAATAGATGCCCACGGATTTTCTTATAGTTATCATCATGGATGGAGTACAACACCCGTCGTATTATTTCTGAAAATTAAATTACACATTAATACACGATCGACTATACAAAAATTACTTATATTTAACTTACCAACAATACATTCGTTACTTTCAGGTCACAGAATGTCGGTTTATTGATTCTTTTTTCTAACGCCGTGTCCGCGTCTTGTATTTATTGGCTACAATGTGAGTTAGTAATTTGACCATTTAGCAGTAAACTGTCTTATGGGCATTTTTTCTCCGATGGGGTAATATGATACGTTTATCTGAAAATTAATATAATTAATCATTCAAAAAAAATAGTAAAAAATAATATCTAATAACAAAGATTACCTACTTAAGTACATTCTACTTAATTTGTTCGTGTTTTTAAATACTGAAGTAAGTAGGTATAGTCAAAATGGAGTATGACTCACCTACGAAAGTAATAAGTAATGCAATGTGGCGTTCGGCTATCGTTTTTTCTTTCCACGGAAGTTGGCATTGTAAAAGAGATCGAAAATATCGACGTACGTTTGAAGTTGCTTAATTCGTATGTTTTTTAAATTGCTCCCAGAATGTTACATCCTACGACTTCATAAAACATTAAATGTATTAATAAAATGTAATATATAAGATCATAAAAATTGACTTACGTATTATAATACTTACTATTGAACATTGAAAATAGAAGTACACTATCCGCTTCGTTGCAGTGAATTTATACCCCTCTGTTTACACCACTTTGGTCAAGCAACAAGATACGATGTCCCGTTAGGTACCTATTGACCGAGGGTTAACGATAGCAAGTATATACGCTTAGGTACCTATACTTGGTATAACAACTTACGAAGGTAGGATATCCGAATGTTCTAAACACGTTGAACCCGCGCAGGATGTCATCCGTGCAAGTACGTACCTGGTTTCTGACGTACGATTTCTGATTTTTTCACGAGTGACGTCACATCTCGATGTGCAGAACCGCCCCGATATCTTACCTTAATAGTTATTGTATCATAGTACCTATATATACCAAGTTGATAAACTAATATTTTCCAAAAAATAAGCATTTAGGAGAAGCGCATACACCAATCACTGATAAACGGAATATTATCGATACCTAATTTAATTATTAGATAAGTAATAACTATTACATTGTTATCACTTTTCGTTGCCAGAGAATTAATGACAAAAATCCAAACCCAAACTTGGAGAAAGCTGTCTTCATAGAATTTGTTTTTATAAAAAGTTTTTGGGAATTAAAATGACTCGTTTGCCGGTTTCATTTATAATTTTATTTAACCCTAGAGGAACCTCAAATGCTTGGGATGACCTCACTCTAAAACAGCATAAATACTAAACGTTGAAAAAAGTTAGTAGTTTCGAGTAAAACATAAGCTTGAGTAAGCATAAGGTACATATTTTTCAAACTCTTTAAGTGGGTAATAATCAAAAATGCAAATAGGTAGAACTTTGCGACCTTCGTCATTGTGATTTCTACGAAGTAGGAAACCTTTTCCCAAATTCTTTACTACCCATCTCCTTTGTTATCCGCACTGGATATTTTAAAATCACGTAGTTTTATGACTATGCCGCTTTACCAGGCAATGTTGAAATTAAATTTTCTACATTTCTACTGATAAACTAGGTTGTGCTTTTGCCATTTCTTCGAAAGTTTGACAATAAAGAATCATTCTTTGTTTCAGACATGTAAGCTAGTGCGTAACCAAAAAGTACCTACATATGTATAAGCGACTGAGAGCTAGAGTCCGCGAAAAAAACGAGGAAACCTACTTAAGTTATGTATTTTGTAATTTATTATTTTTTTACAAACTATCTATACCTAGATACCTACTGTTTATGTTACTCTTTTTGAAGCAATAATAGAAAAAATCATTTGTGAAACATAGGAAAGTGTTTTTTCCAATACGGCTGTGAATCTGTTGATTTAGTTCGGAAAGATACCTACTAAAAATCTAAATAAGAGGGTGTTATGGTTTCCACCCCGCCAATATATTAAAACCGACGAAACCTTTTCGTTTTTCATTAACTTTCGATCATTTTTTTTTAAGTTGCGGGTTAATGTGAATTTAATTCTAAAATTGATTTTAAATAAATGCTTGTTTTTTGGAAAATATTAGTTTATCAACTTGGTATATATAGGTACTATGGTACAATAACTATTAAGGTAAGATATCGGGGCGGTTCTGCACATCGAGATGTGACGTCACTCGTGAAAGAATCGGAAATCTGACAGATACGTACTTGCACGGATGACGTCCTGCGTGGATTGAACGTGTTTAGAACATTCGAATATCCTACCTTCGTAAGTTGTTATACCAAGTATAGGTACCTAAGCGTATATACTTGCTATTGTTAACCCTCGGTCAATAGGTATCTAACAGGACATCATATCTTGTTGCTTGACCAAATTGGTGTAAACAGAGGGGTATCAGTTCACTGCAACGAAACGGATAGTGTACTTCTATTTTCAATGTTCAATAGTAAGTATTATAATACGTAAGTCGATTTTTATGATCTTATATATTACATTTTATTAATACATTTAATGTTTTATGAAGTCGTGGGATGTAACATTCTGGGAGCAATTTAAAAAAGCAACTTCAAACGTACGTCGATATTTTCGATCTCTTTTACAATGCCAACTTCTGTGGAAAGAGACAACGATAGCCGAACGCCACATTGCATTACTTATTGCTTTCATAGGTGAGTCATACTTCATTTTGACTATACCTACTTATTCAGTATTTAAAAACACGAACAAATTAAGTAGAATGTACTTAAGTAGGTAATTTTTGTTATTAGATATTATTTTTTACTATTTTCTTTGAATGATTAATTATATTAATTTTCAGATAAACGTATCATATTATCCTATCGGAGAAAAAATGCCCATAAGACAGTTTACTGCTAAATGGTCAAATTACTAACTCACATGTAGCCAATAAGTACATACGCGGACAGGGCAAAAAATAATCAACAAACCGACATTCTGTGACCTGAAAGTAAAGAATGTATTGTTGGTAAGTTAAATATAAGTAATTTTTGTATAGTCGATCATGTATAATGTGTAATTTAATTTTCAGAAATAATACGACGAGTGTTGTACACCATCCATGATGATAACTATAAGAAAATCCGTCGGCATCTATTTGGCAAATACAAAAATTAAACAATGATACTTCACTTCAACTTTTTCATATTTTCGGTATTTTTATAAATATAAGTGTTACTTATAGATATCTATTAAATTTTATTTGATTATATGCACCTACTTGATAAAGTCCAAATTTGTTTATTGATTAATTATTTATTTTCAATTTTACACTATTTTTGTTAAACACGAAAATTTCTTTTTGTCAATTTTTGTATTGTAAGTATTGTTAATAAAAGAAATTTGTTGGAAAATTACAAAATTGTGCCAAAACATTGAAAATAAATAAATAATAAATTAATAAATCTGGACTTTTTTATCAAGTCTTTATATAGGTACTTTTATTAAAATGAATTGAAATTTTAAGATATTACTGAAAATATGTTTAATTTTGTATTATAATTAGTATGTACTACTAAAATATTTTATATCCTTTTTTCAATAATAAAATTATAAGATAATATAGTAGTTTCTTATTTATACCACTGTAACATAAGTAAAATAGTTCCTAGCAATATAGATTTTAAATAACTCGTATACATCTCTATTATATCAATACGAGAATTACAAAATATCTTATTTATATACATTTAAGATCAGAACAATATAAAAAAATATTAATACAACCTCAAAAAAGTACACGTTCCTGATGTTTTAAAACAATATTAAATTTAGCTAAGAATTCTAGCTATCGTTTAGATATAAATTTTATATCATATTATATAAGTAAAATATGTTACTTTTAGATCAGTTATGTGTATATTTAAGATATAGAATCTACATATCTTGACAATATAGCTTAACTGCATAGGTTTTACATCAAAATTCTATATTATGATTATAAGACAGACCGTCACATTGGCTTATAATAATATATCGGGAAATTATGTTACTTTTAGCTAAGTGTGCTGCTAGGGTAGGACTCGAATCGAATCAGACACGAAAAAGCTCGAGGTCTTCCAAATACGATACAGGGTGTCCTGAAAATAAAAGGCCGTTAAAATAAACAAAAAATTTCCTATATATCACGATCCTAAAGTGCATAGTACAAGTGAATAACTTAAATAATTAATCAAAAATTCAACGACAGTACTTTATCGTCATTCTATTAAATAAATTTAAAAAAAAAACAAACCAATATAATAAGTTAGACAATCTATGGACGCGGAGAACAGAAAGATGTATTGAATTACGTCGTGGTCATGAACTGTTTTCTACGTTTGTTTTTAAATTTACTTTCAGAATTATGTTAAATAAACAATTTATCTATTACATAACTTCAATTACGCACTTTAAAACCATGCTTTATATGAACTTTTTGTTTTATTTTAACGAAAGCGACGCGGCTGCGTATAGTCAGCCCAACTTTTTCGAGACACCCCGTATTTATTAATGTTTTATCGGGAAATTTTAGGTTTCAGTAAATGGCAATTTCTCATCATAATTTCATTAGGGTGCAAAGTCAACGCGCCAAATTAACTGTCGCAAACGATTTCGTCTACTTTGAACACGGAACTCCAGGTTTAATAGCAACCCATCTAATTGTAAACAAGAATTCTGATCATCTGCCGTCCGTCCGTTCGTCTAATTTTGCGTTGTTTTGCGTGCGCGTTAAGATTATCGAGCAGAATAATAAAATTGAAATGATTAATGAATAATGAACGGAAATGATCAGAAAAAAACCAGAATTCTGCTTTCAATACCGTGGCGGTATATTAATTCACACTATTTCTGTTTACGCCACCTTTTCTTTAGGGATTACCTCTATTGAAAAATACTGTTTCTATGGGTCAGCAGGAAAATCCTTTTAGTCGCCTGAAAATTTAGGGTAAGTAACAAACCCGAATACATTACCTGCATTGTATATAACGAATTTTCGTTTTTTTTAACGACAGCTATTTCCCGTAATTGTTCGAGTATGATGCATTTAGTTTCGCACGCAAATATAGCTCATCCAAACCTATATGATGTCACGTCATCAATACAAGGTTACTAGATGATGACGTTTCACACAGCGCTGTCACCTCGTACCTCGTATTTTGACAGTTCTAATAAATTGTAGTCTTTCTTTATACCATCTAATATGTGCACCAGTAAATCATCTATAGAATATGTCATTTTCCAAACTTTAAACCGAATTACAAATAAACAATCTAGTAACTTTTTGTTGATGACGTGAACATCATATAGGTTTGGATAAACTATAGATAAATAAATATTTAACGTTAACGCATTTCCGAAGGATATTTTTTTTAATTTAAATTTTATAGTAGCCTACGCGTCACGCTTTAACATCTATAAATAAAACGAGCAGTTACGTCGCAAGAGTTTTCAATTTAATCGCCGCACTTTAAATCGACGCTGCCTGAGCATCGTTTTTCCCGTTGTGGTTTATTTCTTTTCTAAGACCATCCAACTATCTCGGGTATTCGAAAAATGGCTGTAGTCGTACCTGATGTCCCGCCGGGAAACTGATTTTACGTTTGTTAAAACCGCCGCCGTGTTCGAATAAAACAAACGGCAATACGGTTTTATGAAGGTTGCAGTTATCTTAGTTCGAGAATTTCCGTCGCTTTCTTCAGATTTCGAAATTGAATAAAAATTAAACCGAGCGAAAAGTGAACGTTTATATTACATCGCCGGAAATCGGGATTCATCTAATATAAAAAGTGGGCCGAAACTTTTGATTTAATATAAGTAACGGCCTTAAGCAGTGTTATGAAAACGACAGTTAAAACGGTAACTTGATGAAAAACTGCCAAATAAGAATTAGAATCACGTCCCTTAGTTTTATCTCCGGCCGCTAGGGATTATTTTGACGCACCACGATCTTATATTTCCTCTTTTCCCATTTAGGGGTGAAATCATAGGGGATATTTATCTAGTTTTTATTACAATAAAGACACGCGCCGTTTTTCTTTGAAATATGAGAGCAGAAATAGGAAAAAATGTCCACCTTTACGACCTAATAATTTACAATGAACGTCGTCGAAAGCAGTTTTGGATTAGTCGGTTTGCCGGGCGAAAATATTATCGGGACAGTTGGATTTATAAAACTTTCAAATATTACGCCTAAGTTAAATTTAAAGGCGACCTAATAATTCTTTAGAAATATAAAGTTTAAGCCTGGATATGTGGTAAGTTATTAATTTTTAGATATGCGTTGTTTACGATAGGTTCGAATCTACGTCATCAATAAAAAGTTACTAAAGTTTAAGGTTTTGAACGAGGCCTATTCTACCGATGATTTAGTTACTTGCAGACGGGTTTAGGACGTTTCAACGCCGTCCATTTGAACGCAAGACTTTTCGACGCAAAACCTTGCGGCGTAAAATTTTTAAAAAATAGATGTTGTATAACAAATATGACGATGACAATGTCTGATCTATATGAGCAATGTGTGAGCACTAGTGTAAACTTGCCTCGTCTGCACTAACCTAAAATTGCCTTATCTGTACTTTAGTCTAAACTAACCTCATTTACACCAATCTTGTTTTAGTCAATAAAATCACTATATTAAATCGCCTAAGCACCGAAACTCCTGCTAACGAATTACCTGTTACCACAATCATTATTTTTCGTTTTTCCAATATCCTTAGCGTCGAAATGGCGGCGTCGATACGTCTTCGCGTTGAAATGGGGTCACGTCGAAACGTTCAATTTCGACGATATTACTTTTGGACACCTACCCTTGAATGCAGAAAGATTTGATCCTCCGACCGCTAGTTTGACAGAACAGCGCTAAACTCGCTTCGACGCCCCTCTTTGTCTAAACTACAACTTAAGTTCTCTCTATCTTGCAATAACTTGAAACTTATTTACAATTTTATTTTAAAAATATATACTTTGTTACCTTCCTACGCGAAAGACTCCATTTTTCATAGTGCTATTATTTTACAAGGTCATTTGTAGTCATCGTTTAAATTAAAAGAATTTGTTCGTGTTGTTGAACATTTAGGAAAAACTGCAAAAATGTTAGCGCATTAATATGAGCATATTTATTCCCAACTAACAATTTTTGAATTTCGCGGCAGATTTCTGTTGTACTACTCGTATATAAACGTCAATGTCAGGTAAAATAGCAAAGGCAGTGACGTACTGCAGTGAATGATTAAATTAAACTAATAATATTTTAACATAAACATGTTCAAAAATAACATAAGTGGTAAAATACGTGAAACTGGACGTAATTATTTATATATGTAACAGCAGGTATAATATTTCGTTACTCAAACAATTCAAAATTCCTTTCGCCTAATTTATCACCGCTCCTGACTGCAAATGTTTTCATATGATACCGATAGAAATCCGCCGCGAAATTTAAAAATTGTTAGCTGGGTTATTTCATATTTTGTGGGAATTCGAGTATAGGCAACCAAAATGACATTCCGTCCGAATGTTATCTATGGGCGATGTGCATAATATGTCACCAAGTAACGGATATCCAAAAGACTTTTAGTCCTGGTTGGCTGTGGAAAAATAAAGGCACGTCTTAGCTTAAATCAATACAATCATTTACAATAGAATCTCTTCAATTCGAAATTGTTCGAATTAACGAACACGTAAATAAAAAATCGGATTATTAAAGAAAACTTGAAATTGGCGTTATGAAAATAACGCGATTTATTACAGTGACAAAATATTATTAGATATAAACAAATATGGCCATGGGTTTGTGTATCTATTTCTTTCGCTTAAAAGTTTATTGTGAATAAACACGTCTATTAATTTTACTTAAAATTCTTTCGGTTACAGAAATTTTCGGGTTAGAGAAACATTTCTAGTCTCGCTTACCTTTAGCTTGTTCACCAACAACCTACCTGCATTTTGGACATCCTGTCGACGTCCATCTCGTTATCAGATGAGATTCTTCGATGACATCAACTCGATAACTTTTGCTACTCGATAGAAGGGTTAAAAAAATTGGTTTTTGTGGTCCAAGAAGACCACAGAAAAGATGGTTAAAAAACTGGACATCCACGTCCATCCATTTCTTGAAACAATAACAAGACCAAAAAGTATTGACCAAAGACCAAATACCGTATGTACGAGGGCAATTATTACGATTTGACCTCGGTTTGGGCGATATCCGATTCGGCGGTCCCGTTTCGGCGTTGGTATCCGCGCCGGTGGGATTCGAACCTACGACTTTCGAATTGCGAAGCGCGTACTTTACCGCTCCGTCTAAATCTGTTGCATGCAACACGTGCGAAATGTGAGTTTTACGTAAGTGTTAAACCTGTTCGCGTCGCGTCGACTCGATATTTGATGCGTGAAACGCTAACATTTCTCAACATAAAGGCGTTTCCAAAAAAAAAACGATCTACAAAATATAGATGATCGGAAAACAAGAGCTCTCGACTTAAATAGAACGCGTTCCTTTAGATCTTTGTTTTAGAACGTTTCCGTGTCTTGCACGACAATTATAGTTAATTCAAGAATATTATTCGCGTTAAACTAACGGGGGTTATCTTAAATTATTTACCTACGTGTATTATCGGATAAACTTTTTACGCGTACGTACGTTGGAAAGAAAGTGCCTTTTCGAGTTTTCTTCGTCGAATTTTGTTTACTTGCACCGACCGCTAATTTTGTAAGAAACGATTTCCATGTTACGTAAAAGGTTATTGTCAATTTCTGGCTTGTTCCGTTCGTTGTAAGCACTTTTGAATAATCCATTGCAATATCCATCAGCTCTCTCTTAAGCGGCACTACAGAAGACAATATTCTTTGTAGCATACTTGAGTATCTTAAAGTTATAACACGGAGAAGACAGTAAAAAACCTGAACTGAAGCGGAAGATAACGCGGGATATATTACAAATTTATACTGAAAAGTGGTTCCACATTAGAAACGGTAATATTCTCTTAAATATATGAGAAGTGCATGAAAAATGGAGCTTGATGTATGACCGGATGGCCCGAGAGAATACAAAGAGGTACGATAAGGCGTTTCTGATCCACAGATTACACTGGATGTATCACGTCGATGTCGTTTAAAAATGGTATTATCACACAGACCACCCCTCTTGCATTTTCTCTCGTCGCGAAAAGATTAGCGTCAAGTTTTCGCGCGTCTAGTCGAAATTTGACTGATGACACGGTTCGTTGCGGTTATCTTTACTCTTGTTAGTGTAAATGAGATGCTCATTTTAGATATGTAAATTTCTGTAGCTTTACTTAACACGTCTTCCTCGTTTCACGTTTTGTATTCGAAAAAATCGCGCCGCTCGATTCATATCAGTTCGATTAAGACATAAGATTTTAGCGAGCTAAGCTTCCCGTTACTGTACGAGGAGCTCTTAGTCGAATGGAATTTCTAATGATCGCGGTTTCTATAAAATGTTTAACGGAGAAAATTTATGCACGTCACCTTTAAACGTGTAATTTCGAATGTATGGTAACGATTGCCTTACGATTTTAGATCGCCATTAACACTTTTAATTTTAATTACGTATTAAAAGCAAAATAACCTGTGTACAGTCGGGTGCGAAATTAATGACGCGAATCACGAGGCACAACGAACGAGACAAATTACAAACACAAAGTTGAACTCTAAATATCCCGATCGTAATTTGTTCGTTGTGAGGCGACTAGCGACGTTAATTCTGCACCCGACTGTACATTGCATCGTCTACCAAATGCTTACCAATGTTTAATTGACCGTCACATAAAAATTTGCCGAAGCGATTTATTTTTTACGTCGATGCAGGTTAATAAACTTTCAGCACTTGTCAAAGTGAAACTTTTGTAAAATCTTTATTTGTTTTCTTAACACTCCCCCTCCACCCTCCACCCCGCCGTAGTTTCACAGCTAAACTAACCACCATAAAACATTTAAGATATCTCACTTAGTAACTACTTGATAGAATAGTCACGTAGTGCGGATAGTTGTAAACCGGAAGTATATTAGAAGAACACAAACACTAACCCTAGTTTCCGGGGTGTACAGGAAGCAAAGCAAGGCGCGGTTTTAGGAGTTTGCAGCTACGTGCCGCCGGTGTCCCCGGGGACAACTCAATACCCCTTGATGGATAGGCTCCGTCTTTAAGACTCAATTTAAATGCATTCCTTAACTCTATTGCTGCAAGGAGTGCGAAGTCCTTATCGAATATAGTTAGAGACAGCTTGCCGCAAATTAAATCTCGTCCTTGCGCGCGACGTAGCAAAATTAAGGATTAACAGATTAGATTTTATGGTTGTGTCTTTATTCGTTTTTTTTTTTCGTTTTGAAGCTACATACGAGCCAGATATTACATTAACAACGCCAAATTAAACTAAGGTACCGATCTCGTTATCATTTTCCATGTAGTTCTGGAGAGTAGTTCTGCAAATATTTATTTAATTTAGTTCCACATACTTACGATGGTGTACTTAAAAAGAAATTATAACATACTCACCCCGGATGTGTTTTGGGGAGTCTTATTTTTCCATTGTTTAATCATTTCGTCATTTTTATCCGGATTGAGATCTGGACAGTTTGGATGGCAACGGCTGCGTTGTTGGTTTACCACGAATCTTCCTCCGAATTCCTCGCTCCCGTGCTAAAATTCGAGGCTCAGCGCGTTTCGTTGCCTAACTTAAAACTATAGTCTTACGTAAACTCTTTGCGATTTCGCTTTGTTAATACCGTAATGCTCCTGATTTTGTCTGAATTCTTGTCGTTGGTTATGTTTTTGTTTTTGTTCGTGTTGGCGAATCATTTGTCTGGACTTATCTTGATGTTGGTGCATCTCTTGTCTGGGGTTTTCTTGGTGGTGAATTTCGCCCTCGTGTTTCCATTTAAATTCAGTTTTAGAAGACCCACGTCTCGGACTGCTGTAAACGTTTTCGTGTTGTTGATTGTCGGAAGCGTTGTTGCCGTCTTCGTTGGAGTTCGGTTGGTTTTGTTGATAAGGTTGATCTCCCCAAACCATTTTCAAGTTTGACAGTTGACGTCGGTCTTCATTTTCATGTATTTGGTGACTATCGTCATTTTCGCCCGCGGACGAGTATACGTTTGCGTGAGAATCCTCTGCAATTGAAAGTGTTTTTGGTTCCGGATAACACCTCGAATGTGTAATCTAAAGAGCAACATTTAATCGTGTCAGTAATACAAATTGGTAGGTAGTTAAAAAGAAACTCACCGTACACAAAACGACCGCTATAACGATGGCTTTAGACAACATGATTACCGTAAAGATGAATTTAGAGGATTAGAGATCTTCCTTTTATAGTCTACGATGACCTATTTCAATGTAACAATTTTATCGTAGCGAAATTGAAATTCAGCAATGATAAGAATGCATGTGACGTTTTAATTTCCAGTTTCGAACACGTGCATCATTTTTATTATTTTATTAAAACTGACAGCTACAATATAAATTTAGAAATTCGAAATAATAACAATCATTTTATGATTGATTACACGCACGAATAACGAGCGACAAAAATGAAAAAATAACACCCAATGATTTTTGTATTGTAGAAATACGAACTCGGGTGTAATATTTCTGATATTATCACACGTTAAATTTTTACGAATTAAAAACTCGATATTCATTCATTCATGCGATGTTTTTTTTTGTTAACAGCGTAAGGAGGATTACAATTTAGGCTAGGTTATAATACGTTGCATAATCATTTTCTAATAAAAACATTTTTGTCCCTGTTTACAAACAAGAATAGTTTTACTGATTGTGTTGAATAAATATAGAACGTCATTAAATATGTTTAAATCTTTAAAGAATTTGCAAATTTGTTTATGTATGAATGATAGCCTTACGCGTGCGAGTTCGGATGGGGTTCAAGTTTCAAGTGTAGCAACAATTTTCAAAGCATTTTACTTATTGTTAGTTTGCCGACAATTAATACATGACTGATAATGAGTAAAGTTTGTTTCGCCGTTTTCGACAATATTGTGAATTATTTACGATTAAGAATTTCATTTCGTGTAAGTGGGTAGGGTAGGTATCTATTGCTTGAACCCTCGGCCTCTATGACCTATAAATCGAAGTTACTCCCGGAAAATTACTGCACGCATTAGTCGTGCATATAATAAATTGTTTACTTTAACAAAAGATAAACGTCGAACAATTACGAAAAATTTAGCAGATATATCGTTAATACGGAATCATTTCTAAATTGAGAAATTGAGAAATATTTATATAGGTATACCTAAGGGGTTTTCATTAATATTTCAAACTTATGTGACCTGACCTTTCAGATTTCAAGATTTGTCCTTTCGGCGCGTAATAATTTCTCGTCGTTACCAAAATAGTGTACGATTGGTTGCCTAGATACGTTTCTACAGTCCCGATCAACTTCGGCACTTGACAAATCAATACCCTACCAAAACTAATGATTGAAGCGATCAAGAGAAGAATCACCTACCCGATGAAGAGACCAGATGAAATTAGCGAAACTAGCACGAAACCACGCGCCGCGCACAAAATAGGGAGCTGGGAAGAGCAGCGATAGTACAAACCATAGCATGGTGTCACCATATTCTTCCGAGGACAAGGAACATTTCCAATGATCATTTCTAAAGTTATTGATTGATAGTCGGAGTTAATTGGACGATTGAAAAAAACCCCGACTGCACTTCATATTTATTTATGGACGAAAATTTGAAGGCTTGCTCGATATTAGAAGTAAAACCATTTGAAACGAAACTTGCCGCCATATCGGGCATAAGGCGAAAGAGCCTTCTTGTTCCGTTATGGTGAATAAAATCATACCGTGCCTCAAATTTGACTCCTTCGTAAGTATATCGATCCAACATTCATCGCAATATCTGTGCAACAGCTACGTCGTTCGTGTGAGAAAAGGTGTTATGGGCGCTAACATCGTTATCACAATGTTTTCAGATCGACGTATCAAAAATAACCATAATCAAACGTATCGAAATAAAAGATGTTCTAATGGCGCCTGTAATCGTGGGTTGATGGTAATAATGGAACACCGTACATCGGCTTACTTGTTACGCATAATTTGTTGGACCAGGAAGTAATGCAGTAATTATTATCTAGTTGTTAACTACACAAAGAGCGATGAAATCGTTATCCCATATTAATACCGTCGATTTCTATTAAAATAGTAACAACAATTTAACTCGGGAGAATTATAATCATCAAATAGGGTCAAATAGCACTTTATGTTGCAACATTGATAATCTAAACGTGCTGTTTTTTGAAGTTATCGTTTCGTAAAAATTTAAACGCTAGTGTGCTTTACGCGTTCATGTCTTAGACACACCAAATGTAACGAAATGATCAGTAAGAAACTAATATTCGGCGCCATTTTGTTTATGTTGTTATTTAATAATGTTGAAATGATCGGTCTGTTTACCAAATCAAAATGTAGAAGACACGAATGTAAAACTACAACAGCTCAACCGACCGGTGAAACTCATTGTAAGTAAATGTAAATGTTTATTTTCACATCTTTGTTTAAATTGCAGAATCTTACAATATAGACGTTCGTTATAATTCGAATGAGAAGACAGGGGGTGGAATAAAGGTTGAAGGGGAATATCCTGCTGGTTAAAAAACGATTGGACCAGGAAAGTGTAAATTAGTCTGTAATTGTATTTCTCTAACGATATGTACTTCTTAATTAAAAGGTGAAGTCTTGTTAAAAATAATGTAAGACATTAGGTATGAATTGTTATTAATATGGTTGTTGTACGTTTTTATTTATCTTCGAAAATTTTCATTTCGTTTACCTAACAATAAGTCGTGTTTTCGATCGTCATTTTAGTTTTAAGCTGGTCTAACTAGTGCTTATAGAAGTAACACTTTAAATGTGTTTGCGCCCTCGACGCGAGCTGTTGTTCGTATCTCAGACGTAAAATACTCGCATTTCACAACCGCTTACATAAATAACTGCTTTCTAAACCGTTAATAGCACGATGTGTTTCAACACTAGTGCGTTAATGGCACTTTTACGCTGAAGTATCTAAATGAAGATCATTTAAAATTAAAATGATGATAATCTAAAATTGCCTTAGGACGTTTTGACGCGGCCGTTTCAACGCCGCCTATTTCCAGGCAAGATTTTCGACGTGAACCTATTTTGACGATATATATGTTGTATAACAAATATGGTGACTAGCCGAGAGGCATATAAAGGAATTATCGATTTTTCTATTTTATTAATCTGATTAGATAGAATATTAGGCTGATCTATATAAGCAACGTCTGTGTACTAGTCTAAACCTGCCTTATCTACTCTAACACTAACACTAAAATTATCTCGTCTACACTAGCCTAACCTAACTGACCTCGTTTGCGCTAATTTAAAACTGACCTCAAATACACCAATCTCTTTTTAGTCGATAGAATCTCTACATTAGACACTATTAGATTTTGCTTTCATATCTTCCATTTTATCGTCGTTTGTTACTTCACTTACTTTTTCTTATTTCTGATAGAAATTTACACCATGTGCACCACGACGCTACTTATTTAAAAAAAAAATCATCTTTATTATTTAAAATTTATTTGAACCTATGTATGTGAGTTTATCAATCTTATCAAAGTTTATCAAAAATTAAACTATTTGTTCCTATAGTAACAAAAATGGTAGGTAACTCAGATAAATCACGGTTTAAACTAGATCAAAATTAAATCTGTAATAAATTTACCGCAACCAGTTAGCATATTTTTCATTTTTCCCTATTACAATTAGCGTCGATACATCTTCGCGTTGAAATGGTCGCGTCGAAATGGTCGTAGAAAAAATATAAGTAGGTACTAACACTTTCGAGCGCATCCTTTCAACTCAAAATGGTTCTAATCCATTTGAACCAAAACATATTTTCATATCGAAGCCGTAGTTCAAATTATGTCAATTTAAACTAAAAAAACTTCTTGATAAGTTATCTTTGTTTTAAAACGTTCACGGATCGACTAAATACGATAGGCGTGAAAAGAATTAGTGATCATATGATCCTTCAAATATCGAAACTGATCAAGATGTTCCCGAAGACGAATCTAATATTAGTCGCGATTTTACTAACGTGTTTTTCACTTAGATCTGCTCATCTTGAATCGGTGGAAAGCGTAGAAAATAAGAAATCGACTGAACCAAATATCATGATTAACGAGGTGAATCATACTTTACCTGCGGAGAGCGGTATGTGACAAACGAAAATCGAAACGGTTTATTTAAAAATTATACGTTTTGTAGTTGAATATGAAGAATTTGACGCAAAACCTAGGACATTAATTTCGATTTTGAAAACGTGCCCACCCGGAGAGAAACTAATAAACAAGAAAACGTGTAGGAAAGTGTATACATAACATAAATTTCATAATCAATAAAATATATTAACAGATAAACATTTGTTACTTATTGAGAATTCATACGCATTTAGTTGTTTTGTCGGCAATTTTCTCCGAAATCTTATTTTTCAGTTATCGTTCGATAAAAAAAAATGTAAGCAGTTCCAATAAACTAACACAGAAATACGACGAACTCTGACCGTAACGCAACGAAAGATTACTGATAGGTTGTCGAAGAGCAACAATTATTATATGACTTCATGCAGCAGAAAATGTCGCGTAAAATTCTTACGGTGTTGCTTCTAATTCATATTTTAAGTTCAACTGGCGAATCGTCGCCGCCAATGAGGAAAATTAGAACTGTCGATGACAGATTTTGGTTTCCAGATGCAATCGCCACCACAATGACGACTACCCCCCGGCCAACAAGTAAGTACCTAAAAGTGTTGCGTTTCATATTCATTATTCGTATTACGTGTCGTTTTAAGGTACCACAACGGAAGCTGAAACGACCATTATATATATTGGAGAAAGGAATTTTATTAGCGTAAACGAAAACTGTCCCCAAAACGAACGAATAGTGAATGGAAAATGCCGAAGACATTTTGGAAAGGTTCAAGATTAGCAACAGTAATATTACGTAGGTGTTGGCGTTTGGAGATTATAATTATTATTTTTTTTAAATATTTTAAACACATATTTTTGATGTGATTTGTTTATATCGCCAAGTTTACTGATAAATATCGGTACCTAACTAACAAACGATAACTGATTATTGTTGA
The DNA here is from genome assembly GCA_036326145.1 of Rhagophthalmus giganteus. Taxonomy (NCBI): domain Eukaryota; kingdom Metazoa; phylum Arthropoda; class Insecta; order Coleoptera; family Rhagophthalmidae; genus Rhagophthalmus; species Rhagophthalmus giganteus. The sequence goes on along the minus strand of JARFJA010000036.1, from coordinate 14,009,770 downwards.
AAGTAAAATGTAAGTAAATCGTGTACATATAAGTACACCATACCTACTATACCCGTACCCGAACCATATTTATTTACTAAACTTAAGTAAACAAATATAATTAAAAACGTGTTTTTCATATTATAACCTCACTTAATTTTTGTAATGATTTTCTAATAAATAATTAAAATACAAACTGCAAATTTGTAAAAGAGCTTTTATAGACTATGATAACAAATTGACAGTGATATATATTTATATATCTAATAATTGATGTCAACTAACTTTCTTTCTAATGATGATATGTAATGTAGTTTGAGTGCATGCGAATCGGAAAAAGTGGCGGAGACGCTGCTTTTTCGCAAAAAAGAATTTCGAAATTTAAAAATAAAATAATAATTTTCTAAGTTTGCGCTCACATCTGCCATATGTTTTATCGGATATTAATACGCAAGAGGTTGATTTTTACCGGGTAAATTTTTTTCGACAGGAAAAAAAATCGCGATTTTCCGTGCCCTTAATTGTCGAATCATTTTCAAGGAAAAATAGGTTTGAGTCGCTAAAAAAAAATTTACCCGAGTATAAAATTAACCTATCTAAAATGATTATTATAGAACAATAAAATCATTTATTTAAAATTTCACTCATTTTTGCACTTGCAATTTAACATTTTTGATTATATTTCTAGTTTGACGCATGCGCACTCCGATTAAAAGGTACAGTTTTCTGTTATTTTTTGTTAATTGACATTTTGGTTGGTCGATATAGTAAGAATATATTAATCGTGTTTTGACTCTACGGTATCAAAAACATAAAGAAGAAAGATTGGTAAACATTCGAGTAATTATAAAAAGTTATACACTCAATAAGTAACAAATAAATAACGAGACTTGTCGAAAATGAATATTTTCGCATTAAAATATTGAAATATTGAATAATAACAATAATTTCTCCAGTTATACTAAAAAAAATAATTTTTAATTGAATTACTGGATGAATATTTATAACATTAGAAGAAATGGCTAATCAACAATAAACTTTATTAAAAACAATCGAAATTATTAAAACTAAAAGAGTGAAATACATGAATTAAACACTGAATGAACTGCAAAATTAAAAAACAATAAAGTAGCCACTTAACGCACATAGATTTTTAGCACTTAGCACTGTTTACTCGAGTAACGCGAGTTTGCGCGTTAACAAGTCGTTCCGAAATGCAAAAACGCGTTGTCTAAATCCAGTTGCTGTACCACGGCAAGACATTCACGCACTGCAGCACGTGCAGAGACGAAATTGTTACGTTGTTAGTGACCTTTCAACGCGCCGAGTCAAAGATTTTCGACAAGAAAACCGGCACTACTGCACCGGTAAGATGTTTATTTTGTATTATATTGTAAGCAAAAAATGCGCTGTGCGCACAAAATATTTTGACAATATCAATCGGCGTAAACGCGCACGTGGGCGCACACATCCCCTAACGGTACATTTGTACGCCACTGCAAACGAGAGACCCGAGCTCAACCGCACTGTTATTTTGAAAACCATAAACAAACTAATAGTTCACAATCCAATATCTATTGGTTTTAACAATGTTTGTTGTTGATTCTTCATTTCTTCTTCGCATCTGTATTGCACATTGCACATATTGCAATGTGCGAATATCTCGCTGTGGTACAGTAACTGAGTCTAAACGAAACGGTTTTTGCAGTTTGAAACGACAATGGCGCAAACTCGCGTTAACTCGAGCCAACAACACTACGCGTTAAAAACAATGTGCGTTAATTGGTTGCTTTATTTATTTATTTTTTAATTTTGGTGTACTTGACTTTACCTGGTGTAAGTGCGGCCGAACGGTATCAAACATGTGTCTTTCGCTAATCCATTTAAGTGTGCTATTATAAACCTTATCCGAAAGCTATCGGAAATACAAATTTTACTAATTTTTTATGATTGTTATTAATCAAAAACCAATTAAGTTATTCAAGTTATTTTAACGGGACATAAAGAAAATTTTATGTTCCTTTTAATGGGAGCACTTATAGTGGGGGTTTCCGTTTGAAAAAAAAAATGTGATGACGTCATACGCGAAAATGATAAGATTGATTGTTGAACTGATAACTCTAAAAGGTGCGCCTTTTTGTGCCATTTAACATACATTTTTTTATTTATTTTTTTAAACGAATAGTTTAGGCGCCAGGGGCTCGATTTCATATTTTGCCTAGCGCTGTATAATTAATTAATTAAATGGGTATTCTTCGGACGCGTCGCACCGCGTCGCGCCGCGTAAAAATGCGTTCAACTGTTTGTGGACAGTGGTTTACTTATACTTATTTTTTAAGAGAAAATGTTTGGACCTAATCAGTTAATTAGGCTATACTTATTATTTATTTATAAATACAAACATTTTTAGTCGAAATACCTAATTACGTCACCGTACATCTTACATTATAAATATGTATTTGTATTTTGCAACCTTGTGATACTTGTTGACTTCTCGATAAAGGTATTACCGAAAACGTCGAATACATTCTAAACTGACCCTAAGGTCAACGAATAGATAAGTTAATGAAGATAAGACGTATGAATATAAATATAAGAATCATTTAAAACTTCGAATTTGCATAGTATTTTAGTTATAATCAAAATGAAGTGTTTAGGAATTTTGATAACGGTTTTAGTGCATTTATTCTGCGGTGCAGTTACTGCGACCACGTATACAAGACAAACGCCTTACTCCGGTAATAATTATTATTATCCTGAACCGTATACAAGGCAGGTTAATTATCCAAATTATCCAGTGGACTACACCGATACTAATAGCTATTATAATTATGCCAGTGGTTACGAATACAACACTAATGGATACAATAACCACTACGAACCTTACCAGAATTTAAGGGAACCTTACCAGAGCCAATACCCTCATGCGAACACCTACACGAATCCTTGGACCGGCGTCGGTGTTGGTGCTCCATATCCCTACAAGCAACAGCCAGTCAGTGAACTGTACTACGATAACTTGAAATCGCGTAAGCACGATCGTTCTCTGCTGGAAAACCTGAACAGTTTTCCGACAATAACGAAACCGCAACATGCCCAAATAAATTGTCCCGGAAGTCAAATTGATTCCAGAGGCAATTGCAGGATGATGTATTAGTGAACCCCTTGCAAATATTGTCTGTAGGTAAACGATAGTAACGTTTATAATTTATTTTTGAGTTGTTAATTTCGATTACTTATAATTAATTTATACTAAAAATAAAGGTAGGTATTATAAAGAAGCGCGCGTCTTTCGATTGAACTTATTTTAGATTACGATACAACTTCGATTATTATTATTTCAATCTTCCTCTTCTACCATTATGGTGTAGAGCAGCAACATCGAATGTTCGATTGTAGCCAATAACCAAGAACTGTTATACTGTTAACTACTTAATACTGTTATACTACTTAATGTATGTGTTTTTATATCTCCTATAATATCCTAATTTTCGTTAAAATCTGAAAAAGTAAAAATTTGTTACCCAAATTACCTTTGCCCGACCGATTTTTATAAATATAAAAACGAATCACACATTAAAAATTTAATAAGGATTCTAAATGTGAAACTTGAAAACATTTTAACGTTATCTCGTTGAAAATAACAGGGAGTAAGGGATCCAGGAAAGCAGATTATCGTTTAATTTAGTCCACAAGGTTAGGTATATTTAAATACTGTATGTGTATAAATTATAAGATAAAATAATTGAAAACAAAAAAAAATGACTTTCAAAGATTACATACAAAAGTCGATAACATCACAGAAATTGCAGAAACTTATATTAAATATTATTAGTATGTAGTGTACCTATATCATCTTAAATATAACTTACTATATATTTATTTTTTATTTCAATACGCATGTAAGTACACCGTGTTTTATTATTTTTTAATTAATAATAATATTATAAGTACATATCATTAATAACGATGTACTATCACATGCAATAATAATGATCCTCGTTCGAATCTTAACGCAAAAGCGTAGAGCTTAACTTTAGTCAGTCTATTTGACGAGCTTTAATCAAAAACGCGTTATTCACGGAAGAAAACACTTTTCTTACGACCATATATGGTTTTTCCTAGTACTACTAAAGAGCCACATAAGAATATATGTACTTGCAACATTCATCAAGGAATAAAAAACGAGGAGCTACAAAATCATGTAAGGAATTTCATTTTTATTTTTTAGATGTTGCGCGTCTGTAAAATTAAAGAGGGCGACTTTTTCATAATAGAGTCGAACAGGAATATCAGTAATAAAGCAACAAAATATAATCCGTTCATGGTTGGTCATGGAAATTTGACCACCATTTGATAAATTTCTCTCGTAAATTTTTCAAAAAATGTATTTCTTTCGAGAAAAATTAAAAAAAAGGAGTTTTTTGACATGCGATATGAAAATTTGATACAGGGACTTGCGCGCGGTCGAATTTTGGAGTAAACAGGTAATCAGGAAACTAATCGAACCGTATCTTTATCCCCGCACGTTGCCTTATTTTCACTTTGTTAGTAAAATAACTACAACAATTGCATTAAAGTCAGTAAAAATGGAAGAAATTTAGAACAAGAAGAATTAAAAGAATGCCACGAAAAAACTGGAATTATTAGAATTTTTTTTTAAGTAAAGAGGTGGCAAAATAAAAAGTTAATCGATCAAATTTTGTCTCCTTGTCAGTCTAAATTGTTTAAAAATTGTTGCGACAATCGAAACTTTGAATTTCGTTTTTTATCCGTAAACGAGTGCGTTGAAAAGGTAAAATCTCTCAAAATAAGAGAAATTTATAAAAATTAAAATCCCGAAATATATATATATATATATTTATATATATATATATATTTAATACTTACGTAAAATACAAACTAATAATACTGCCGCTGGGACTGCCACTTGTCTGTAACATATTACCCGTATAAGAAAAAATTATAAACTTCTAAATTTTTTTTTGTATTGTGTACTTGCCATTATTACGTACCTATACCTACGCTTTATATTTCACTGTATTTTACCAGCCACTGTAACTGCGAAAACGCGCATAAGATAAAATTTAGTTCACGAAATTGGATCGTCGTATGTTTGAGGGGCCTAACCAAGACCTGAACTGCGTCCCTACTCAAGAGCCTAACCAAGTTCGATTTTTAGAGAATTTATGTTAGAGCTTAAAAGTCCATGTATTTACACTTTATAAATACAAGGAGAGTTAGTCGACAAAGAATAACCCCACCTTTCCTCGTTGTATTAATCCTTTTTGTTTGTAATCCTTTTAGAGAACACAACAAAACGCACAGCACACAACACTCGCGCACTCACACGCAAAAAGGCCTTATAAACCGAACGATCACTCCTCCAACACAAAAATAATAAACACGAATAAGCGGTTTTGCCGGAATTCCATATATAAATGGATTCGAGTTTATACGTGGATACTAGGAAATCCCGCTTTTATTTTAAAAACATCCAGTTTTTTGTTCGCACTCATTGTCAGATAAGGCGGCGCACATGTTTTATTAGTTGCTTTGTATTTTATCGGTCGCATAAAAATGCGATTAAACTTTTATCTGGTTTATGGTTTGTAATAGGGAAATTTTCAATGTTGAGGGGCACGCGAATAGTTTTTAAATTAAAAATAGAGTAAATTTATAATTCCGCGGCATAAAGGCAGTCGATAGTGATTGCTGCTAGTTGCTGGCTAATCGAGGTCATTAAATTAAAAAAAAAATATTTTTTAAATGTTAACAGCGTTTTCACGTGGCACAAATTTGTGTAGAACATAGATACGTTTTGTGAAATAAGTTAGAAGACAGGGGCATTATTATTGCACGCGATAGTATTTTTACTGCGCAAAATAATATCTATGTAAGTATACGTCCTAAAATATGTCTTCCTTATCGGGAAAGGCATAGTAGATAATAACAATCGTCATAACTTATTTTTGGCACTGTAATTGACTTTTTGAATTTCAATTGACAGTTATTGTCTTTATTATTACTGAGGCGCTCCTTTGGGTTTTTTAAATAGGTTTTTTGACAAATTGCAAAAACTAATAAATTGGTTTAAACATTTTTATAATTTAATACGCATTACATAATAAAACAATAAATATTTATAATGCGCATATTCAATTAACAGTAGATGTCGTAATTACTTTCGATAAAGATAACGATGTTAATATAATAATATTATATACATACTTATATGATAACAAGATTCATTTGGTTAAGTCATATTCTAATGTCGATTTTTTAGAAAGGTGGAATTTTTGTAGATATCACTTCGACTTTAATCAGTTAATTGACGTCACTATCAAAAACTAATTGCATTTCCGTTTATAAATTTTATCGAAACGTCGCCGTTACTGTTTTATTGATAATCATGAAGCACAATAACGCACTGACGTCACGTTAGGAAACATTAGTTAATCGACATAATTATTAAAAAAGTGTTTCACTGCAGTAGTTTTAAAAAACTAAATACCTAACATCTATCTAGTAGTATCTATAGGTTCTACTGGTTTTAAGTTTTATTTTGACGTGTTCTATACGTCTCAGAAAGATTTCTCAGTATTTCCTAGGCACCCTGTATTATAACGTGTCAAGAGTATCTAAAGAAAGGTTATTTTAAATTAGGGGGTGGTTCCGAAAGATCTCTGACCTGAGATTGCGATTAAGTATAAGGTATAAAATTTTATTTTTGTATCACAACGTGCAGAAGTCGCCATTATTTTTACATTAGGACTCTCGATTACGAGAAATAGAGTGATTAATTTTAAATAAATAAGATTTTCTTGTACAGCCGCGTAGATGTAACCAAAATAGAGTTATGTGAAGCCCAAAAACTGTTACGGGCGCTATAGTGGAAATTAATTTAGAGGCCGATGAATTAAATAATGGCACGAACCTCGAATGCTTCAGATTTAGGTGGAACTAATTGTTAAAGGGGCCTTTGCTTATTTCAGTTGATTAAATAATCAAATAATTAATTGTTAATTAGAGCACGATTGGTAATAATCGATACGATAGCATATACATTTAACGGTAATTTACATTAGGAATAAGCAAACATAAAATAAAACGTTAAGATTTTCGATAAAGAACTTCAGTACACAGGTGCCGCACAGGTACCTTCCGAAGTATAAACATAATAGAATGCTTAAACGGTAACTATTTCCTATTTATTTAGTTGTTTTTAACTACAATATGTCGACAAATTCACTTATTTGAAGAATTTTTGCCGCAAGGAATCTACTAAATTTTAGAATATTGTGCTGGAAAGTAACTTGCAATTTGTGTTGCCTAATTGTATTCGTGCAATAGATAGGTATTTATTAAATTGAAAACATTTGTAAAAATATTCCGTTTCTTCCATAAAATATTCCTGCCTAGAAATTTAATCTTGAGCAGGCATTTAAGAAAATTAAAAAAAAAAAACGATCCGTTGTTCGATTCGGAATAAATTTTCTTTTTGCTATATTTTTCAAAACGTTTCTGCGGTTTAATAATATCCCGTTGTACTTACAACGTATTAATCTGCACTTCCGTTCGTAATTATTAATTAGCAATTTTATCTTGTGCATAATATGCCACGTGATCTTGTCCGCACGCCACGTTTTAACCATGTGAACGACAAATTATTTAAAAACAGCGATAAAGTTATGAGTCGTATTAAACATAAATGAATAACAATTATTATTAATGTGATAAATCGTTTTTAGATTAACTAGTTTTTTTTTTAGTAATTAAATGGATCTATTAAAATCTTATTATTAAGTCTCCGACGATCAAAATTGCGACCGGAATCGCGTCTACAATATTTGATTAGATACAGTAGATGTCGCTTAATAGAATCACGTTGGGACTAGCAGTTTTGATTCCAATAATCGGCGATTCCATTAAACGGCGATAAAACAATTAGTTTAATGATTTTCTTCAGGAAATAATGAACATATTAAGCGACCGATTCTAATAACCAGTGAACACAATAAGCGGCGACCACTGTGTATATATATCGACACAGTTTTGGCAAAACGTCTTAACACACAAAAAGTAAATTTTATAGGAACGCACATTTTGTGTCGTGGTGTTTAACTATAAGCAGATGCCTTTTACAGAAACATAAATCGATTTTTTTGGTGGAAAAAAATCGAAATACGGTTACCAGATTTTAACGTGTCTTATGCCTTAGTTGCATAAGATGCGTCACCTTTGGCATCTCTCCCCGTATAATATTACTTGTTTTCAAAGGCATCTTTATAAAACGTGTCTATTATTTAAGATCGCACTGTACTGCCCCGCTTATTGTTGGTTAAAACGTCCTTTCTGCAAAATTATAGTGTTGAGTTTATTTGTTAGTGCCACTTACACACATTTTTACATATAAAATCGTGTAATTGAAACGTCATAGTATAGTAAAAAGCATAATTATTGATTGGACAAGGACGTATAGGCAACCAAATATACACCGTCGGTAGTTAACAAAATAATTCAAATTCCTAAATTATTATTCTTTACGTCTATTTTAGCCATTATTAATTAGCTTTTATTAATTATTAAAATTGTAACGATAATAAACTTAACGTTGTAATATTCTAAAATTGCGTAATTATAAGGATTTGTTCGCTTAAAGTTCCCCCATTTAATTATTGGGAATTAAATAAACGTTATTAAATTAAATTAAACGGAATTAAATAAATCGTTAAATAAACATTGTAGGTTGCTTGCGTGAAAATCATGTCTTATTTTAATGTGACTTACAATTGGTTAAGTTAATGATTTGACAATAATCAGTTCTTGGGACGATTTTGATTCGCTTCTTCGTCTCGTAGCTTAAACACACAAGCCCGATACATCTTTTCAGCATGTTATACACGATTATTTTTCGACTAACACAATATACGAGTGTCCGATTTGATCAATTTTCCCTAAAAAAATTAATTTTGCCGAATCGGTATACCTAGTTTAAACGAACAATAATATTATTAAAAAAAACGTCACATTTACAAGTTTATTGCTGTTGATTAATCACCAAACAAACTATCGGTATTTTTTGTGTAACAATAACAATCTGTGGTTAGGCGCCTTTCTGCCTTTGGGCGATCAAGCTGCGAGTTCTTTACGCTGTTAAGGGGGTATTATTAGGGTTCGCCATATTGAAAAAGTATATCAAATGAAACCAATATTAATATACATTGTTTACGAAAACGAGGCATCTTTACGAAAGGTTCATGATTCCTATAGATACCTCCAACCTTCTAGTTTTCAACAAACTTGTTGCGTTTTCTTAATAAGGTTAAGAAATTATTAAATTTGCAATCAAACATAAAATAGTATTTTAAAGAAATACGTCACTTCAGGGAATAAAAACCACCTGGAGTAATAGATAAAGCATAGTTACGTACTACAAACACAACGTTAACAGTTAAAAATTAACCATTTTTAAGAACAAAGGGCATAAAAATTAACCTAAATTACTATAATCTAGGAACATTTTCGTGCTGTGTTTGTTAAGTTGAGTCAATTTGTAGTTCAGCTATTTTTAGAAGGATGGCAGCACGTGCAAATTTTTGCGTTGTTGTCAAACGTATAATTTATGAAACTTCATCCAAAATAAATAGAAAAACAGAATAATGTTTTGTTTGTATTTTTAAGGTTAAATTTGCACAATAGTCAGCTTCAGTTCTACTTCACTTTACGTTATATGAAATTTTCAAATTGCGGTGAAATTGTATTTGTTTTTGCAAAATCTAGTCGTGCTAACTAATACTCCTACATTTTATTTCAAGTTAACTTCTGAAAATTAAATAAACAATATGTAAGTATATAATAAAATCCAGATAACACAACGTGCAGACGCCCATAAGACAATTGGAGGGTCTGGTGCAAAAAGAAGGCAGCTCCAACTGTATACACATTATACGGACTTTTATTGGGGAATGCGAAAAAGGATTATTACCAGACGAATATGTTGTACTGGTAAAAAATAATTGTCGCAAGTTTGTAATAGTTTCGGTTACCCAAAACATCATTTTAAACTTTAGTAGGCTGAAAATTTGGTCACAGTATGTATTCTTTACTAAACTACAACATAACGTACAACTGGAAAATATTTTGTTAGACGTTAAACAGTTTTTACCTTCTGAACAATTTATAACAATGGAGCTGTCCCCTTTTTGCGCCGGACTCTTCAATTGAGGAGCTTAGAGGAAAAGTGGTACAAGTGACATTTGTTCAAATGATGACATGTACAGTATAACAAGAATTGTGAAGTAGAAGTTGCTTAAATTAATACAGTTTATAGAAAAAAACAGTAGTATTTGGTCCATAATGACAGCTATATGGCACTCAAAGTTGAGAATATTTTTAGCAATTGTGCTAAGTTTAATATGAAATATCTCACATAAACTCAAATGTCACTTGTACTACTTTTCCTCAAAGTCCCTCAATTGTTAAATGGACTTTCAAATAGGTTCGTTATGCTGATATTATATGACACGTATTCTTATACAATTTGTAAAGAATATCACTCGAAGCATATTCAATAATCGATGAGCAGTAATCAAAAATACAAACCGATGCTTCAAATGGTGTCTGATTATTTATCCATTATCAATTATGCCTATTCCAACGCCAAAGGGAAGAAGGGAATTGATTAATATAAATTATACCATTCAATAGAAAATCATAAATCGATATATTCTGCTTAATACAACCATACATATCTTTTCTATACCGAATAACGGTGTCACTTTTTGAATTTAACTGTAATATTCTTAAGTATACATCTACCCACTGCTTTGGAAGATTGGTATTAGTTATTTCTAATTCATCTTCAAATTTTGTAGATAAAAATGATTTACAAAATACATAATTATTATCTGCAAGATATCTAATACCTCTAACCTTTAGAAGAAAATGGTTATATGGAATAACTTCATCGGTCAACAATTTACAAAAAATTATCGAGAAAGATCGATAACTGCATTTTGGTATTAAACTCCTGTAGTGAAGTTGAATGTTATTAATATTATGTTGAAAATTAATATGATTGCGAGATGTTTACCTATATGAAATATTCAATGTGACATATGTTGAGGTTATGTTTATTTCTTATTTGTAATCACATGTAAATTCAACTTTGGTAATAAATACTTTGTAGGTGTTTGTTAATTTATAATGAGATATAAATAATAATATATATAGAAAACGCGTGCTTTATTTTAAGGTTAACTTTCACATTTTATTTCATTTACTATTTTATAAAAAGGCACTCAAAATAACAAACACCGAGAAAACTTGGGTATACAATATGTAAAATATAATAATTAATATTTTATATGACATAAGTATGGTTATAGTTTATAGTTTCATAATTAAAAGTTTCTAACACACGTTATGGAATCCGTATCAACAAACTATATTTCGGAAATCTAAAAATACATATTGGTAATCCGAACCCACTCGTGAAATTCCGTGCAACATTTCGTAATGAACAAATTTAAAGTCGATCTAGGCTATGCAAAAGAATAAAGGCATAAAGATAGCGGCAACACTGCTAACTTAAAATATCGTGAATTAGCATTAAAAAAATTTAAATTGTAAATTCTTTAGCAATATATACATATGCCATCTATTAGCAAACTTGTAAGTGTTAGTTCCAAAATTGCCGTCGATTTTGACTGTAGCGTGCTAATACCCCCTTAAGTATTTTTTGGTTTTGTGGGTCTCGTCCTTTCTGCAGAAAGACGTTCAATTTTACTTACTTTATGTATTACACTCTTTTAAATTATTGATCGACGACGTAAAATAAACGTGATGCTTCTTTTTATGACACTGTATATGACGTAGCGGCATGTGTTATGACAATAAAACCGCTTGCCTGCGAAACGTTTCGCAAACAGGCTAGAAGGTTTTCGAGGTCGGCTAAGCAGCGTGCGAAATGATTTCGCACGGACTATGCAACGTTTTTGATTGGTTCTATTGATTGGTCGATTTATTTGTAAATGCAACGATCGACCTCGACTGGTCAATGATCATCGGAAAAAATAGTTAAACTTTATCAAAATTAACTTATTAGATAGGTACTGAAAAAACACGATTTAAAGCACTACAGACAAAAGCCATGGAAACAGACAGCGACATTAATGATGCAACTACAACTGATTACTTCAAACAGTTATACTACATAACGAACAAAACTTAATGTGGAAATTTAGTCGAAATGTACATATCAAAGGTTAACTGATAAGCTCTTTATTCGGTTTTATAAAATAGTTTAAACATCAATTTCGATCAAGCGAGTCGCATCATGGGCGATTTTAAGTATTCGATAGTTTTTGTTGTGTTAAGTGTTTTTGCGAAAATGACCTGTTCTCAATTAAATGTCCCCAACTTACAAGGACCTCCGGGCTATAATTATCCGAATGCGTATCCACATCAAAATCCTTATCAAGCTATGCCGCCGATGTATCAACCTCCGATGCCCTATTTCTTACCATTTTACGCAGGTCAACCCTTGCCGATTTCTCCGATTTATCCGCCAAACGTTCAACAGGCTTATCCGTATAACCTGTACAATCCCGCGTACGGTCCTTTCAATCCACCATATCAACCATATCCATATTATCCGGCCTACTCTCAGCAACCGGGCTCGCAGTTCAACGACCCATATGCGCACATTCCCACGGAAATAATCGATATAGACACAAATAGTAAAATTGATCCTGGATTTATAATCGACGATGACGCGCCGATTGTTGACGTGAACGTTTCTCAACAGCCAACAAAATCCGAAACAATTAATCGAACGCTTGAACCGATCAGAACGTCGAACGTCGTCAATACCAAACCATTTCAAACTACCATCACAAGAACGTTCGATTCGTCATCTTCAGATCCCGTCGTTAACGTGCAGTATTCTAATTCAAATTTGCAGCCAAGCTCCGGAGTTTTAATAGATGCGAATGGCGTCAAAGAAGAGAAAGGAGAAATTAACGAAAACGACGAACACGCTTCGACAAAAGATGAAGACGAAGAAGAGGACGGTTTTCTTAGCGTCTTCGGTTAAATTTGACGGCGTGTAAGTTGTAACCTTTTCGTTATTCTAAAAGACTGCTTTATACATAAAGTAAAAAAAAATCGATGATTTATTAATATTTATTTATATTATACAGACTATGTATGGTTTAATAACGTGTATGGTAAGTAATTTGATCGAAATACATTTTTTTTTAAACAATGCACGAGATGTTTTATTTTGATTGTCAATAGGTACTTGGTTTATAATGATAACATTAAATTGTCGATTTCTATTTTGATGGCCTGAATTGATACGGGGTGGGCCACACAACGTGAAACCCCTTACAACTTTAGACGGCAACCCAATATACAAATATCATGGCAACATATTTATATAAATATATAATACTCATACGCTATAATTATAAACATAAGCAGATATACCTGTAAAACAACTGTCAAATGTTAACTCTGATCAATTTTTATTATTTATTGATTTTTCATTTTTTTCAATTTGGAAATTTGTTTGTTTAGTTGCAGTCTCAGAATGTAAGGGGCTGCACGTTGTGTGACCTACTATGTATATAATGTAATTTATTCGTAAAAACATGATCCAGAAGTACGTTTAATTATTATAAAATTTAAAAACACCTTTGCAATTAAATAATAAATTCAATTTGCTAATTTTCGTTTTTTTTCCTTACCAAAACAGTACTAAACATGTAAATGCAGTGAAATTTATATTAACGTACGCCTCCAAATAACGGAATCTTTCAAATCAAAGTTCGCTGTACATAATATAAAAATTACCCAATTAAAATACTTCGAGTAGATGAATATGGAGGTAACACAATAGCGCACAGAGTAGGTAACGTAGCTTAGAAAAAAATTAATTAAACGAATTTTACCAATTCTTCATTTTTATCAATTAGGAATCTACAGGGTCGCCGATAAATACGGAAACGGTCGATTATTTCCTAAATCAAGATGACTAGCGAAAAATGTTGAACGAAAAAATTTTACGGTTGTTTAAAATCTATTACAATAAAGAAAAAATAATTATACGAGAGTGGTCACAAACTCGTGGCAAAACATAAGTAGCTTTTTTTTTAATAGAACGCCCTGTGTATTACTTAATTATTCTCGAAATTCTACAAATAATTCATATAGCAAAACATAAGAGCAGTAGAGCGTCGATAATCCGAACGCCCAAAAAACCTGCTCTGCTTGATTTTATCGCATCGGTACATTTTCCTCTGCAACGGTGGCAGGTATCGAGATGATTCGCAGCACCGGCTTGACAGTGAATACCGGGTTTTTTTGAGAAACTGACCGGAAAACTTTTTTCTCCTTTGACATATGTGGAAATGCTCAATCTTTCAATATTCTTTTGTTCTTATTTTGACTTTTGAGTTCTCGCATGCAGGTGTTTAATTTCTTTTATCCAATACTCGCGTTTAGCAGCAATATTTGATAATCCGAACCACCTTCGGTCCCAATTAGTTCGGATTATCGACGATCTACGATCGCAAAATAAAAGATATTTTCGTGACTACAAAAATTTTGTTGACAGATGACGAGAAGACGCGCGAAGCGTGCGATACCGTTTCGCACAAAGTAGAAACTGGATGCAATAGCCAACTGCGCCTTACAAGCTACTTATCTGTATTGAGCAACGTTCAGTGGTCGTCGGAAAAACTTTTTAAGTCAGCAGCGTTTTGAAAAAAAAAAGCTCACGGATCGCTAATATAAATTTTCGAAGAGATCTATAAACCGTCTAATTAAACAGCTAACACAAATAATATAACGTTTGTTTTTCGAGAGAGGGAGTTTACTTTAGCTTACGTTCTTTTATTGTATGTCATTAACTGTTTCGATAATCAACAAATTCATTAGTAGGTAGCGGTGTTGCGGTAAATCGTTTTGTAATTTTCATAAAAGTGCGTATTATTTAATCTTACTTAAAAGGTAAGTAAAACTGCAAAGATAAAATTCCCGAATGTTGCTCATTATTATCTATATATAAGATTACCTACCGAACGATAAGTTCGCAATATATAACAAATTGAAGCGTTTCCTAGCACTTTCATTATCAATTTAATTTATGTAAGTAGTTTTATAACACATTAAACGTTTTACACGCAAATATTATAATATACATAGGTATGTAATTACAAGTATAAATAATAAGATAATATATTTAACTGACTCATTTAAAACCTGTATTTTAAAAGGTAACTAATGATAAATGACTTCGATAAGATAAGCTATTTTCTTGTGAATTTGTTTTTAGTTAACCGGGGATGATGCTGTTATTTAAATCGATTATCATTTTGGGATTGATTATCTACTGTATGGGTACAGATGATAATAGTAAAAACGTTTGCAATGTAGACGAGTTTCTTGCCCCTAATGGAATGTGCATACCGAAAATAAAGAATGTCATATCCGTACCTGGAAGATGTTCCGATGGAACGAGCCTCGCTGCTAACAACGAGTGCGTTAAGCCGTTTGAATAGATAAAACTAATTAATGTAAGTTACGTTGAATTTAATATAAAATTAGCAACTGTGCAAATCAGCGAACTGCTTACGTTTTTTAATATTCAAATATTTACACCTACCGATGATAAGTCGTCTGGAAATTACGTAAATACGTTTATTGTCATTGTCACCTTAACCATGTTTCAGTTGATAAAAAACGTAGTGTTATTTTTCTTATTAATTGTGTTTATTTGCGGGCGCGAATGTTATAAAACGAATGGTAAATGGTCTTCTGTCGCTTCTTTTGTTATCGAACGAGAACGTGCTTTAACCTTAAACCAAAGAAATATTATAAAAGCACCGTGCAATCCCGGATATGTTCGAATCGGAACGATATGCCGTAAACAATTTGAGGTAAATTCGGAATATTACAATTAAATTAAATAAGAACTACAATTGCTATTATTAATTTTCATTTAATTCCATAAAACGTAATTCTGAAAAGGGCAAACGTTTCTATTTAAAATTAGTACAGTTTAATTATATTTGGATAAAACCTATTATTATCACAACTAAATTAGACATTTTCAATTTAATTAATACTTACGTTAAAAATTAGTTAAAGGGTTGCGCGCCACTCAAATGGAAATTTAAACGCCAGTCGATTTTCATAATTTTTATACCATTAATGCGAAAAACGAAAAAGTCTTATCATTGGCCCAACACGGCGAAAATTATAGAAAAAATGCAAGATTAATATATTATATATGTATTTCCCATTTAAAATACATTTTGCGTGACTCTAAATTTTTTGGATGTAAAAGTGTAAATAGAAATCAGGTATACATATAAAGGGTTTTCCAATAGGGGCGCTCGAACTTTGACAGTGTATAGCGGCCATATTGGTGAAGCTACATCTGTCAAATTTGGAGGTTATAGTAATTAATGTTGTGCAAATCACCATAGAAAGATACAGTGTTGAACAACTCGTTAAATAAAACTTAATTAAACTTTACTATCAAAATGAGTGCTCAGTTCGAGCTACGTCCGTACGCTACGTGATTTTTACGGTGCACAAAATCGTCCTGTTGAGTCAACTATCCATCGTTTGGTGAACAAATTCGAATCAACTGGTTCAGTAAACAATCAAACAACACCCGTACGTCCTCGAAACGTGAGGTCTGCAGAAAACATTGCTGCAGTTGATCGAGAGTGTGCAGGATAACCCGAGGCAGTCAATTCCTCGTCGCGCCCAAGAACTTGGCCTTTCGCAGACCTCAACTTGGCGAATTTTGCGACGAGACTTGGGCCTGCACCCGTACAAAATTCAATTGACCCAGGAGCTGAAGGTAAACGACCATAGGCAGCGTCGAGTATTCGCTGACTGGGCTCTAGAGCAGTTGGAAGTGGACCCCGATTTCGGACAGAAAATCATATTCAGCGACGAGGCCCATTTTTGGATGAATGGCTATGTCAATAAACAAAATTGTCGCATTTGGGGAAATCACAATCCACATGAGACCCATCAGTTGCAAATGCATCCAGAAAAAGTTACTGTTTGGTGTGGATTTTGGAACGGCGGGGTCATTGGTCCGTACTTCTTCCAAAATGAAGCTGGCGCCGCCATAACTGTCAACAGCGAGAGGTACAGGTCGATGATATCCAATTTTTTGTGGCCAAAATTGCAAGATATGGATCTCAACGACATGTGGTTCCAACAAGACGGCGCTACTTGCCACACAGCGCATGCAACAATGGATCTTCTGCACGACAAATTCGACGGCATGGTTATGGTCTCGTTTTGGCAACGTCAACTGGCCACCGAGATCGTGTGATTTAACGCCATTAGACTTTTTCTTCTGGGGCTACGTTAAATCACGGGTCTATGTGAATAACCCGCAGACGATTGATGCCTTAAAAGTCAACATAACCAATGCGATAATGCGATCACTGATATCGAGCCCGATTTATGCGGTCGAGTCATCGAATTTGGCCGATATTATATTCCATACATAATGTAATCGAATACCCTTTCAAGTAAAAAAAAAATTAATGACATCACATACACAACTTGTTTTATTTAAATTTAAAGTTCGAGCGCCCTTAATGGAAAACCCTATATATGTCGTAGTCATAATGCAAAATTAGGCTTTTTATAAAATGCCTAGGGATTTTATAAAAAGCCGGCAAAACGCGAACGTACAGTGCAATTTTCGTTATGACCACACAAATTCAGGCAAATTGATAAAATGCCGGCAAAACGTGAGCAGAAGAATGTATATGTCGTTCTGATTAATTATTTTCGGGCATTTTACAATTTGCCAAGAGCGAAGTAGTCAAAACGTGAGAATAAAAATAATAAAATTACTATTTAATAAAATAACACAATGACAATAAACGAAAACAAATCTCTGTGTGAAGTAAATCTAAATAAATACTTCACAATATAAAAATATATTCACTTTCAATTAGCTAATCTTAAAGTATTCAAATTCAATACTCAGGTACCTATATTTATTTTCACATTGTACATTATAATACATTATTACATATTACATTACATTATATATAATGTATAATATATAATATATTATATTATATATTATAATAATATATTAATAATGTATTATAATGTATAATGTGAAAATAAATATAGGTATAAATTTGAATACTTTAAGATTAGCTAATTGAAAGTTAATATATTTTTATATTGTGAATTATTTATTTAGATTTGCTTAACAGAGAGATTTATTTTCGTTTATTGTTATTGTGTTATTTTATTAAATAGTAATTTTATTATTTTTATTCTCACGTTTTGACTACTTCGCTCTTGGCAAATTGTAAAATGCCCGAAAATAATTAATCAGAACGACATATACATTCTTCTGCTCACGTTTTGCCGGCATTTTATCAATTTGCCTAAATTTGTGTGGTCATAACGAAAATTGCACTGTACGTTCGTGTTTTACCGGCTTTTTATAAAATCCCTAGGCATTTTATAAAAAGCCTAATTTTGCATTATGACTACGCATATAAATTATAATCATTTTGTCTTTAATTTATAGAGTAATATCTTGACTATTACGCATCAAAAAAAAACCAATGTCTCTATTAATTTAAAAGTTATAAAGGTTTTTCCGCGAATACTCGAAAATTGGCCACCGTGCGACGTTTGATAAAATAATAAAATGGTTCGCCATCAATTTTATCAACGTCTTTATTAATATTGTCATCGATTAAAGTCCGGAAACCGAACGCTAGCGCGACTTTTCTATAATCAATAAATGCTTGTATCTTACTGTACTCTGTTCATGGAGTGCAAGAAGTACGTGATGCAAACAAAAGAACCGGTCGGAAAGGAACTCACGACAAGTTGATCTTCGCGTAAACGCTTCATCTGCTCGGCGAATGGAGTATAGTAACACAAAGTGGCAAAAACACTTTCCGGCCCTCCGGCTGCGCAATATTTACCTATACTTTTTTATTAAACGATCATGAAAATCCGCTCATCCTTTCAGAAAATGCACATGATTAGATAGAACGGTTGAACTTTGACGATAACCTATATTGAGAGTGATATCATCTGATTTTCGTGATGTTCATACATATACGTATTTCCGTAATTTATGTCCTTCTGAACTATGTAACTATTTTAGTAACTTCTGAATTGAGACTTATATATTTAAGTTATTTTTATCATCCGCACGTATTAAATTTATAATCCGTTACGTCGCTCCCAAATTGTCTTTCTGTGTACCTTTTCGAGCACGAGTCCCACCAGTTGAAGGAGAAGAGAAATTGAGAACTTTGATCGAAAGCACTAAGAAGATAATCGCTTTGTTTGCGTTATCTTACAATAGGGTACTATTCCATTAAATTGACCTCGAAATGGTCTATCTGGATTAGAAAAACGAAAATATCGTACTACAGTCCAGAACGACGCGACTGCGAAAAAGTATTGATGGGAACGTTGGAAAGTTGTCCTTGGCCCAAGAGCTTCGTCGAGTTTGTGCGGCAGCTTTCAACAGGATGAGCGAGAAGGAGTTGCATCCGTCTGTTGCGCAACGGATTGTAATCAAATTTCAGGAGGAGAGATTATCGGCGCAATTTGGACATCGTGGACATCAGTTAACGCAACAAACTTCTCGAACAAGTTAAGGCGACGGTAACCGACCAGGAAAGTGATTTTGCTTCGGGACAACTCCAGGCCACACACGGTTCTTCTAACGCCTCTTTTAGTAGTCCAAATATGCGAAGTCACATGGGGACAGTCAAGTTTGGTTGACTGTCCCATGTGACTTCGCATATTTGGACTACTAAAAGAGGCGTTAGAAGAGTCACTTTTCGTTTACAACGCAAGAGTGCGCCAGTGGCTCCATGACGCGCTCCTCTCCTTTTTGCAGTAAAAGCATCGAAAAACTTCCTATTGGATGGAAAAAAATGTGTTTCCAAAGAAGGAGGTTATACGTTGAAAAATTATTTATTTTGATTTCGTGGTTTCAAAAAACAAGTTCCCAATATTATATGTAGGTACTACCGACAATAAAAAATTAGTAATCACTTATCCAATGTGTGGCTTTGTAACTAACTAGAATTTGTATATAAATACTATTCACTTTGGTTATTCCACCGGTATTCTATATTTGAACTACTAAAGTCAGCAAACTTTCATACGTTTCGTATTGTGACGTTTTGTGCTGTACCGTAACTGGGAATTTCATAAGTACTTGTTGCGAAGCACGAAACCGTGTCAACTTTAACGTAAGTGAAAATACGGCGATAATTGAACTTGAAATTAAAACAAATACACCGAGGTAGTTTGTTTTTATGTAGAATCGATGATTGCAGAAACAAATTATCAGCTAATACAAAATAACAAACATTATGTAATACCATAATGAGGTATATACTTTTATATTTTGTTTTGTGTGAATTACTAGTGCGTTTCAAAATTGTTTCTTATTTAAGACAATCATTTTACAAAGTAATGTTTATTTTGCCATATTTTCGTTGCTGTGTTGTGATGACGACTGCAACAACATTCATATTGGAGAACTCTGGCTGAATATGTACACACTTTACGGTGAATTGCATGGGAGTTACGCAAACTTTGTTATTTAATCTCAGTACCTATTATATAACCAAAAAAAAATAACAATAATAATAATTGGAATAGGTATGTTTTCGAGAATTTCTAATTACATATTGTTATTTTTAATTATTCATATAATGATACCGTTATTTATATAACCCGATAACTATTTATAATCATATGGAACCTAAATAAATATTTAACAACACAAATTTATATGTATTTAAACGCCTGCATTCCTTTCCCTCCACTACAGACGTCACTAAAAATCTTTGATATCAAATGACGCTATTCGCGATAAGTCATCACATAGTTTGCTCAGTACCAGTAAAAGAAAAACTATCGTTTCAAGTATATATCTATACTTAATTTAAAATATATGTTTTTCTCTATAATAAAAACAATTGGACTCGACAATCAAACCAATATTGTTTGTTCAAAATAATGACAAAGGACCTTGGTTGAGGTTTATAGGCAAAAAGTTCGTGTTTTACAAAAACAAATTATGCTTTAAGCGATAAACCACAAAAAATAGAAATACCGCACTTTTTGTTTTGGTCAATCGAGATTGTGGTTCGTAAGTTATAAGAGTACAAAGTTCGTATTTTAAAATTGAGTACAAATGGGCGAATATAATTTTAATAATGGCTCAGAAAAAGTACTGGTACTCAAGGTCCTCGATTAACACACCACATATGATATAATTCATCAATACGTGACTATACGTAAACATGTGTGATATGAATACTACGAGAATACATATTTTAGAGTTATGGGCCTCGGTTACCTTTTCTAAATTGGACGGGGTATTTTTGTGACGCCCAATCGACAGTTCGTAAAAACATTAAAAAGTTTTATTTAAATAAAAATTCCGAAACTAAATTTTATTTTAGCCCGCATCCTCGAAACGAACTACTATTAATATTTATTTATTATTTGTCGATTTTTTTCAAGAATTTTCTATCAACTTATGCGAAATAGAAAATAGAAAGAAACTTAACCGAACTACAAATAGGTAAATACATTTAACATGTGGCGCGCCCATATAAAAACAATAGACGTGATGAAATCGCTTTGAAAAATCGAAACGTCTTCCATAAATTTGTACTACAAAATTGAATTCTCCGTAGAAAGTGGTTGTAAATAAAGAAGCGTTCATCAAATCGAAATCGGATTTCAAATAAAAAATTATTTGTCCTATTTGAATTTCTAGTTTTGTTTTCGTTTATCTTGAAAACTAGATGAGATATTTTTATATCCAATTTAACTTTTTCGTATGTTATGTATAAGTAAGAAGTATCTGTTGGGCTTGTAAGGGCCAGTTTTTCAATCGTTAGTTTCAATTGTTTCTGAAACAATTATTTCTATTAATCATTTATATCGCATTTAACTCTGATTTGACTCATACTTGTCTTCTGTCAGACTTAATTGGAAATTGAAAAACCGGTCCTAAAAGTGGAAACTTTATATTAAGGGCCGATTTTTCAATCGCCAGTTAACTCTGACCGTCAGTCAATCGCTGACGTCCTAACGGGAACGTGGGAAAAGAGACGCCCGCCACTGGCGCAAGTAGGTTTGGGGATATATTTGGAATCGTTTTTGGGTTAGGGGGGCGCAAGTTAGACACTAGTCATGGGCGCTTCATACCCCTCGTTACGACGTTGTCAATCACTATAAAAATGATGATTCGAAACATTTGTTTTTGTAGTAATTCTATAGAACGTCCCAACGCAAGTATATAGATATGTATATTTATTTAAGATTAAATATTAATAAAATAGGTACGGTGAACTAAAAAAAATACTATGTACTTCTTAAAGTAAAAAATGGCTCTTATTGCAAATATTTTATTATTTCGGTTTCTGTAATGACGCTAGCAAAATAGAAAATGGCACTTGAAGGCATTAAGTATCAACAATAATAATCCGTCAAAACTCAACAAAATCGAATATACAAATTTTTATTACCCCCCATTGAAATTCTAATAATTTACTAATTAATGCGCTTTTTAAACATATCAAATTCGAAATCGGTGAGGAACTAACATTAACTTAGCCACTCCCAAATATTTTTCGAATTATTTCGATTTTGATG
This sequence comes from Rhagophthalmus giganteus, assembly GCA_036326145.1. Classification (NCBI taxonomy): domain Eukaryota; kingdom Metazoa; phylum Arthropoda; class Insecta; order Coleoptera; family Rhagophthalmidae; genus Rhagophthalmus; species Rhagophthalmus giganteus. Next base: position 13,987,072 of record JARFJA010000036.1, on the reverse strand, counting down.
ATGACGCTTTAGCGAAACTGAAAGTGGCGCCAAGTATACTCAATAATAAACGATAAAAAACATTATAAAATCAAAAGTACATACTTTTTTACAACTTGGCCCTTTCGCCTTCGAAATACAATAATAACTGCAGATTCAAAATAGCGCTAGCTTCTTGCAAAGTGACGCTAAAGAGCGCTAGGTATGTCGGTACTTTAAGAGACTAACCTCTCGCCTGACGGGTCCTGGGCTCGAATCCCGGTACGGGTGGTGGAATATCCCCCTGGTAGGCATGGATGTCCCGGGGGGCACTAGAAGTAATGCCTAACGCGGTTCCTGGTGTCTTCCAGGGTGTGCTACTACCAAAAAAAAAAAAAAAGGTATGTCGGTACTTAACTATATTATGTAGAAAACGCTCTTTAATCGTTAAAAATTCATAATGAGGGGAACTGGCATTAGTTCGCCCTCCTCCAACTATAACATCATTTTGCAGCGTAACTGTTATGGCGCTAGCTATCGCGCGTTTAACAAAAAAAAACGCTTTTTCTTAAAATTTTAAGTGGGCGTTGAGAGGGGAGGGGCAATTTAACAGACCTTGGCTTTTGCGTTCTATTGTTCTTGAGCCATAGTAGGTTTGTGCACACATGGCTCGCACATGGCGCCGTAACGTTCGCGCCGAAATGTTCTAAACCTATTCGTGGGTAGATAGTTCGAAGATTTCCTTTGTTTTTTTTAAAGGTACGTAATTACAACAATTAAAACGGTCATTGTATTTTCATTATAATTACCTACATTATACGAGGGCGGTTCAGATATGAAGGAGACTATGGAAGTTTTCCTTACGTCCTACACATTTTTGCCAACGCGCTGGAGCTTTTTAATGACAGAATCATAAAAAGTACTAGGGCACGAATGGAACCAATTCGCAACTCACAAACTCTTCTACTAGTGTCTGTTTTAATGGAAAAAACAAATAATAATCGGGGCTGTATGACGGGTCGAAATTTTGATTTCGAAAATAGACCCCTCCCTCCCCCCCGACAAAATAGCCTTCTGTCAAAATAACTCTTTACTAAAACAACCACGACGAAATAGTTTCTAAATGAAATATAGAACGCCGTAAGTACATATTTTATAGTTATATACTTATGGTACTTAAAGAATTTACGAATTATATTAATAAGTAGACATAATATTGGGAATTGTGGTGCATTCCGATTACCTATAATATACTGTACTTGAGATAAGAAGGTCCCCCACCCGCAGTTATTTTGTGTCTTGTTTTTTATGAAAATAAAGGACTTATAACAATGTTTCAATGTATCATTTATGGAATATTATTTTTCTTTTAATACATGTGTAATTAATTGTTGATAAATTGTACTTAAAATTAGGTTTACTGACAAAAATAAAACGTAGGTATATAGCTATTAATATAAAAATTGGATCCGAGACATTAATTTTACACTCAACTGTACCCACATTCATTGGATTTTTTCAGTTTCTTCACATTCGTTAATTCTATATCTCATTTAATACATAAAGTATAATGTTTTGACGTGTTTTCGTTAGTTTCTCAACGTAAACTACTTTCGCAGGTATTTTATCTACTATCTTCTTCTTTATATCTAATCTTGGTAAAAATACCTGTAGTTACATTATCTGATTTTCTGAAAATTTCATTCTGAAAACATGTTAAAATCGTTAAGCAAAAAAGTTATCAAGAAATTTCGTAAAAAAAAAAGATAAATTATTGTATGCAATATATTATTCGTTTAATCTTATAAGCTAATCTGCTATCACTGAAGTACATTTTGTTGCAATTTCAGATTTATTAATAGGAAAAGTGGTGGTCGATTATAAAATTAATATTGAGCAACACCGTTATTGTTCGAAATATGGGTAGATAAATATCACCTAAGATGTTTTTCGATTTCCACGAAAATTCCATATGTCCGACTTGCAAAGTAATTTAAAAAAAAAACCCTTCGTACCTAACACTTAATACAGATATTTATCGTTAAATAAATAGGCACGATAACTTTATACTAAAATTCGTAAGTAAAAAGTAGTTATGCAGTAAGTATTACGATGCGAGACTGATAACATTTGATACATAAGATAAACTGTGGAATGTGTTTTGGTACATTGACATTTTTCATCATTCAAGCAGCCGGCCTGTCGTAAAAATATGAAATTCGCTTAAAAATTAAGTGATAGTTTTTGAATAGGTGCAATATGAGAACGTCTTATGTTTTAACGCTGTGTTGTGCATTTTTATACGTGACGTGTCAAGCTGGTGACGTAAAAGGAGAATGGATCACGTTCGAGGAATTTTTCCTGCGACACGCTAATTACGAACCGATGAGGGGCAGATTTATAGGGGTCGGTTGTAACGACAAGAAAAAAAAAAGGGACGACACGGGCACTTGTCGATCGGTGTACTAGGAGCTTTAATTATGGTAAATTTAAAAACTCGATTTATTAATTTAAAAAAAAAATCGTTAATCGTCTTTTCGCCCCAGAAACGATTGTTCTTTCGAAGCGTTTTCCATTCGACGTAAAAGTTTTGGTACGATAATAATTAATGTGTTCCGTGCACGGTGCAAAAACAATTCTTAATTGAAATTGATTTTCAGTTCTTCGACCATTTGTCAACCACTAGCTTATCGGTATTGACAAAAGTAGGTAACGTTTCTTTACCTAACGTAAACGTATTCGTTTCGTGTAGTTGCCCGAGGCAAAATTCCTTTATCGCCGTATAAGTAAGACATTTTCTTATCATTGTGCAGTTAGTAATATTTTCAAAAAATACCGTTAAATGCTTTATGAATAAACGACCGCCTTTCTTGAAAATAAATGTGCCCATAATTCGTTTTTGCCCCGTACTCGAATTTTCATTAAAATTTTCATCGGGCATTCACCGCGGTTTTTTTTTTTAATTCGACCACCACGAGTTATTTAGCAATACGCGCAATTTCCGACAATAGTATTGATTTTGTGATAAAATTTCAATCTGATTACGTTAATTTTAAAGTGTTTTTTCTTCATTTTAAAAATAAATAAATGGGATCAACTCGAGGCCGTGACGTGGGTTTTCAATCGGTTCATTTATTGTAATAATAAGCGATGATAACTCGGAAACGTCTTTATCGCGAGTGAGTTGCTGTAGTAATTTTTCGATCGTTTGTCATTACTTTTCCGTGGAATTATCCTGTAAATCATGAATTTCAAATTGTTGCGGATACTGGCGTTCGCAATTTTGGTGATAATTCTGGGATTTTCGATATCTGAAACTGGCGCGGACACAATCACCATAGTTGACTTTTTGAAAAACATGGAAAGTAAATACAGAATAGATGAAGCTAATATTATTCAGGTCCCTTGCACCGGAAATAGGGTGCGAATTAATGGAAAATGTCGGCCCGCATTCAACAGATTTTAGGGCAGGTGAGATTTTTTTAAGTAATCGCCCGACTCGCTAAAGTTGAATGCACTTATCGGCTCGACAGTTGTATTTCACTGTTGATGTACGTAAATATGTTAAGTGTTTTTTCTTACGTTTAAAAATAAATAAACGGGAACAACATGAGACTGTGACGTGATTTTTGTATCGGTTCAATGTAATAATAAACGACGATAACTTAGAAACGTCTTTATCGTGAGCGATTTGCTGTGGTAATTTTTCGATCGTTTGTCATTACTTTTGCGTGGAATTATCCAGTAAATCATGAATTTCAAAGTATTGCGGATACTGGCGTTCGCAATTTTGGCGATAATTGTCGGATTTTTGTTATCTGAAAGTAGCGCGGGCGTAGTCGCCGCAATTGGCTTTCTAAAAAGCGCGGAAAAGAAATCGATTGAAACTAATCGATAATAATAATCAAAATGAATCTCTAATAATTGGGAATATTATTAATATTCCCTGTAACGGAAATAGAGTGCTAATTAACGGAATATGTCGGCCCACGTTCAACAGATTTTAGGGCATCAGGTGAGATTTTTTACATAATTACCTAACTCGCACTCAATTTAAAGGTCGCTCGATCGGCTCGGCAGTTGTATTTAATTGTAAATCCGTTTAAAACGCGCCGAAATAAACTACATTTCTACACACGACGATACTTACAATTAAATAATACATTCGAACATTTTCTATATAAAGCGGGGTTTACATTGGCGCGGAGTCACGTCTAAAATTCGTTGAGCTCGTCCAATTTAAGGTTGGGAGCATCAAACGAAATAGTAGCATTCTACATTTTTAAAGCGATTCTTATTTCTAACACATCTGGCGGAAGACGTAAAAAATATATCTTGTATCTGCTTCCAAATAGCGTTCTTGAACGCAGCGTGCGTGCACTCTGATTGAAGAAATCGTATAAGACACAAGTTCGACGAGAAAAACGCAGAAATCGCGTCCGTGAAATTACAAAATATATCGATAGCGACGATATTTACAATCGCCGACACGCGCCGAACGTGTGCGAACGCCTCCACTTCGATTCTCAAAACATTTTTCATTTTTCACTGATACGGTACTGCAGTATGCGAATGTACCTTTAAATGCAAAGAGTAATATGCATACGTCTGATTATCTACGACAGAGCCGCACTAATGTAAACGCCGCTTAAGTTCATTCGACAAGCTACTTTCTACGGAGTTAACTGATAACCCTTTGCAATTTCGAAAGCAAGGGTGACGATAAGTGCGATTTATAAAATTCCCAAGAATTTGTTTTTCTTCGTTTATCGATCGATATTTTAATAACATATTTTTCGGACTTCCCCAGCATCAGAGATTATTATTAATTATTTATATATATATATATATATATATATATATATATATATATATATACCTAAGCGGATTTCGCTCATTTTTGTAACTACAACTTCAACCGCAAACATGTACTTTCGATTCTTGATTTTCTTCCTAATTGTAAGTGTGACCGTATCGAACGTGTTATGTGCACCGAGGGGAAAAGGGGGTAACGGGGGTAGAGCTTCCGGACAATATATTCCGTTTAATCAACATAATGCTGTAATTGCCAGCATCATAAGAACGCCATGTAGAGGTGGTAAAGGTGTCGGAGGATCCTGTAAAAACTCTTATGTTTTGGTTTAATGGTAAGGTGTCTCCATCTCAAATTAACTTATCTAAACGTTTTTGTATTTATACTTTGTTACATAATTACTTACGTAAACTTTTCTTTTATTTCAGATGACTACTTAACCATATAGACCTCTATTAGTACAGAAGACAGCTTTACATTAAGGCAATAGTAACTAACAGATTATATTGGTGGTATTAGATATTTTAAGATTTAGTATAGATTTTTATATTTTTTTTCGTTCAATATTTTACAAATGAGTGTCACAAAAAATTTAAAATCTTTAAATTATACGCACGTTATAAATAGTCGAAGAAGTGGTTAATGGTAATTAACCAACTGGTTAATATTTGATACAACTGTTTGTTATTATACAATTTGTTCATAACTACAAAGCACTAGTGTTGTTATAAGTACGTTTACAATATAGAAATATAAATAAAATAGAATAACTTCTTTTACTTTTGAGGTACTTTTTCAGTTATTACACAAAATACAAATTTCGACCTGACTCACGTCTAAGTTACTCTACATATAGCACAACTTTTTTTTTCTCACAATCGATGAGTGATAACATCATTATGCAATTTTCTTCAATGTTATAAAAATCGAATGTAATAACTGTCTGTATATAAATAAAAGTTATTTTACTATTTTCTGGAGTATTCGCACAGGTCCGAAGTAAAAACAGTAGAATGCGCAAGCGATTGTATTTTCACTTCCGTGGACATACTGTTAGTTTTAGAAAAATATGTACCACTTACTGTTTTCTTTCTGTTTCGCTACTTTTAACTATAACGTGCCCGCAAATTCACTTAAATAAAAAACGATCCTGCGGCATTAGATTCGGAATTTGTTGTTTTGTCATATTTGTTTCAAGTTTTACACGTTCACTGCCACTAATTGAAAGGAAAATTCACTCCAAGTATAATTAATGTGATAGGAAGTCAGTTTAAACTATTGGTAAATCTCTCTCTCTCCGTACAGTTGAATTGTAACAGCTGAGGCTCCGCGGGCCTGCGATACCAGGTTATGAGAGTCGTCTGACGTTCGAGAAGTTCGACGGATCCGTCAAAAGTTCGAACTGAAACAACGGTCCCCAAGGATCGAATTTCGACAAGGAATTGTCGCATAACCTCAGTGACAGAAAAATCCGAATCGAACCACTCGAGAAGTACTTGGCCATTGAAAATCTCCTATCAATATCATGTTAGATGAATACGTTCCGAGTGCCGACGATCCTTTGACCAAAAATAAACAAAAAGTCTCTCTGAAAATCATCCAAAGTATTCCAAGTATCTTCTTCAGTAACGCAAATCCAGTACGGCAGTATCTCCTTTCGTACAACCCTTAACAACCTCCAATTTATCCTCCGAGAAAAACCCTCGTTCATGGTAATTTTCGAAGAGTCTTAGAAAATGTACGTTTATTACCTATTACTAGGTAAACATGTTCTCTGGGTCAAAGTCTTCATTAGGAGAATTGGTGAGCCACCTAAAAGACGCGAAGACGTGGTTTCATCGCATGGGTTGGTTGTACGCTAGGAGGTGAGACGCTGGCTAAGTTGGTTGCTGCACTTAGGTGTGTCTACCAGAATCGGCGACTCTCTCCCGCTCCTATGGATCCTAATAGGTCTTGGTTCTTCTTCTTCTTTGATCCCTAGCTGGCGGTTGGCGGGGTATGCTGACCACGCAACCAGTACGCTGCTGTGGGTGCCGCTGGATTCCGAATTTGCTCTGTTATGATCTTCCATTTTTTGCAGTCGATGGCAATAGTTTTGGCCATAATGAGGTCCAGTCGTTGGTTTTTTATATCCTCTTTTATCTGTTTGATCCAAGTTTTCTTAGGCGCAGTTCGCTGTACTCTCCACATTGCGGGTCTCTGCCTCCAGAGGAGGCTGTGTGGATACGAGTTGTGCCGATTCTGCAGACATGGCCAAACCATCGAAGTCTGCGTTGTTGGATTAGCTCTTCAATAGATGGTTGTTGTTCACATTGCATACGGATGGCTTCATTGGTGATGCGATTGCAAATTGAGATTCTTAGAATTTGCCTCAGGCATCGCATTTGGAATACTTCAAGTCTGTTTATGTCCAGTTTAAGTACAGCCCATGTCTCTGCCCCATAGAGGAGTATTGGCAGGATTAGTGTTCGGTAGAGGCGTATTTTTGTTTTGGTGGATATGTTGTTCTTTTTCCACAGGCACCATTTTAAAGAAGCAAATGCCATGGCTGCCTGCCCGATTCTGCTGTGGATCTCTGTTGTCGATGCTACTTTCTTTTCCTGTACCAATGATCCAAGGTATTTAAATTCCCGCACTTGTTCAATCTGAGCACCTTCGAGGTAAACAGTTGCCTGTGACCCATCTGATGCCAGTACTTTTGTCTTATCCACATTGATTTTCAAACCAAAAGAATGGGCAGTCTCAGCAATATTGTAAAGGGTATTGGTGGCCTCAGCATCATTATCCACAAAATAGCACTGTCATCTGCAAACATGAGATCAATCACAAAGTGGTTTTCAGCATATTGTACTCCCACTTTGTCTTTGAGAGCTTTCCTCATGATGGCATCCACTGCGATGTTAAAAAGCAGTGGAGAGGCCACATCTCCTTGACGGACTCCAGTGCGAATTGCAAACTCCTCAGATTGTTCATTCTGAATCCGTATCTGACTTGTTGAATCGTTATATGCTGTTTTTAGGAGTGTAATAATTTTTTTGGGAATGTGTTCCATTTCCAGTGTTGGAAATGGAACTGGAAACACTGGAATAGGTCTTGGTTAAAACGGTGCACCACGGGAAACTACATCGGTAGTAAGATCTCATAACCCTAGGTGATAAAACTTCCCCTAGTTTTGATAAAGCGCTTTTACTGCAAAAGCATGGTCACTAAATGGCAAAGTGGTCTGTTCATGAAGGACACTCCTCCGCACTGTTGACAATCCTTCGCGACTGTCGCTACGCTTCTCAAATTTCCCTTTTTCTTGAGACACCCGGTATAAACAACAGCCACGACGCCCTCAAATATCACGGAATTCAAAGAAAACTGTCGATAAATTATTCAACTTATGATTTCCGTTAGACATCTTCAATTGGAAACCAGCGTCAGTGCGGACGACCTAATGGAAACGGTTAATAGGCAACCAATACTACTAAAGACGAACTTACTATAAATTAATTTTTGTAAGAATTCGTGTAAATTAATAATAATTTTAATAAGTACATTACTGTACAAATTTTTGTAATTAGATTTTATCAATTTAACTTAATTGAAATAGTAGGCACATCATGAAAATGCTACCTGGAAAAGTTTTGTTTATAAGTAAACTATGTATATCTCTATTATGCACCGAACAATCAATATGCAGACTCGCGTAAATGCGATTAATTAGTTACGCAGTAGTAGGTGGGTAATTTAAAATTAATTGATTACCACCTCGTTCAAACGACATGATAGTTTTCTTATCTTACACCTATTCGCAGAAGCTTCATAGTCGTTTTGATTATATAAATCTCGATTTAAGGTGACAAGTGAATTTCGGTTGTCTGTCTTTCTGGCGTAGGGTATCCAGCTTGAATATCAGCAGAACATTCCCAATTTCACGGTTCAAACAACTCGAGGCAGCAGAAAACACTTTGAAGTAACTGTGATACTGATGGTTAGCCAGCATATAGAATGCAGAAATTAATATAAATTAATCGTTTAAATGATTAAATCAATAACAAAAGGACACGAAAAATTATTTCGCAAAAGGTCGCGCGATTTTTTAAAAATTTCTGCAGTTGAAGCAGTATTTTATTTCAATTTCTTTTTTTAATTTTCCGAGAAATTTTCCATGATTTGTTATCTTTTTTCTCTGATCTGTACGTGACGATTTATCGAATTTTTACGATATATTAAGTAAATCTGATAATTTGTAACGTTATTTAGATTATATTTCTTCAAGAATTTGAATACGTTAAAAGCTATTTTGTGAAATAAATCTCATAAAAGTAGGTACTTCGTAATAAATCTACAGAAGTTAAAAAGTTTATGGCTCTCTTTAACGGCTTTAAACGAATTAAAAAATTAAGAACACGCTTTCTATATTAAAATGTTATTAACAAGTACAAATCCGTTATAAGTTGTAAGTGCTTAACGCCAGGCCATATCGACGCAAAACCACTTTCGACACCAACTGAATTATGTAATATGATATAATCTTATTAACATAAATTACTACATTATTGTTTATTAATTGCTTCAATTTTATAAGATAAATTAATATGTATTACACAATTTCGATGTAACGACTGACCACGACGAAACTATAATACAACCGTACTTTCTTATTCGAGCTCCCTGTCTTGAAGTATATCGACTTGTACAGGGCCAATGTAGAAAGAGACAATAAATAAAGTAAGTTCATTAAATTTGTTTAAATTTAACTTAACATCTCTTAAGAATAAGTATTAACAGTAACTATTAAAACTGTATATATTTTGTAGATACTTAAATAAAAAAATAAAATAAATCTTTAAATAAAAGTTTGATCTATTAAAAAACTCTGAACGTTATTAGTACCTATAAAGTTTTTTTTTTATTTTCATCATTCGAATATTACCTATTTACATAACCCATTCAATTTTATTTTCCGGTAGTAGTAAAACCAGAAATTTCATTTTGTACGTAAGCGAACCTTGAGATGAGGTCACGGTCGCGATTTTCAACGTAAATAATTTGTCATTATTAGTTTAGTCATCAGTTATCATTTAACGTTTCTTTTTAATTTTCGTTACCTATGTACTTAAATTATGTTATTGAAATTACTTTTATTAATAGTTCTAATTTCTGTAACGAATGCGTTTGTTGCCGATAATGATAATGTTACAGATCCCATTCAAAACAATGTCACCTCATTGTTGAAAATGAGTTTAATTAAAATTCCATGTTCGAAGGTTACCAATACGTAAACGGTGTGTGTAGAAAACAATATACTTAATTAAGGTAAGTGTATTAGTTTGTATTATTATTAAAATATTTGTTTTATATTAATTTAATTAAATTTTAAATAAATTTATATTGAAAATGTCTTATCGTCGTGACCGTCTCGAACATTTTTGAATTGGTAAGTATTTGTAGGGGTCTAGTACAATTCGCCGTGGTCATCTCGCCGCCATATCAACTCATCGCGATATTAACACGCCGCGAGAGGCAAATTTTCGGTTTATTAAAATTATATAAAATATTACAAATAACTGAAATAGTTTGTGATTTTACGAAAAGTAATTTTGTCGCATGTACTGTTAGAACGTAACACTAAACTGTCAATAAACTGATTAAAATTTCATTATAAACACTTACCTAGATAATGACAACAATTGTTCGCTTAAAACATTATCTTGAATTTTTGTAAATTGAAAAAATAAGGTCGAATGAAATTTTAATCGAAAATTTGTTAATACATATAATGAGGCAAAATTGTCGTGACTTAAGCGGAACGACTGTCAAATACCCACATTTAGAGCAAATGTTAACTCTGATAAATTTTGATTATTTATAAACATTAATTAGAAACTTTTTATAGAAATTTGTTTCTTGGGATGCGGCCTCAGGATGGGCTCCACGTTATGTGGCTCACCCCGTATAAAAAGCAATTATTGTCTATAGCCTATTTTTACGTATTATTTTAATTTTAATAATAACGTATTGTTTGTTATATTTAAAATGAACTGATTCAATCTAATCGCATTATGGAGGTGTCCGGTAAAAGAATAAATACCACCACCGCTCCTTCAAAAGAATATTCTTTACAGTCATAGAAGTGTTCGCTTTACGAGAGTTTTACTGCGTTTATTTGATTTTAATTAGATTAGACTGTATGAATCACGTGATCAGAATCAAATTGTTTGTTTATTGTACTCGGACAGAGAGCAAATTAAAAAAATATATAGATTAGCAAGTTTTCTTCTAGTAGGTAATAGTCAATATTTTCATTCTCTGATAATATGGCGTTTTTTTACCGTTCGCGTTTCTAAGAATTTTAGAAAAATCGTTATCAACGAAATATGTTAATTTTATAATTTTGTTGTTAATATTATCTGTGATTAATGAAGTACTAATGAACAGTGTCTCGTCATCGGATATTTCGCGTAACTCTTCAGATGAAAATTACGTTCTCGCCGTTCCTGTGAATACAATCGCTGTAGAATGTAGTAAAGGCTTCGCTTTTATTAAAGGCGAATGCAGAAAAATTTATGTACGTATAAATAAGGTAGTAAACTTATTAATCCTCGCTTGGCATTTTTTTTAAGAAAAAACCAACGAACTTAGGGATTTATCCGTTTCGCTCTATCTTCATTACGTACACGTAGGTCAGAAGGTCATCTTGAATAATATTATTTTACTTTATTTTTGCGTAAACAAATCGAAATTTATTATCGATTCGAGTTAGTTTCGTATAAAATATGATAATCCGAGGCGCGTTCTGTATTTTATTAATTTGGTCAATATTTAAGTGGAGTCATGGCGTTCTCGTTTCGGAACACGAAACTGCGTCACAAGTAAATATTTCTAATCGTTCTCTTCTTCAAATACCTTGCCGCGAAGGATATCATTATATAAACGGAAGATGCCGAAAACTTTTTGAATTTTGTAAGTTTTTCGAAAAAACTAATAACGCGCCGCAGATTATATTTTGACTATTTTAATACAACGATATAGACCCTTTTATTTTAAATTTTCGTCTTTCCGATTAAAATTTGTTATCACCACATGATTTTGGCGTAAACAAAAATAGGCGGATATTAACGAAATGCATTTCCTAAGAAGGTGATAACAAATTTTAATCCGAAAGTCGAAAATTTAATGTATAGGATATTATAATTAAAAGCTGCACCTAAATTGAAACTATTATTTTTGTTTCAGGAGTAGAAAAAAAAATGGAACACCATTATAATATTATGCTGTTATCAACGTCAGTTTTAGTTTTGTTCTTAAAGGTTTGACATTTAATTTTTGCAAATTAATAGATACTTACTAACTGAATTGTTATAAATTGGTGTTTGTGTTGTAAAAAAATATATTTTAGCATGTGTTAGTTTTATTTAAATTCGTTTTTAATTACTGATCCTTTTCAAAAACAACACCAACGTCGATAGTTTCAAAATTGTCGACAGACTTCAATTCTATTATAGGTAGTTTTTATCAGAAAAGCCTTCCGGCAAGGTGACGCTGCTGTTTATACAATAATAATTCTAATAACCATTTTCATCAACCATTATTTCCTGGACATCCTGCATAATAATTTCAGAAGATATTCTGGCGTCTTAAATATTTTAACCTGGCATAACTTTGCTTATAGTGGAATATCAAACTCAAACTATTTACTGTAGTTTATTCTCATATAGTACTTTAAAATGTAACAAGTTCAAATTGTTGCCGACCTGGTGGCCGAGTGGTCAGGAGACTGACCTCTCGCCTGATGGGTCTTAGGTACGAATCCCGGTACGGGTGGTGAAATATCCATCCCCCTGGTAGGCACGGATGTCCCGGGGGGCACTAGAAGTAATGTTAGCGCGGTTCCTGGTGTCTTCTAGGGTGTACTATTAACAAACAAAAAAGTTCCAATTGTTAGCAGGCCACTCACCGGCGATATTTACCCTTAAAAGTTGCAAAAAATACGAAAACATCACATTCGAGGAGCCGTGTACTAAAAAGGGTGCAAGTATTATATATTTCCACAAACTACCCGAACGTAACTATTTGAAAAAAATTTGAAGGCTGACGTTTTAATCCTTCCCTAAAAATCGCCCTTCCGATGAAGTTTAAATTTTTTGTAATCGCGAATGTCAATTCGGCATGAAATTTCGAGGCATAAGGACACAAGATAGGAAAAATCATACTTGCCAAAAATTTAGTGTGAATCATGCCAAAATTGATAGGCTTTGTGCCGGTGTTGTGCAATAAACCATAACTGAAATGCAGCGTTTTTCGCAGACGTCTAGAAACGCAAAAATTGGCGTACGGCATGAAACAGAAACGACCGCCATTTTAAAACGAATTAATATAGATTTAAAATATCTTGGTTTTAAACTGCCAACATATAGGGGCCTCTGCCAGCAAACAATTAATTTTAAAATTATTAAAATTAATATTATTATTTTAATAATTTATGTTAATGATATATATATATATATATATATATATATATATATATATATATATATATATATATATATATATCTATATATATACAAGCGTACAAAGTTGAAGTTTGTAATAAAAGGCAGTCCTATCAAAAAAAATTAAAAATGGCGTTTTTAACGATTTCGGTTAGAAAACTCGAACATGATAAATACGATATGATATAATAACTTACGTACCTATATTATAAGTAGGTATAGAATAGGATGTATGAATATATTATTGTAGCCTAAAGTGTATTTAATATAAAGGTTTTTCTTCCCTCGTCCTAGGGCTTACGTAACCCGAGATATTGAAGTTACCGCGAAAGCTTGCAAAAGAAAAAGACACAGATGCGCGCCGAGATAAACCAACTACTGCCCCGTGAAAACCAACGTGAATAAAAATAAAATAAGGATTGTTTCGAAATGTCAACATATAAGCAAGGTTAATAACACAAAATATAATTTTTTTTTTCAAAATAGTCATGCAGCCAATTTGTTATTTTTGGACCACTTCGTACGAATTGACCCTTTTATCTGTTTACTATTTTGTAACAAAATAGAGAGTTTTACTTATCTAGTTGTGTCACTAACGATTAAATTCCACTTTTGATAATCAATTTATATTGGGTAAAGCCCGTAAATTACAGCACTGCAGTCTGCTACGTACCTTTAAATGCATATACGTTATATTAATCTAATCGTAAGTAAGTAAGTAACTTTTGATAACCCAGCACCTACATTAAATAAGCAACCGTAAAAAATAGATAACATTTTCTATTTAGTTAGACTAAATACATCTAAACATAATTGAATTATGAACAACAAAATACCCATTAAAATCTGGATAGATGGAAAATGTTTTGATGCGAGAAATTTTTTGGAAATTAAAAGAACGATAAACGACGAAAACGCCATATTAAACGCGTCAGGTAAGATAGCATAATTCCATATCTAAGTATTTTATTATTTAATTTTTCATTTAAGACCGACATGCTCTCGCGGACAGGCAAAATTATGTAATAAAACTTGCAAACGACGGTCGCCAAGTTACGTCAAAATTTCATCTACCATCGTAAGCGAATTAAACAACTAAACGATTCGTTTTGTATCTTTTTTTTTGCATTATAATTTTAGAGAGTATTACATGCATCTAAACACATTCAGAGAGATTAATTTGAGGCACGTCGAATTGAAAACTAAGACGAGACTTATCATTCCTTCGTATGGACGAAGAGACATGTGTATTACAGGTAGCAACGAGTCTGACGTTGCTTTTGCTATATCGTGTATCCATTCGATTATCGGAAGAATACGAGAAAAAATAGCTGTCACACATTTTATTTCGATTCCAGTGCTCAACGAGGAGATACAAAATAATTTTGTACAATTCAAAGTAAATATATAGATTAGGGTAATGTTCATTTCTTGTAATTCTATGTAGGTACAGGGTTTTCAACAAATGTTGTCGATTATGCAACAAATTCTACTTATAGTCGGAGGCACTCCGTGAAGACAGTTCGTACGATTAATAATTCGCTTACGGAAACTAAGCAGCGCGAGAGTCAGAGAAAGATTCCATATTGGCTTTCTACCACATCGTCTGTCTTCAGACTAATTCCCCGACTAATTCCCTCAGAATCAGACGAACACGCTTGACTACGTAGCTGTCTTCCCGTAACGCCCCCGACCACATTAAAAAAATACATAACTGCAATAATGTGGTCGACAGTTTTGTTGTAAACCCGATAGATTGTCACAAAATGGGTAGCAAAAGCTAAACTTGTAACTCCCGATTTCGTAGAATGCAAAATAACTAGGCGGGCAGTTTGAATCTCACGTTTGTATTTTGTTTGAGTTACGAGTTTTTCTAGTGTCGACGACGTTATAATATTATTGTGACTGCAGCAAGAAATTTTGAATGGTCCGCCAATCGAAGGCATGCACGAAACCATATTCCAAAAGTCAACGAAACTACACTTAACCATATCCGTTCTCGTACTGTTGGACGACCCAGAAAAGGCAGAAGCGATCGCAGCTCTAACCGACTGTAAATCGGAAATTATAGAGTAATACATTTTAATGCCGAACTAGACAGATGAACTTAACAATTTTGTTTCAGTCCCATAACGAAAACAGTTGGACCGTTAAAAATTAAAGTTACCAGCATTAATTGCATGAACGAGAATTTATCAAAAGTGAACGTCCTGTATGCAAACGCCACAATAGAACACGAAAACGGAGAGAATATTTTGCAGCACTTGGCGGATAGTATTTCTGACTTTATGTATAACCGCGGTATGTAAAACACCCAATTACACGGGGTCGTCGATAAGTAAGGAAACGGTCGATTATTTTTTAAAGAAAAGAAAAAAAAGAAAGCTAAGAAAAAACATTAAACACAATTCACATTCACAAAACACGTTCAGGGTTGTTTAAAATCGATTACAATAAAAAATAATTAATTGCGCAGGAGTGGTCACAAAGTCGTGTCAAAACAAAGTAGTTTTTTTTTAATGGAACAGCCTGTATATTACTCGATATTTCAATTCTTATCATAATTCTACAAATAGTTTAACTAAATTTAACTGTTTTCGAGATATTGAATTTTTCGATATTTTTACTGCTACTCTCAAAATTGACACAAAATGACCCGAATTATGGATATTTATTATGAAAACTACGCAAGACAGAGGATACAGGTATTATTAAATTTTCTACTACTTTGT
This sequence comes from Rhagophthalmus giganteus, assembly GCA_036326145.1. Lineage (NCBI taxonomy): Eukaryota > Metazoa > Arthropoda > Insecta > Coleoptera > Rhagophthalmidae > Rhagophthalmus > Rhagophthalmus giganteus. The sequence continues at coordinate 13,971,089 of JARFJA010000036.1, read as the reverse complement.
TTTCAAAATCGAGTTGATCAAAATCCATACAACGTAAATATTGTATTTTTTTAATAGAAAGTCCTGTATATTTTTATATAAAAATAAACAGAATATCAATAATAAACGCTTAAATTTAGGTATGTAGTGTGTTATATAAATTATTTGTAGAAATCGGAGAAGAATTGAAATATCGAGTAATATACAGGGTGTCCTGTTACAAAAAAAAGCAACTTTGTTTTGCCACGACTTTGTGACCATTCCTGTAAAATAATTTTTTTCATATTACAATAGATTTTTAACAACCCTAAAACTTTTGTGTTTAACATTTTTCGTTAGATATCTTACTTTAGGAAATAATCGACCGTTTCCGTACTTACCCTGTACAGTTTTTTATTACATACGACCGTTTAAAGAATACTATTTTAGGTTTAGTGCGAGATTATCGGGGTAAGGTAAAATTACACGTCACACTTATCAATACAAAATACAGGTACACTCCCAACGATAAAAACAACAAGAATTTCAAAACCCTAGTACCATTCGATGCAAGAAGTATTATGGAAAAATATAAAGAATTTTACTTTGGGGAAGTCGCTTTAGATACAGTTCATTTATCGTGTATCGGATATCAACGCGCCTCAGATGGATTTTATTTACCTTTATTTAAAATTCCTGTATAGGTAAATAAGAAAGAAACGTATTAAAATATTATACGAGGTTTAATCGAATAGTTTCCGGAATGGTTCTAGAAATAGTTTCGTAATAACTTCAAACCGTGTTCAGCCATCAACGGAAATAATTCAAAAGTCCATTTTGGTGTCAATTTCGTTCTCGGATCTTGTGCTTTTAGGTCCAAGAATAAGTACTCGCACAAAGTTGAGGCTATATGAATTATACAGGGTGTTTCGTAAATCATCGATAGCCTTGGAACTGGTCATGATCTTAGTAAAATCCCGTGAGTTTCGAGATTTTAGCACTTGTGTGAATATCACGACAATTAGTGCCTTGGTTATTAGCGAATTTTCATAGAAAATATAGCTATTGCAGCCTGTCTGATGACGGGATCCAGAGGTGCCGTTTTGGATTTTCTCCGATCTCGACACCTAGATCATGAAAATATAGGTCGTTTATTTTACATATAATCAAATCTTGTAGACACGATTATGCTCGCAATTTTGATAGTAGGAGGTTGAAATTTGGACAGCGAAATTTGGTCTTTATGATTAACAAAGGACAAGTTCATTAACCAGCCAAATTGACCAATCCGTCTCAAAATGGCGGCCGATCGAAGATTTGAAACTGATTGTGTGTTACAAAACATTGTGATTCGATCAAAGTGTGCCACTTACTGATGTTAGCTAACTAAAAGACTTTTTGGACATAATAATTCAGCTAATTTGACTTTTTCACTACACTTCCTGCATGGTGTAGTACACCAGAAACGTGCCAGGAACAATTTGATTACTCCTCGTATGTATGTTGTATGGTGCATATAATATGCTTTAAAATGTTTAGTTAGTTAGTGGGTACCTATGTATATTGTCTATATATTTTTTTATCTTTACAACAATATGTGTATGTACGAATAACGGGTATGTTCCGTTTAAAATTTTTAATGTATGCCATATAACTAAAATATCTTATGCTTGATTATTTTTCTCATTTTGAAAAATTATTAAAAATACCTAAACTGTTCAACAACTCAATAACTTCAACAATTATTTTCGAAAACTGTCGTTTTTGGAAAACAACTAGGTACACACTGTTTTTATTGAAACTAGTATTTTTAATAAATATAATAACAATCAATCTCGATACCTATACATCTACATAATATTTCACCATTCTTATTCATCATAATACAAAATAAATACTTCTTATGTATAGAGAAAAAATGTCGAAATATTGAAAGTATGTATTTACCTTACATAATTAAAATAATTATCTATCAAATTTGGAGTTTTCTCATTATTTTAAGTAAAACATGATATAATAATTAAATTTAATTAATTTACAAAAATTAAAATAAGAAAATACAAAAAATATATCTACACATTTTATATTAGGTACCCAAAAATGTATCCATACGTTATGGCCAAATTTGGCGATAAAATTAGTGTCAATTTGTATTTGGTTCAACATTTTTTTTTAAAAGGACCGCGCACACTTTATATGGAAACATAGGAACCACTCAAATCGATTTTTTTTTATATCAATAGACTCATCTTAATGTGAAGAATAATTATTATCATTGCGCCAATTTTGTTAATTTATAAATAAAGCCACAATCTTTAATTAACGCTCTTATAAGAATTTCGTGAGAGCAAAAGAGAACCTACTAAAATCAAATTTGTTTGAGTCCATAAATCAACTTTGTTATTTATTGCGGGGTACTTAACAACGACGGGTCGGTACCTACCTACTTAAACTGGCCTGAGATTTAAAACGATCGAAATAATTCTTTAAATAGGTGCACATTAATTATGTGCACTTTGTGCACATTAAAATTGTATACAAAACTAAGAAATGATTTGTACCTATCTATAAAAAGATAATATCGATGGCGTTTCGTCAAAAGGGCGTAGCCCACACTTTCTGTTAAAATGAATTATTGAATTAAATGAAAAGACATAATCTGTTAAAATCTGGTAACAATATTTCGATTTTTTCACCGGAAAAATTCTTGTAATTCTATGTAGGTACAGGGTTTTCAACAAATGTTGTCGATTATGCAACAAATTCTACTTATAGTCGGAGGCACTCCGTGAAGACAGTTCGTACGATTAATAATTCGCTTACGGAAACTAAGCAGCGCGAGAGTCAGAGAAAGATTCCATATTGGCTTTCTACCACATCGTCTGTCTTCAGACTAATTCCCCGACTAATTCCCTCAGAATCAGACGAACACGCTTGACTACGTAGCTGTCTTCCCGTAACGCCCCCGACCACATTCAAAAAAAATACATAACTGCAATAATGTGGTCGACAGTTTTGTTGTAAACCCGATAGATTGTCACAAAATGGGTAGCAAAAGCTAAACTTGTAACTCCCGATTTCGTAGAATGCAAAATAACTAGGCGGGCAGTTTGAATCTCACGTTTGTATTTTGTTTGAGTTACGAGTTTTTCTGGTGTCGACGACGTTATAATATTATTGTGACTGCAGCAAGAAATTTTGAATGGTCCGCCAATCGAAGGCATGCACGAAACCATATTCCAAAAGTCAACGAAACTACACTTAACCATATCCGTTCTCGTACTGTTGGACGACCCAGAAAAGGCAGAAGCGATCGCAGCTCTAACCGACTGTAAATCGGAAATTATAGAGTAATACATTTTAATGCCGAACTAGACAGATGAACTTAACAATTTTGTTTCAGTCCCATAACGAAAACAGTTGGACCGTTAAAAATTAAAGTTACCGGCATTAATTGCATGAACGAGAATTTATCAAAAGTGAACGTCCTGTATGCAAACGCCACAATAGAACACGAAAACGGAGAGAATATTTTGCAGCACTTGGCGGATAGTATTTCTGACTTCATGTATAACCGCGGTATGTAAAACACCCAATTACACGGGGTCGTCGATAAGTAAGGAAACGGTCGATTATTTTTTAAAAAAAAGAAAAAAAGAAAGCTAAGAAAAAACATTAAACACAATTCACATTCACAAAACACGTTCAGGGTTGTTTAAAATCGATTACAATAAAAAATAATTAATTGCGCAGGAGTGGCCACAAAGTCGTGTCAAAACAAAGTATTTTTTTTTAATGGAACAGCCTGTATATTACTCGATATTTCAATTCTTATCATAATTCTACAAATAGTTTAACTAAATTTAACTGTTTTTGAGATATTGAATTTTGAATTTTTCGATATTTTTACTGCTACTCTCAAAATTGACACAAAATGACCCGAATTATAGATATTTATTATGAAAACTACGCAAGGCAGAGGATACAGGCATTATTAAATTTTCTACTATTTTGTTTTCAAAATTGAGTTGATCAAAATCCATACAACGTAAATATTGTATTTTTTTAATAGAAGGTCCTGTATATTTTTATATAAAAATAAACAGAATATCAATAATAAACGCTTAAATTTAGGTATGTAGTGTGTTATATAAATTATTTGTAGAAATCGGAGAAGAATTGAAATATCGAGTAATATACAGGGTGTTCTGTTACAAAAAAAAGCAACTTTGTTTTGCCACGACTTTGTGACCATTCCTGTAAAATAATTTTTTTCATATTACAATAGATTTTTAACAACCCTAAAACTTTTGTGTTTAACATTTTTCGTTAGATATCTTACTTTAGGAAATAATCGACCGTTTCCGTACTTACCCCGTACAGTTTTTTATTACATACGACCGTTTAAAGAATACTATTTTAGGTTTAGTGCGAGATTATCGGGGTAAGGTAAAATTACACGTCACACTTATCAATACAAAATACAGGTACACTCCCAACGATAAGAACAACAAGAATTTCAAAACCCTAGTACCATTCGATGCAAGAAGTATTATGGAAAAATATAAAGAATTTTACTTTGGGGAAGTCGCTTTAGATACAGTTCATTTATCGTGTATCGGATATCAACGCGCCTCAGATGGATTTTATTTACCTTTATTTAAAATTCCTGTATAGGTAAATAAGAAAGAAACGTATTAAAATATTATACGAGGTTTAATCGAATAGTTCCCGGAATGGTTCTAGAAATAGTTTCGTAATAACTGCAAACCGTGTTCAGCCATCAACGGAAATAATTCAAAAGTCCATTTTGGTGTCAATTTCGTTCTCGGATCTTGTGCTTTTAGGTCCAAGAATAAGTACTTGCACAAAGTTGAGGCTATATGAATTATACAGGGTGTTTCGTAAATCATCGATAGCCTTGGAACTGGTCATGATCTTAGTAAAATCCCGTGAGTTTCGAGATTTTAGCACTTGTGTGAATATCACGACAATTAGTACCTTGGTTATTAGCGAATTTTCATAGAAAATATAGCTATTGCAGCCTGTCTGATTACGGGATCCAGAGGTGCCGTTTTGGATTTTCTCCGATCTCGACACCTAGATCATGAAAATATAGGTCGTTTATTTTGGGTCGGTTATTTTACATATAATCAAATCTTGTAGACACGATTATGCTCGCAATTTAGATCGTAGGAGGTTGAAATTTGGTCTTTATGATTAACAAAGGACAAGTTCATTAATCAGCCAAATTGACCAATCCGTCTCAAAATGGCGGTCGATCGAAGATTTGAAACTGATTGTGAGTTACAAAACATTGTGATTCGATCAACATTTCATCAGATGGCAAGTGTGCCACTTGCTGATGTTAGCTAACTAAAAGACTTTTTGGACATAATAATTCAGCTAATTTGACTTTTTCACTACACTTTCTGCATGGTGTAGTACACCAGAAACGTTTCAGGAACATTTTGATTACTCCTCGTATGTATGTTGTACGGTGCATATAATATGCTTTAAAATGTTTAGTTAGTTAGTAGGTACCTATGTACATTGTCTATATATTTTTTTATCTTTACAACAATATGTGTATGTACGAATAACGGGTATGTTCCGTTTAAAATTTTGAATGTATGCCATATAACTAAAATATCTTATGCTTGATTATTTGTTTCATTTTGAAAAATTATTAAAAATACCTAAACTGTTCAACAACTCAATAACTTTAACAATTATTTTCGAAAACTGTCGTTTTTTGAAAACAACTAGGTACACACTGTTTTTATTGAAACTAGTATTTTTAATAAATATAATAACAATCAATCTCGATACCTATACATCTACATAATATTTCACCATTCTTATTCATCATAATACAAAATAAATACTGCTTATGTACAGAGAAAAAATGTCGAAATATTGAAAGTATGTATTTACCTTACATAATTAAAATAATTATCTATCAAATTTGGAGTTTTCTCATTATTTTAAGTAAAACATGATATAATAATTAAATTTAATTAATTTACAAAAATTAAAATAAGAAAATACAAAAAATATATCTACACATTTTATATTAGGTACCCAAAAATGTATCCATACGTTATGGCCAAATTTGGCGATAAAATTAGTGTCAATTTGTATTTGGTTCAGCATTTTTTTTTAAATTTATCTAGCGAGATTATAACAATAACGTAGCAATAATAATAATTTAAATCGTCAACGTCGTAGATATGATTTCTATTTTACGCTATTATTTATTAGGAAAAACATAATTTTTATTAAAACTGTAGAATGACTGTGACTAGAGGTATATACTAACGATTTTTAGTAAACGCTTCTTTTTTTAAAAAAGGCGCCATAATGGTAATTCAGAAATAATTGGATTCATAACAAATAGTAAACGGTAGTAACTATGCCAACGACCTTGTCAAATATGTCCGTCCTTTCCATTCATCAATTCCAGTATGGCCAACTTTGACCACAATCTTTGAAGGTTATTATTATAAAATACGGTTAAAATTTATTCAATTGGTTTTAGTTTGTACGTTAAGTAATAAATTACTCTATTTAAAACAGTGTAAAATTAATGTACACGTACAAATAAACATTTTATTGAAGTGTTCATACTTTTCTTTTTGTACAATTTTGTCCTTACGCAATATACTTCATAAAAACAGAACCCGGAAGGTGACCTTTGTCGTTTAAATCTTATTACTTGCAGTTGTCACATGTTATCTTTAAAACGTGCTTTAACCTCAATCAAACAGTATTCAACATTCACCATGAGTTCTTTACAAAATGCCAAAAAGATAGCAGCTCACAAGGCAGTTGACGAATACGTGAAAAATAATTACGTAGTCGGTGTAGGATCGGGATCGACAATAGTGTTTGCTGTAGAAAGATTGGCCGAAAGGGTACGTAAAGAACAACTCAACATCGTATGCATTCCCACATCGTTTCAAGCCAAGCAGTTGATCGTCGAACATGGACTAACGTTGGGCGAATTGGACACAAATCCCGAACTAAATGTTTGCATCGACGGTGCCGATGAAGTCGACGCCAATTTAACTTTAATAAAAGGCGGCGGCGGTTGTTTACTGCAAGAAAAAATAGTGGCCAGTTGCGCTAAAGAACTGGTCATAATAGCCGATTATACCAAAAATTCCAAACTGCTCGGAGACCAGTACAAGAAAGGCATTCCTATCGAAGTGGTTCCCATGAGCTACGTTCCCATTAAAAAGAAAATCGAAAATCGTTACGGAGGCAAGGCGTTGTTACGTATGGCGGTGGCGAAAGCCGGACCCGTAATAACCGACAATGGCAATTTCATTCTTGATTGGGTCGATTTCGAGCAAGACAGCAATTGGGATAAAGTTAACACGGAAATTTCAATGATACCTGGCGTGGTCGAGACGGGCCTTTTTGTTAAAATGGCCAAAAAGATTTATTTCGGTCAAGCGGACGGATCGGTTAAGGAGCAAGTTTGATTTTCATTTCCAAAACATGACGATATTTTATTTGTCGGCATGTTTATTATTTTTTTAAACATATTGCTTTCTTTATACATTTATATATGATATTGATAAAGTATGTGAGCACGATTTGACAGTAAGTAAAAGTAATAAAATTTATCGTATTTAACTGTTATATCTAATAACCAAGACAAAAGCGAGAGTGTGCAGTATAAATGTATGTCTTTGTGCAAAAAAGACATTATACTAAATGTACAACTTGTATACCCAGATAAATTTCCAAAAAAAAGGTATAAATTTCAAGTAAAATCAGTACTTTATTTCATACACGATTAACCATTTCTTATAAAAAATATTCTTTAAAAATAAAAAATATGAAAATATACTAAAATATTAGATTTTACTCATCATTTATAAGTTTAATACTAATTACAAATTGTTAAATTTATTTAATTCACACACATAAATACCGACGAATAAACGTACCATAAAAAAACGGAGATCTTCGTACTCGATCGCTTACTAATACAAACTAGTCTTTTTCATAATCCTTAAAAATTCATCTTGACTTATTTCGCCATCGCCGTCTCTATCCGCCTCGTCTATCATCTCTTGCAATTCCTCGTCGGTTAAATTTTCACCCAGTTCTTTCGCCACGCGTTTCAAATTTTTAAAACTAATTCTACCGGTATCGTCGTCGTCGAAGAGACGGAACGCCTTCAATATCTCTTCCTTCGAATCTTTCTCGGCCATCTTGACGGACATGAGGGTCAAAAAATTGTCGAAAGATAATTTACCGGAACCTTCGGGATCGATGTCGACAATCATTTTCTTGATTTCCTCTTTTTTGGGTTCGAATCCTAGGGCGCGTATGGCCACTTTCAGCTCCTTCGTGTCGATTTTGCCTACGCCGTCGACGTCGAACAGATTAAATGCTTCTCGGATGTCGTTCTTTTGCTCTTCCGACAGTTCGAATTTAGGACCGGCCGCTTTCTTTCGATTAACTGCAGTCGCGCTGGCTTTCTTGACCGTCGACGATTGAATTGACTATAATGACGATTTAAAAGGGATTGTTAAAATTGTGATTTGTGAAACTTACCATGTTTCGATCGGTGTTTGATCAATAAAATTCAGGAAATTTATCTGTCAACAGTTGTATCATAGCACCAACGAAAAAGATAAACAGACAGACGACGAGATGTTTTATAGGTACTCTTTGTTGACAATTACCGTTGTCAAGAAATTGAACTTGTAAATAAACAATTTCGTCCATTTAATATGGCGGTTAAATTTTATAACCTTGTGCAGTGCCGTGCTTCCAAGTTGTTAAATAATAACAATCGGTAGGTTCGTCGTCCGCATAAATTCATCTAAAAAATAATAACACAATGGCATTTTCGAAAACTAAATCGACAATCGTTTTTGAAACACTAGACTTTTATATAAGTGACGTTATAAGAATTTTACCCGCGTGCGACGCTTCTGAACACCAGTTTAATTGAACGACTCCCACAACAGGGGATTTTAGTTTTCAGTTGATTCCCGCCTTACGTGCACCATTATCGGTTTTCACGACCGTTCACGACTTACGTGATAAGTCCTAACGTATTTTACTTATGTACTTTGAAAATTAGACGGGTAATTTGGAATTCAAATTAAGATAGTTGTGACAAAATGTCGAAACCAGAACAAAATATGGACACAGCTGATACAGCTGAAAATTCGGTAAGTGATTACCATAACGTCCGCATTAATACTCTTTGTGTTCTGAATGTATGTAACCCAATACACATTTTCGACAGAACGCTTCCTCATCCGACACGCTATCTTCGAGAGGTAAAGGTGAAGACTTTGAAACAAAATTGGAAGTCGATAGGGGCAAACGGTTCGACTATTTACTTAAACAGACAGAAATATTTTCTCATTTTATGTCGTCGCAACCATCGAAAACGACAATTAAGCCGAAAAGTGGCAGGCCTAAGAAAGTTAAGCCCGAAAAGCCGGAAAAACTACCACCGCCAGAAGAACCGCTCGAAGCTGGAGAGTAAGTAATATCGGTCTCGCATCGAACACGACAATTAATCTATAAACAAAATTTAGCCATCGCCATCGAAAGACCGAACAAGAAGAAGACGAAGAATTGTTGGCCGAATCTAATACTAAAGTTAAGACGACCGTACGTTTTGAATCGTCGCCGCATTACATTAAAAATGGCGAAATGCGCGATTATCAAATTCGTGGACTCAATTGGATGATTTCCTGTACGAAAACGGCATTAACGGAATTCTCGCCGACGAAATGGGCCTGGGAAAGACTTTACAAACAATTTCTTTACTTGGATTCATGAAACATTACAAAAACATTCCCGGGCCGCATATTGTCATTGTACCGAAATCCACTTTAGCGAATTGGATGAACGAGTTCAGTAAATGGTGTCCTAGTCTTCGGGCAGTTTGTTTTATAGGCGACCAAGAAGCTAGGGTAAACTTTTTTAAGTACATTTCGTATTCGATAAAACTCGATTTATAAATTTTAGAGTGTATTTGTGAGAGAGGTCATGATGCCGGGCGAATGGGACGTTTGTGTGACGTCTTACGAAATGGTGATAAAAGAAAAATCTGTGTTCAAAAAATTCAACTGGCGATATATGGTGGTGGACGAAGCGCACAGGATCAAAAACGAAAAATCCAAACTGGCGGAGATTCTACGTGAATTTAAAACGACCAATCGTCTTTTATTGACCGGAACCCCTTTGCAAAATAATCTGCACGAACTGTGGTCGCTTTTAAACTTCCTTTTACCGGACGTATTCAATTCGGCCGACGATTTCGACGCCTGGTTCAACACGAATCTGTGTTTGGGCGATAATGCATTAGTCGAACGTTTACACGCAGTATTGAAACCGTTCCTGCTTCGGCGTTTAAAGTCCGAAGTCGAGAAACGTCTTAAACCAAAGAAAGAAGTTAAAGTTTATATCGGTTTGAGCAAAATGCAGCGCGAATGGTACACAAAAGTTCTCATGAAAGACATAGATATTGTAAATGGGGCTGGAAAAATTGAGAAGATGAGATTGCAAAATATATTGATGCAGCTGCGTAAGTGCACCAATCATCCTTATCTTTTCGACGGTGCCGAACCTGGTCCGCCTTATACCACCGACGAGCACTTGGTTTATAATTGTGGGAAATTAGTCATTTTGGATAAATTATTGCCGAAATTGAAAGAGCAAAGTTCGAGAGTGCTGATTTTTTCGCAAATGACCAGAATGTTGGATATTTTGGAGGATTATTGCTTATGGAGGCAATACCATGTTAGTTGCATTAGTTATTTACTATCGCGTGCGAGCGTAACGGTTTATTTGTAGTATTGCCGATTAGATGGTCAGACTCCCCACGAAGATAGGCAACGTCAAATAAACGAGTACAACGAACCGGACAGCATCAAATTTGTATTTATGCTATCGACTCGAGCTGGCGGATTGGGCATCAATTTAGCAACAGCCGACGTAGTTATCATATACGACTCCGATTGGAATCCTCAAATGGATTTGCAAGCCATGGACCGTGCCCATCGAATTGGGCAAACGAAGCAAGTCAGGGTGTTCAGGTAAATAACTTACCACACACTTTTTTTTATCATTATTTTTCTTCAATAACGACGTCGCAGGTTTATTACTGAAAACACGGTCGAAGAAAAAATTGTAGAACGGGCGGAAGTTAAACTTAGACTCGATAAATTAGTTATTCAACAAGGCCGCCTGGCCGATAATAAATCCTCTACGTTAAACAAAGACGAAATGTTAAGTATGATTCGGTACGGTGCAAATCACGTGTTTGCTTCGAAAGACTCTGCAATTACCGACGAAGATATCGATTCCATTTTGGAAAAGGGCGAAGCGAAAGTATGTTACGAATTAGAACAACTGGATCTGGTATATATTTACGTTATTTTTTCTAGACAGCAGAACTTAATCAAAAGTTTGAGGCACTGGGAGAATCTTCTCTGCGAAATTTCACAGTGGACATTCCTAGCGAATCGGTTTATCAATTCGAGGCGAAGATTATCGTGAAAAACAAAAGGCTTTAGGTATAGGTAATTGGATTGAGCCGCCGAAACGTGAACGAAAAGCCAATTATGCCGTTGATGCTTACTTTCGGGAGGCTTTACGTGTTTCTGAACCTAAGGCTCCTAAGGTTAGTTTTATTGTAGTTATATTTATTACAATTCAGGTTTTAAGTGCATAAATACATTGTGATACAAGCACGAAATTCTAGAATTACATTCTATATCCCAGACTAACAACAATAAACATCAGAGCCATTTCGGAGCCGCCCTCTGATTCAAAATAACTCCTTTTTAATACTTGGGGCACGTTATAATATGGGGTATTTAGAAAATAATGAAAAATGTTTGGGGAACATTATTAATATTTATCTAATATGGCAGATTAGTGCAATAAACTTAAGATTTATAAATAAAGTCAAACTTTTTTTAGAAAAATGGCAACTTGACTCAATTTATATTCACAAGATAGAACTTCACCATTAATAGAACAATTAATCTTCTTTCATGATTATACTTTAATAATTCTATTAATAATTACAATAACAATTGCATATCTAATATTATCAATATGTATAAATAAACTATCTAATCATCTTATTTTAGAAAATCAATTAATTGAATTAGTTTGAACAATTACTCCAGCAATCATTTTAATTTTTATTGCTCTTCCTTCCCTTCAACTACTTTACATTATGGATGAAATAAATCAACCAACTATTACTATTAAAACTCTTGGCCATCAATGATACTGATCATATGAATTTTCAGATTTCAAAAAAATTGAATTTGACTCATATATATCTCCAATTGAAAGAAATCATTTATTTCTTTTATTAGATGTAGATAATCGAATTCCTATTCCTTTTAAAACCCAGGTACGAATAATTGTTTCATCAACAGACGTTATTCACTCTTGAACGATTCCATCAATTGGCGTAAAAATTGATGCTACTCCTGGACGACTAAATCAAGTAGCTTTCATTACCTCACGGCCTAGAATTCTTTTCGGTCAATGTTCTGAGATTTGTGGAACAAATCATAGCTTTATGCCTATTGTTATAGAAAGTATTAGAACTAAATCATTTATTAATTGAGTTAAAAACTTCTCATTAGATGACTGAAAGTAAGTATTGGTCTCTTAAACCACTCTATAGTAAAATAACAACTACTTCTAATGAAAAATTTAGTTAAATCATAACATAAACTTGTCATGTTTAAATAATTATTAACAGAACACGTCAAAATAAAAATTTGAGTTTTTATAAACTTTTTTCCTACGACACTCTTATGCCGAGATATTCCCCCAATGAATTTGTTTAAATAACATTTTTATTTTTTAATTAAAATTTAATCGTGTTTGGTTTACATTTTTAATAAATGAAATATTTTATAACACTTATAGATTTTTCATACTACCTCGTGGTATATATATTTTTATAGTTTTTGAATAAATTGAACAAATTTTTTTATGATAGCTAGTTGTCTCCTGTTTCTTATTTTAAAAACGTAGTGATATATTATGTTTTTGTAAAGTATTTGTAAATATTTTATTTTGAAATTGTACACTAATTAATATAAATAAATTAAAATGTGTATCTAAGTGTATAGATGTAAAAAGTTTTTTTGAAAAAAAGTAACGTCCTCTGTATCTCAAAAATTAAACATTTTTTTGAACAAGATCATATAAAACACTTATTTTTTATTGGTTTATCAATTCCTGATATTTCTGTAGTTAAAATTAATTCATTCTATATAAAAAAATTTACAATTAGTTCAACATCGAAAAGAATACATCGAAAATTTGTTTATTTTATCAGAAAATAGTAGAAAATCAATTGTTGACAAATTTAAACTTCTGATCGTATTTTGGCATGTTATTTTTATTATTTTAATTAAGTATTAATGTGGTTAGTTTCAATACTTATATAAATACGCAATATATAAAATAATATAATTTTATCGATAATAAGCATTCATAAACTTCTTCTTGAGACATACACAACAAATACTTATTTGTATTAATTAAATGCTTAGCCAAAAACGCTCTAAATGTAAATTTTATGTGCAGGCCCCACGTCCCCCTAAACAGCCCATCGTTCAGGACTTCCAATTCTTTCCGCCTCGTCTCTTCGAACTGCTGGATCAAGAAATTTACTACTATAGAAAAACTTTGGGCTACAAGGTTCCGAAGAATCTCGAATTAGGTCCCGAAGCGAACAAACAACAGAAAGAAGAACAGCGAAAAATCGACGAATCCGAACCTTTAACAGAAGACGAACAACTAGAAAAAGAGAATCTGTTAAGTCAAGGATTTACTAATTGGACCAAACGTGACTTTAACCAGTTCATCAAAGCCAACGAGAAGTACGGGCGCGACGACATTGAAAATATTGCGAAGGAAGTTGAAGGAAAGACGCCGGAGGAAGTCATGGAGTATTCGGCGGTGTTTTGGGAGCGTTGTCACGAATTGACCGACATCGATCGTATCATGTCGCAAATCGAAAGGGGCGAAACGAAAATACAACGTAGAGCGAGCATTAAACGAGCGTTGGATGCCAAAATGGCTCGTTACAGAGCACCTTTTCATCAACTCCGAATAGCTTACGGAACCAACAAGGGAAAAAACTATCTAGAAGAAGAAGACCGTTTTCTTGTGTGTATGCTCCATAAATTAGGTTTCGATAGAGAGAATGTATACGAAGAATTGAGAGCCGCGATAAGAGCGTCTCCTATATTTAGATTTGATTGGTTTCTAAAATCTCGTACTGCTATGGAATTACAAAGACGTTGTAACACTCTAATTACTTTAATCGAAAGAGAAAATCAGGAGCTGGAAGAGAAAGAAAAAGCCGAACGTAAAAAGAAACTCCCTAAAACCACATCTGTGACTGGCACTCCTTCTCAGGCTACTACCAAGAGTGGCCAGAAACGTAAAGGCGATATTACTGGGGGAAACGTGGAGAAAAAGAAAAAGAAAAAATGAGAATTGCCGTTTATGTTTAAATTCGATTAAATTATTTTGTGTTGGTATTTCTTGTTCGTTTCTCTATTTTAAGGTGCACGTAATTGTATTGGTGAAATTACATTTACTTGATGTGAAGTGTGTACGTGTTTTTAAATGTGTACTTTCAATTTATTTCATCGACGGTTTTATTAATAGTTATAGTAGAAAATTACATTAAAATAGTACATTCATTTTATGAACAACTAAATTTTATTTATTCTGATTAGGAACTGGTATCTTGAATTTAAGACGATTCGATAACCTTAAGCGGTAAATAGCATTTAAGTAAGTTCGCATAGTTTAAAGTAATTTGTGGAGAATCAATTATTTTAATCTTGATTAAAACTGAACATTTTTTTAAAATTATTACTATACAATTTACTTCTGACGTATACTGTGTTAGGTTTATATATTTTATTAAAACAATATAATTATTGATGTCGTATCTAAATAATGTATTGTGTATATGTTATTGTATACATCGAATGTACGTACCTAAAAAGACTTATCCTTTACTTAATCATTCAAATGCAGACTGGTTTTGAAACATATGTAACAACTTGTAAAATTAAATTTAAAAACTAATTTATTTAAATGATTTTATAAATCATTCCTATTATTTTATTATACACTGTACAAGCATCGTTTGTTATTTTCATACAAAACAGATATACGATTTGGATTAAT
The DNA here is from genome assembly GCA_036326145.1 of Rhagophthalmus giganteus. NCBI lineage: Eukaryota > Metazoa > Arthropoda > Insecta > Coleoptera > Rhagophthalmidae > Rhagophthalmus > Rhagophthalmus giganteus. The sequence continues at coordinate 13,955,900 of JARFJA010000036.1, read as the reverse complement.
ACTGAAATAAATGTTAAATTTAGATTCAATAGAAAGTAGTAAATATAGCACTTAAATAAGTTTGTATTAGTGATTGGTTCCATTTTGTTAGATTTTTTAATTTATATTAAAAACAGTTGCTATCCATTTTGGTGACCATTGAATTTGCATCAACACTGAAACGTCTTCAATTATTGAGAAATATACGGAGTTGTATTCGTTTCTTGATTTCGGTGACAATGCCTTGTTAAAACTATTGAGAACAACATTAGAATCTAATGATTGGCATTGTTTTGTAATTATCGGTCACCAAAATAAGGTTGCACTATATACTAAACTATGTTCACTGAGTCGAGTCAGCGAATGACTACAGGTTTTGCGGTATTTATACCGCAAAACTAAAATACTAAGATTTTTAAATATGTAAACTCATTTTTAAAAAGTTCATAATTGAGGAGAGGGTTTTCAAACATTTATGACAAGTGAATTACGACCTAAATAAGATCTTAATTCTCTCGTCATAAGTTTTGAAAAACACTAACACAGTTAAACTTAAAATCTAATTTATTGACAATTACATATTTACATATTACTATCATTGTTTGCCGACTCAACTCGGTGAACATAGTTTAATGTTTTTCGTGACAATATAATCAGTATCGGACAAATAAACAAAATATAGGTGAGAAGGTGAAAGTGAAAAGAAAATTGCTTGCAAAGTCTTAAAAGGTGCTTTGGAAAGTTTGACTAAAAATTCATAGGTTTTTAAAAAAGTACAAGAACTATAGGTTTTAAAAAGATTCAATAATGTTGGATTAATTGGTATTTGAAATTTTATATTATATTATTTTATAATATACGTAATATAATATAACATCTCTTAAGTGATCTAATTATAATTAGCAACATTATCTCAAATTTATAGGACAATTGTATAGTAAAAAGCAGTGATTTTTGATTTTATAGGCACATTAATTCTTTTTGGAATTATTTATTATGTTTAATAAGTGAAGTATTTATAAGTTAATAATTGCTACTATCAAAAGTTGATAGGTAGGTATTTATTATAAAAAGTATGTAAAATTTCATTTAAGCAGACTTTTTTGCCTGCTAACGTATGTATTGTACATACTTTCAAACCTTGGTGGTTTTAAGACTGCTCTAAAGAACTCCAGAATTTCTGTGCAAGCTCGTCGAGTATTCGAACAGGTACTGATCCTAATGATAAACAGTAGGTAAAATGTATCTACAAGCGATTTTATTTTCACTTTTGTGAGCATATTGCAAATAAAAACTACGTTCTACAAATTTAACTATTTCCTTTCTATTTCGTTGTTTTTAATCTACAATGTGCCCGTAAATTAACTTATATTAGTTGAAGAGTTTTCGTGCCATAACGAATTATGTATTATAAGTTTTAGAATATTCTGCCAAAAACTAAACTAGCTATTTGTGTTGCCTAACATGCACGTTTTCTATTTTTGGCTGCATTTGAAAACGACCGATAGTCCAGGCATTTTAGGAATGACCGTCGTCTGCGTTGATTGTTGTCAGAGTTGCTTATAAGGTCTGTGCATAGCTAAAACAGCTGACCTGACAACTTGAATGGAAATAACAGATGTCGCTCGCGTCGGATATTAATGGTAACTGTAATGATTATTTGCAACTAGGATTTTCATTTAAAGTGTGGAATTCACAGTAAATAATATGCAGCTAAAACATTGTTGTGTGCCTAATTACACACAAATAAATAGAAATAAAATTAAAATGCACCGATTTCCTTCTGATATTACGTATAAAAAATTGTGGTGTAAAAAATATTTAATGTAACAGGTAAATAATTGCGATTTCAATAATTCATTCTTACTTAACTCTTTATTACTACTTAATTATACATTTACAGGACACAATATTGAACCCAATTTGTATGTTTGCGAAAAACATTTCGAAAAGAGTTGTTACTATTCCAAAAAATTCTTTAAGTTCCCATTTTCCTTGTTACAATCATAAAAATTTAATCACAGACATCATTTTAACAAAGCTAATTAAACCATTATTTTCCAGTTACTGTAACACGCAAAATGATAAAGTAATTAATCAAAATGTATATTCAAAACCACAAACTAGAAAAATTTTAAAATTATAGTCTTTATAGATCAGTATCTACCATTTTATTAAATATTTTCGCAATAATTTCTTGTTTACTTTACGAAAAATACATTAATTGCAGTTTTAATAGATGTAAAACGAAAACACAATTTTATTTTTCAATTTTAAAAAGTTTCACCAAATAGTCAAGTTCTAAACCATACATAATAGATTTCATTAATATCTGACGCAAGCGCCTTTAATTGTAAATTAACATCTATTGCACAGACCTTATAAGCACGAAAACAATCAACGCAGACTACGGGAATGACAAACTCAATCGACCTAAGTAATTAGTAGGAAATGGAGACTTGGCACGGTTGTTATTTGACTAACGTGTCAAAAATCTCTATAAATCCAGGCTGTGTTTCAGCCGGCATCGTGAGAAAAAGACGCCAAAAATTAATCTTTCGTCAGAACCTCGTTTTCATTGTAAGATAAAAATACCTATACAATCAAATAAACTAGGGAAAATTACCTACAATTTATGTTCTTATCATTTTTCTGTAAAGTCAAAAATTTCGGCGTGACAGCGTCACAAAGTTTATTCTACCAGATAATTCGACGTTAATTAATTAGCATAGAGAAATTACACTTTACCTTGTGATACAAACATGAAAATTTGCGCAATGTTAAACGATGCTGTATAAATGTTATGCTTTGTTAAATTTTCGACTAGGGAGCGGAGAAAAATTTAAAGGTGAAAAGCGACCAAATTTATGACTTCATAACTCCTGTCCGCGGATGAATTTTTCTGCGCTCCCTAGTTGAAAATGTACAGCTTAGATGGCTTTAACGTTGTGCAAATTTTCGTGTTTGTATCGAAAGGTAAAGTGTAATTTCTCTATGCTAATTAATTAACGTCGAGTTACCTGGTAGAATAAACTTTGTGACGTTGTCACGTCGAAATTATTGACTTTACAGAAAAATTACGAGGACATAAATTGTAGATAATTTTCCCTAGTTTATTTGATCATATAGGTATTTTTGTCTTACAACGAACCATAAAGGAGGTTCTAGCGAAAAACTCATTTTTGGCGTATTTTCCTCACGATCGATGGCGGTCTGAAGCAGAGCCTGGATTTATGCAGACTTTTAACATGTTAGTCGGCAAGGCCGAATTAACAACTGTGCTAAGTATCCACTACCCACTAATTACTTAGGTTTTTTGTTTCGCTGTGTTAGTTTTTGTTTCTGTTTTTTTTTTGGCGATGATGCCGCTAGTTTCGCCACTTTAATTTAGTCGCGCGAATTTAACTCGCGTGATAGTTTTGCAAGACCGAAAATTCCGGAAAATTCCGAAAAACTCGATGAAATTAAAAATAACGAGAGGCGCAAAACTGGGAATTCTCGGGGAAATAATGCAGTTCGCCTTGAAAACCCGGAAATTTCAGGGAAAAGTCATTGTCGAATACTTTTATACGATTTTTTTGTTTTTGTCGGTAGGAGGCTGAAATTTGGATAGTATATTGTCTTTATGAATACGAAGAACGAATTCGTGAACCGACCAAATCGTATTAAAATGGCGGCCGATCAAAAATCTTAAACAGAACTACTCCGTTATTAATTATCGGATCGGTAATTTGAAATATGTTTTGGAATCGGTATAAAATTCTCTATCGACCAGGTCTCTTTGTAATTTTCGATAAAATGCACCGTTTTTTGAGATAATCGGGCAATACCGGATATAAATTTTGAATTCTTATAAAATACTTTCTAGTAAATGTAATTTTTAACGAGGTGTATTTTTTTTGAGAAAAAATGAAAAAGTGGGTTTTGAAGCATATGACGTGGAAATTCGATATTGAGGCTTGCGTGCGGTCGGTTCTTTTTATTTGCAATTAGTTACAACACGTCAACTAAAATAGAATTTATCTATAAAATAACGATCAACAGGTGAACCCTTTTAAGGGTAATTTTTTAATTTCAATCTTTTCATGGAAAATTGAATCTGAATTATTATTTTGCGTATCACAGCAAATGTTCACTTATAATTAGTATTCGATTATCCGATTATGTTCATCCGTTGCAGTAAAATTGTAAAAACAAATCAAATCGATTTTTTTTTAATTTGTTTAAAATATTTTCACCTAAATTATTAACTACTTGCTATTTTTGGCATGTTATAACGTCAATTCTTAAATGAGCCGCTTTTATTAACGATAGAGATAGATAATCTAAATTGTTGAAGATATTAATTCGTAGATATTAGTACGTATACTTATTTCTTCATTACGAGTAAGTATAATTTATTGTTGTCTTTGTCGTAGAAAAATATGCTTAAATTAATAAAGTAACAAACATTTACCTACAGACCTTGAGTTAATTTACCTAACCAAATAATCATCATTAGAACGATTACAAAATACCTATTAGTTGAAGGTTTTGTTTTTCGAGAATCACTGGAGCGCACACTTCATGTGCCGATAACAACAAAAAACCATTAATACGTAATGAGTGTACATGATTTTATCAAAAGATGAGCGCTTCATCAGTACATTACAAAGAGATAAAAATCTATGTGCAGCTCGCATGTTACGAGAACAATATATTATTTATTAGAACATATATTACATTCAATGTCGATCCTAATATCGGAATCCATTACGTCTCGTAATTTTGAAACGTCAAGTTGATCGCGCGGCGGGGCGATTAGTTCAAGTTTAGTCTTTCATTAGCACCATTAGGGCTATACAATATTTATTGTTAATCATGTCAAGTGCAGAAAGGGTTATTTAATTGAATCAATTATGAACAAAAACTGCCCGATTATTGTGGCGGTGTTTGGGTTCGTGTTGTTGTTTTTGGGATTGGTTTGTTCCTGGTTTGTATTTCCGAAAATCGCGGAATACGCAATTGGCCAGGTAGATATTGTACTTTGATAGGCAATCGTGGGCATCGTTTAATAAGTGTATTTTAATAGAGAATCGCGTTGGTGGAAGGCAACGATGTCTACAATATTTGGAAAAAGCAACCTTTTCCGCAAAAAATGAAAGTGCATTTCTTCAACGTCAGTAATCCCGATGAGGTGCAGCAAGGAGCGAATCCGATCGTTAAGGATATTGGACCTTACATTTTTGAGTATATTTACTTTTATACTAATTTTTAGATAGATTAATGCGCGTAATTTTGAAATTACGAAAATTTTTCAAAATCCGTCCTCTTTAACTTCTTATATGCACGTGGGAAGTATACCTTCAATTTACTTGATTTTTAATTGTTGTTAAATAATGAATGCTGCCGATATTTAGATTCTACACATATCACAATTGGTATATCAAATAATGTTTCATATGCATATATTTTTTAATTTTAATTTAAGCCATTTGTTAAAAATTTGTAATTTTAAAACTGATAAAAATAATTTAGTCTTCGGACTGTTTTTCTAAATGTTTTGATATCTTTTTGACGTTTTCTTTTAATATACATATTACGTAAGTATCTACTTATTTAATTATTTTTAATGCCTTTCACCTATGAAAAATGTTATTTTTTACGTTTCAAAAACATATATTTCGACGTTCTTCGGTGTTTTTTAAATATTTAAACCGGTTTTAATAATAGTTTAATTATTTTTAATTTTAACCCCTTGGGTACATTTGACGTCTGAGACACGTCATTCACTTTTTTCCCCTAGGAGCGGATGACGTGTTTAAGACGTCAAACTAAAAATTAAACTCTTGGGTACATTTGACGTCTGAGAGACGTCATTCACTTGTTTTTTTTTTAATTACTTGAAGACATCTTAATACTACATATGTCACCAATATTTTAGAAATAAATAAATTCTTACGTAAAATGTACTGCTTTTACATACTACTCCAAGCAACCAAAAATTATATCCGTTCCACATGCAAATATTTTCTCAAATAAATCCGTACCCAAGGGGTTAATATCGAAATTTGACTGTATTTAAATTTCTGTATAGCGATTTTTTTAAGTCGAACTAAAATAATGTTTTCTAATCGTAAGTAAATTAAAAAATAATAATAACGAAACAAATTAAAAATTGTCATCGAACACATATATGTTTTTTGAAGTAAAAATAACCTTTTTTTATTCGCAAAAGATATTAAAAATAATTAAATATCTATATTTTTTTTTATAAAATTTTCAATAAATTTAGAAAAACTTCAATATTTAAAAATAAAATACTTTTTTAATTTACATACCGTACTATTAAATATTTTTATTTTTAAATACACTCAAATTTAGATATAACGAACTTTTATACAAGGTTTTTCAGAATAACTATTCCTACTATTCAGATGTGATGAAGAGCATATAGGTAATTAAACACTTTTTTGTAATAAAATAATATCCGGAAACTCTTAGTTTCCGAGATACGGGGCGTTAAAAATTTGAAAAGTAATTGTTTTTTTTTTATTATCTCAGTGACGGTTTATTTAAATCATTTGAAATTTGGTATGTTATTTACACTCTATATGTGTGATATGCTGGCAATAAGAATGATAACTCATTTCGTCTAGTTGCGTAGATCTAGGCATATCGTTACAGTTTTTCGCTTAAAATTTCTACGCCACTGTGTTTAATATAACGTTGGTAGCTTTCCAAATTTTTCAATGAGTTTTGCAAAAATAAGTAAGTGTACATTATGCCGGGGCGTGGCGCGCCGCATCTCAGCGCATAACTCCGCAACTAATTCCAACAATTGGTTGCGCTGCGATACGATTATGCTTACCTTTATCGTGCGACGTATCGTTTTCGAAATAAACGTCAAAATCCCCGTGTGCGTCAATGAAAAATTTATTTCATAATATTGTTTCCAAACTTTGTAAAGATAAGAAAAATAGCTCGATGGGCTTACGTTCGAAAACGCTTCGTTTCTAAGATACGGGAGGCATTAAATGTTTTAAGGGTTTTCGTAAATTTTAACACACAACTGAACTGTAGCTACACATTTCTAGTGTAGTTGTTAACGTAAACGTTTATTTTGTACGGTTTAAGTTCCATTAGTTTCAGTCAGTCCAGTCAGTTTTTGCTTGTATGATTAATTTAATATTTCGTAATAAGCAATTAATGTAAGTGCGTGTAAGATATTTTAATAATATAATGCTATTTAATTAATTAATTAATAATTAATACGTGTATACTTACCGTTTTCATGTGAAAATAATCGTAAAAGTCCTTTACTTACGTGGAATTGTCTAAATAAAATTACGTAAAATGTATAAAATACTTCAACAAAATTATTAACAAAACACTAACTATGTAAGAGATTTAACATTAAAAAACAATTTAAAATCAAATACTTAATGGTAATTGTACGTGTATTATAAAATATGACGCAACATAATTTGTAGATATCTAACATTATGTTTTTGGTAGCTTTGATTTATAATTTATTTCCTTATTTGAATATGCTTTTGATAGAATATTAAATAATTTTCCAACACAATACTTTTTCCTATATTTGATTTTAAATATCGCGAGATTAACACCTTCGTGCAAGACGAGTCATTTAAAAAGTGCCACACGTTTTTCTCGAAAACATTGAATGACCTCGAAACCCAATTGGTTTTGGAATTATAAGCCTACGTTAACCTTTTTTAAGTTGAATGGGACACCCAAACGATCGTTACCAACAACATTAAAAAGTTAGATTTTTGAAGATACGAGCCAAAATTCGTTTCGGAACTATGAATTTTTTAATTGAAGTTTAAAATCACCGTGGATGTTAGCGATGTTATTGAATATAATTTAGAGAAATAGGAAAAAGCAACGGCTACACTATCAGCACCGGTGCGAAACACTAGTAAACAAGTGTTGAACACGATTAGTACTCGGGAAGATTTCTCCTGAGGAACACCACCACATCTTCGCATATCGCATTTCATAATGAATGCTCAAAATGACCATCATTTTGCTCCAAACATTTTTGTATCCTTCTGTTAAAAGCCTGCTGAATTATATATAAATATCTCTCCGATGACTCCACAGACTTTCCAACGTTTTCAAAAATGGATTTGATTCTACCTTTATGTCATTTATGTTAAGTATGCCAGCTCTTTCACTTTTCATTAGAAGTAAAAATCCATACAGGTCAAGTCAGAAAACGGCACAGCACCCCCTCTGCCAATCCATTTGTTGAAAAACATCGAGCTTAATTGTTCCCTTGCAACTCTTCCGAAATGAGCAGGTACATCGACCAACTGAAATCACATTCCAGCTCTGTCACTCAGAGGTATGTCTTCCACTAGTTTTGTAAAATCGTGAATCAAAATTCAACAAACCTAACACTTGTAAGTGTGCTAAAAGAAAGAAAAAAGAAAGAAAGAAAAAGTCTAATTAGACGAGAATCAATTATTCCAGCTCAAACATTAAAGGTTACATCGTTGTAAAAGTACCTATCCAACAAGGGTTCGCGTCGTTCCATTAATGGTAATTATGCCAATTAACGTTATTTGGTGCAAAACGGTGCTAATTTTGAGCGTTTATTGTGAAAAATAAATCAATTTTAAACTCGAATTAAAAAATATTAACTTCCGGAACTGTACCAACTGACTTATGATTGTGAATTATTAATAATCCTAGTTCTATAAAGAAGTAAGTTTTAAAGTATTTAAGTATCTACTTATTTTATATACTTTCATAAAACGATAGATAATGTTTTCTTTACGTGACCGTAAAACGCTTACCTATTTAAAAATAAATCTTTTACTATATTATAATTTTATAAGTGTTTTTATCCGTAAAAGGGTAAAAATCAAAAAATGTGCCGATCCACATCTAAAGGTTATAATAAATAAAAAAAGGCTACAATCTCTAATAACATTATTAATATTTTGAAAATGCTGCGCATTTTTACACTATCGTGTCGGTAACCATCTTAGAATTTTTTAAGGCATTTTGTTGTTGTAATTCTCTCCAAAACGAAAGGCACCATTTACACAAAACCAAACTTCCTGTTCAGTAATACGAGGCCAATTTAAAAATATATAATTTATCTATCTCTAACCGTTTTCGAGAAAAACGCGTGGCATTTTTTAAACGACTCGACCTGTACTTAACACTTGCTCTGAAATCATCGATTAGATATTTGAATTTTTTTATTTGTTTAAACGCCAATTTTGAATTTTATTTGTTATTTTAATGGCGGCAATGCTGTGTATTTCACTTTAAAAATCTGCCATTTATTTATAACTGCTGTTGAAAGTTTCTCTCGACACTTTAATATTCATTTTATACATAAATTTGTGTAGCGGCACAGATTTTGTAATACAAGTATGTATATTATCGTAATGATACAAACAGGAAGTCCAGTCCAAATTTCACTAGTCACTAATCTTTAAAATCTCTTTGCTTCCTATCATTTTTGCATCAAATCAATATTCCCAGTGTTTTTTTTTACATACGCAGCTATTAATATAATTATTTAGTTAAAACAAAAAATACAAAATTTAAAAATGTTAATTTTTCATATACAGTGCGTCCAAAAGATTGCGTTAGGCATGGGGATCTTGGAAACTGAAAGAGATAGAGATACGATTAAACGAGAGAAAGGGTTCAGCACCTCGAGGTCAACTCAGAACCGGCTTGAAAGTTTGAAACACTTTATTTGTTTAAGCCCTATAACGGAAGAACTGAAATTTCGAAAATTCTTCGTTGCATTCTAAATTTTAAAAATAAAATTATCGTTTCTTTGATATAATTTCTTCATTTTCAAAGATAAGTGCATCAAACCTTATATCATTAAAAAGAAAATTAAGAACTCTTTTTATTAACGTAATGTCCGCCTAAGACTTGTATTTAAAAAAATAGAAGTAAATAAAACTGACGCTTTCTTCGTAATCTACGTAAAAAAATGTCTAAATAATGTCAAAGAATTTTTGTCGTATCTCTAAGAATAAGTAAGATAGAATGCAACGAAGAATTTTTCCGTTATAGGGCTTAAACAAATAAAATGTTTCAAACTTTCAAGCCGATTTTGAATTGACCTTGAAGTGCTAAACGCTATCTCTCATTTAATCATATCTTCATCTCTTACCGTTTCCAAGATCCCCATGCTTAACGCGATTTTTTGGACACACTGTATATCGATGTGTACTTAATTATTACTTTGTACTGATTTTTATTTCAACAAAAAGCATAGTTTCTCGTAGGTACGACAAAACTTTAAAAAAAATTGTTTCTATACCTATTAGGTAACGGAAAAGACACAAAGTGTGTCTTAATGTCTTAATTTATGTACATTCGGCTCCTTTAATATTGTCTATTATTTACTAATATTTAATATTGTTCAAGATAATATATAATATGGATCCAAAATGAACGACCTATATTTTCGCGATTTATGGGGGCCGAGATCGGAGAAAACCTAAAACGACACCTCTGGATCCCGTCAAAAGATGGGCTGCAATAGCTATATATCTTATGAAAATTCCCTAAAAGATGCAGAGAATCCTAGATATTATTTAACTGTGATTTTCTCGAATATGGTTCATTCTATCGAAATTAAACAATTCTTCCTAAAATATCTGAGAAATCCGAAAATGATCTTAACATTTTAAAAACTTAAATCTCCGACAATCAAACATTTTGGGGTTATAAAAGTTAGGGTTAGTGCATCCTTGACTCTCCTGCGGTGTCATCAAAAAAGCTATTAGACCAAAATTTATTAAGTTCCAACTAAAAATTAAAATTGTGTTTAAAAAAAAATGATTTTTACTCTTCAATTTTGGGAGTGAATATCTCGACAGGGGAACGCCGTAGAAAAAATACTTATAGGAACTTGTGTTATTATTTTGACGTGGTTTCTGAAAGATTTTTTACAATTTTCTGTAGCATGGACAACATTTTCTGACACCCCGTATTTTGTTGTAATAGTTGTTTAAACAATACAAACGCTTAAGCGCGCTTAACCGGAATGTTTCTGATTTCAAATGATTTAGTATAACAAACATTTAAAAAGAAAAACCGAAATTTTCACGATTTTTCGACTTTATTTACTCGACTAATACGAAATAACATCTAAAAGTAGGTTAGCATCTCTAACCTTATAACCTTTACCTGACCTTAATACTTAATAATAAAAATACATTGTTTTATTTGTATAGCGATCATTTCTATATACTACCCACATTCATCAATAGGTTAATCTGTTTCGTTTCGTTTTTTTTTGTTTTAAGGTTGATCTTACTTTCGAACACAAAAAAATAATTATTAAATTAGCAGGTGCGTAGTTCCCAATAGAAAATTGAACGAAATAATGGTCCACTTCGTTGACTAGCAAATACTATTTACAAATAAATATGTACTCAACAAGTTTAATATTGGTAGTTTCCTACTTCCAGTTCCCAATTTGTTCAATAATTCGATAATTACTTATTCGATATGTTTACCAGTCAATATGAATTTCTATTTTTATAAAAACCCATTTCTCTAATATTTTTTTATATTTTCAATAGACAATTATCAATTTTCCTATTCGTTTTAATTAATTTGCACATTTTCTTCTTCTTTTTGCTGAGAATTGTTTCAATAAAGAAACAAGAAAAGAAGAAAAAAACATAAAAACCATTTAAAATATGATCTGCTTCATCAACGTATAGTACAATAAGTCTTCTACGTATGGACGAGTTCCGTTCCGAGAGCACGTTCGCAAGTCGAATTTGTTCGTAAGTTGAACAAAGGTGTACCAAGGTGAAAACTTGTTAATTATAGTTAAAGAAGGCACTTTTAACCTTATTTTATTTATTGTTTATATTAAAAAATCATAAAGAAACTGATCGTAATGTCGTATTCCGTGTCCGGAAATCTTGATTTGCACACTTGTCAATAACATCCTTCCAGTCACTCCAATTTACTGTACTGGTCTACTGGTGTACTGATCTAGTAAAAAACAAATGACAAATGAATTCGATAAATTTAATTCTAATATTTTAGCGAATACTGGGAAAGAGTAAACATCACCATCGACGAAGAAGCCGACACCATCACGTACATGTTGAAAAGAAATTTCGTTTTTAATCCAAAAGAATCCGGATGTAGAAATGAAAATGACTTTATAACGATGATTAATGGCGCCCTTGTGGTAACGTATTAAACGCGTAGCAGGTAGTACTTTACACATAATTCGATGCGTTATTTTTTAGAGTACAGCTCTTCAAGTTTATGCAATTTTACCGTCCGCTTTAGCTACGGTTAATGACGCAGTTCCGTATTTATACAAAGGTGCAAAAGATGTATTTTTACGTGCAACGGCAAGGGAAATACTTTTTGAAGGAGTCTTGATAACCTGTCACGATGTTGAAATAGGTAGGTCAATTGCGAAATTGGATAATTTCGATAATCTAATAAATTTAGGCGTGACGGGGCGCAGCGGGTCGAATCGCAGCGCAACCAATTGCCGGGGTACGTTTCAAATGAGCCAATTCCGGAATCTCCGTCGCAGAGTTTTGCGCTGCGATGCGGCCCACTGCGTCTCGGCACAATGCACGCTTACCCTATTTTATTTACCTATTTTATTACACCGAAGATGTTTTGCTTAAGTAAAAAAGAAAGTAATCAGATGCACCCGTTTTTCGTTTCGTTGCTGTTAGGTAACGCTTTCAAAATGCGACAAAATTATTTCGTAATTGTCGTTCACGATACGGGGTTTATCCATCGCAGGCGACGGTCTTAACAAACATTTTATAGGTACAAATAATTATTTCAGAGTTTATTTGTGGAGCGATGAAAAGCATGTTACCTCCGACAATGGATTTTACTAGCGACGGGAAAGACTTCAAGTTTTCCTTATTTGGTTACGTAAGTCGTAAACGTACATACGCCGTTAAATTTATAATATTAATGGACAAATAAACGTATAGATGAACACCACGCTTAGCGGACCTTTCGTAATAGGCAGAGGACTAAAAAACACCACCAGGGGAGACGTGTTATCGTATCGTGGACAAACCGAAACGGGCGTATGGAATAGTCCTTCGTGCAATATGATCAACGGAAGCGACTCGACACTTTTTTATCCCATGAAAACGCCGCCAGAAAGAATATACGCGTTTAGTCCAGATATTTGCAGGTAAGCCTGGTCGTTTTAATTTGAAATTGTCCGAGCCGTCTACGAAATAAGTTAATTTATATTTAAAGTTCATTGAAAATTTAATTCAGACGAAATCGCGATCTTCATCACTTATGTCCAAAAAGTCTATCGGTCGCCTTGGTTGGCTGTGAAAAAGATGTCCGACAATTCGCTTAAATCGTGTCATAAATTCTTTTTTGTCCGCGTCATTTGTAAAAATTACTTAAACCAAGACGCAAAATCGGGACCGGGATTGTATGTACATAAAAATAATTGAACGTCTACTTTATCGGCCATTTAATTTTACGGAGCAAAACTTCAATCAAATTAGTTTCGTCACTTTGTTTATTTGTTGCGATTGGGTATCAATTTTTTACCATTTGGCATCGATCACTTTCTCTGGTTTTGAATTTGAACTTTGAAATTTGAATGTTATTTGAAACCCTAATTACCCATCATTACCGGCCGATCATTAGATCGGCAAATAGATCACGTTATTTTTGTAAAAATAATGCAATTAAGGAAAATTGCGTGTTGTTCATAACATGTTTTAATGATATACCTAGATGGTTTTCGATAATGTGCGTGTTTTTATTCGAATATTTTTGCACGATCACGCGCTAGGTACGATTGCAAGTCTAAACGATTTATTATACTTACACAAATCTGCTTCTGTCTAATACTATACATTTATTTTATGGCTTGTTTCATAAGGAATGCCCATAGGTTAAATAAATAATTAACTAGAAAGTTTCTCGCATTCAGTTGTTTGTTTAATTGTGGCTAATAAAATGCTTAAAATTTAATGGGCAATTAAACATTAACATCTCTGATACGTTTCGATTTTGACAATTGCTCTACGAAATAAAACCAATCTTATTATAAGAATCAAGTAGTGCGCTATTTTTAAATGAGTAGTACATGCAATCTACTTCAATGCGTGAGATGGCGAGCGTATATATACGCTCGTAGTTTAGAAAGAACGCTTCACGACTGGCGTATATGTACGCCCAACTTAACGAAAAGGCCGGAAGGATAACAAAAGCACACCGCTTCGCACAACGTAATGCGATTAAAATAATTTATTTCGCATATTTTGTAGCAGAATCATTTAAAATAAACTTCGATGGAAATTAAAAAAGGGCTGTACGTAATCTCAAAATTGTTAAAGTCTATGTACCGATATTTAAGCAAAAAAATATATCTACTTGCAATAATTAGTATTATTTTCAACCTTACGTCCTATCGGTATTATACATAGGATGCGAATATACACACTGACAAGGAAGGTTGGGCAGGTGGAAATCTCAGAAAAATTTGAAACTTTGCAGGATTGTAGTACTAGTCAACCCCCATCAAGAGCCGTATTCCGTTCGTGCCCTTATGCGGTCTGAGAGGGCTAAATCCACCCTTAAAAATTGATTTTTTTTTCGATTTTGCTTATTATCTCTGGAACAACAAGAGCTATCGCCAACAAACTATATATTTTTGTAAATGGCTATTCAATATCTACATTATGATATAAAAATTAGGGGTAACAATTTTAAGGGGTGCCATCCCTACCCCCAACCCTCAATTATTTTCAGTATTTTTTTTGTACGCTACAATGAATTGATAGCTTATTAAAAGAGTTATTCATTAAAGTGTATCGCCTTACATTAATTTATTTGTATTTGTGCAATTGCACCCTTTGCTAATAAATCGGTAGTCGCGTATCTTTTAAACTATAACAAATATCACCAACAAATTATTTATTTTTGTAAATAACTGTCCGAGATCTACATTATAATACAAAAATTAGGGATAAAATGCCTAAGGGGTTTCATATTAATTTTTTTAATTTTTTTTTAATATTTTTGTGTACGCTGCATACAAAGACGAGCTGCAGGCGTTTATATAAAATTAAAATTTTCGCATAATTTCGATAAAATGACACTACCTGATACACTCAGAACAGGTCTGGAATTACATGAAAAGTAGTTTTTCGAGAATAACCAAGCCAGAAATGACAATCTAAGCGCGTTGCCGGCGATTTAAAATTTTCGGGAAATCTCGAAAAAAAGACGTTCAGGATTTTGGCAAAATTTTGGCCGAACTTAAAACGTTCATAACAGGTCCGGAATTACTTGAAAAGTCGTTTTTCGAGAATAACTAAGCAAGAGGCTAAGCATTTACAAAAATATATAGTTTGTTGACGATAGCTCTTGTTATTTCAGAGATAATAAGCAAAATCGAAAAAAGTTTCAATTTTAAGGGTGGATTTCCCCCTCTCAAAACGCATAAAGGCACGAACGGAATACGGCTCTTGATTAGGGTCGACTAGTACTACAATCCTGCAAAGTTTCAAATTTTTCTGAGATTTCCACCTGCCTAACCTTTCTTGCGAGTCATTTAAAAATGTCACGCGTTTTTCTCGAAAACGGTTAGAGATAGGTAAAAATGTCTTGACATAAACGCTGTAGAGTATGAAGTGCGCCGTCTGATGGCGACGTTGAACGACCTTGCAACCCATTGGTTTTGGAGTTGTAGACCTAATTTGCATTTTTTTAATTGGATGGGGTATTTCTGTTATGCCCAATAGATAGTCCGTTAAAAACAAAACATTTTTACTTGGAGATATTTTTCGAAATTATCGACCGTTTCGAAGATACGAGTAAAAATAGACGTTTAGATTAAGAAAGAACAAAAGACATGTGCTCATCATTAACCCTAGAAAGGTAACCATTCTAAAATGTAAGTTAAGTGTAATCCATACGTAAAATTTACGACACGACATTTTGATGTCTAGTATTTTTTTAATTTTTTTTTAGATCCTATCAAAATAAAGCAAAACTTAGCAAATAACCTTTATTAAACAATAAAAATGAAAGAAAATGTTACATTTTATTTATTAGTATTACATAAATTACAAAACGCAGCTCTATGTTCTGGACAATATGGTCTTCGGCACTGCATACAAAACTGCGTGGTCATACGTCGTTTTTTAGTTGGACAGATGTAGCACATACTTCGTTTTGGAGGTCCTGGAACTGCTTGTATCTGCTGATCCTTTGTAGGAATGTTTTTGTTGATAACTTCACGAAGCGAGGACTGTAAAGTTTTGATTTCTAAATGTTCCTGTAGCCAAGGAACTGTTAATGATTTCTGCAATTCTAACATATGAGTTCTTCTGTTCATGGGTTTCTGGTTTAGTTTTATTGTATTATGGTAATATACAACGTAAGCATTGATGCTGGTCATGTTAAGTATTCCATAAAAAATACAAAGTGGCCAACGGTTTGTTTTCCTTGACGCATTCATGTGACCACACATTTGATCGAATGTGTCAACGGCTCCCTTAGTTGCATTGTATGATTCAATGATCTCAGGTTTTCCAGAAGATTTGCTGATACTATCATTTTGATGCATCGTGGAGAGTAGAAGCACATTTTTGTTTTGCTTCGGGTTATAGGACACCAAGGTTTTTTCATTATCAAAGCAAAATTTTGAGTCTCCGACTGGACGGTTACGCAAACTTAACATTTCAAGGAGAATTTCCTTCTTGTTTGATCGAATAGTACCTATAATAGTAAGATTATAAGGTGCTTTTAATAGGTCGCCTGCTAGTTTTACTGACGTGAACCAGTTGTCCATTGTAATATTTCGATAAGAGTTATGAACAGTCTTGGTCAAAGTTTTTACATAATACTCTCCCAGTGGAAGGCCATTGGTTTGAGCAGATTTTCCCAGGTAAGGCTCAGCATCGATCATATATTTCGTTTTCACATCACAAACCATAACGAGTTTTACTCCGTATTTTGATGGCTTGTTTGGGATAAACATCCTAAACGGACAGCGTCCTCGAAAAGACAGAAGCTGCTCATCTATCGTTAAGTAAGATCCTGGCTTGTAGTATTTATTGCAGTGTTCAATAAACATATCCCATACTTCGCGAATGGCTGCAAATGAATCTGAAGGAATCGGCGCCCCGCTTCATGTATAGCTACTGGTCCATTCTGTTGTTCTATAGAATCATCTTTTTCTTGTGGTATGTCTATTGCAAAGTTATTATTGGACACACCTTCATCAGTCGTTGTTACATCATTGTAAATGTGAAAATATCTTTCTTCTCTTTCTGGGGCCTGATTTCGGGCTAGATTCGTCAAAACTATCATCGGAAGGAACATATTCAGACTCAGATTCTTCAAAGTCAACAAAATCTTCAATTTCACTCTCGCTATCGTCAATTTTATTGCTTTCCGTATTTTCCTGGAATATCTTGTCAATCTCCTCTTCTAGTTCCTAATCAGATAATGGCTTTTTCATTTTCCAATTGTCCCCATAACGATTTAATTGTATAATTTACAGTTTTTTGTTTATTAACAAAAAATTACGGCAAGGGTAACCCTCGTAAAAATTACGACTGAGCACTCCGAAAACAAATTTTTCCGTTGAACTAATTAAATTTTGCGACTACGTACTCATAGGTCGACGGCTCGAGTGAGACTAGCTAGGTGCGAATCTCGCTCCTACGCAAAACGGCAAAGTTATAATGGTAAGTTGCAACGTAAGTCGTAAAATTTACGATGGTTACCTTTCTAGGGTTAAAAATGAAAACAAGCTTTAACAAAGACAGAAAAACCAATTTGACAGCCTTCCGTGTGGCATTTCGAAAGAGTTGCAGGGAAGCAGTAATTATTAAACACCACGAAACTCCCAAAACGGCAACTTAGACCTATACCTCCAAAACCAATGGATTTCAAGGACCCAACGCCATCATCAGACGGTCCCCCATCCGATGTAAACTAGTGTTTGCTCGATGAACCACACATTAATATTGTAATTAATTAAACATTGTCGATCTATTTAAATCGTTGCTTTCCTGCAGATCTCTATACGTATCTTACGAAAAGGACATAGAAATGGAGGGGATACCAACGTGGAAATATTCGAGTAAAGCCGACTCGGTGGTAATTAGCGATCAAAACAGATGTTTCTGTCCAATTAAAAAAGATGAAAGCTATAATGACGTCGTTTCTTGCCCAAAAAGCGGCCTAATCGATATAACGGCCTGTGTGAAGGGTCCGATTTTAGTGTCCTACCCGCATTTTTACCTTGGAGATCCGACGTTGTTGAAATATGCGGAAGGACTTTCACCTGTAAAAGAACTGCACGAGAATTTCGTTTATTTAGAACCGGTACGTTGTGCTGCGGAAATGGCATCGTTGTTAATTGTAAATGTAAACTTTAGGTTACCGGTAATCCCGTGGCGGGAGCTAAACGACTTCAAATGAACGTTGAACTAAAACGATTCGAAGATTTTGATCTGTTGAATAACGTCAGCGAGGGAATCTTTCCAATGATATGGATAGAAGAGGTCGGTATTTTACGTATTGCTGGTTAAGTTATTCATATAAAGATAATTTCCAGAGCACTTACGTGCCCGATCCCTACCGGAATATGTTAAGTCAAGGATTAACTCAGCTTGGCATCTTAAACAAGTCCAAATGGTTTCTAATTGTCATCGGAGTATTAACAATAGTTTCGTCTTTCGTACTGGTAATGTATAAAGAGAGGCTAATGTGTTTCTCCAACGTTACTTCCGGAAAAGTTGGAATTACGGAAGTGAAGGAAAGCAACAGATCGGGAATTGCGGAGCCAGTTTCGGAAGTCAATTTTAACAGCACCGTTTTGTATCCATCTTTGTACCCTCAAGTCGAAGACAAAAACGTGAGCGATAAAATCGTTCGCAGGAGCAACGTGAGCACGATATCCCAAAATGCGTGGCAATTTAAAAATTGAAACGTTCCGATCGTGAAATTGGCGTTAAATTTAGAATTTTTGCGATTTAACACTTAAGCGTAATAATAAAAATCGTCAATTTTGTACAAATGCAAAATCATGATGTTAGTTTAAGATTTAATGTTGCCCGGATGCCGTTTAATTTTACTGGTCGAAAGGCTTCGCGCTTTCTGTACGGATTGAGTGCACACTTGGAATTTTACTCACGATCGGCTAGCAGTGTCAGAACGGATTTTGAGTAGGACGTGTGGATACTCAACATACAAAGGGATGTTTAACGTTTTCTACCATGAACTGAAGATCCGTTCTCACATCAACATTTTTCTTCAAACTTCTATTTATATATAAGTTGTCGCTTTTCACGTTCAGTAATACATTTTTCTATACTAATTACTAATACATTCGAAGAAACAACAAAAGACATACAAAGTCAAATTGACAAACGACCCTCCAGTTATAGACCAAATGGGGTTTTGGTAGCATATGGTGCTAGAAATTCGGCCACCAAGCGCAGCTGCGACAACTTTGACCGTCGCAATCAAGTCGTACGACTACTATGGCCACTCAACCACTAACTAGTGCGCATTAAATCTTTTTAAACTTTTTCATTTTAGTAATAGGTACTTCTTATCGCTGTTATGTTGTTCCAAACGGAATATACATTTTTAACCATCAGACCTGCCTAATTAAACTGCAACCGACCACATATATTAATATTTGCACAAAAAATTCTGTAAAAAAACTATTTTCACTCTTTAAATAGAGTTTTTACATAGTTTTGTCATATTTAATGAATTTAAAAAATGTATTAAAATGTAACTCGAAACTGTGATGGCTTACTTGTACGTTTATGTATCAAACGGTTTATCTACTGTTACAATGTGTTTTCACCCTATGTGCTTAGCAATTATTAATGGTCATTTTTTTAAAAACTATCTACATTTAAATTAATGTATCTAAACATGATTTTAAAACTATCTGTTGGTTTTTTTTGCTTTAATTCATATAATAAGGATGATAAAGTGACAAAAAAGTGAATTAAGAAGACTGAAAATGTATAACGCTTTGCCTTAACTAAAATAACATCGCTGATAGTCTTGCGAGGTAGGCAATTCGTTAAGCACTGCAACGTTCGTTACTTATTAGGAGTTAATGAGTTGTCTACCTCTCAGAACTCCATCGGCGCGTTACTTAATTGACATACTGTACTTACATTTAAGTAAAGCAGAGTTTATTTACATACTATTTAAATATAAGATATAGTTTTGGATGACCTACATATACATACGTATATTATGTTTGTAAATATTACCGGATGTGGTTATTTCAATATAATAAATTACTTTTTGAATTTCATGCGTTTAATTATTTTAGCTGTTTTTGAATTAAAAAATATCTAACGGTTAAATTAATAACTGAAAATTATCGACTTTTCAAAATAACGCTTATTTTTCACAGCTATAAAAGAATTTAGTTAATGCAATCAATTTAAGTGCTGATAAAAACTAAAAATTTGTTACTTATACCTATTAGCTTCTCGGTTACTACTAAAAAGTGTATTGTTTGGGTTTAGTTTATAATTTGTTTGGGTCGTTTGTTTCCGCCTCCATACTGTCACGCTTGATTTTAAGCTAGAAATTTAATTTTGTTTGTTTGCAGTTGAATATTTGTAGTAATAGTAGTGCCACTTTGGACTTACTTTAATTCCATAATACAAAATCGTATTATTCTACTTTATTTTTCTTAATCCACATTTATGGTCATCTTTCCACCTTTCGTGGTCCTTCGAGCCAGATAATACAGTGATTTATGGATAGATAAATCGATAGATAGATAATAATAATAAATACGTGTAGAAAAAAATTAATAACAAAGTGTAACATAAATAACAAGTCATAAGTGTAAAACGTCTTATAAGCAACCTCGAGCTCACAATCAAAATGCTTAGATTACGGTCGTCTGAACCTAATAAAGAATCACTTGACGCGCAATGCAAAATTACAAAAGGTTTATTGTTCTTTATTGGCTTGTTTCGCAACAAAGAACGTCCATTTGATGAATTTATTTATTTTTCGACCTTAAGACCATTGATTTTCCGCAAAGGAAAACCGACTAAAATATTTTCAGGTAATGGCGCAAATTTTGTTGAAGCTGCCAAAGAATTAAAACACTTTCTAAATTCTATTGCTAATAATTACTTACTGAAAAAATGTGTAGTGAAGAAATAAAGTGAAAATTTATACCTCTTGGAGTTCCGCGTTGGAGAGAGGCTGGAGAATTTCATTATTAGCGCAAATAGGGGCAGTCATTAACTCAAGACACCTCTACGTCCCTTAACTACAGATTCAAACGACCTCAAACCACTTCCCTTATTAAAAAACCGTTAACAGCCTTGCCTAATTATGGTTTGATAGATATAAAAAAGTTCAGATTAAATACTAAGATACCAGAAAGTTCGACAGACGGTTCAGCATATCCAGAATAGATGGAGTCAAAAGTATCTGGATCACTTTAACACTGTCCGAAATGGAAAAGAAATACAATGCGTTAGTATTGATAAAGGAAGGCAACCTTCCACCGTAACGATGGAAATTGGGCCGTGTCCTGCAACAACGCCTAGGTCCTGATGGCGTCGCACACGTTGTCGCCTTAAAGGTAGTCAGCGCAACATTGACCTGGTCAGTTACCTAAACACGCACGTCCACTGCCAGTTGATTAACATTGACAATAAAGGACATCAGTGACGTGAATGTTCAAAAGAATATAATATGGTTATTTCGATGTCAGATCAAAATTAAATAGTCCAAGAGCGCCGCCCACCGATTTTTTTGTCACGACACCGACGCGTCGCCTTGTGCTTCTTTCCTGTTAAGTAATAACTTATTTTTTTGTTGGGTAGCACACCAGGAACCGCGTTAGCATTACTTCTAGTGCCCTCCGGGAGTCACCCATGCCTACCAGGGGGTTTCACCACCCGATGGTACCGGAATTCGAACCCAGGACCCAATAGGCGAGAGGTCAGTCTCCCGACCACTCGACCACCTAGTCTACACCTGTTAATAACTTAAAAATTCTGAAAATCACCTTTTCTTTAGGTCGACTAACGCGGCCCTATCCCCTTAAAAAAAAACATCGTTTACAATTTATAAAAGTATTTATTTTGTTGATCGACAATTTATTATAATTTAAAGCTACACAATTATTGTGAATAAATTTTATATTAGCGTTACAACTAAACATTTCGCACAAACAGTTGTGTAATTTTAATAATAAAAATGGATAGGTATAATTTAAAAAAATAAATAAAATATTACAATACGGTGTTAGTATTAAACATTAAATTAACAGTGGGTATAATATTTTATTTTTGGTCAAAGTTTGTTTAGCCAATTACCAGGAACTTTTAATTGAAATTATTTATTTACAAATTGTTTTGTTTGGTAAATCTTGAAATTGAAAATCGTACGAAACTGCTTTTTAACACTTAACTATTTTCGTTGTCGTTACAACATTAATAAATTATATAATATTATCGCTATTTTATACAAATATTTACATATTAGTGCTTAATAAGTAAAAGTATAAATATTTTTTAACAATAAAAAAATTTATAAGTACTATCACAACTATATAATACGTGTTTTCGTTATAATCTCACATTCGTAATACCTACTCGCAGGTATTTAACAGAATTTTCTACTTAAAACAGCCTCCTTTATGTTTGTTTCTGTTCCGCGACTTCAATTAGTAGAAATTAATTTGTAACATTATGGCATCTGTTAAGCTTATAATAAAATCACCAGGTTAATTATTATTCACACGATGAACCGGATGACGTATATACATTCGTAATAATTAACAGAATTCAAAAACGAATTCACCTACCTTATTCATTTTCGCCGTGCAATAGACATAAACAATCGTTACAAACACACTTCGTATATACCCGTTATGTACATTACATAATCTCGCAGCACACATACATTCGTGAGTAGATTCGACCGTATCTAACATGTTGTTATCGTCAGGCGACAGCCTGATCGTGCGTTTACACATGTATTTGTTTATATCTACTGCATAGGTTTGGTGAATGGACTATAGTTCTCGATAAAATCGACTATTATTTATTGAGATGGCGATGTACTAATAAATTAACTTCCTATCAATGATGATACACTTTGTGCAGTACCAGATACTAATGCAAATATTGAGAATATGGCTAATAGAACATTTTTAATTAGTACCCAGTTAAATTGCCCCAGATCTCCTTCCCAACGTATGGCTGTTTCTACTATTGACGGTATCAAAATACCTAAAGTTGAGAAACAAACGGATCCCACCAAACCAATAATGGGTTCCAATTTTGGTACGCCCGCCGCTATCCCAATAGTTATGCACACAAACGCTACTCTAAGCCCAATTTGAGCGATGTTCGTTTGAAGTTTTCCATTCACATGTGATTGGAACACGTTCCTCCAAACGATATCTATCGGAACGTACATTTGTAGATTATACGTGAAGAATACCGATAAGGCAATCAGAAGTTTTACGATTTGGGCGGGCCTGGAAAAATTATTGTCGTTAGACGGCACCTAAATATTTTCGGCGATGGTACTTACAATTCCTCTAGCGGCAAATTTAGGGTAATGCTCGCGTGCGTGTCGTCTCCATATTTTAAATATCCAAAGAATCCAATCACCGCGTATAGTGTCACAACGACGCTCATCGATACGTTCAGCACTCCGGGACAACCAAGGAAATGTTGCGGTTTCTTCATGGAATTTTCAACGGGCATGACCACGCCGATACCTTCCATGGCAAAAAGCACTGTACTGAAGAACATGGGAAATTGGCCGATCGACGTAAACATTTCGCGATCGCCCAGATCCGGAATTTCCGTGAACATGTAGTACAGTGTTATTCCGAGGGAGATGATCATAAAGACGTTCGCCAGGAACGAATACGGTACCATATGTTTCAATTCTCTAACTTGGGTGGACAATATTAGGGGACCCATAACCATTAACATGTAGATCTTGATGTTGAAGTCGGTTTCTGGAAACCAGTACTCGAACAGCTGGAAATTAAAATTCGCCGCATTATTTAAAATTCGTGCCCAAATTTGATATTGTTAATATCGATATCCTTTCGTGTCGTGTTACGGGAAAATCGCTATTTGTTTGCGACTGCGATTCGTGAAACGATTCAAACATTAGATAAAAGTTCTAAAAATAATGGTAATTAAATAATTACCGAAATTCTTTCACGATATTCACGTTTTAATGTCAACATTATACTTGCAAATAAACGAATTTTTTGTTTTCACCAAAAAAATCATGTTTTCGAATTGCAAGTTAATTAATTTTATTAACAGCGTATCGCAAGGTTATCTACTCGATGCAGTTTCATTTATTATACAATAAATTGTGTCAATGCGAGGAGCGGTGTAATGAATAACAAACCAACACGATGCATTGGTCGTCCGACAATGCACAACTGTTAAATGTCAACAAATACCTACTGCACAAGTTTATTTTCAATTGGAATTTTCTTTGATCGATTTAAAAAAAAAATTATATATTTTTCGGGATATGAGGGTGTCAAAAAAATTTTGCCGTTGGAGTTATTCGACAGTTATCCGACGTGAAACTGGAAATGCAAACGAAAAAACTAAAGCCAACGAACTCGCGCTCGAATCAAAAATTTGTAAGCAACGCACAATCACCAGTTCTCGGACAAATGCGGTTTTGGGTTGGGTGAAATTATTTGTTCTGATTTTATGATATATATATATATATATATTATATATATTTTTAAGGTGACTCACCTGTTCAAGAGATTCCGCTATGAAAACCACGTAGACGCAGTTGCCCATAAGATATGTTACGACCAAGGCGATGTTCACGATTATTCTAGAAGAAAAGAAAAAAACCAATTTTAATACGAGCATTGTTGACAATCGGTACTATTGTACTCGTTACAAATTTGTATCTATAGGAAAAAATTAGCGGTCCTCCCAAGTTCCTGTCAACCCACGATTTATTTTCAATTTTTCGAATTTTTAAGAATTTCGATATTTGTCGGTAAACGTTAAAGGAGTTACAAATGAGTTGCGGTACCGTTCAAATCGTAACTTTTAACGTTTTCCTACAATTTTTTCGTAATTTTTATCTACTTAAAAATATTGCCTTAACAATATCGTTCTATTCCGTCGCTTCAGAGCAGAACTGGCCTATCTTCAAGAAGTGCCGTTTTCAAAAGAGATCTGCACTAGATCCAAAAAGTGGCGAAACACGGAAAATTTGTCTTTTTGTGTGTTTACCGTTTGTTGGATAGTTCGGGCCATCGCGGCTCTGGTGCCCGATCTCTCCTGCGAACGGCACTTTTTAAAAATAGGCTCCGAAGCGACGATTTAAAAAACAGATTATTTCAATTTTCGTAAAAAGATCTGTCAAATTAGTTGAAAGATTAAATTGGAGCTTAAAGTATAAAGCAAACAATTGACAATATTGACAATTTTCCAAAAATAGATACATCGAAACGAATCGAAATTCAACTATTATTGGCATTTGATTCGTGAAGAGTACACAAATTAAATTACGTTCGTATAAAAAAGAATGGCATTTAGGTCACGATCAAATCGTTCATGCAAGGCTAAAACGATGCTTTTCAATGTCACTTTTACTTCCTGTCGAATAAAAAAAATATACAAAATACATTACGGGGCGGGGGGGAATTATTTCTCATTCATCTCCAATACTATACGTCAAGTTTACACTAACATTGACATTATTAACGGTTGTAAAGGACAATAAATTCATTACGTTACAGTGCACGTGCTGTTTTGGTCATTTAAAAAACGTGAACAAAATTCTAAAAAAAAATCGATGGACAGTTTAATTAAACGATAGTTTTGCGATCTAACCTTGCAGTTTTTCATTATTTTCTTTTGTTGGTAATTGAAGTTCAGAAGAACTGATTTGAATAGTTTTTAATGTGGGCATTAATAAATAAATTAGAATACGTTTACGTTTAATTGAAATGAAATAATTAACGTATCTCCTGAAACGTTGTGATGTCAGATTTATTTATAAATTTTCGCCACTTTAAAACCTATAAAATTAAATGTTAAAAGTGCTGACTTATGTAGAACTTATTGGGCTGTAATAATTATTGTTGTATTTTATCGCCGTTTCCATTGTTAGACATGGTCATTTTATCGGATACCATTGCGCAAATTCGTGCTAATGCTCGCATTGAACCTCGCCGATGATCGTTGCAAAATGCCACACACACACAGAGAGAGAGAGAGGGAGAGAGAGAGCATCCATGGTCGAAGTGGCTCATCTGCATTTTTATTTCTTTTACATTTCCCTTATCTTCAAAATTTTATCTAAATTCAAATGTTCGTTTGGTCAAGATTTTGAAAGCAAAACGAGTCCAGTTTTTAATTTTTTGCAGAATCAGGCGAACGTTTAGGTAATATAGCCGATGTTTTCAACAACTAACAATTTATTCAAATTAACCTAATGGCATTGAATTTTCAGTTTCCTGGTTTGACATGTGGATAAAATTAATTATCCGCAACGTAATGTAAAATAAACCGTCATTTATTCAAATGAAACTTTAGAAAAGTTTAAATGATCAATCGTTCTGTGACTCTCCGATGAGCTTTGTATCGGTTCGAAAATAATAACTGAATAATAAACGATGGTTTTTTTAGCTTAGTTTTAAAATAGGTTTTAGCCGGATTTAACCGGACGGCTAAGGTGTATTTGTTTGTTTTTTCTTCTCAAAAATGTCAATGGATCGCACGATTGTGGTCGAAAACCGTCGGATATGTTTAATCCAATACGTTGAGGCGAACGGGCGTGTGTTTCGTCTCATCGTCGCTGACTCATTAAAAGACAAACATAATTTTCGGTAATAATAAATTCATCCAAACAAAGAACACGCCCACGCCATACCAAATAAATCATCGTGACTCATATCGTATTCGTATTTGTTTTTATTTGTGGGCTGCTCTTCTCCAGGTAGATATTCTGATCTTGTTTCGGACGTTCTCGTATTATATTACTAAACGTTTTTTGTACCCTTTCAAAAATCACAATGGGCAATTTTCCGCGTTGGAAGTGCAGCCGATGCAAGTGGGTCTCTTAATAAGGCGTGCAAGAGCCGCTTCAACTTTTTCAAGTGCCGTAAGATCATGCGATGCGTACTAGAAACTGCAACACGTTCCCATTGGTGAAATGGTAAACGATCGATCATGGTTCGGTTGTTGGTACGTGCAATTTTTGCTGCTTCGCTCTCGTTCAGCATCAAATTCGTGGACTTGGCCGTCTCGTCGGACGATAGAAAAAAGAGCGATTTTGAAGAAATTACGCAGCAGACTGCTTGGCTTCTTTGCAACTCGGAATGTGGAGTGAAACTTTTACTTTGTCCTACAACTACAGCTAACGGAAACGAGGCGCAGCTGTTGCAATCGATTTAAATAATTCGGTACGATTTAAAACGTGGACGTTATGTAACATCAAAACAGACTATGTATTAATTTTGTAATGCACGCCCTTATCACCGTATCCAGACTAAAAATTAATTCACAAGGTGATAAATAAAAGCTTTTGACGTGGGTAACCGTGCATTATCTGCTGTTTGATAAATAATTTGGAATCTGAAAGCTAACAAAGCACTTCGAGTACCTAACGTTTACATAGTTTTTGCCATATCCAATTTATTGCTTCACCAGTAATGAGGTGATAAAATCCTGCTATAAATAGCGGTAATGATTGATTTCGAGTTGTACGTACATAAGTCGAAAAAACAACGATTTTTCCGATGGATCGTATTTAATTAAGAGAAATTTAAATCCATTTTCGCGGAACGTTTAACGAGGAATTTCGTTAAATAAATTATCACGTCGGTGGTCGTTTGTGTGTTTGTATTTTAAATAATATCTGTAACTGGTGCCTGCGCTTGTTTAAACAAAATAATAATTTTATGTATGTTTACTAATAGATCGAGTGTTGCACAACGTGTCTTGGAATGTTTCACAAACAGTGTTTATTATAACACGAATTTGAACTGTTTGCATGAACGGAAAATTCGCATGCCCACCTTGAAAATTTACTAAATTATGTAAGTCAGGGTTTCTAAGAACGTTCTATGCATATGTTTTCGTTATCGTCCTTTACATGACTTACGATGTATTCGGAACCAAAACAAATAGTTTCGCATTGAAATTCGTAAAAGGAACTTTTAAGTCTGTCGTTTAGTGGGTATTTGACGATTAATTTATTGGCGTCTAATTAATAAGGAACGGGCACAAGGATAGCAAACTGCATATTAGGTTGACGATTGCAAACTTAAGGCTGGGCCAGGCGCTCGTAAAATCGGGAAAACTAATAAACGTAAATGGACACGCGACCATTTCACTGGACCAAGAATTTCATGGACGTTTGAATGAAACAAACCGCGTTAATTCGTCTTTGTTGGTTTTCCCGATTTTTACGACCGCAGTTTTTTTTTAATCGAGCGCGTCGTAAATAACACCGTAAATAACCATAATTTACACCGACAAAACCTCCAAAGGGAAAACAATCACGAAGTTTATACTAAAAGAATATTTCAGAATACGCTGGCGCGACTGTCGAAGGGCTGAATATATCGGTATTTACTTTCAAACAAGAACTCACTTGGGAGCCTCCGTGGCCTAGGGACTTAGCGGTCTCCTGGTAAACGAAAGGCTGCGAGTTCGAATCCCGCTGCATACTATGGCGTTTCAATATTTAACCCAAATACTAAACCCAATTTATAAGACACGACAAATACACATAGTAAATAAACACAAATAAAAAAAAGGTACTTACTTGGCAGCCTTCGAAAATTTTTGTATAGGTCTCGGGCCATACTGAAAGGCGGCTTCCGATGTCTCGGCAAATCCCATCGAGGGAATCTTCGCCCGTTTGCATAACTCGTAGGAAGCCTTCACCTGAAATCAACAATTAGGACGCCTTTAGACATGTTTATATGCAAAAATTATGCAGACATTTGGCGGGTAACTGTGGCCGCGCCAATTTTCAAAATTACTATAGAAGTATTTTTTTTTTGCTAAAGATGCCCACGTTTTGCACACGAAGAAGTATTAATAAGACGAACTTGAAATACTAGTATAGGATATTCGATGATTTAACCTTGGTTTTTAGGTTGACGGGACCGCAATTTTTTAATATGTTTAATCTACGACAAAAAATGGGAGGTTCTTAACTTCAAACGACTTGGGATCGTTTTTATCGGTTTAAACGTGGTTCTTGTGTTATGTTTACCGCATCGCTAAGTTCTAATCTTTTAAAGGAAACGAGCAAATAATTTATCGACAAAAGTCGGTGAAAGTTTTGTAACTTTTTATTCGACAATAAAGCGAACTTTTTAAATATTTATGTAAAGTAGATCAGTTAATCGTTGTTAATCCGATTCAAACTTCGTATCGTTATTGCAATAGAATTAGTTAAGACGAACCTTGAGCGAGCAATAATTATAAATATGTATACTTTCAAATCGATTTAAGGTAAACATGAAGAAGTCGTGAATAATAAATATCTATTTTTCAGAAACCGCATTGACTTATGTAGGTATTAATTTTCTAAGTTAATAGCCGACTGTGGGTATTTATACCGCATTCACGAAAGTGAACGTATAAATTAAACAACGCCTAAAGAGAAATTATTGTTAAATAAAAGTAAAATTTAACGTCGTTTTTATCGGGACGTCTTATTAGTAAATTTACATTGGATCTATGTATAAAGTAATGTGCGTAAAGTAATCCTTCATAATTTGTTCGGGCGACTGGATTATGGAGTCATTCAAATTTATTCAATCGTCCAAAAAAATTATGTAAGGGCGCGCGCGCATTACTTAATAGGTGAAGTGTACATCCAAAAAGATCGACAAATTCGTTAGGTAGACAATAAAGAGGTAATTAATCGACGTTCTGCTGTTTCGTTACATCCTGCATTCGCTCATTTTATATTGTTAATTAACATAAAGTTCACGGAATGTGTATCCTTATATGTAAATTTTAAATTGAGAGTTTCATCCGCGTTAATCATACCACACGCAAGGTTCTGTTTTACGTTTCGCTCGCGCCTACGTAATAAAATTACGAGGAAATTGTACCTAACTGTTATTTTGGAAGGAAAACGTTAACGACGATTGAAAAACAACTAATTTACAATTGTAGTTGACTGATGTTGTTGAACTGAATGTAAGAGGTTTTCCCCAAACTGGAACAAAATTAATTACTACGATAACAATTTGAAACGTTTAAAAATTTTAAGTAAAGTAGGTCGCTAATTAAACATATTATCTTTAGTTTAATATTGGTAACCTTGCGATTATATCGTCGTAATCGTTTAGAACTAATTTATCGATAATTTCGAAGTGCGACAATGCGCAATTTCATTTTTTTCGCTCGAAAAATTCACCAAGGCCTCGTGTAGATACTATAAATTATATAGAAAAATTTCCATTCTCATTATGATCGGTATCATACACGAACACACATTGTTATTTATATAAACTAAATAGCAGGATGTAAAAGTAAACAAAATTCTATTTTTGGCGTTTTCAAACAAAAAGGAATTCAGATACCTACACTGTTAATGTATTTTTTTATGATTATTATTCTTGTTTATTTCGCGAATTCAACCTTGAAGCTTTTCGTTTTTTTTTTTATTAAAGCTGTTTAAGAACGTCAATAATTTTAATGGGATGTATACTTACAAATATGTGCACGCAGTAGGTGCACAAAAATCCAATAAGTAAAGTGCCGATGAATCCGAACAGTAACCCTGCGTTTCGAAAGGCGTTCGGCATGGCCAAGATGCCCGTTCCCAGGGAGCTTTTTAATAAATGAATCAGCGATCCCGTCGTCCTGTAAAGATAAAAGATGTTTTAAGCTACCGCGGCACCTATCGCGTGGCTAATTGCAAAACTTACGAATTCGGATGTTCGACCGATCGATGATCGAAAGGGTTGTATAATTCATCTTTCGCGTTAATCGATTCTTTGCTTCCTATGGGAATTTTTATTTCGTTGCTGGCCAACTTCGTCCTGTAATCGACAAATTGTAACGTAAGCAGGTGATCTCGATGCAAAATTAGAAAAGAAACCTTAGTTAATATGGCGCCTATCTACAAATTGCCGGCACCGTAAAAGTAAAAATTGTTTATTTTCGACAACTATTGCCCAATGCATTGTTTTTAAAATGGGCATTGTTGAAAAACAGAAAAATCGGCACCTAACGCTTTTACCCACAAACGGATATCTATTAATAATCCTATCAGTTTTATTTATTATTATTTTTTTTTAAATGGTATTGTCGTCGTCCGTTTATATAAATCTACAGGTTTTTTTATTATTATTAACGGACGTGTTTAAATATTTTGATGGAAACGGATCAGGTTCTCGACGTTAAAGCGATAAACCTCAATAAATTAAAACCAGTGTGTTCGCCGTAACGCTAAAAATTGTGCGCGCTCAAGTTTATTCACCCGACACGATCGGTTTGGACGAAGAAATTCTCAATCGGTTTTTCGGGCATAGGTAGATCGATTTATGATCGAATCAAAATTAAGAAAATCTCGTTTGTTTATCGGCCAATTATCGAAAATCTTTCGCTCATTGTTAGAATTTAACTGACACTTGACCTAGACAGATAAGGAGCTAGATTAAGTTTTTTTTCCTTATCCGCAAATCGGAGATTAAAAAGCGGTCGAAATAAATTTTCCGTTGTCACGACGATAAATGTGGAATTTCGAGCACTTCTTCGAAGTTAACTCGTTCAAAAACTTGTAAGTTGTATATTTGCGGGATATACGGTCGAAGAAAATGTGAATCGTGGTTCGCAAACGTATTAAGGGCCGTCCGCGCGCTACGCGTTACTTGCGCAAACCGAAAGCCAGTTTGGCAACAAACCGCGAGCCGCGCCAGTTAAAAAACGCAGCGTGCGGACGATCCTTTAAAGTGCGATTTCCGCGAATCGGAATAAGACGACTAACGACGTTATTTGAATTTGTCGCATTCCAGAACAACATATCTGCGCGCCTCCACGAAGAACAACATCAATCGTCAACGATAATAAGAATCACACGCTTAATTTGTAATTGTAATTGTAATATTTAAGTATGCGATCAATTAAAAACAACACGTGTTTTAAACTACCCACAACAATAATTATTGTAAATAGTGTTCGATTAATTTAAAAAAAATTTCTACTGACCTATTTGGCGCAATACAAAGTAAGAAAAGCCAGAAATTATTTAAAAAACCGCTCGTTAATATTCTCCAAATTATAAGTAATTTGATGTCAGGTAATTATAAAGAAAAGTAATGTAAATTAGTGTTAGTGAAGATGAACAGAAACGTTTTTTTTTTGTTTTTTTTTTGTTAAATGCCTTCAAAAATTTTGATTCGAGGGTATTAATATTTAAATACGTCGGACGCGAGATCAACGTCTTATAAAGTTGAACGTTCGATAATTATAATAACGCATCCGTGACAATTTAAAATTTTTAAGCGTTTCGTTTTACATTTTTTTTAAGCAAAAATTATCTCTCGATAAATATTGGCGAATCAATTAAAGTCCAAGGTGTAGTAAGTACCAAAAACAATGAGTCGTTGGCGCCGCCGAGAGTCTTTTAATTGTAGATAAATCGTTTTATTAAACGGAAGTCGAATTTTTGTACCGACCTAACATTTATTGATTGCGAAATCCATTATTGATGTCAAAATTGCACTTAAAGGTCCATGAATGCATTAGAAAGTAGAATTATCCCAAATATTCCATTTTGGATAATAATTGTTATTTAATAGACAGGTGAATGTGACCAAAATGGGTTACGTAATAATAAAAAAGTGCTATACATATTTAAAAAATTCAACGATTTTCCAGGTGATTATTAATTATCGAACCGTTACAACAATATACGTACACATAAATATATATGTACGAATGGAACTTTGCGCCATGATTCCTAATTAGTTTACCTTTATAATTTAAAAATGCAAGTGGGTGGAATAAAAGCCTGCATTCGCAATAATATTGAATCGACGAAGTTGTTGTTGTTCTGGAACTGCCAGTAAAATCGAATTTCACTTTGTAATGCGAGCTTGACCGGCTTAATTAAAGGCCCATAGAATATAAGTACAAAATACACATATCGACATAAAGAAACGTGCAGAATGCTTGCGTTATCGAACGCAAATACTTATAGACAGCCGACGATAAAAAAATCAAAAAAAAAAATCGCCGAGATCTAGTCGACTTGGATTGATTTAAAAAAAAATTAAACGCGGCAACATTTTCGGGTCACGATTAGCTCGAATACCTGCACAAAATTCGTTTTCGTTCCCAGCCGTATTGAAATTCGCCGCACGTTTCGTTAAAATTTCGTAATGCGCGCCGCTTGAATTTAAACCAAAATTATTAAAAGGAGGCAAAATTGACTTTTTCATAAAATAATTCGATTTATTATAATATATATATATATGTATACTTACGTGGAGCTGAAGTTATCCATAGCGGAAATTTTACGGTTGTACCTCTCGGTAGTCAGTTCCTTAACCATTTTCTATAAAAAACAATGAAAACGTGTCGATATTTTTTTTTTAAAAACAAAGCGCGCGCTAGCAACATTTCCTGCACTTAAAGATGTCATAATT
This sequence comes from Rhagophthalmus giganteus, assembly GCA_036326145.1. Lineage (NCBI taxonomy): Eukaryota > Metazoa > Arthropoda > Insecta > Coleoptera > Rhagophthalmidae > Rhagophthalmus > Rhagophthalmus giganteus. Next base: position 13,922,233 of record JARFJA010000036.1, on the reverse strand, counting down.
GTAAAGGAGAAAGTATAAACAAAATCATGTGACCAACGTCGGTGCATTTATGTGAAACGCGACTAAAACATTTATTAATTCGCACGGGGGACGGGTGGGGTGCAGGTTGAATAATATTAATTAGACACATCAATTCGTGCGAATTTACAACTACTTTGTTTTATCGGGAACATTGTAAACTGGCGTTAAATAGGTACTTACGTGATTTTAATCCGTTTCTCGTAACTCAAAAAAAAAAGAAAATCGAGGAATACCCGTTACAACGTTAGACACTTTATATTATTGTTTGTACGACGTGCCGCACCGAATTAGTGCAAATCGTGATTACGCCGATTGTCAAAGACAACGCGCTTTAGAAACTAAATAAATGTTTCACCTGTGATACTATATATATGTATATAAATATATTAGTGGGGGCAATTCAGGTGTATTATCTGTTAGGGGGGGAATTCGTCTCACAATCAGAAACGATCTGATATGAAATCTGCCAATCGATCTGACTTTGAATCGAGTTAACTTTTAATTTGTTTAATTTAAACAAAAACTACTTAAAAGCTTACTAAGAGCGAAATAATCGTCAAATAATTATTAAACCGATTATATCTCGACATAATTAAATATTTTCTTACACATTTTATTTTTAAAAATTCGCACGAAAACGAAATTTCATTTCAAAATATTTAATATAACTAGGTACCACGGTATTTTTCGAAAATTAAGTGTTTTTGCTAATTTTTTTTTTGAACTATAAACTGTTATAAAGGATAACTCAAAAACCTTTAAAAGTAATTAAACTATAAATTAAAAACCTAGCGAAAGTAATTCAAAAAACATATTTTCGTGACAGTCCTCTTGCTTATTATAATCTACTATGTCGTTTTCGTTATAGGAATCATAATTATAATGAGTCATGTAAATGCCTCATGATTTAGTGGCCGACATTACCTCTTATAGAAATAAAAATTACTTTATAATTTCAATCAACAAAGAAAACAAACGTTTTATCTACATAATTGAGCCATATATTTATGCACCGTAGACTTTTACGCAACGTACAATTAAACCGCATATACCGAATACAGAATAAACCACATTTAAAAAAGCTACTACTCGAAGGCTTGACGTGAAGTGTCGTTTAAAAAGTTTAGGACATTTCGCCGCGACCACTTCAACGCAACGCCACGCATTTTCGCGCGAGGCCATTTTAACACGAAACGTCTCATTTCGGTTGCCCCGAAAACATTGCGATAACGAAAATTAATTTTCTAAAATAAATACGTTTTTATTGTTGTTTACAAAAATTTCGTGAGTAATTTAAATTGAACGTAATTTCAAAATTAACGAAACCTTATCGAGCGATAAACGGCAACGTAAAAAAATGAGTTCGTATTTTAACGAGCAACGTAATAATATTGATTGAAAACAATAGTTGCAATATGCAATAAAAGTCTAATTGTAAAACGAAAACATAAAATATGGTGCTTTTCAACTGCCAAAAGAATGATTTATTACTTACTTACAATTAGGCACCATTTTCATTTTTTTTGCGTTATGTTGAAACAGTTGCGTCTTAACGTTCACTTTAGCGACAAATAAAAGGTAAAACCAATTATAAAAAAAATAACTCATTTTTAATATTCTTATTAACGAATATGATATTAGCGAATGTTCATAGAAAATAAAGCTATTGGTGCTAACATAAGCTAGAGGTGCCATTTTGAATTTTCAGATCACAAAAATACAGGTCGTTCATTATGAATCGGTCAAACTCGGTTATAACGAGCACAAGTTTAACGAGATAGTGGATATTACGAGCATTTTACGTACAGGTTTTTTATTCCCGGTTACAACGAGCAAAAACCGTTATAACCGAGTTTAACTGTTTAATCAAATTTTGTAAACACGATTACGGTCTGATTACGGAATGAATTGCCTTTACAGATACAAACGACGAGTTCGTAATCCAGCTAAATCGACCTGCTCGTTTTAAAATTGCGGCCGATCAAAAACTTTAAACTAAGTTATCTCCGTTATTAATAGTTCCGATCGGTAATCCGAAATATGTGTTAGAATTCTGGTATAATTCTCTATCAAATGTCTCTCTTTATAATTTTCGATAAAATGCACCATTTTCGAGATAATCTGAAAAAGCGATAAAAACATTTTTAATTCTTATAAAAATACCCATGAGAATATTTCTATTTAGTAAATGTAATTTTTTAAAGGATGTATAAAAAATTTTCGAAAAAAATGAAACAAAAAGGAGTTTTGAGACGTATAACATGGAAATTCGACACCGAGGTTTGCTCGCGGTCGCCTCCTATAGGCAATTGTCGATTTCAGCAACATTAGCAACAGTTTAAATGTGTTTTCTCAATACTTATATGAAAACTCAAAAGATATTTAATAGAAATTTGTGTTTTATTTGCTCCGTTTTTTTGATAACTATTTACAATATAAAACTTTATACGGCATTTCATTGTATTAGTCGTAGTTTTTTGTACTACCAATTTCGATTCTATTATCCGAAAATATGTCGATTGCTACAATTATTGATTTTCCTTCTTCTTTCTATTTGTCTTTGAAACTGTTTTCTGACGATATTGATTCTGTGGAGGTTGAAATCCAAATTGTCTGCCTGGATAAATAATCTGTCAATGAACAATAATATTGAATATTTTTGTACCGCCTTAATAAAAAAACAATCTCGCGTAGAAATATTGACTTGTTCTTGTCGACCTGGTTCTCGCCAGACCCTTTGGCGACTGTCATCACTAAAGAGAAATCATTGCCATTGCGATAGAAAATACTGAATGAACAACGCATGATGCTGATGTAACAAAGTGAAGTCTTCTACGTATGGTAGAAGGTAAAAAAACATGATGGAAGATCCATTGAAAGTGTAGTCTGAGTTGTTGCCGAAGCATTAAGGCGCGTCCAGATCACTTGTGCTCGTGCTCGCGGGTCTTGTAATTGTCTTGGTAACTTATCGGGCTTCAGCTTGCACTCGTCTGGTCTACGTCCAAACGGACTTCAATTGCTCCAGATTCGTTTTGATAGATTGTGACGAATTTGTTGTCGCAAGCGAAAGTTACCTAGTGACGAGTTTGTTATCCGAGACAAGAAAACGCTAGAAACCCACTGAGAAACGTTTGAACGGTGAGGTTTTCATCGGTTTTCCGTGAGGCAAATATTTTGGGAGACTTGAAAGTGGATAATTTACATTTCAAGATATTCTGCCGTATGTCCTGATATATACACTAATTAATTGTCACAAAATTGGACATTTGTCATAAATATTTATGAACTTCGAACGTTCACTTCAACAATCAAACTGAAGTAAATTGGTGCCGGCATCAGACGGATCCTCACGAGGTCAAGGTTCGCACTGCTCGCTCGGTTTGTCCGTGAGTTGACAGTTCGTTCACGCTACTCTGGAGCCCCAACAAGCACGAATAATTTGGATGCGGCTTTAATATTTCGACTTTCTTAGAGCCTTAATCCATTATGAGGCCTTCCTGCAACCGTCCAGTTTCTCGATACCCAGAAATGATAAGACTGACGTCGAATCCTCGATGAGAATCCTCACAATTTCTCTTCAAAAATTCTTACTTGTTTTAATTCATCAATAAAACTATGATTTTTATTACTATCTTGTAGATAATTTTTTAATCACTAAAACATCAGATTTTTTGACATATCAGCAACAAGGTAAGATAATATTGTTAGCTTCAGTATTTTTAGGTAGGTATTATAGTATAAGTTGTTTTCGGCCGAATCTTTTTTTATAAATTATCCATGAGTTGTTACTAAAAGAAAAAGTACCTAACTAACAGTGCTTAAGTAAAGTGAGTGTCAATGAAAATACCACTTCTGGTTGCTGATCTGAAAAGTCAATACGTAGATACAAAGCTTAACAATCGAATTAAACGCTTAAGTAATTGTAATTAAAGTATGAAGACGATGGCGTTCTTCGTTTTTAAATTTCGATAGACATTGAACAAGTGTGAACGAAAAAATGCAGACATTTTGATGAAGATAACCTCGACATTTTCAGAAACTCCCAAAACGAACATTTTGATCGAAAACCGTCCGCGGTACAAGATTAATAATTAAAGGCACGTATAAATGAGATGAACTGAAAAGTTGGAAAGTTATTTTAAACTATCTACTTGATTAATTTAATCTAAAAATATCAATAATAAATATATTATGAAAAGCATCTACATAACCGAGGACAATAAACTTCGCTATTAGAATCAACTGTTTTATACCTCTTGATACCTTGAAATTCCTGACATTTAACTGGTTCTTTATGCGATATGCAATTTGCTGTGGTAGTTTCAACTTTATGACGCACACGCCACATTTAAATAAACGTACACCTATATAAATCATCTGCGTGTATCTACAGAATGTGCGAGGCGAGACCATTACGGCGCCCATTGAAAAAAAACTCAACCAGAAGCCGGATATGGGAAATTAATACGATTGCAATTTTAAACGATTAATTAATTACGTAAAAGATAAATTGGTAATTTTAATATTTATTACGTGTTTCATTTTATCCATTTTTAAGGTCAACGTAATAACAAAATTATTAAATAAGGAACCGTTCATTTTCCACGAAATACTTCATTAACGTTCGATAAAATAAATAGAATTATCAATTCCATTTTTTTTCGTATTAAAATGTTGGCGGTTTTTAGAAATAAAAACTGGCCTTTCCATCGCCTCCTTATGGTAGGTATTTTAGATGATTAATAATAACAGGTCCAAAGTAAGATGTAATCCCGCGATCACCTAATCTGTTTAACAATACATTTTAAAAAACAAATGTTAAACACACAAAACTGAAATTGTCACAAAATCACAAGTGTTTTCGTTAAAAACCGCACAGATATACCGTGCGTAACAGAATCACGAATCCTCCCCCCAATTTTGTTATTTAACAATAATAAAAAATAATTTTAAACTTGTTACATATCTAATGTACTTATCAAACGTCACTTTTTAACACGAGAATTGTGAACAGACATCGATTTTTGATTTTTAAACGGAACACCCTGTATATTATTACATTTTTTTGAATCGATCGATTTCAGTAACGGACTTTTTAAGTTTGTTAAAAATCGTTAATCGTAAATTGCGGTTTATAATTGGTGAAAAAACTGATGTCAAAGGATATCCCCGTGCTAGAGTACTTTTATTTAGGTACTATCTGTAACAACTTCATTAAATTCGATGTGGGTACCGGTAATTTCAAGTGCGTACTTTTAATAACTGGTATTTTTTAAATGTGAAAATTTAGATATAGGTAAATAACTTACCTAACGCGCTTGTCCCAAAAACCTATTGATTACGTATTTTGATAATTGTCTCAATTTAAAGATAGAAATTTATTAATCGTTTAATCACCTATTCTTAATGTAGAAGTCAGTAAACTTCCTGTCGCCTTTATTATTTAGAATAAAAACGTATTGGTTCAAAGTTCTCAATAAATAATTTAAAAAAGGTATATAACCGTTCAAAAGCTTGAAGTCAAATTGTTATCTGTAGATATTATCTAAAATGACTAATCGAGGAACGTTAATTGAAAAATGCATTATTTGACAGAATTATTGTATTCAAAAGAAGGCATAAGATGACACGGTTTTAATAAGATAATGAAATTTGGCAAGGCGTTCTTGAAAGAATGTCGAAACTTCAAATGCGTATTTCCTGTGATTAACAATAACGTTATCGTATCGAATTGAACTTTCAAAATAGTTCAGTGGAATACTACAGTATTCTGAAATGAATGCGACAAATAATGAAAAGTCAATAACGAAACTTTAAAAATTCACGTTATTCAATCACGTCAAACATGAAACACACGTAGAGTACATTAAAGTAAAGATTTTTGAAATAACATATTGTATACATTGAAGAAAATGCATTGAAAATGACTAAATACACTTCAAAGAAACGAACATTATTTTTTTAAACGCCGCAACGAGGGCACGAAGCGCCCCGCGGCAAGTGTCTAATTCGCGCCCCCTAATCTAAATATAATAAAAATTCAAAAATACAATATAAAATAGTCGACTTTTATTATTTATTTATTATTTATTATTATATATACTATTCATTTAATTTTAGTTTTTACATTTATTTTTACGTTTTTGTGCCCCAAACCTAGTTAAGACCGTGGCGGGCGTCCCTTTCGCATTACCATACATAATATAGTCGCGATGCTACCAAACTAACAATTTTTTCATGAACGTGAAATTATTCCTCAAAATCATAAATCATAAATTTTATTCAATTAAAAACAGCTATTAATACGTAATGATTGAGCTTTTTTCACAATTCTTGATCATTTGGCCCGCTCCACCTTCTTGTGTTTGTTTCTAGTTTTAGTTCTCTTCTTTATTTTGGGGCTGTTAGTCCCCTGCCCAACCTCTTTTGAGGGAGAGACGTATTAATTTTGCTTTGTTTATTTCGTTTTCTTTGTTTTTGGTTAGATTGTTGTAGTAGTTGACTTCCATTATTCGTGTCCTTGGAGATAGCGTATAGTTGTCGGAGATCAATCCAGCTGTACTTTTATTGTCACTTTATTTTTATGTTTTTTGTTATTGGGGTTAGATTTGCTTTTAATAATATTTGTATGTATTCTCTCCGGTTCTTTAATTTTCCTTATGTTGTTTGTCTCTTAACACCTCTATTTTTTTGTATATCTTCCTGATTTGAGTTGAGTTGCTCTATGGCGAATAGTTTTTATCTGTTTTAAGCTGTTTTTATCGAGGTCTTCACTATTTCAATTACTGACATTTTTAGTTTCCTTCAGTTTTTAATTATTTCGATTTTTTTACGTTTCTTGTTATGCCTATTCTTGTGGGTCTGATTTTGTCTTCTTGGTGCGCTCCGATTCTAAATATAAAGTCTGTATCTGTCTCATCTATTTCTATTTTCATGTTTTTTATAGTTTCTTAAAATATTTTGACTAGGGTTCCGTTTCTTCATTTTGTTCCTCAAGTTTTGTTCTTCAAGTGTTTCTACTTTTATCTTGGTTTCACATGATTTTTCGTATTGCGATTTTATTTACATCCTAAATTAAATGCAGGTTATTAAAAAATATATACCTATACGTGTAGTAATGTGATCGATGACCCGTGTCTATAGATATCTGTAAGTTTTGTGACCAAGGGCCCAACAAGAATAATCTGACCGCGCGCAAGCCTCGGTATCGAATTTTCATGTCGCATGTCAAAAAACTTCTTTTCTTTTAATTTTTCTCGAAGGAAATACATTTTTTGAAAAATAATATTTACGAAAGAAATTTATAAGAATTAAAAAAACATTCTATCGAAAATTATAAAGAGACGTCATCGGTAGAGAATTTTATGTCGATTCCAAACCATATTTCACATTACCGATCCGATGAGTAATAACGGAGATTCAAATTTTTTAAATTTTTTTTAGCCGCCATTTTGGTACGGGTCGAGCGATTTGGCTGGTTAACGAACTCGTCCTTCGTTTTGTCGCTGTCCAAATTTCAGCCTTCTACGATCAAAAGTGCGACGCAGTGCGAAAAGTCCGGATCGTGTCCACATATATATGACCGACCCAAAACAAATGACCTATATTTTCGTGATGTAGGGGTCGTGATCGGAGAAAAGCCAAAAGGACACGTCTGGGTCCCGTCAGCAGACAGGCTGCACTAGCTTTATTTTCTATGAAAATTCGCTAAAAGACATGACGCAGTAGAAAAAAATATGCTACTTAAGTACACTATTATTTACAATAGAAACCGTTAATAATATATCGGGTACGATAAAAAAAGGCGTTTCAAACAGCTGATCTTAGGTCAAGTTTCCTTAAAAAGCCATTGTTAACTAATGCGTGCAAGATAAGGTATGTATATTTCAAGTTGGTGCGAACTGATACACGTATCGGTTAATGCAAGAAATGCGTCAGTTAGAGATTGTGCCATATAGAGAAGGACCTGTTAATTATTCTCGGTACCGCCCATAAGTATATATGAGTATTTTTGAAGCGCGACAGATAATTAAAGTATGTTTTTTCACTAAATAATATTAAACGTCCAATTAAACGAGTGTTCTTGAACGGTACTACTCGTATATAAACGTCAATGTAAGTTTAAATAACAAAGGCAGTGACGTACTGCAGTAAATGATTAAATTAAATTAATAATATTTTATCGTAAACATGTTCAAAAGTAACATAAGTGAAACTGGACGTAATTATTTATATATGTTACAGCAGGTATAATATTTCGTTACTCAAACAATACAAAATTCCTTTCGCCTAATTTATCACCGCTACTGACTGCAAATGTTTTCATGTAATACCAATAGAAATCCGCCGCGAAATTTAAAAATTGTTAGCTGGGCGTCCGACCGCCGCTGCGCGCGTACGCGTTACACATTTAATAAATGTGTGTACACGCATTTTACTTCGCAGTCCTAGAAATAAACTTTTTCTTATGTAGTGTAATCAACATAAGCTATATTTTAAAATAATGTAGAAATAATATGGAAATAATCACAGTAGTGCCGCTTTTTTCATTAAATAATAGCCTGATTCACACAGCCCCACTCTTTCCTATCCATATATTTTAATTTCGTGTGAGGTCTTCTTTAATTATTGCACTTATCTACATACATCTTTGTTACACTTTTTAATATAGACATATCGTTTATAAAAAATAAATTATTTCGCAACAAATGCTGTAATAACATATTGACTCGAGTCTATAAAAAAAGAGACATAACGGGAATTTTTATTTTTTTTTAAACAATTGTTATTAAAATTTATTATCTATATTTTTTTCGTTTAAAAACATGTTGGGAAATACCTACTTATGTATTTTACATCTATAGGTAATTCACGAGTAGGTAATGGTACCTACTTTTAAAATTCAAAATTTTGTTTAAATGCCCATTTTGTAGATGTGCTTAAAATATTAAATTTTTTTAATAAATAGTATATTGCATTTAAATATTGTAATTATTGACGTGAAATAGATAAAGTAGATACCAGAAGACTCACCAATTTAGATTTCAAACTGAAACAATAGTGAAAAAGATAATTGATGGATATCTATTTGATTACATTTATTAATCAGATAAATGTTGTTAGATTTTCATAAGATAGGGATACAATATAAGTAAATGGAAAATTACAACGACTTTACTAGTAATTTAGATAATGTATAGGGTGATTCAAAACTCTTGGGCCAAACTTTAAGAGGTGATTATAATACATCTAAACGAAGTGAAAGCGATAGAGGGCGCTTTCTGGTGGACTCACAACAAGCCCTGATTTTCGCGCTCGTCGAGTTCTACCGCGTATTTCGAAGGGAATTGATTGTTTCACGAATCAGGAAAACACGTCTCCGAAAGATTAAAACTCACATATCATTGCTGTGTGACGTATAATGTTTAAAGAAAAATTAACCTTTTTATTCCCATTCGAACAGGATCAAAGGAGCAATTTTTCGCGTTTTGTATAAGACTTTTACATGTGTTTCATGGGAAATGCGTCTTTATTCATTACCCGATGACGTACCAAAACGTATCAAATAGCGAAAAAACTTAACCTGTTAGACAGAAACCAATAGGCCCGAAAACTAGTCATCAAAAATGGCGATGAGCTGTGTTATTGACTTAAAAATTTGATAAATAATAATCGATGCTTTCGATACAGCAGTTTTGTCTTTCTTTGACATTTTGATTGAATGGACTTAACTGGTTTATGCATTTACTTACTTTGCGTTTGCAATTAAATTACCTACTGATTGAAACTAATTGAAAAATTTTTCAAGATAATTTTGTAAATTTTATTCTTATAAATTGATACCTATACCTAACTTATTTTTCATTCACAATTTTTTTTAACGTTGTGTCGCCACACATTTTATGCTATCTTCTGCTATCTCTATTTTAATGGCACTTCAGTTTACTTATACCACTTAATATTATACATTTTACGCGGATTTAAATAACTGACACACGTGTGTATTGAAGACAAAGAATACTTTATTATTTTTGTCTTGCCTCGTTCCATCGACTATTGTTATCAATTCGTTTATTGTATGGAGATGTGGATGCACTATCTCTCATCCAGATCTTTCCAGTCATCAAAGTTCGATACGGCATCGACACAGTATTCCGACTTAAATCAGTCCCAAGACATGTAGATCTAAAAATTTAGATTTGAAATAATGTTATATCGTTGACCATCAATTCTAACAATAAAAAGTCGTCGTCCGACGAGTAAATTTAAGAGTTTTAGAAGAGTCAGGTGGGTATCTGTTTTTGGCCGTCCAAGATATGTGGAGGGAGTGAGTGAGGGTCGCATATCGGAGCTTGGTGACTGGAAAGATTTGGTTAGTGTTGTAGTTTTGGATGTTCCAAGAGGGGTAAAGCTCCTGGAGATAGTGCATCCGCTTCTTCATATAATAAAGAATTAATAATAATAGTGGATGGCAAGAGGCAAGGCAACAATAAGGAAAACATTGTGATGAAGAAAAACATCGAAAAATCTCAATATTTATGTCAAAAAAACATGAAAATTTAAAGTTTTCGTAGATTTCTAAAACTTTAAAAATTAAAAAATATAGGTATACAACGGCCCATTTTCTTTATCTTTACACCTCTTATAGTTGTGCGACTGGAATTTTCCTGTGTTTACGTGATATACAATAAACACATTTCGATTCTGTTGAACTATGTACCAAACAATTAAATTCGGAAACAACACGTATTTACCTTCAGAAGTTTTATCTTATATCTAATCTAAACATAGTTTGAACGTTATAAATCTATTATTTTAATTGTAAGTAGATCACTTTTAATGCATAATAGCGATCCGCTTAAATCCAGCAAAATCAATTTGTTTTTATTACAGACCCAAAAGTGGTTTTGACATTTTCGTTGTTGATGTTTCACAAAAATATTTTAAAAAAACATAAAACATAGGTGCGTTGAAAACAACGTAACAGTTGAAAATCAACAGATACACTTATTTCTTTATATTGATTATTTATGCGCTTACTTATACAGGGTGTACAAGTAAAATTGGACAACCTCTTGACAACCTCTAAAGTTGTTTTTTCGAAATAATATAAGCTATAATAACGGTTTAATGGAATTTGATGATTTTTGAGTAATTTGCGTCCTCGCATTTCCTTGTCCAGTTATTTTGGACTGAAAATTGTTTGCATTTTGCACCTTAAGGGCGAGCCGAGTAAACTAGCCTTAGGTACTAACGTTTATCTTCTTTTTAATTTTTCGACTTCATTTTTGATTTTAGCAAGTCTTTTTGCATATAAAACTAGATTTCGCTGCAAGGAACGGTTGCCGAAAAAAACGTATTTGAATGTTCTCCGGTCAGGATTTGTAATGGAAATTGTTATAAGAAGACTGACAATCATTTTTGGAAAAATTGGAGGTAAAGAGACTTACGTAGTTTTGGAGGCCATTACAAAAAAGACAATGCATAATTATCCCGTCTTTTCAACTCAAAGCCACTTGATGAACCCACTTGATTTCTACTTTTGGAGACATCTGAAGTCCTTAGTTTATTCTGAAACAATTATTACTAGGGCACAACTGCAAGAAAGAATTTTTCACTTCGGCAATGAAATCAAAAATAATCCAGAACGACTATTCCAGGCGTGCATAAGAATGTGTTAGAATAGGTGGTGACCATTTTGTGCGGTTTTGAGTATTTCTTTCATAGAAACATTTCAAATGATATATATTAATTTGTTTATTCCATGCTGACCTGACCTGATAACATTCGAATTCTTGGAAACCGTTCGTTGCAGCGAGGCAAATTTTGGTAAATCTGCTTATTTTTTTTTTAGGGAAATAAGGTCCCCATGATGTGAAAGGTAAAAAAATAATTGCAAAGGTCTAAATGCGTTGTATATAACGGGTGTCCGAAAAGTCTTTCAGTTTCGGTTGGCCGTGAAAAGATAAAGGCATTCCTTGGTTTAAGGCCGCAGTTCAAATTGGGCTTGTTAAACTCTACCGCTAGTGGCGCTAGCATAACTTGTCACGCATTTCACTGGTGGAACGCTAGACCGACTGTAAAGCCCTAATCAGAACGTTTATTTCATAAAGCGCAAATGTTTAACATGTATTTCAAGTAACATTTTTTACCCGCCGTGTATTTTTATTTGAATTTATGCCATTTTTTAATAATTCCACGTACTCGTTAAATATGAAATTCTTCGTTTTACATATGTTATACGAAATCTATGTTCTGATCCACAGCCTTAAGAAATTTTATTGTCGTGACATGACGGAAAATAATTTATGACATTTTTAAATTTTATATCTTATTTAATTTGTAAAAATACACAACAGATAAAAACGAATTTGTTAGCCAGGTAACTACATTATGTTAGTACATAGACAGGTACTTCAACAATAAAAAAATGTAAAGACCTTGCTTCGACGATGTTTAAAGTATCATCGATACATTATGGTCTACAAATTCAATTGCGTCATTCTCAACAGCACTTAATCGAGAAGATTTTACCTTCATTTATCAATCATAACTAGTACATATGTGTCAAAAAAAAAACAAATATACTAAATAAATACTTAAAATTATATTAAGTAATTAATTCGCCCACTTCAAATATTAATGTAAATTCATAATAAAGATACTTGTACATAAAAAGAATGAAAATATGAAAATCAAAGCCACATCCAGAACAATTCGTGGTACTAACTACGATAAAGAGCACCGTATTTCGCTCCTATCAGTATAAAATGGTGTACAAGTAAGTATTTTTAGGTATTTTTAGGATTTTGAAACATTGTTTTTATTATTAAACGTTAAATTGTTATAAATTTAGTGACAAATCGAAATTCCGAGATATGCAACAAAAAGAACAAACATTAGTATGATATTACTGGAGTACAGAAAATAGCGGTTCGAAAATTGTGGATAGGTACTGTTTATCATAATAATTGTTTGATAGGAGTTCGATATACTACTTATTATACAATCGATCGGAAAACTTTTTGAAGAGTTTTTAGATAATATTCCATTAACTGATAGATCTAGAATGTCCAACTGTCAACAAGACGGCATTCCTATTCGTAATCAGTGGATAAGGACAAACGGACCGATCTGTTGCTATCAGACTTTTATTCGGCAGTTGTAGCAAGGACGATAATGATCAGGTGCTAATGAACGTGTGAAAACGCGACGAAATTGTAAAACAATTTCAATTGTTGTCAATAATATTACGATGGGATTGATTTAACAATAAGGGATGGTTTTTCAATCGCAAGTTTAATTCTGACCATCGATCGATCAGCGCAAAAACAATAGTTTCAAAAATCATTTCTATGATGATCGACTGATCGGTCACATCAGCCACAATTATCTAATACACGAAGAACCCAAAAATGTAAATTTATCTTAAAGTTATAAATGGAATAAATTGATTTATTTCAATTTAACCATAAACAAACAACCAAGTAAATCAAAATCCGACACCTACATCTACGTTATTCTCAATTAGTGCAAATATAAACTGCCTGACTATGATGCGCGCAAAATTATGTACAAAATACAATAAGTAACAATGCTTGAAGATTTTATCGACTTCGATAACATTTTGTTTTCGGACGAAATCCACTCCCATTTGAATGAGTATGTAAATAAACAAAACTGTCGAAATTGGAGCAGGCTGAGAATCCTCGATTCGAACACCACAAACCACTTCATCGTTCAAAGGTTGCGGCATAAATTGATTTTTTTAGATTACCCGATTAAAGAAAAAAATATGGTTAAATTAATATGTTAAAACGTTACAACGTTAAGAGTTTATTTGTTTTTTTTTCACTCCAAACTGCCAAAATTTCATGGATGCATTGCCAGAACAAACGGCATCGAACAACATGAGAATTAGATATGCGACAAAAGGACGCAGACGTTTGAACGCAGGAAATTTGGACGCGCGACAATCGGACACGTATAAATAATGAATGTCGATAAACCTTATATTTTAGGAATTATGTAATTTTAAAAAGTTAATGACTGAAATATTGGATAAGCTTTTTCTTTAAAATTTCAATGATGCATCACAAAGTCATTAGGTTCCTTCCTCAAAAAGAATATAAAATTCCAATAAGCACCTTAAGAACTCATTAGATTTTGAATAAACCGCGTCATTAGTTCTTCAATAGAATTATAAAATTCCAATCCTATTAAAATTCTATTAAGATGTCGTTAGATGTGAATTAAACAGCATCATTAGAAGATAAAGTATAAAATTCCAATAATATCATTAGCTGCAAGTGAAATTATGAGAAACAATTAACTTTTTGAATATATAAAGGAAGTAAATTATGCGTCCAATTGTCGCGCGTCCTTTTTGACGCGATACGCGATTTTGATGCCAGGCTTGAATTGCTGCTTGAATCGAGACTCTACTATATTTTTACCCTTATAAAGTTAAGGACGTATTACGAATTGGGTTTGTTAAACTCTACCGCTAGTAGCGCTAGCAAAACTTGCGATTGGTGCAACGGCGAGCCGAGCGTAAGAGCTCCAATCAGAGCGTTTATCACGTACGTTTAAAATCTGTTAATTGTATTTCCAGTTATTTTTTACTCGCAAGGGACATTAGTCAACTGTAACATCGGTTTTGATGAAACTTTAGTGGACGATCTACACGTTAACACTACAAAAATTAACGTTTCCGGCAAAACCGAGAATCGGTTTTTTAGAAATCACTTACCAATCGACTTACTTATTTTAATAAAATTTTCTTACACAAATTTATAAACCGAACAGAAACGTAAAACGTTAACTATTTTAAATGGAAAATGTAAAATTTACACGTTTAAATTATCGAACGATATTCTACAACGACAAAGATCAATTTAAGAATAACACTTTATTAAATAAACCGAAAATTAAAATACGTATCTAGCTATCTAGTAAAAAATAAAACTAGAATAACTGTCCGGATATTAAGGACGCGACGCGACGTCCTTAAACTCGTTACCGGTCGGAAGCGAGAGGTCGAGGGCGCAAACCGTCGTTCCTAGGTTCCAGGATGCCCTTCTTTCAATTTTTGTCGCAGAAATGCGAAATCAATTTCGATTTTTGAGATTTTTCAATACGTGAAAAGAAAATGCCGAATGTGAGAGTCGTTTTTGGAAATATCGGAACGACATTTTACGCGGTCGTAAAATGCCGCCTTTTTGGTCGGTTCGACCGCTAGCAACGCTATAACATTTGACTCTAGATTTCGAAAAACATAACATACACAGGGTGTTTCGTTTAAAAATCAAAATTCAATGGCATTTCCGGCAAAACCGGAAGTCGGCCATTTGAAATCTTTTTGTCAATACATTGTAAACCATCTCTAATACCTTTACACCAAATTTAAAATAAATTGGTTGATAAATATAGAAGTTATAGAGCATATAAGTTTGGATCGAAAACTTGTTTCACTCGGTATGTTTCATAAATGAGTTTTGCATTACATTAAGGTGGAAATTATTTATTTAGTGGGTAGATAATTCTTACAGGTGTTACAGTTGGGTAATGTCCCTTGTCAATATGTACCTAGATATTTTTATTATTTTAATTTAAGCTATTCTTTAATAATTTCATGTACTCTTTGAAGGTATGCGCACGTTATGTCGGGCCGCATCCCAGCGCAAAACTTCGCAACCAATCGTTATCACGCAACAGAGATCCCAGCATTGACTCATTTAAAATGCACCCCAGCCATTAGCTGCGCTAAAATGCGACCCGCTGCGCCCCGTCATAGTGTACACTTACCTTAATACGACACTAATGGTTTTTTTTAAATCACTTTATTCTATGCTAATTTGAAATTTAAAAAAATAGAATTTTAACGATAATTACAAAAAAAACGTTGTTTTCAAATGCAACCGGAAATACGAAACACCCTGAAGACACCATGAAGCTTGAAATTACAAAATGATTTATTAAAATCGACCGCGCAGAAAATTGAGATCTTATCTTCTCTTCCTTGTTTATGCTTTCGCCGTCCCCTAATTTTTTATTAAACGCCCCCCAAATGCACCCGGAGACTACCATGAGCCCCCTTGATCGTTCCACTGCCCCCTAGGGGAGCGGTATCGCTCACTTCGGAAACCGGTGCTGTAGATAAAAATTGAATTTGCTAATTTTTAATTTTCCTTGATTAACTTGTACGAAGACGTTTATAACTTCTGACAGATAAGTGGGTACTAATTTTTATAAAATATTATAGAGATTAATTGAAAATACAAAGATGGACTGAGTGATAATTTTTGTAAACAATAATCTTCTAAATATTCCATGACTAAATTTGCCTCTGTTACTGAAACAAATATGTTTTTCCAAATTTCTTAATTATTAATTATCAGATTTTAAGATACTACTATAAGTATATAATAATTTTTTTTGGTTTAAAATGATAATTTTTAAAATGCGCATATTCATCATACTTAACTATTTAAACTTTGATTATAACCTCAAGTGATACTTTATTTATCGATCTTCGATTATTATCCATCTTGGTTCAATGGAGTGTTCGGATAATCGGTATGGACTTAACAATTTTATTAATATATTATAAAATAAAAAAGTAGGTACCTACACATTTTTGTTTGTTTAAAATAAATTGACTTGCGTAACTTAAACTTAAAGAAACAAAACACAAAAAAACTTAAAGTTTTATTTTGACGTCCTCGGAAAATTTCTCATCATTTTCTAGACACCCTGTATAATACGCGTCCCGAGTATTAAAAGGGAATTATTTTGAATTAGGGGGTGACTCCGAACTAACTCTGACGTTTATTGTGATCAGTATGGGGTATATGGGTCTCGAATTTGAAACGTACTCGAGTGGTACCTTACCTAGAAGTATAATAGCCTCTCTATAGATGGAATAAAGTCATGTACATACGTTTAATAAATATTAAATACTTAATAAAAGCTTAGGTATAACATATGTATAATAACGGATGCTATTGAAAAAATCCATAAAAAGACTACAAGGAAAATACAACAATGCCACGATTAATGTCATATAATGACGGTGATGATTTCAGTGTACGTGTGCATATTTTTAAAATCCTTATTTGCGTACGTTTTATTTCTCGAATTGCATGTAAATTACTGGGTCATAAACGATATTTGGAATAATGCCGATACCGTCGTCACAAAATACATGAGAAAATCAAAAATCAAAGTTTAACCCTAAATTCTTATTTTTTTTGTTTTATAATCCTGTTATAGAAAAAAGTATCAAAAAATGATAAATAAAGTAAGTATATTTAGTTAAATTTTGTTGTACGTGCACACGTGTATCCGATGAGTTCTCAATCTGATCGAAAATAAATTTAACTTTTGGATTGAGATTAATTGAAAAACGGATTGAGATCGAAAATATACGTAGACAAGCTTGAAGGCTCTATATTTTTGTTTGTTGCCTATGCAAGTGACCCAAACTTTATGGATTACAATCATGATATCAATCGACAATGTTTCCTTTTCATTCATAGAATTTTAAGGCCCTATATATGTATCACTCTTTATTAAACGGTAGGAAATGTTAGTGCGACGTCACTTGACCTTACTATGTTTTTGTTTTTGATGGCAAATGTTTCATTTGAATCTATATTTATTTTTAAACAATTTTGCATCATCTTTAAAAACAAGTTGCTAAGAATAATGTATTAACAACCAAGTAGGTGGTCTTTATTTTTGAAATAAAAATCGAATTAAATCCGATTGAATTAAATTCGATCGAGTTAAATCTAATCTAATCTTCATTACTTCCAATTTCAAAATAATATTCCAATAATACACATTTGAAACAAACTATACACTTCCTCGGTTACAAACAATGTTCAATTGACTGGGCCCATAACCTGTTTATAACCCATAACCTATTTTTATCTAATAGAAAGGACATTTCTATTTTAAGAGTTTATTACTTTATTTTTATATAACCGTATATATTCATAAATTGTTTATGCAGTGCTCGATTCGCTTTTTTAAGTATGAAAACACATAATATTAATGTTTGTATGAATAGAAACTACACATGTTACAATATACTACAAATATTCCGAAAGCGACAACGAAATTTCCAGTGAAATTACCTCTACAATGAGGTCCTTCAACACCAACAAAATAACAAAATAATAGCTTTAAATCTATAATCGTCAAAATTATTGTAAGAATGTGTTATTTGATAAAAGTGACTGATTAGATAAGGCATATAAACAAATATTTTTTTGACTAATACTGTAATAACACATTTACATGGTTGGTTCGTTAACATTTCTTTACTGCGCTATCTACATATTACATCGATAATACACTTATCTTAACACTATACTTAACTGTACACCGTTACTCTAGTGTTATTCTAATCTTATGTTTAACTGCCCTTAGTTCTAACCAGTTTTTATAGATATATTTATATTATACTTATATTAATATATACTTTCCTTATTTATAATTTTATATCCTAATTCCATAATTAACTTACCCTTACATACACTACAATAGAAATAAAAATAAATACAAACACTTTACAAGGACCCTATTATTAACATTTGAAAGACTGTGTATAAATTGTATAAATCAAACAATTTCCTCGATAGAGGGCGACACAATAACAAAATGGCAACCTTTAATTAGAAAACGATTTGTTCAATTAAATATAAAAAATATTGCCAAATCGCTCATAATTTTAACAAACTGGCCCATATTTAAATCGAATATCGAAGAAATTTATTTTTAATCGAACAATAATTTAAATTTTAGTTCCCCATGCGAGTGTTAAGATCGAGGTTATGTATAAGTCAAAATACTAGTTCTGCTTAAAAAACAAATGCTTCAAGATGTTGTTTTCTCGATGTTATATTTTAAATCGACATAATTATTTGAATATTCTTAGATTGACCGAATATCATCGTTATTGTAAGCATATACACATAAGTTTCATTCAAGAATGTAACATTATTATTCGTTTTCAGTTACTTTAAGAAAATATTTGCACATAGTAAATAGAAGATGTAGTGTTTTTCAACCTACTCATATTAAAATAAAACCATCAGTCCGTAAAATAATGCAGTCGGAAGTGTCATTATGCAATGGAGAAGGTAATTCACAGCCATCGCAAATTTTGACTGTCACAAAAATAAATTTTGATAATATTAAAAAAACTGGCCAAGTCGAACAAAATGACAAAATGTCAAAACCTTCTAATATTAACATGGAAAAGATGTGGAACGACGATGATAAATCGAAAGAAAAGATTAATTTAGATAACGTTAAAGAACAAAGCTTAGAAAAACCAAAAATCACTTTAGCTTCAGAACCTTTACAAAAGTTGAAAGATAAAATTTTAGATTTAAAGAAAGACGATGCTAAAACGGAACAAGGTAGCAGTTTTTTCTTCTAGAAACGTAATTAGTCTAAATTATTATTTTGTTGTAGCCAAATCACCACCCAAGAAACGAAAACGAGTGGATCTTTCGGCATCATCTCTCGAACGAAACTTTATCACGCCCGTGAAAGCTATGTCCGACTTCTTATTAAAACCGTCTGATCTCGAATCGTTACCAAAGACAAAGAGAAGGTCACCGTACGAATGCGAACCGCCTATTACCGTTTACTGGAGAAAAGATGTAGAAGCTAAGGCGTTAGTAGTTTGGGGTTCGAAAGAAGATTTATTCAAAGAATTATTAAAGAGGGATATAGAACGTAAAAAATATCAACAAAGTATGTTAAAATCGTTCAAAATTGTTATGATTTAATAATAATTTTTTTTACGTCAGATATATTTACTGTAAAGAGGCGCTTAAGAGATTATAGACGTGAATTAGGTAGGACACCGAACATGGAAGAGGCCGAAGAAGGATTAATGGGGCGTTCTGGGAAAGTCGTCGTGACAGCCATAGTTATGTAATTAATCATTTACGTCGACTGTTAATGAAATATAATGCATGGTTTGTTATAGAAATGCAACAAATTGTTTGTTTAAATTATTTGCTTGGGTTTACACAGGATCTCACAGCATGTTCTCCGAATGTATTCATTCCCTGGCCGATACTATCAACCAAATCATATTAGCTTATGGCATTCACAAGTCGATACAGGTATAGTTAAATTTATAACGATTTGAAGCGCTATACGGACCGAGATTAAAACTGTTTAATTCGATAAAAGACAAAAATTGATCTCGTTCCTAAAACGCCCGTAAAAATTTTATTTCGATCAAATCCAACAGAAAACTTTTTCAGATTGCAGATTCGTACCACCCGTACGGTTATAGCAACATGAAATATGTGGCTTCCTTAATATCTGGCGTTGGAATATTTTGTGTCGGTACAGGTCTTTCTTTTTACCATGGAATAATAGGGCTCATTGCGCCACAAACCATGGAAGACTTCTTTTGGGTATGTATTTTATTGCAATAAGAATGTTGGTGAAAGGTCTGTAAACGCTTGACCACAAATTCTTGAGCTGAAAATATACCGATTTACCTATATCCCAAATTGCCTCCTTTTCAAGATTCAGGGCCCTTGAAAAGAGGATTTTTTGAAAATAACGGCTCAACTTCAAAACTTTAAATTTGTTGCAATTAAGGCTGACAAAAAACACCAGCGACGCACTCGATTTAACACACAGGGTGTTTATTTTTAGAGATTATAGCCATTAATATCTTGCACGGTTTCTCTCGATAAATGGGCAATTTTCATAACGATATACTTTGGGTTAATATCGGTTTTGGACTAATCGATTTTCTGTAGTTTCGTCGACTGTGTCGACTATAATTTAAATAGTTACAAAATCTGATAATTAATTAAAGATGACATATTGGTGCATAATAATTAATATTAATACTTCGTAGGCATATTTTATACTTGGAGGATCGCTAGTTTCTGAAGGCGCTACGTGCCTTGTAGCTTTAAATTCGATTCGGAAAGGTGCCAAAACTTCCAATATGTCCATTGCGGACTACAGTAAGTAACATTCTCAATAATGTTTGCGGCTCATTTTAAAACTAATTTTCATTCAAGTAACTAGAGGTCAAGATCCGAGTGTAAATGTGGTTCTGTTAGAAGATTTTGCTGCAGTGATTGGCGTTTTAGTCGCCGGAACTTGCATGGGCCTTTCTTCCCTTACCCATAGCCCTATACCGGATGCTATGGGTTCTTTGTTGGTGGGATGTATTTTAGGTTCGGTCGCGTCTTTCATTATTTATACCAACGTAGCAGCTTTGGTGGGAAGGTAAAGTTAAGGTTTGTTCGTTTGTCGATCTGTAATTTTTAATTTTAAAGATCAATCCCCCAAGAAAATTTAGATAAAATAAATTTAGAATTGGAATCCGACATTATGATAAGAGCTATTCATGACGTGAAAGGTATAGATATGGGTAATTTTTTAGTCAGATACAAAGCCGAATTGGATTTCGATGGAAAGGAATTGTCGAGGATGTATCTTGATAAACAAGACTTGACCAATTTGCTAGAGGTATTTATGTTTTATTGGATCACTTATTGTGACTATAATGATGTGACTGCACTTATTGTTATTGTTTTGTTTTATAATATTTACAGTACTGTTCAACGGCGAAGTAATTAATTTATGATTCAATTTATTATAGGAAATTAAAGCGTTAGAAAACATCGATCAGTTAGAAGAGTTTATGTTAAAACATGGAGAAAGCATAGTTGATATGATGGGAGGCGAAATAGATAGAATAGAAATGAAATTAAGGGTAACTAGTTTCGTGATTTTTATAAATCAATTGAAATAAAACCAAAACACCTAGAATAAACAACTAATTTCAGTTTAAAGATATTTATGAGATATTTTCTGGGTGTTACGGTTTTTATTCCAATGTTGTGTCATTTGTTCATTTTTAAAATTCTTTTCAGAAAAACCATCCAGAAATAAGGCATTGCGATTTAGAAATATTGTAAATTATCTTTAATTTTTTATATATCGTAATATTTATAAGTAATTAATGGTAGACTTTATATTTTTAGACTTATTTTTCATTTTACATGTACATTTTATTTTTATATTTAAGCTGTCAGTATTTAATTTGTTATGTAATTTTTGTTGCTAAATGTTTATAAAAATTTTGTATTTATTTCTGATATACAATATTTGTAAAACAATAAAGAACATAATACTCAGCGTAAGTAATTATATACAATTCTACAACTTTTAAAATTGTAGTGCCAAATATACTAAGCATATTTCTTTAAATATTTGCATTTTATTCTTAAATGTTTTCTTTATTTAAAAAATAATAATGGAACATTTCATGTGATTTTCAAAACTATGTTTGTATACTTAAGAATATAAAATTTCAAAATTACATTTTTTTATCTAATTTTTAGTGTTGTAGCATAAGTACAACACTCGCAGACACTGGTGCGTTTAAAGTGTATGGTGTGTTGCCTATTTATCATGTATTCTATTTTAATTGAACATCATAAACGCCACTTTTTCGAAAATGAGTCCCGACTATCTTATACATCTAAGGGCTGATTTTTTCATTTCCCATTCAATTTATTTGATAGATATTTACCATAGAAATAATTGTTATAACAAACATTGCCATGGTAAAAATTTATTGGGAGATGATAAAAAACCCTTAGGCCCTTAGACAAAGAACATAATTTGGTAAAATCTGGTAACAACATTTCGATTTTCCACCGGAAAAATCTATTTGTATTTCCGTAAGTACGTAGAAACCGTGGTCGCCATCGTAAGTGTCAGGAACAACTTGTTTTCGCAAAAAGTGTCGTTCACGAGAATGTGCTAAGGCCGCGTCGATATTTTGAACCCCACATACAGGATGGACTACATAACGTGGAGTCCCTTATATTCAGAGACTGCAACTTAACAAACACATTTCTACGAGAAGTTGATAAATAATGTTTATAAATAATAAAAATTGGTTTGGGTTACCGTTTGTCCTAAATGTATTTGACGGTTGTTTCACTTTTATTTCAGATTGTGTTTTAACATTCTGTGATCAATTTTCTATGTATGTTGCAATGATATTTGTATATTGGGTTGCTGCCTAAATTTGTAAGGGTTCCTCGTTGTGCGACGTTGTATTTACCCCTCGACTTCAATTTATTCACCAATGTGCTATTTCCTCGCCTTGCCTTATCATATAAATATAATCTATTTTTCAATTTGTTTCTAAATCCCTTCTAAATAAATTAATTAATTCGCTTCTTTCTAAATTGACATAGGCATATATCTAATCGTAAGTAACTGAGGAGTAACCATTTTACATTGGGGTGTACAGACAAATCCTGAATTTAACTGGTTGGCCAACACATTAGGATCAAACATTATGGACATTTTAATATTATTTGACTGTCTTTTAATGCCTTTCTAATAATTACGAAAATCAGTTTCCATTACAACGCCTTCTAGTTCAATATCACTTCAACTATCAGGGGTAAGTGAGATTTATGGCCCATATACTCTAGTGTAAAATGGTGATGCAGTTATCCCGTCTCACCCATTCCTTTTGTTTGCGTGGATAATTCTTATAAGGTACTCATACAATAATCAAAACTCGTTGTTTTTCATGATACAACTAATTATTCGAATTGCTAGAATTTAAATACGCCGACTTTAATTCTCTACGTAAATATTTTCCCGACGCGGTTTTCGGAATGTTCTCCAATACAGCAATTCCGCCACGAACTTGTTTGTAAGCCGCGACTTTTTCAGCTACGAATCCTTCCAATTTTCAATGTCTAAATTGGTTTGTGGTTTTACAGTTACGTAGGCCCTAGGCACTTCTCCGTATTTTTCGTGCGGAATGCCGATTACCACTGCATCCGTAATAGAAGGGTGACTTCGAATGACTTCTTCTAATTCTGCAGGAGCAACTTGATAGCCTTGTACTTTAATCAGTTCTTTTAGACGATCTGCTATATGGAATATTTTGTTCTCGTCATAATAAGCCAAATCTCCAGTTCGCAACCATCCGTCTATTATAGTTTTTTCCGTGTCTTCGAGTTTGTTGTGATAGCCTTTCATTACTTGCGGCCCTTTAACGAACAATTCGCCTTTTTGATTGCAACCAAGCGGATCGCCATGTATATCGTCGATAGGTAATATTTTTCCAATGGTGTTTGGAATTAAAGTGCCCACAGAACCTGGCACATTTTTATCTTTTATGTTTGGATTTGACGTCGAGACGGGCGCTTCGGTCAAACCGTACCCTGGCAATACAAAAACATCAATGCAGTGGAAAAATTTGACACGATATCAATTGATCAACGGCACGCACCTTGAATTATGTGCAAATCTTTTCCAGC
The DNA here is from genome assembly GCA_036326145.1 of Rhagophthalmus giganteus. Lineage (NCBI taxonomy): Eukaryota > Metazoa > Arthropoda > Insecta > Coleoptera > Rhagophthalmidae > Rhagophthalmus > Rhagophthalmus giganteus. The sequence goes on along the minus strand of JARFJA010000036.1, from coordinate 13,897,856 downwards.
CTTGTTGTAAAATTTTTCTTGATCCATCGCTCCTAAAGGCGCAGCTCCAGAACAAATGTACCGAAATGACTCAAAATGTCTTTTCTTAAAAATTTGATTGTTGGACATTAGTAAAACTGAAATGATTTTTAAAAGGCATACTTTTGCGACAAAAATTAGTCGAACTTCTCTTACCGATTGGAGGTACGGCACACAGAAAAGCTGGTCTGTAATTGATTAGAGTATTCAAAAGTAATTCCGGTTGAAAAAACGGCAATGAGACTATTTTTACTAATTCGCTCAGATTCGATAGCAAAATTACAGATAGTCCGTATATGTGGAAAAATGGAATTATCGCAGGCGATACGTCTTGGTGTGTGTCTATTAAATGAATGCATAAGAATTAGTTGCGAAACGTTCCATTCGTATCTACCTGTTGTTTCATAATAAAATTGTAGATCTTGAAGTTTTAATTGACATGGAATGGATATCAGCGATTGATTAGTGTGTAACACTCCTTTTGGTAGACCAGTAGTTCCGCTGGAATAAGGTATTATCGCTATGTCGTCAGATTCAGCCGGAGGAACGTCAGGAATATCGTACTTCGTATTTACGAGCTCCTCAAAATTAATTGTACCCGGAGGCGTGGTTTCGGATTTCTAAAAATTTAACGATTTACTTATTAGGATAACTTGACAAAATAAAATCATTTCCGAGGACTATAGTCGGCGGTGATCCCCCACCCCCAAGGAAAATCATTAAAACATTTTGAAAGAAAATCCAAATCTAAAATTTGTATAAAGCTACAGATATATTTTTCCAGTTAACTGTAAGCCTAGTCCAGACCTACGCACATATATGTGTCCGCGAACATTCAAATATTTGTTTAAAAAATAGTACGGAAAGCGTTTGCACACATTTGTTTAAAAACATTTAAGCAAACGCACGCGTTTTTTTTGTTTTTCATCGAGGATAAAAACGCGTGTTTTCAAATTTGCGAACAAGCAAGTCCGGACGCGTTTATGGCGCAAAGGTGGCGTTTGCTCAAATATCCCAATTAAATAATGTGGAATCGGAAAAAAACACCGTTTTCTTTAATAAAAGATTTATGTAGTATCTAGTGCCTATGGAATATACACAGTGAATGTTTTAAGTCGTTATACATAGATTTCAAAAATGTTCAATTTCATTTTGAAAAGTTCATCAATTCCTTTCAGTTTTTCTTTTTTTTTTAAAGAAAGCAGTATTTAAATCTGGTCTACGTTTGTCAGGACAAACAAAAACCTAATATCGCAAATATTTGTTTGCGAGCAAGTGTATGTGGGTCTGGACTAGGCTTTAGTGCGAATTGTGTTATTAACGATCAGTTCAGAACATATGCAATGATAATTGAACGAACTATATGTTTCTGTTTTAATTTCTTGTATTATTGTTAGTTTCTTTTGGAACTTTAAATTTTAAATTTGTTGGATTGGTCATCTTGTCGTTTTTTTTCAAATTTTCCAAAAAACACTGTACTTTACTGCACATACTTTATATGTATAATTATAGGTGCTTACTTCCGTTTTTATTGTGATGATTGGAAATTGTGTCGATATTCCTTTCACGGCATCGCGCGCGACATTCCATAATTTACAAATCGTGATGATAGCCTTAGCGTCTATATCTCGAAGTTGTCGATTTATTTCAGCTAAAAATAATTAAATTTAAAATTTATAAACAATCGAAGAAAAAAAGCAAAATTAAAAAATTTACATATATACAATATACATACTCGACTTTAAATTAATCATTTATTTGCACAATACAATTCAAAGTTAATTTTTTAAACATTTTGAGTTGTTTATAATAAGAACGATTTGTAACGTATTGTTAGCCAAGTAAATAAAACCGAGAAATCGTGAAAATTTCGAAAACCACTAAGAACTGCATTATTTGAAATCAGAAACATTCCGGTTGACGCACTCAAATATTTACGTATTGTTTAAACAATTATTACAACAAAATAGAGTCTACCGGTAATTTTTACTTTGGATACGATTTATGTTTTTAATTTCAACTAATATATAGTGGAAATCTCGAGGATAATTTGAAAAAAAACGTATTTAAAATTATATATATATATATATATATATATATATGTATGTATATATATATATATATATATATATATATATATATGTGTGTGTATATATATCGAATTTAGTAATATTAGTTAAAATAATTTTTAATTAATTTCCATAAATTATTTAGTTTGTAAATAATTTCCGTAGACATTACAACAAGTATTTTATTTGGAATAGGTAATAAACGCAATTAAATCGAAATCAAACATACGCACATATTATGTACTATAGCTTGCGTCAATATCAAAGGTTATTCAGATTTCTTTTATTAACCAATGAAGTCTAAAATCTAGAGAGTTTGTAAATAACAGCTAATTATTGTTGTGATCGAATTTTGTTATTAAACATAATCTTTAACATAAACATTTAAAATGCCCGAACCGTAACTGATAGCAATATTTGTGGAAAAAACAGATAAAACATCTTTAAATAAAAATAAAAACCGTTGAGCATTTTGATTCTGTCTTATGTGTACGTAAACTCACCTGCGGTGTATAAAGGACTAATTGTCGTCACGACGAGCCCGGATTTTAAAGTCCCCAATATGCATAAGGGATACTCGGGAATATTGGGAAGCAATATTCCGACGACGTCCCCCTTTTTTAATTTCAATTTTTTTCTGAGCGCCCGATTTAAATTGACGGACTTCGTCCTCAGCTGCTCGTACGAATATTTTCTTCCAGTTAAACCGCATTCCTTGGGAACACAACTGAATAATATCGATTCAAAAAGATAAAATCAACTCACCACCGCTATTTTATGTGGGAATTTATTGAATTTTTCGAAAATGTAATCGGGCAGTGACCCGTTAGAAATTTTCACCTCGGCGTACGGCGATTCTATTATATTGGAATTATTCCTAATATCCAAACGATTAGCTGTAATCTTATTGGTAAATCTGGTCCCGCGAAACAGGCGTTGCTTGAGGAATGCTTGGAACGTTAAAGAAAACATTACTTTTAAAATCGCGAATAGACACTGACGACTAATGAAATAAATAGATTACAGTACCGAGGGTATCTTGTTGTTTTTGTGACCATACGCGGAACAAACAACTTACTGAATGATAAACTAGGAATTGTTGTTGGGGGGGGGCATGTAATTTCTTATAGTTGGATATTCAAGTTCAACGAATCTAACCAATGAATAATTTAAAATTAACAGAAATTTATTAAGTGTTTAACTGAAGACGCACGTTACATTTTGACCTCGAAACACTTATAATGGTAATCAGTAAACATGTTACTTATTACTTAAATAAATTCATAAATTCTACTAAACAGTAATTTCCACTTTGAAATTTACAACATATTACTTTATAAATTTAAAGTAGAAATTACTCTTTAGTAGAACTTTAGTTGAATTTATGGTCGTAAAGGGTTATTTTTAAATAGGTACCTGGTGAATAGACAGATAACACTTGATTGCACGATAATGTAACTAAAGCGGCATTTTAAATTTAGATTTTCATTCTTTTATTTTTAGTTAATAATAACGACAACGATACCAGACGGTTACAAAGACAAAAACATTACATTACCCCATCACATGTGGTCGAATTTGCTCGTTAGCCTCATGGCTAGTTGTAAATATTGCATAAAAAAAATTTAAAAAATTCTTTCATTTACAAAGCTATTAAATTTTTTCATAATTTACACAATCAATTATCATAATCATAATCATCTATTAAGAAACGAAACACGTTTTTAGAATACAACTAATTCTAAATGTAAATACATGAACACATTCAAAAGTGCAATAACCTATAATTATTATGCTGTTACAGATTTGTCACCGAAAGATAAGCCAGCTATCGTCATGAATAAAAATAACTATTTATAAGATATATGTAAGTATCTATACATAATTTATTTGTTATACAATATATTTTTTATTATCATAATATAACACCAACAGAAAATAATAACGAAACTAGAATCTCAATAACAACAGGTAGTTCACCACGTGAACATTTTTTTTAACATAGCAAGAAAATATATAAAATAAATAGAGGTAGACGGTACCTCATTACGTCATTTTTTATCACCATTCAAACTATCATTATTAATTTGTTTCTTTTAAATGGTTTATCTTTAATATGTGCGCAGGTGGGCGTCAAAAAATTGTCACAGGTAATTTTATTTATTTGCATTAGTAACCTTAGGAACTGCTTATGGCTGCTCAAGGTGTTACGTATGTAAACGGGGGAGCATTCGATTGTCGTCATGAATATTTCTTGAAATTACTTTTTCATTTCTATCTTTTTTTTTCTTTGGATCTAGGACAACTCGTGCAATCAGTTCATTCGTCGGCCGTTTCATCACCGATAATTAAAATTTATATCACCATTAGTAAAAGACACCTCAAACTTAAACTCACTTCATTTGAGCTAGTCTAAACTTACCTCATCTACAGTAACCTAAGTTCATTTCATTTGCACTACAGTCTTTTTTTGCAGTGAAAAATGCTTTTTGCGCACAACGGACTTTCATTCGGCAGTGTGGGACTGAGCCGAAGCCCCCTACCCTAAAACCGCTACTCTTCACGAGTTGTTCTCTCCTGGGATAACCTCTCTAGGTATTTCGTAAGGGGGGCTCGCTCTCAAAAAGAACTCAACTTTTTAAAGTAACGTTTTTCGATATTTTTAAAAATAAACGTACTTTACTCTTGAGCTAAAATTATATTTTTTGATCAGATATTTTTTAACTTTTTTTGGAAAAATTCATAATAAAAAAGTTTCCCGTATGATGCGTACTTTATGGAACACACTGTATAATATACGATCATAATGTAGATAACGTTAAATGTCATGATCAATGTCGGTAATATAAATGAGCCGAAGATTATTTTGTATTTTCAACATCATTTTTTAATGAAAAATGTTTTGTAAAGTTTAGCTTTTCGTGGTCTTTTAATAAAATATTGGTAGCAATAATTTTATTTAAACACTATGTTTATACGTATTGTTAATAAAATTTAAACTTATCGTTAAACGTATTAAACTTGTAAAATAACTAATAACTAAGTTGTAAAATAATACCTGCTTAATAATACTAATTCAATACCCATATAGGAATACAAAACTATACGTATTCAAACACCGAAATAAAATATAAAAATAAAATCGACGGCGCTTTGACAGAACAGCGTAAGCGCCACCTTTTTCGAAAACGAGCCGTTCCGACTATCTTATGTTTTTCACACAAACCCGCGACTGCATCGCAGAATACATACGTTATTTGGTACAAACGCGACCCGAATTACCTATACGCGCGGTTTCCAGGAGGTATTTGCTTATAGTTACGCTGCAGCACGAAATGCGCACTGCTGTAAAATTTGCTTTTTGTCACTTACGCTTTTCTGCCACAACACAAGAAACAACAATGAAACAATTAATGACAATTTTGTACATTATTATCTACAATTAAAATTTAACTATAAAATTTACTTAATTTCGTTTTGATACTGCAATTTTAACTCTTTACGCATTATTTTGCCGGACGCCGTTTTAGGTATACTATCGACGATCGCAATTCCGCCTTTTAACTGTTTATAATTAACCACCTGCTTAGCAACATATTCCATCAATTTTGCCTCGTTCAGTTTACAATTTGGCTTCGAAACGACGTAAGCGCGCGGAACCTCGCCGTATTTATTATTTGGGACGCCAATCACCGCCACATCATTAATATCCGGATGGCTGCGGATGAGCTCTTCCAATTCTGCTGGAGCCACCTGATACCCTTTCACTTTGATCAGTTCTTTGAGACGGTCGGTGATGTAAAACATTTTGTTCGCATCGTAGTATGCCACGTCGCCGGTTCGCATCCAACCGTCGTCGACAAATATTGCTTCGGTTTCCTTGGCGTTGTTGTGGTACCCTTTCATAACTTGAGGACCTTTGATTAATATTTCGCCCGGTTCGTTCGGACCAAGAGCTTCTCCTTTGGGGTTATCGATGGGCACGATTTTAATCGACGTGCTCGACAGCGGTTCGCCCACGGAACCATTGGAGTTTAGTTCCTTCTTTCTCTTTGGTACTGTCATTAAAACTCCGGGAGATGTTTCCGTTAAACCGTAACCTAAACAAATTGACTTTTAAAATACCTACGCAATTAAAAACATTTGAATGTGGGCACCTTGCAAAATGTCGATGTGTTTTCCCGCCTTTTTTAAGAGTTGTTCTTCGTCTAGTTTACCTAATGGAGCTGCGCCAGACACTATTGTTCGTACGGACTGAAGATATTCGTGTTTGATCGAAGGATGTCCGGATATGAACAAAGCTACAACGGCGACGTTAATTAAATGAAAATGACAATAACACGAATATTACCGATAGGAGGAACGACAAATAAGATATGTGGCTTGTATTTTACTAAAGTGTTTACATACAATTCTGGCGTAAATTTGGGCAACGAAATAACTTTCGCCAAGTGATATATGTGATTAAGCAACGTCACAGTTATACCGTAAATATGGAACCAGGGAAGTAATCCAGGTACCACATCTTGATGATTATCTATAAAAGTTCACAAGTAATTAATTAATTACGAAGGAGACGCAAGAAAGACGCCTAACCGGAAGTGCTGATGGCGATACGAATATCGCTTTGATCAAATTGTATTATATTCGCGAGTATGTTTCTCTGGAGAAGTTGCACTCCCTTAGGCAAACCTGTTGTTCCACTAGAATAAGGTAATAAGGCAATGTCATCTATACTTTGTCCACTTACGTCTTCAATATCACATTCCGTATCTATGAATTCTTTAAAATTAATGGCGCCCCGGGGAAGCTGTTCAGATTGCTGTAAGGTTTCGTTTTCGAAATGATCGTTTTACATGTTAAAGGTCGTTAGAATTTTACCTGAGTTTTTATCGTTAAGATTGGTATTTTGTCGGAAAGCAGTTTTACGGCGCTCGAAGCGATTGGCCAAAACGCCCCAAGCGTGATAAGAGCTTTGGCATCGGAGTCGACCAATTGCCGTTTGATTTCCTCTGGAAAATAATGACAATATTTTACAATTTTAATTTAAAAAAATATATAGGTACCGTCCGTCTGCGTTGATTGTTTCGTGCTTATAAGGTCTGTGCATTCGCATAAAACAGCTGGCCTGACAACTTTCAAGAAATAACAGATGTCGCTCGCTTCAGGAACTAATGGTAACTGTAATGTATATTTGCTATCATTTTATTAAATATTTTCAGAATAATTTCTTGTTTACTTTACGAAAAATACATTAATTGCAGTTTTAACAGATGTAAAACGAAAACACAACTTTATTTTCAATTTTAAAAATGTTCCAGCAAATAGTAAAGTTCTAAACCATGCATAATAGACCATTTTATTAAATATTTTCGGAATAATTTCTTGTTTACTTTACGAAAAATACATTAATTGCAGTTTTAATACATGTAAAACGAAAACACAATTTTATTTGTCAATTTTAAAAAAGTTACAGCAAATAGTCAAATTCTAAACCATACATAATAGATTTCATTAGTCCCTGACGCAAGCGCCTCTAGTTATAAGTTAAAATCGATTGCACAGACCTTATAAGCACGAAACAATCAACGCAGACTACGATAGGTACCTATAAGTTGCCGACAATAGGCATTGGACGCATTCGAGCGGGAAGGCGCTGCCTCCGCGCTGAAATAGCGGTTCGATTAAACTATTTTATTCATCAGTTGTACCACGTGTTTATCATCTTTCACATCTTACGTCTTTCGGGCCGTAGTCGGCTACTATAACTTAGCGCTTACTTTCCGCTGTTCCAGTGATGAGCCCGGCTGAATGCGCCCAACGACTAGAAACGCTTAAACGCGAGATACAGGGTGTTAACATTTAAAACCTTTAACACCGCGTGTCTTGGAAACGAAACGTTTAGTCCAAGTGGGTTCTTTTCTTAAATCGATGCTTATTATTAGTTCCCGAAGTTTGGAAACGATATGAAATAAATTTTTCAATTGACGCGCGCTTAAATGGGTATGAAATCGTACGAAAAACTGTAACGGTATGCCTAGATCTCCGTCACTGGACGAAATGATTCATCATCTTTAACGTAGAGTATAAATAACGTACCAAATTTCAAATGGTTTTTAATAACCCGTTTCCGAGATAATAAAAAAACACAATTGTTTTTCAAATTTTTAACACCCCCGTATCTCGAAAACTGGGCGTTTCCGGTCATTACTTTATTACAGAAAAAAACTGTTTAATTACATGCCCTCCGTCACATCTGAAAATTAGGAATAGTCTAATCTGAAACACCCTGTATATTTGTAATTCCATACAAAGTTTGGAAAGTGACATACTCTACCGATGATTAATCTGCACACATAACATGTGGCAAAAAAAACTTCAATTTACTAGTATATATTGCAAAAAATAAAAGGCTAACGCTGCGCCGCGCCGTCTAGAGAGCTGTTAGTCTCGGGGCGAGGTTCCGTCCGCACCGCCGCCCCCCAACTTTACTCACTAACGAAAGTTCATCAGAGTTCTTCGGGAGAAAACCCATTTTTGTATTTAGATATTTTTCGAACTTTGTTTGAAATTGAGGAGCAAACGGGCGCCACGCGGTGCCCCCAATTTCGTGGCGCCCGGGACAACCGCCCCGCTCTAGCAACGGCGTCGATGCGTAACCTTTTATTCGTGGCGTTGTATCGGAATAAAATTTGAACGGCCTTTGAACTTAATGCTATTATCAAAAAATGCGCCACTTTAAAAATGATCTTGAAAATAGTTATTCAGTTGTTACAAAAGTAGAGATTGCCGTTCCGTTTATTTCAAATGGTTTTAAACAGTTATGTAATCGACTTATGATATAATTGCTAGCATCCTCTCGGCCTTCAACATGATAATATTGAGGTCATCCGAATTATCGGATAAGCGATTACCTGTGATATCGTGCGCACGGGAGAAATTCGACTTCAGGTTGAAAATTTAATTGTGACAATTATCTATTAAATTAAGTCGATATACATGGTGTCGATTTGAAAACTTACAATTATGTTAATTCTTTAAGAATATTAATTTAAATGTTCAGTACACCTGAATTATTCGTTGTCGCACTTGTGCACTTGTCGGAAGAACAAATAAAGAAATTTTCTGATTTGAGATTTTGCGAAGGCTTCTAAAAGTAACTGTTTAATTTTTAGCAACTCTTTCGCATTGTTACAAGACCATCTGTAAATAAATGGTAATTTCATAGACAAAAGATTGGCGCCTCTAGCGAGAGAATCGCACTATAGTATTTGTATTATATCGCAATACCTACATCTAAATAAAAAATTATCTCCGGATTGTATTTGAAATATCTGACCAATATACCTACTCTTTAAAAGCAAATACAGCAAATTTAACGTTGTTAACAATAATGCGACTTGTCTGTTTGTAGTCAATTAATCATTCGCAGTAGGTCGAAATCATTTATAGTGATTTGCAAATATGAATCGACTGACGTCGAATTTAACAGACTAATTAAAGCGTAAAAATTGCTCGTCGACATTATTCTATTAGTAGTGATTACAGTCGAACCTCGATAATTCGAATTTGAGAGCTATCGAAAATTCGACTAATCGAATTTTCACGAGTGGACATACGAACTTCTCTTGGTAATTCATAACGGATTCGACTCAACGAGGTTCGTCGGGTACTTAAAAAAAAAAAAGAAATTTAATTTACAACTAAATTCTTATTTGCTATTTATAGATTGACCGTCACTTACAATCTAACGCTAAATTAACGATTGATTTATATCAGACGTATCAAATTAATATACTGATGGGAACGAGTCATTTCCTGAGTTCAAAGGTACTTATGTACTCATGTACCATTAATATCGTATATCTTTGAGTATATCTATTGTATATCTACGCGAGTACCGTTCGAGCATGGAGAAAATATAACAATAACGCTGCCAAACAAATTGAAAGTTTTTTTTTGGTTCCTAATTACAAATAGATGATCTTGATTCGTATTGTTATACTGAATCCAAATCTACTATTGGTTTTTCTCTAGCACGTATAGTTTCAGAGAAAAAACTTGAGTCTGTTTCGAAATAAAACGGTCAAGTAATTAGATGCATTTAATGTTACAAAATGTACATAAAACCCTTTAAAATGTTCTATTTGACAGTTTTCTTTTGTGCAATGGTCTATCCTGGTCTTCTCTAACCAGTAACCAACAGTAATCACTAACATGTTCACATCCCATCTTCCCTGATACCGTTTTTTCAACGTTGAAAGGTCTCGATGGAAACGCTCCCAATGCTCATCATTTACGGTTCCCAAATTGTCTGGGAAAAAATCCAAATGGGAATGTAAATAATACATCTTTAGCGACATATTACATCCAATTTTATGGTAAGCCGTCAACATTTCGTCGAGCAGAGTTTTGAAATTGTCCGCTTTATTGTTGCCTAGAAAGCCGTTCACGACTGATTTGAAACAATTCCACGCACCTTTTCTTTTCAACGTAGAACCGCACCGAAGCTGCTGTCATCCATTAATTGTCGAATTTGGGGACCCACAAATATGCCTTCCACCACGGTCCTTATACCTTTTATAAAATTCTTTATCAGCCCTAACTTTATATACAAAGGGGTCAGTCAAGTTGATATTGTTTCTATCCACAAGTCTTTTATGTAAAATATTTTTTTTTGTTAAATATTCCCAAAACTTTTTATCGTTAATGCGTAATTACCCGATGTCATTATAATTAACCTCTCCAATGTAACTTCAAATTCATGTATTTCAAAAACTACGCGTGATAGAAAAAATCTAAAAGCAGATTTGAATACAGGGTGAAAAGTTACATAAGGATTATCTAGTTTCGTTTAAAAACCAAAAATTCTGTTTAGCAGCGTAATCAATATCTGTTCATGTGTTGGTCAACATCGCAATAGCAGTTTTGTAGCAACAGTGCAACTAGAAGAGATTTTTCAATAGATTGAAACACCAAAATGAAATATATAGTGCACGTATGCATTTTTTGTGCAAAATTGAAACAATATTTCCAGCTATGTAATAATATGTACATACGTTGGTCAACATTTGGGGAGCAATTGTGCTTCAATCATTGAAATGTATCCACATGGAAGTTTATTAAATTTTTAATCCTTAATTACTGCCTAACTTATATTTTGATAAATTTAGTTTTGCTCAATGTAATCTAATTGTAAAATCACAGAAATTTGAGATTACATAGTGAAACGTAAGTTTAAATTAGTGTACGTTGCGCGATTTCCGTGTTTTTTTCCCATTTCCTTTTCCTGATGGTATTGGGCGAAATAGCTACATTCAGTTATTTATGTATTACAAACGTTTCTCGTGGTTTTAGGTTATATTTTAAATATCCATCCTAAATGTTAATGATTGTTATCTAAACCAATAATATCAGAAAGTTTGTAAACATGAAATCAACGACCTTAATTTCCAAGAGATTGTTGAAGATAACAAATTTTGCCGGATGTTAAAAAAAACATTATTGAAAAACATTACTTGTACGGGTTAATTTGCATACTAAGTAATATATTGTCATTGTAGTGATCCAGTAGGATCGTAGTAAATGACTAATTAGCACCTGATACCTCGAGTTGAAATACATTCACCTACGGCTCATTACGATGCAACAAAACAATAAAATCCAAGGTTAACTACTCGACCGTACTTTAATGTCAGTTAAATATTTTGCTAGAAATAAATATTTGCTAGGCATCAATAAAAATATTTTATTACCTTGTTCAGTTGTTGATAATTTATTTTTAACCGATTGTGAGAACTGCTATTGTAAATCATTCTTATTTTTTTAATAAATAGCGTACCTACGTTTTATCTGTTTTAAATTAGTGCTGACAATGCTACCTCAACATTCTCAAATGTTTTACTTAATTTACAGAATTGTCCAAGTAGAATGTAATAATGGCCAAATGTCGATTGTACAATATTTATTCGTTGTTCTTGTATTTTGAATGTTAATAATCCAATATTGGATTAATATATTATTTTCTATATTGAAATATCTATATTCTCCCAATGTTGAATTGTAGCTTTTACGCCGATAATGGTTTCATAATTATTTTGCCAATTGGCCAAATATTGAGTTTTCTATATATTGTCATTAATTTTTTTCCAAAATTAAAGATAAACATTTGCAAGTACTTAAATACTTTTTTTTCGACTACGACGTTTCGCCACTCGCACATCACAATTCTATTTTCAATTACAAATACAACGATAGAAAAGATCAAGGCTACTCTTCACGTTCAAGGATTCATCAAAACAACTTTTTTGACAAACAGGTTTTCCAATACTTATTTTGCTCAAATTTTACGTGTCTGGTCCAATTGGATGAATATTGATAACGAAAGGTAATGTGTAATTTCTCTATACTAATTGATTAACGTCGAGTTACCTGGTATAGTAAACTTTGTAAAGCTGGGACGCCGAAGCTATTGACATTACAGGAACACGATAAGTACATAATTTGTAGGAAATTGTCCCTAGTTTATTTTATCACATAAGTATTTTTGTCGTAAAATAGACCGCAAAGGAGATTCTGATGAAAAACTCATTTTTGGTGTATTATCCTTACGATAGCGACTGAAGTATGGACCTGAATTTATGGGAACTTTTGACATGTTAGTCGGCAACGCCCAAGTAATGGTAGGTAATCAAATTTTACCATTTGAACTTTATGGTTCAACAAATAAAAATGTTCGATTTCCAACAATTGAATATAAAATTCCATGCAAAATTCTATTAACCAACTCAAATTTGACAGTTCTAAGTTGAAAGAAATTTAAAACACTTAAAATCATATTTTTTTAAGGGTATTATTCAATCTCTGTTTGATCCAAATTTTAAATACCTACAAAAGTAATCATTGTATAAAATTTCTGCAATATTTACTATCGCGGTCCTGGCATTATAACTCGCGTAAATTTAAACTGTTTTCAAAGCCACAGATACTTCTGAGGTTATTGACGCATTTTATCCTTGAGATTATAAATATATTGTAGATTACCGCGTCGAGTATTATTAAAATTAGGTAAAATCTTTTAATATATTATTTTTTTGTTGATATTTATTGATTTTGCTTACCTACACTTTATGTAAATATTGTTTAAAAATCGTTTTTAAAAAAGGAAAATTTTGATAAATTAAATTGAAATACCTACGTAGGGTAAAATTAATTTTGTTTTTAATGTAATATGTTTAGTGTGGGCAGCTTACAATTCCATATAATTTGTTTTCAAAAATCATCAAAAATAAAAAAATAAAATATTTTAATTTTAAATTCAAATCAATTTAAAATGTAAGTCCCTAATCGTCATTAAAAAATAAAATAAATCATTTTAAAAATAATATGTAATACAAATCGATCATTGAATATTTTAAAGCATTTATTTGTAAGTTTGCTCTTATCGAACAATTTTATTATGCCTATTATATATTATATCTTATTTTATATTTTTTATTAAATTTTTTGTATCTAAACTTACCTGGTGTATATAATGGATTAAGCGTCGTCACGGTAAGGGCGGCCTCCAACGTCCCCAATACACTGATAGGGTATTCGGGAACATTAGGTAGCATAACGGCAACTACATTTCCCTTTTGTAACCTCAACTTTTTTCTTAGAGCCCTGTTTAAATTCCCGGCGTACTTTCTTATTTCTTCGAATGTGTATTTTTTCCCCGTAACGGCGCATTCCTGCAATAATTTTTATTACACGGCTACTTATGCATTATAACAAAACAAGTCTAGTATGTAGGTTTCTTACCACGGCAACTTTATCAGGATATCTGTTAAACCTTTGATAAACATACTCGGGTATTGTTGTGTCTGGCACTTCAATGTCCGGTAACGCGGAACTAATTACGTTAGAATTGTTTCTGTAAATGTACTTATTCGAACGAGATTTGTTGATAATGTTATTTTTAAATAAACGTCTTAAAATTATTGCGGCCATAATTTCCAACTACTTCGTTCGGTGAATCCCAACCAAACTGTCTATACATTCTTCCAAAGTCCACAACTCCCACCAACTACCTACTTTTTTATTGTGTGTACTATCTGTAAACAACGTAATGTCCACGCGCTCCGGATACGTAAATACTTCTTTTGTCGGGGATTTCCGACGAGCTGCTGCAAAAAATACATTTACATTCAAAAGGCCGTCGTCACATAACATCGAATCAAAACATTTAATAAAATGTGCATGACGTAACGGTAAATACAAATTGAATAACTCATCAATTTGTGTATAATCGTCTAAATATGCGTTCTTTCGTTTCACAACGTAATTGTTATCAAAGCTATAATGTTAAGATAAACACCGATCGTGTTCAATGGCACACGGTGATAATGCACGAATTTAGTGATGCACGTCATCTTTATTTAATTACGCGGCTTACCTTACATTTGACCATCTCATCATTTTGAACTTGTCGTGTTCTCTCGTAAAATATTTTCACTATTAGTAGTGATGTGAACTGTTTTGGTCTTAAATGTTGACTTACTTATTTATTTAATAAACAATTAACAAATAAATGTTAATGTTCATGTTAGTCACGGCACATCTCAGTTCCGTCAAGTCTCAGTCTCGGCATAATGACTTGAATTGACTCGTCTACTTTCAGCCGGCACAGTTCCGAATCACACGTCAGTCAGTCTCACTCTCGGCGCCTGACAGTCAAACACCATGTGTGCGAATAGGCATCGTGACCATGAGTCGTGACGTGACTAATGTACGTGAAGTGACCATTAATATATAACTTTATTTTTGATGTCTGAAATAGATGCGATTAGTATGACGTCAGAACACGATTTTGGTATCCAAACGAGATTGGTTACCCTGCAACCTTCTTAACATTTCGAATTTTTCCCTCACGTCGGCGTCGGCATCGTGTGTTCGCCTAACCTATATTTTGTTTGTGTAACCACATTTGGTATTCCGCATTTATTTAATTTTAATATTTTATGCCTATATTATTTCTATTTTGCTATCTCTTTCACGTTGTTTTTTTGTTACAAGAAAAACTTTTTCAAAACTAAATAGTTACCGTAATAACTATCGTGACAGTTCAAACTTGTTTGGTAACCTTTGCTACGGCCACCGTTCCTCGCGACGTCATGCCAATCGCGTCTTTTCACCGGTTTTGATTTTTCACATTATAGACTTCAATTTAATTTGAGTTTTGAAACTAACGGCATTTTTGTTCATGACGTTTTAACGTGATACCCCCGAAAATAAACTGCTCGAATACCTTAAATATTCCTAAGCATTTAAGTAAAGTTCGCAGCTCTATGTGCCCAAACGAATTATGAATGAGCACGCGGACATTACATTGCACACAAATAGTACATACTTATTATTTATCTATTAGTACATATAAGTATTATTTTGATTAGAATAATCTTTTTAAAAAAATAATTGTCGCTAATTTAATTTTTAAATACATATTATCAATGACTAATACCGATTTTAATATCAAACAAGTTTTATTTAGACATTAGGTAAATGCACACGTAGAATAAAATAAAAGACGTGCCTACGAGAAATTTTTACAAAGACCAATTATTTTATCTACATACAGGTGCACACTTCATGCGGGTACTTACGAATAGATGTAGATATCCGCCTCTATGTTTTGTCTCTCACAGATAATAAAATTAGAGGACAAAGTTAACGATATTAATTACAGACGACTCGTGACGCGATGTTTAAGAAGTCGCAGAAGATTTGATTCGAAAATAATGATTACTGCACTTTAGACGAACGTTTTTTTTCTTCATATCGTCGTTGGTTAAATTGTTGTGCTCATAACATGAATATACTGGGTGTCCGCAAAGTCTGACCGCGGGCCATTTTTTTTCTCGGGTATATGGAAAAATTTGCGAACACGTATTACATTATTTTGGGGTACAATTTTTTATTAAAAATTTTCGGACGTGTGACCATTGGGGAGCGGGAGGTGTGGGTGAACTCAAAAATTTCAAATGGAAACGTATGTATTTGTATTTCTTTAGAAAGCTCAATGATTTTCAACGTTGGTACGCCGAATCAGCCATGAATACTGAATACGCCTAATAACACAACATACAAGAGACCTTCAAGGTCTTCACATCCATCCCCATCCGTCAGCTCTCTTAAATGCCATCTCAATGCCATCAATGTCTTCCTCTCTTCCTTTTTTCATATCAAGGTTTTTTCATTGCTCGATGTTACTGTTCCATCTGCAGTCCGTTATTCTCCCAAATATACGACAAATCGCATACCTATTTAGAGTTCTTCCAAGAGTCCAGGAGCTACTGGTGCATCCTCGTTAGACAGGGGAACTACATCGTTGAAGAAATCGGAGAGCTGATCTGCAAGGTATTACTCGTATGTGATGCAGGCTACGTGAGCATAGCATTGCACTGTTCGCTTTCCGACTGTACAAGTACAGTCCTTTAATCACATTCACGCCAGAAGCAGGACGATCCATCTACAAAAAGAGATGATTCTTCACGGTGTTTGAATGACGAGATTGCATCTTCGTCTTGAGCAGAATGAAGTACTCATGATTGCCTTCAAATCCATAGTTACTTTAGGTAATACGTGACGTTTCTTTTGCAGTCTGAAACTCATAGCGACCTGTAGCCTTAATTTGTTCAACATAATATGACTTTGCAAGTCTCAACTGGTAGCTGCCACAACACAACTCCTGCAAGGGACTAATAATTAATAACAGAACTAATATTATACGTTTATTAGCCAAAATCCGTTTTCTATAACGTGATAACAGTTCGATTCATAGAACCATCTATCACCTTACTCATATGTATTATATTAACTTCGATTACCGTGCAAAAGAAATGTGTTTGAGTGGAATTAGGTGCAATATTTTAAAAATTCCAATTTCGAACTTTTCGAAGTGTAGATACTTATTATGTAAATCTTCTTCATTATATTATATTATACAAACTCCAGTTCTGCAATTTTAAGTTCTAACGGTCTTTGCAAGAATTAATTATTTAAATATTTTGGTATATACTCGACAACAAAAACGCTTAAATACTCTAAAATGTACATATATAAGTTAAACCGGATTCAATAGATAACTTAACCTTCGGTCCCATTTATGAAATGAAATATCCGCTAATTGATGAAATGTTTGCGCAAATAGTTGTATCTAAAACAAATATTTGAACATTTAAAAATCAAAATTTTATTTACGACAATGTTGTTCGTATTCTAGTTTTAATTGCTTTCTCAACATTTTTCCAGAAGCGTTCTTTGGTATACTTTCCACAAAAGCTATGCCGCCAGTTAACTTTTTAAATTTCGACACCTTTTCCGACACAAAATCGTTCAATTTTCCCGCGGACAGTTTACTTTTTGGTTTCAAAACTACGTACGCTCTGGGCGCCTCTCCGTTTATTTCGTGGGGTACGCCGATGACGGCGGCATCGTCTACTTCAGGATGGTCGCGCAAAATTTCTTCCAGTTCCGCGGGAGACACTTGGAACCCTTTCACTTTAATTAGTTCCTTTAAACGATCGGTCACGTAAAATAATTTGTTGCTATCGTAATAAACTAGGTCTCCGGTTTTAAACCAGCCGTCTATAAAGGAATTTTTAGTTTCTTCCGGTCTGTTAAGGTATCCCTTTGTCACTTGAGGGCCCTTAATTAATAATTCTCCAGGTTGATTAACGCCAAGACCTTCTCCCAAAGGATCATCAGCAGAAACTACCTTTAATGTCGTGTTTGGGAGGACTTCGCCGACAGTTCCACCTACATTCAGTTCCCTTTTTCTGATTGAAGACATCAATAGTACACAAGAAGTTTCAGTGAGTCCATAGCCTACAGAGGAATTAATATTAAATAATATTTAGATAAAGTGGTATTCGATTTCATTCTCCGGGTACATAGTCCACGTTCAGGAAACTCAGACAAAAATTAGACAAAAAAATATATAATATATATGATTTTTTTATACAACTAAATATTGACATTTTAAACAATCTCTCAAAAGTCCCCATCGACGCCACGTGTATCGTGTATCCGTGTAAATTTTTACTGGGCGTGAAAGGGGGGCGATAATCAGTTTTTTGCAAATATCTCGCAGAACATTGATTTTCTGCAAAAAATGGTTCGGATATAATTTGTAGCTTATAAAATTTGCCACAGAATAAGTTTGAAAAATCTAGAAAATTCAATAAGGATCAATCAACACTTCTTCCAACATTTAGTGCTGTACAACAACCAAGTACAGTTTCGAAGGCGGAATCGATGACTGTGAATGAAATTTTGAAGTCCATTCAAACTCGTCTGCTCTTTGCTCCAGACGAAGGTTCTATTGAATAATATTTTCTGCAATTGCTCTAAAAGTTACGGCTTTACGTGTAGTTGTAAAAAAGTTGGTTTGCGCTGTTCTGCTGTATGTGGTAGTTGTCATGGTCGAACTTGCACAAATCCAACTAAAGATATCACCGATCCAATAGTTTTGCGAGATTGAAGAGATTTGTGAAAATTCCGATAGAAAAAGAGACAGGAAATTAATGTAACACTTTTAACAAAAATGTGGGCGTGGAAAGGAATGCATTTTACCAATGGTACAACTTTGTAAACCATTTTACTCGAGAACTTACGTTTACGCTACGTTTTACTTCTAGTCTTACGAAAAAGTGTAACTTAACTTATTGTGCTCCGTATTGAATTTTATAAGCTACAAATTACATCTGCAAAAAAATCAACATTTTACGCGATATTTGATAAAAGTTCTTTGTCGCTCCCTTTAACATCTCGTAAAAATGTTTGCGCGCAATGGTATCGATGGAGACTTTTCAGATATTGTTTACAATGTCGCCGTAAACAAAAATTCAGCTGGGTGGGAATTTTTAGTAAACGAGCAGTATAACTATACAAGTCTTACGATAGTTTGTACTGCGAAGATCGCCCGCAAATTTATAAATCGAATTTCAATTTAATGGATATTCACCTTGTAATATGCTAATATGTTTTTGTGCTTTATCCAAGAGCTTTTGTTCGTCTAAAATTCCTAAGGGAGCTGCTCCAGAAACTATGGTCCTGACGACTTCTAAATGTTCTGTCTTGACAGAAGGATGACTGTTCATCAAAATAACTAAAATCATTTTTGTAAAGGTTCTTATAATATATTTTTAATCGAATTCGCACCTATAGGCGGCACAATGAACAATAAATGAGGTTTATGTTTAACCAACGTTGTTAAGTATAATTCAGGAGTAAACTGTGGTAATGTGACAATTTTACATAGGCAATGAAGATGAACCAACATTATAAAGGACAGTCCATATATATGAAACCATGGTAAAACGGCAGGCACGACGTCTTGGTGTATTTCTAGAAAGCTTGCTCTATACAATGGTCAAATAAGTTCCAATAGATAAGCTAACCTGTTGTTTCTAATGCCATTTTGAAATACGGATGAGTTATTAGGCACAAATTAGCGACTAAATTATAATGAGACAACAGGACACCTTTTGGTAAACCTGTTGTGCCACTGGAATAAGGAATAATGGTCGTGTCGTGTGAATTATACGGAGGGACGTCTTCTATATCACATTTAACATCCATGAATTCCCGTAGATCTAAAGAATTTTCAGGCAATGCTTCGGACTCCTATAAATTGATGGTTCTTGAACTTTTAACTTAACATTACAAAATAGCGAACCTGCATTTTTATCGCGAGAATCGGAATGGAAATGTTTGCAAGTGTTATTGACGCTTTAGCCACCGGATATAATGTAGTTAATGTAATTAGCGCTTTAGGTTTGGAATCTACAAGTTGTCGCTTAATTTCGTCTGTAAAAAATATAAACAAACGCGAGTAGTATTTTAAATGTTTTGTTACGTACAGCGTGGACCCCCAATGCGAGACCCCTTACAACTTTAGACAGCAACCCAATATACTAATATCATGGCCACATAGATACATTACACAATACAAAATAGAAATTGATCACGGAACTTTAAAACGCAATCTGACGTAATGTCAATTAATTTGTTAACATCAAATTGACGTGACTTAAGTGAAACAGCTGTCAAATAAGTTTACAGGGCATCAATTTTTATTATTTATAAACACATTATTTATCAACTTTTCATAGAAATTTGTTTGTTGGGTTGCGGTATCAGAATGTAAAGTGTGGCCCACCCTGTATACTAACATAACTAGCTATTTATATCTACCGGGTCGTTGTTTTGTATGAAACTAAAGCGCTATTGCCAAAATGGTTATATGTATAAATTTGAATCTTTAGTACTTAAAATTAAAGTTACATATTTTCAATAAGAAAAAATTTAAAAATGTTTTCGATATAGACCCTTTATTACGTCTAGGAATTATCACAATTAATATAGAAAACAAAAATATCCTTGAGCATTGAGTTTATTTTTATTTTTTATACGTAGGCGTTGTTGCACATGATACGCAAACAATAATAAATAAAATAACAATAACAAAAAGGACCAGTTGTACAGTGGCGAGCAGATAAAAGTTAACGAGTGAAATGTCCTCGTGTAAACCTGACTTTTGTTTCTGTGGAATATTTTCAACAAGTAAATTGTCGATCGCGATCGTTTTATTATTTTTCATGGACCCAATTAGCGATCGTACCGATTAGCGATCTATAACGTATGTACCTGCTGCAAAAGTTGGCGCGGCGTTTTAGTATTACCTCGTATATCTTTTACTTTGTAATGAGCACATTGAATGTTTAAAAATTACACCACATCGCCGAATTTGTGTGAAATAATTCCGCCTGGCGATTATTAAGTATTTGTTGTATTATTTTTTTAACGGAATTACTTAGAAGTTGTTGTGGTTAAGCGAGTAGTGCGCTCGTATGGGAAACTAACGATTGAAGGTTCGAATCCTCCTACATCCGTGGATCCGACGGATGGGTACGTAAGAATATCGCATGGCGATGCATTGGCGGTTCTGTGGCTAATAATAATGATCATATTGATGGCGTTTTGCCAAAAGGGCGCAACTCGTACTTTTTGCAAAAATGAGTTATTCTGATTATCTTATGCATCTAAAGCAAAGGCATCATCTGTTAAAATCTAGTAACAATATTCCGATGTTTTCCAGTGAAAAAATCGATTTCTATTTCCGCGGAACATATCTTCTTATATAGCTTATCCAAACCTATAAGATGTTCACGTCATCAATGCACGTATGCTCGTACCTCGTATTTTGACAGTTGTAATAAATTGTAGTCTTTCTTTATACCAACTAATATGTGCGCAAGTAAATCATCTATAGAATATGTCACTTTCCAAACTTTAAACCGAATTACAAATAAACAATCTAGTAACTTTTTGTTGATGACGTGAACATCATATAGGTTTGGATAAGCTATAGCTATGCGACGACACAAAATGTACTCTCCTGTATTATTTACTTTTTGTGAGTTACGTCCTTCTGGAAAAACTGCGTCGATATGATTAAAAGCCAAACAAGGCATTACTTATAAAGAAAACGATAAGACGCGTTTTTCTTATAGAATTTTTAAATACAAGCGTTTACATTATTTAAAAACTTTATGTTGTGATTTCACACGTAAAAACTAAAATGGTTTACTTACAAGTTGATAGACAGCAGGAAAAGATGGATATTTAACCGTCATAATAATAAATATAGGTCACTCATGTAAGTAATTAAAATAACGCGTAATTTTTAATTTATTTATAAGAAGATCAATGGTATATTAGCGAGATAATAACAACAACTTCCTTTATCCAATTGGTTATTTTTGTTGTAATAATATTAAGCGATAACTTATTTTAAATTGTTTACTTACTTATTTTGTTTGTCATTTGGTCCAATGTCTTTATAATAATGTATCAACATGACAGTGTATTAAATTATAACATTTAACAAACTTTGTTTCATATAGATAGTCGAGTAAATACAAAAAAAAAAAATCGTGAAAACTTCGGTACTCACAAGAACAGAACCGATTTCGATGCACCTTTTTTTTAAATACATGTTATACTACTACATTATATGAAATCAGAAACATTCCGGTTGGTGGACTCAAATATTTGTATCGTTTAAACAATTATTACAACGGAAAATGTTAATGTTACAGATGTCAGAAAATGTTAAGTTACTACTAGCTCGGTTCCCGGATATAACGAGCGAAAATTTTAAGAATTTTACTTAATTCCAATTTTCTGGCAAGTGATTTACGATAGACGTCTACAAGAAAAATATGACACTCGAGATTAACGACTATAAATAATATTATCATTATCAACCCTGTAAGTTTTATATCGGGAATTCTCAGTATCAATTTCCGCGACAAACAACTACATATGCCTTATTCGAGCGGCCTGGCAATTCACGTTATCAGAAAAATGTTACTACATTGCTTATTTGTAATTCAGTTGAAAGATTGAAAAATGACATATTCTATTGATAATTAACCTGCGCACATATTAGATGGTATAAAGAAAGACTACAATT
The DNA here is from genome assembly GCA_036326145.1 of Rhagophthalmus giganteus. NCBI lineage: Eukaryota > Metazoa > Arthropoda > Insecta > Coleoptera > Rhagophthalmidae > Rhagophthalmus > Rhagophthalmus giganteus. Next base: position 13,875,248 of record JARFJA010000036.1, on the reverse strand, counting down.
TATTAAAAACTGTCAAAATGCAAGGTACGAGAGGACAGCACTGTGCGAAACGTCGTCATCTAGCAAACTGTTATTGATGACGTAAATCACCAGGCAAATCTCTAAAACAGTCTGCAATTACGTCTTTTTTTAAAACTTAATAAAAAAATTCACTTATTTTCCATAATACGTAAATACATTTTTTTCAGCTGCAATTTTTTTTCCCGGTTGCGAGTGTAACGAGTATCGGTTATAACGAGGTTCCGTTAATCTCGTTATAACCGAGTTTCGACTCATGCCTCGATTCAAGCAGCGACTCAAGCTTGATTGTGACTTCCAAAACAGATACATTGTTTCAAATACACTTCTTCGGTGAAGCCTCGACTCATGACTTGAGCTTCGACTCTAGCACGAAATCAAACGTCTTTGTTTTACGACGCCTGACTTTTCACAGTTGAGGCTCGAGTCGCTGCTCGAGTCAAATGAATCGAGCAAGGAATCGAACGTGTTTACTACGCGCGTCCTGATGACAGACTTAAGTCGCTGTTCGAGTCGGGGCTCCACTATGTTGCACGTACCCTAAAGAAACATTTCGTATTTACCTGCAGTATAAAATGGATTGATAGTTGTAACGATCAAAGAGGCTTGTAAAGCACCTAGGACGCATATAGGAAATTCCGGCACATTGGGAAGCAATATTGCAATCACGTCCCCTTTATTGAGTTTTAATTTCTTTCTCAGGGATTTATTTAAGTTGTCCGCTTTCCTCCTCAGTTCCTCGAACGTGTATTTTTTACCTGTAACGGCGCATTCCTCAAAATAAATAGTTTATTCGTATCTCAACGCTGTTCCTCGATTAAATTAGAAACTTACCACGGCAATTTTATCGGGGTATTTATGGAAATCTTTAAAAACCAACTCTTGAATTGTTATATTTGGCACTTCGACGTCGGGAAACGCGGACGTAATTATATTAGAACTATTTCTAGTTGCTAATCTAATCGCGGAAAACTTAAACGGGTTTCTACTATAATTAGATTTACGCAGACGTCTAAAAACTACAGTCAACATTTTGAAACAACTTTCCACTGCGAAAGTTCAACACAAATTAAATGTTACATATTCGTATTATTTATATTGTTCATATTCCCACTACTTGCAAAATAAAGTCTAAACATTGGAATTTTTAAACCGGATCCACAGACAACAACATATGATAACAGTAACGAGGCAATGTCGTGTAAAGATACGCGTAGATTATGACGAGGTGGAGCGGACCGCATCGCAGCGCATTATTCTACAACCGACCGTTATCACGCAACAGAGATCTCGGCATTGACTCATTCAAAATGAACCCCAGCAATTGGTTGCGTTGAAATGCGACCTGTTGCGCCCCGGCATAATTCGTCATCAGATTGATTGGAAAATTAAAAGAAAAATACCGTTCATTTGTTATTTGTGTTTTATTTCGTTTTATTTTAGTAGCATTATAGAATGTTACGTTTTTGTTTTTATTAAATACCTAACTAATGCAAACGATATTCTAAACGAAATAAAAAATGCATTTTCATCCAGGAACTCGATGATTTTCTATTTTTTTTTTATAAATTGGAACCGAGTTTATACAGCTTTACCTATACGGAACAACGTGATTCGTCGTTATAGAACGTTATATATTAAATATTTAAAAGGTGTTACTTAATGTGATTTTTGTTTCTTACATCTTCAAAAATCGTTATATTTACTCTAAACCACCAAAGGTGATCCTTGCGTCACTAGTTGATGAATTTAGTAACGCTGGACGTAGACTATTTGTAATACTTATGATTACGATGAAGACAAAGACAAAAACTTCGTGCGCGTAGAATTCAAAATATTCGATAGAAGTATTCTACAAATTTCATATGGATACTGATCGAATTAAAAAAAAACCATACATTTCCCCTTTCAATCGCTTAGAAGTGGAATTTGGAATTTCCTTTCAAAGGGTGGGGGGGAGGTGAATGTTTGGGCTGTTTGTTTGAATCTTTGTTTGTATATATATGTACACGTATTGTATTGAACACATTTAGGTTCACAAACAGCAAATGCTAAGAGAACGTCCCCAATTTGAATTTTAATCTCACTATCAGAAAGGGCACGTCAAATTATCAGACAAGGTCTCGTTTTTCTTTCTCCATTTTAACAATATTAAATACCTACGTTGACGAACGCAACAACATATTCTATTCATTTTGTTAAGGCAAGATGTTAAATTTTATAACAGAAAAATTAAGATTTAACTTGTTAAAATAAATTATAGATATATAAGTAATACGTAATTGAATCGATCACTAATAGATAAATATTCTAATCTACGACTAGGTACCTGTGCACTACAAAATACTTTTTAAAACTCTACGCAGTATTTATTGTTTTATGAGATGCATTCCAAATGTAAGTTGATGTAACTGTAATTCACTAAGCCCTCATTTGTTTAATATAATAATGGATAAAGTTATAAAAAAAGTCCGAAAAGGTAAAGGATATAAGATGGGCGACAAAGAATTTATAATATTTTGCTACAACATGATAATCTCAGCTGAGAAAACAAAATGTATGACAGCAGCAAAAGAATTCTTACGCTAAAGTAATGCAACAATAACTAAAATGCAGGTATCTAGGAATAGACATAACGAGCTATGGAGACATCGAAGAACAGATACGACAACAAATCACCAAAGCGAACACAGCAGCAGGATGCCTTAACGACACAATCTGGAGAAACAAATACCAGAATTTATAAAACAACAATTAGGCCAATCATGACATACACAGCAGAGACCACCAGATACAATCAAAACAAAAGACTACGGAAATGAGAATACTCCGAAAAATCACAGAGAAAAAAGCGAAAATATGCGAAACAGAAAGATATAAATGACTGAGTACTAAAAAGAAAACAAGAATGGAATAGACACATTAACAGAATAACGAACGACAGACTAGTACGTAGTGCAAAAAACAAATCGCCTATTGGGATCTGACCTATGGGCGGAGCTTAATCAAGATGGCGCATATGTTGGTGCATTTTCAAATATTTTGCATTGTGATAATAGACAGTGTAACGTTATTTTCTCTCGGGATGTTTCTTTTCACGATTCAATCGACGTTTTTGCCTTGCTGCAACGAGTACCTCATTTACGACTCGCCCAGGCACACTACTCTTTGGTAGATTATGAGTCAAATTTTCTGAACTGGGCCACTAAAATTGGACTATGCGAATTCCATAGTTCTTTTTGTGGATTCTCGTTCATTTATATGCATAAATTAACGCCCCCAAATTTTTTTGAAAAATTTTGATTTTTCAAAAAGTTATAAACAATTGAGTTTTGAGGCATGTTTTTTTTCAAATTGTAATTATTCCGAGTAGATTGAATGAAAGTTCACCAAACTTTCAGGATAATTACAAAAATGATTGAAGATTAAGATGCTTTATCAATTCTCTTTATTAAACATTTATTTATTAATAAATAATTAGATTTGCAATAAACAATTGCAAATTTAACTAACTTCTCCTAGGTGTAGGGAAATTTTTTTTTAGATTATTATTGTACAAGTCTAAAGCTACTTATACCCGCCGAGACATTTTGGTGCAATTCATAAGAACAAAAGTTATGAATTTTTAAACATTTTCGCGTTGCCGGCGCGTTGTAGCGCGCTGTGGCTAGGCGCGACGATCGGCGTACGGGCGCTTGACTCTTACTCTTTCTAACGCTTGAATTTGGGCTATGATTAGAAAATTTCTTCGTTTTCACATATCTTATTCAATATTTATGTACAGCAATATTATTTACAAACTTTCAAAATAACACTTTCAGTATAATCTGAAAAAATCTTACACTCTAAATTTTTCATATCAACCGGCTTGAAACAGTGAAACTGCCGAGTTCCTTTGATTGTTTTAGCGTTAGAAAAGCGAGGTGCTAATTTTTGTTGGTGTTCTCTGTATTCATCCATTGAACAGAAATCAAAATTCACTTTTTTGAAAAATCTTGAAGCCCATTCGAAAAGTTTTCGCGTAGTGACGATGGTTTTATCTTGTAGGCTTGCACGATAAGCACTTTTTCTGAACAATCTGACGCTATTTCATTTTCCGACTCACATTCTTTTATTACTTCTTCAACTATGTTCTCACGGATCGTATTTACTTTTTGTTCTTTTGCCGTATTTATATTACGGTAAAGCTGTCTTCTACAAGAGGTACAAACATACGAACCATATAACTCACTTAATTTAGAATCACAATTTTCTGAGATATACTTCGAATTTTGTTTGAAACTATTGTGGCTTTTCTTACTGAAAGGGTTACAGCACTTAGGAGGCGGCGTCATGGTGAAAACATTTACAATAATGCAGAAATTAAAACACGTGCGCATTGATAAACAAACGAATGTTGGTGCTGCCTTCTATTAGGTACGATCTACAATTGTTTATGTTATGTAGCATTTCCACTCAACTATATCTCGAAAAATGAATCATGGATGTTCGAATTTTTCAACAGAATCGACATTTTTTATATCGATATTGTAAGATGTGCATTGTAAACGTTTGAATTTTCATGATATACCGTTTCAAGCCGGTTGATATGAAAAATTTAGAGTGTAAGATTTTTTCAGATTATACTGAAAGTGTTATTTTGAAAGTTTGTAAATAATATTGCTGTACATAAATATTGAATAAGATATGTGAAAACGAAGAAATTTTCTAATCATAGCCCAAATTCAAGCGTTAGAAAGAGTAAGAGTCAAGCGCCCGTACGCCGATCGTCGCGCCTAGCCACAGCGCGCTACAACGCGCCGGCAACGCGAAAATGTTTAAAAATTCATAACTTTTGTTCTTATGAATTGCACGGCGGCTATAAGTAGCTTTAGACTTGTACAATAATAATCTAAAAAAAAATTTCCCTACACCTAAGAGAAGTTAGTTAAATTTGCAATTGTTTATTGCAAATCTAATTATTTATTAATAAATAAATGTTTTTCTTCCCAATTGATAAAGCATCTTAATCTTCAATCATTTTTGTAATTATCCTGAAAGTTTGGTCAACTTTCATTCAATCTACTCGGAATAATTACAATTTGAAAAAAAACATGCCTCAAAACTCAATTGTTTATAACTTTTTGAAAAATCAAAATTTTTCAAAAAAATTTGGGGGCGTTAATTTATGCATATAAATGAACGAGAATCCACAAAAAGAACTATGGAATTCGCATAGTCCAATTTTAGTGGCCCAGTTCAGAAAATTTGACTCTATGCGATGGAACAGCATTTCGTTTTAAATATCTTCTCAGAGCCGGAGCTTCTGCAAAATAAAGGTAACTAAGTTACTCTTAGGTGACTTACTTTTGAGTAATATTTGAAATATTAAATATAATTATCTCAAAAAATTCAATGTGTCATTCATGGTTAAATATAAATTTACATTTAATATAAAAAATATTATCAGCAGGTGAATTCTTAAATCAGATTGTTTTGATGATTCAAAAAAATTCATAACCTCACTCTACGTTGATACTAACCTGGCAATATATAATCTTCTTTTTTAAAGTGTTCAGAGCAAACTTTCATTTCGCTCGTTACTCTTCCTTCAATTTTTAGAGCAAGTTTCCAGGCCAGCAATTGATCGACTGTTTCCGTTTCACCAAAATAATTCTTGATCTTAACCTTACGTTTATTTTCACTTGGAAAACTATGAAAACTGTATCTTAAATCGCGGTTGTATGATTTAGTGCACTGATACACTGAACAACGAAGCCTTTTTTTCGATTTTTTACGTGAAACTGACGGTGCGCTCGACATTTTAAATATTTTTGTTAAAATCAAAACAACTTTTGTGTATATATTCTTATGAATCGTGCCAAACATGCACCAAACTTTTATTGCCATGAATAGTCACCAGAGGTCGCATAAATTAGGTCAGATCCCAATAGGCAAAATAAGTAACGGCCGACAAGGAAAAGATGGTGTGATAATATAAATATTGGAGGAGGCTGAAACTGATAAAGAAACAGGTCCCAGACCTATTTCATAAGAAGGAAGAAGAAGAATTAATTACTTGGTATATATGTATTTTTAATTTAATTTTATTTGTTTTTCAAATGTTGTATTCGATAAATAAATAATTAAATAAGTAAATAATTACTGTATTTTTATGTCTACTTGTTTGAGTATTAGTTAATATTTTTACTTGTTAGTGGACGTAATAGGACTAATTATAACTAACGATAAATTATTTACAAACCTAAAATAAATAAAATATTCGTACACTAGTTTAAAATTACACATATAATAACAAATTGAACAAATATAAAAAAAAATCCGATAAAACTAATTGGACCGATTTAAAAATTGATAATAATGATATTTGGTCCCATTTAACTACAGTATAAAAAAGTACCATTAATTATTAAAATGTTTGCATGATTTATAAAAAAGTGGATTCGTCATAACAGGACATTAAGAGTTCACCGATGTAAAAAGAAGATATCAAATTATAATATCTGAAAAGTGTTAGATATATGGCCTATCCAAACCTATATGCAATCACGTCATCAAAAAAAAGTTACTAAATTGTTTATTTGTAATTCGATTTAAAGTTTGGAAAGTGACATATTTTATAGATGATTTACTTCCGCACATATTAGATGGTATAAAGAAAGACTAAAATTTATTAGAACTGTCAAAATACGAGATACGAGATGACAGCACTGTGTGAAACGTCATCATATATAACCTTTTATTGATGACGTGTTACATATAGGTTTGGACGAAGTGTAGGTATAGTTGGATTTGCACGAGACGGTGCGTTATGACATTAATTTGTAATGACGACATCACAATTGACAGTTGGTAGCGGTTGACATGTTTAAGGTTATATTATGATTTTTAAATGTCTAAAGACAGTGTATTCACAATAAAACGAAAACATTACACGTTAGATACGCAAGTTTCATAAACAGATCTTGGGAAGAAATGAAAAAACTCTAGTTTCAAATTACTTTCGTTGTTTTCACAAAAATTATACCAATACAAACAATTAAACTCATAACTGAAATATTATGTGTCACGGCCTTAAAATTCAACAAGGTTTCATGGCATTTTAACCCAAAAAACTTATTTTAATGGTTTTTTCGGTGGAAAATGCACGGACGGTCTCGTTAATTCAGCTATAGCTATATTTAAAGATTTTTAAATTTAAATTTCGAAATTTTATTTAGAAGAACATTGTTCGTATTCTAGTTTCAATTGTCTTCTCAAAATTTTTCCAGAAGCATTTTTGGGTATACTTTCCACAAAAGCTATGCCGCCAGTTAATTTTTTAAATTTCGCCACCTTTTCCGAAACAAAATCGTTCAATTTTCCCGCGGACAGTTTACTTTTTGGTTTCAAAACTACGTACGCTCTGGGCGCCTCTCCGTTTATTTCGTGGGGTACGCCGATCACGGCGGCATCGTCTACTTCAGGATGGTCGCGCAAAATTTCTTCCAGTTCCGCGGGAGCCACTTGGAACCCTTTCACTTTAATTAGTTCCTTTAAACGATCGGCCACGTAAAATAATTTGTTGCTATCGTAATAAACTAGGTCTCCGGTTTTAAACCAGCCGTCTATAAAGGAATTTTTAGTTTCTTCCGGTCTGTTAAGGTATCCCTTTGTCACTTGAGGGCCCTTAATTAATAATTCTCCAGGTCGATTAACGCCAAGACCTTCTCCCAAAGGATCATCAGCAGAAACTACCTTTAATGTCGTGTTTGGGACGATTTCGCCGACAGTTCCACCTACATTCAGTTCCCTTTTTCTGATTGAAGACATTAATAGTACACCAGGAGAAGTTTCAGTGAGTCCATAGCCTACAGAGGAATTAATATTAAGTAATGTTTAGATAACGTGGTATTCGATTTCATTCTCCGGGTACGTAGTCCACGTTCAGGAAACTTAGACAAAATTAGACAAAAAAATATATAATATATATGATTTTTTTATACAACTAAATATTGACATTTTAAACAATCTCTCAAAAGTCCCCCATCGACGCCACGTGTATCGTGTATCCGTGTAAATTTTTACTGGGCGTGAAAGGGGGCGATAATCAGTTTTTTTGAAATATCTCGCAGAACATTGATTTTCTGCAAAAATTTGTTCGGATATAATTTGTAGCTTATAAAATTTGCCACAGAATAGGTTTGAAAAATCTAGAAAATTCAATAATGATCAATCAACACTTCTTCCAACATTTATTGCTGTACAACAACCAAGTACAATATCGAAGACGGAATCGATGACTGTCAATGAAATTTTGAAATCGATTCAAACTCGTCTGCTCTTTGCTCAAGACGTAGGTTCTATTGAATAATATTTTCTGCAATTGCTCTAAAAGCTACGGCTTCACGTGTAGTTGTAAAAAAGTTGGTTTGCGCTGTTCTGCTGTATGTGGTAGTTGTCATGTTCGAACTTGCACAAATCCAACGGAAGGTATCACCGATTCAATAGTTTTGCGAGATTGAAGAGATTTGTGAAAATTCCGATAGAAAAAGAGACAGGAAATTAATGTAACACTTTTAACAAAAATGTGGGCGTGGAAAGGAATGCATTTTACCAATGGTACAACTTTGTAAACCATTTTACTCGAGAACTTACGTTTACGTTACGTTTTACTTCTAGTCTTACGAAAAAGTGTAACTTAACTTATTATGCTCCGTATTGAATTTTATAAGCTACAAATTACATCTGCAAAAAAATCAACATTTTGCGCGATATTTGACAAAAGTTCTTTGTCGCTCCCTTTAACATCTCGTAAAAATGTTTGCGCGCATGGTATCGATGGAGACTTTTCAGATATTGTTTACAATGTCGCCGTAAACAAAAATTCAGCTGGGTGGGAATTTTTAGTAAACGAGCAGTATAACTATACAAGTCTTACGATAGTTTGTACTGCGAAGATCGCCGGCAAATTTAAATCGAATTTCACTTTAATGGATATTCACCTTGTAATATGCTAATATGTTTTTGTGCTTTATCCAAGAGCTTTTGTTCGTCTAAAATTCCTAAGGGAGCTGCTCCAGAAAATATGGTCCTTACGACTTGTAAATGTTCTGTCTTGACAGAAGGATGACTATTCATAAAAATAACTAAAACCATTTTTCTAAAGGTTCTTATAATATATTTTCAATCGAATTCTCACCTATAGGCGGCACAATGAACAATAAATGAGGTTTATGTTTAACCAACGTTGTTAAGTATAATTCAGGAGTAAACTGTGGTAATGTGACAATTTTACATAGGCAATGAAGATGAACCAACATTATAAGGGACAGTCCATATATATGAAACCATGGTAAAACGGCAGGCACGACGTCTTGGTGTATTTCTAGAAAGCTTACTTTATACAATGGTCAAATAATTTCCAATAGATAAGCTAACCTGTTGTTTCTAATGCCATTTTGAAATACGGATGAGTTGTTAGGCACAAATTAGCGACTAAATTATAATGAGACAACAGGACACCTTTTGGTAAACCTGTTGTGCCACTGGAATAAGGAAGAATGGTCGTGTCGTGTGAATTACACGGAGGGACGTCTTCTATGTCACATTTAACATCCATGAATTCCCGTAGATCTAAAGAATTTTCAGGCAATGCTTCGGACTCCTATAAATTGATGGTTCTTGAACTTTTAACTTAACATTACAAAATAGCGAACCTGCATCTTTATCGCGAGAATCGGAATGGAAATGTTTGCAAGTGTTATTGACGCTTTAGCCACCGGGTATAATGTAGTTAATGTAATTAGCGCTTTAGGTTTGGAATCTACAAGTTGTCGCTTAATTTCGTCTGTAAAAAAATATAAACAAACGCGAGTAGTATTTGAAATATTGTGTTACGACAGGGTGGACCACACAATGGGAGACCCCTTACATCTTTAGACAGCAACCCAATATACTAATATCATGGCCACATAGATACATTACGCAATTCGAAATAGAAATTGATCACGGAACTTTAAAACGCAATCTGACGTAATGTCAATTAATTTGTTAACATCAAATTGTCGTGACTTAAGTGAAACAGCTGTCAAATAAGTTTATAGGGCATCAATTTTTATTATTTATAAACACATTATTTATCAACTTTTCATAGAAATTTGTTTGTTGGGTTGCGGTATCAGAATGTAAAGTGTGGCCCACCCTGTATACTAACATAACTAGCTACTTATATCTACCGGGTCGTTGTTTTGTATGAAACTAAAGCGCTATTGCCAAAACGGTTATATGTGTAAATTTGAATCTTTAGTACTTAAAATTAAAGTTACATATTTTCAATAAGAAAAAATTTAAAAATGTTTTCGATATAGACCCTTTATTACGTCTAGAAATTATCACAATTAATATAGAAAACAAAAATATTCTTGAGCATTGAGTTTATTTTTATTTTTTCTACTTAGGCGTTGTTGCACATGATACGCAAACAATAATAAATAAAATAACAATAACAAAAAGGGCCAGTTGTACAGTGGCGAGCAGATAAAAGTTAACGAGTGAAATGTCCTCGTGTAAACCTGACTTTTGTTTCTGTGGAATATTTTCAACAAGTAAATTGTCGATCGCGATCGTTTTATTATTTCTCATGGACCCAATTAGCGATCTCCTATAACGTATGTACCTGCTGCAAAAGTTGGCGCGGCGTTTTAGTATTACCTCGTATATCTTTTACTTTGTAATGAGCACATTGAATGTTTAAAAATTACACCACATCGCCGAATTTGTGTGAAATAATTCCGCCTGGCGATTATTAGGTATTTGTTGTATTATTTTTTTAACGAAATTACTTAGAAGTTATTGTGGTCAAGCGAGTCGTGCGCTCGTATGGGAAACTACCGATTGGAGGTTCGAATCCTCCTACATCCGTGGATCCGACGGATGGGTACGTAAGAATATCGCATGGCGATGCATTGGCGGTTCTGTGGCTAATAATAATAATCATATTGATGGCGTTTTGCCAAAAGGGCGCAACTCGTACTTTTTGCAAAAATGAGTTATTCTGATTATCTTATGCATCTAAAGCAAAGGCATCATCTGTTAAAATCTAGTAACAATATTCCGATGTTTTCCACTGAAAAAATCGATTTCTATTTCCGCGGAACATATCTTCTTATATAGCTTATCCAAACCGATAAGATGTTCACGTCATCGATGCAAGGTTACTAGGTGATCACCTCGTACCTCGTATTTTGACAGTTGTAATAAATTGCAGTCTTTCTTTATACCAATTAATATGTGCGCAAGTAAATCATCTATAGAATATGTCACTTTCCAAACTTTAAACCGAATTACAAATAAACAATCTAGTAACTTTTTGTTGATGACGTGAACATCATATAGGTTTGGATAAGCTATAGCTATGCGACGACACAAAATGTACTCTCCTGTATTATTTACTTTTTGTGAGTTACGTCCTTCTGGAAAAACTGCGTCGATATGATTAAAAGCCAAACAAGGCATTACTTATAAAGAAAACGATAAGACGCGTTTTTTCTTATAGAATTTTTAAATACAAGCGTTTACATTATTTAAAAACTTTATGTTGTGATTTCACACGTAAAAACTAAAATGGTTTACTTACAAGTTGATAGACAGCAGGAAAAGATGGATATTTAACCGTCATAATAATAAATATAGGTCACTCATGTAAGTAATTAAAATCACGCGTAATTTTTAATTTATTTATAAGAAGATCAATGGTATATTAGCGAGATAATAACAACAACAACTTCCTTTATCCAATTGGTTATTTTTGTTGTAATAATAATAAGCGATAACTTATTTTAAATTGTTTACTTATTTATTTTGTTTGTCATTTGGTCCAATGTCTTTATAATAATGTATCAACATGACAGTGTATTAAATTATAACATTTAACAAACTTTGTTTCATATAGATAGTCGAGTAAATACAAAAAAAAAAAATCGTGAAAACTTCGGTACTCACAAGAACAGAACCGATTTCGATGCACCTTTTTTTTAAATACATGTTATACTACTACATTATATGAAATCAGAAACATTCCGGTTGGTGGACTCAAATATTTGTATCGTTTAAACAATTATTACAACGGAAAATGTTAATGTTACAGATGTCAGAAAATGTTAAGTTACTACTAGCTCGGTTCCCGGATATAACGAGCGAAAATTTTAAGAATTTTACTTAATTCCAATTTTTTGGCAAGTGATTTACGATAGACGTCTACAAGAAAAATATGACACTCAAGATTAACGACTATAAATAATATTATCATTATCAACCCTGTAAGTTTTTATATCGGGAATTCTCAGTATCAATTTTCGTGACAAACAACTACATATGCCTTATTCGAGCGGCCTGGCAATTCACGTTATCAGAAAAATGTTACTACATTGCTTATTTGTAATTCAGTTGAAAGATTGAAAAATGACATATTCTATTGATAATTAACATGCGCACATATTAGATGGTATAAAGCAAGACTACAATTTATTAGAACTGTCAAAATGCGAGGTACGAGAGGACAGCACTGTGCGAAACGTCGTCATCTAGTAAACTGTTATTGATGACGTAAATCACCAGGCAAATCTCTAAAACAATCTGCAATTACGTTTTTTTTTTTAAATTTAATAAAAAAATTCACTTATTTTCCATAATACGTAAATACATTTTTTTCAGCTGCTATTTTTCTTTCGCGGTTACGAGTGTAACGAGTATCGGTTATAACGAGGTTCCGTTAATCTCGTTATAACCGAGTTTCGACTCATGCCTCGATTCAAGCAGCGACTCAAGCTTGATTGTGACTTCCAAAACAGATACATTGTTTCAAATACACTTCTTCGGTGAAGCCTCGACTCATGACTCGAGCTTCGACTCTAGCACGAAATCAAACGTCTTTGTTTTACGACGCCTGACTTTTCACAGTTGAGGCACGAGTCGCTGCTCGAGTCAAATGAATCGAGCAAGGAATCGAACGTGTTTACTACGCGCGCCCTGATGACAGACTTGAGTCGCTGTTCAAGTCGAGGCTCCACTATGTTGCACGTACCCTAAAGAAACATTTCGTATTTACCTGCAGTATAAAATGGATTGATAGTTGTAACGATCAAAGAGGCTTTTAAAGCACCTAGGACGCATATAGGAAATTCCGGCACATTGGGAAGCAATATTGCAATTACGTCCCCTTTATTGAGTTTTAATTTCTTTCTCATGGATTTATTTAAGTTGTCCGCTTTCCTCCTCAGTTCCTCGAACGTGTATTTTTTACCTGTAACGGCGCATTCCTTAAAATAATTAGTTTATTCGTATCTCAACGTTGTTCCTCGATTAAATTACAAACTTACCACGGCAATTTTATCGGGGTATTTATGGAAATCTTTAAAAACCAACTCTTGAATTGTTATATTTGGCACTTCGACGTCGGGAAACGCGGACGTAATTATATTAGAACTATTTCTAGTTGCTAATCTAATCGCGGAAAACTTAAACGGGTTTCTACTATAATTAGATTTACGCAGACGTCTAAAAACTACAGTCAACATTTTGAAACAACTTTCCACTGCGAAAGGTCAACACAAACTAAATGTTACATATTCTTATTGTTAGATATATTCCCACTGCTTGCAAAAGAAAGTCTAAACATTGGAATTTTTAAACCGGATCCACAGACAACAACATATGATAACAGTAACGAGGCAATGTCGTGTAAAGATACGCGTACATTATGACGAGGCAGAGCGGACCGCATCGCAGCGCATTATTCTACAACCGACCGTTATCACGCAACAGAGATCTCGGCATTGACTCATTCAAAATGAACCCTAGCAATTGGTTGCGTTGAAATGCGACCTGTTGCGCCCCGGCTTAATTCGTCATCAGATTGATTGCAAAATTTAAAAAAAAAATACCGTTCATTTGTTATTTGTGTTTTATTTCGTTTTATTTTAGTAGCATTATAGAATGTTACGTTTTTGTTTTTATTAAATACCTAACTAATGCAAACGATATTTTAAACGAAATAAAAAATGCATTTTCATTCCATGAATTCGATGATTTTCTATTTTTTTTTAATAAAATTGGAACCGAATTTATACAGCTTTACCTATACGGAAATACGTGATTCGTCGTTATAGGACGTTATATATTAGATATTTAAAAGGTGCTACTTAATGTGATTTTTGTTTGTTATATCTTCAAAAATCGTTATATTTACTCTAAACCACCAAAGATGATCCCTGCGTCACTAGTTGATGAATTTAGTAACGCTGGACGTCGACTATTTGTAAAAATTATGATTACGATGAAGACAAAGACAAAAACTTCGTGCGCGTAGAATTCAAATACAAATTTCATATGGATACTGTTCGAATAAAAAAAAACATACATTTCCCCTTTCAATCGTTTAGAAGTGGAATTTGGAATTTCCTTTCAAAGGGCGTGAATGTTTGGGCTTAGTTTTAGTTATTTGATAGATATTATATTTGTGTCACGTCTACTTATATATCAGACACGTAAATCTCAACGTTTATTGCCGTCTTGCAATTTACATTACTTTAAGCATTTTACAGCTGGACTTTAAAAAAGTCAGTGTCACTTTGGCCACCACACAATAAGCATGTGGGGTTGCTTCAATTTTAACTTTCTGTAATTGTGTGTATAGTACAACAAGAAATAATGCATATGGAAATAGGTACTTTATTATCGCAAAACCCATCCGTGATGGTAAAACGGTCCTTCGAGTTAGAAATAAAATTAGTGTAGGGAAGGTGTTTTACTTTTTCTAAAAAACTAACACCGGACACAACGTCGAACTTTTGGGCTTAAACCGGCTCTAAATAGCTACATATTACTAAAAGTTTTACCTTTCCGCAATTTTCACCGGCCCAGAGTTGACGTTCAAAATTAAAAACATGACGACAAAAAGGCGAAAACAAAAACTCTACTGATACTGTTCGCAAATGTGACAGCTCTTTTATACCAAATCGTTTAGGAGCTGAAGAAGATTGTTTTGATCCAAAACTAATAAATATTTGCGTAGATAAAAGTAGAAACTTCATAACAATAAATACTGCGTAGAGTTTTAAAAAGTATTTTGTAGTGCACAGGTACCTAGTCGTAGATTAGAATATTTATCTATTAGTGATCGATTCAATTACGTATTACTTATATATCTATAATTTATTTTAACAAGTTAAATGTTAATTTTTCTGTTATAAAATTTAACATCGAACTTACATACATTTAAGCTTGCCTTAACAAAATGAATAGAATATAGTTGTTGCGTACGTCATCGTAGGTATTTAATATTGTTAAAATGGAGAAAGAAAAACGAGACCTTGTCTGATAATTTGACGTGCCCTTTCTGATAGTGAGATTAAAATTCGAATTGGGGACGTTCTCTTAGCATTTGCTGTTTGTGCACCTAAATGTGTTCAATACAATACGAACACATATATATATATATATATATATATATATATACAGGGCGTTTCGTTGAAGGCGGACCAGCCGGCGCAAGGTGATAGAGGACCTCTACACGCTTATATCGTCCCCCCATATGTGTTATCCGAAATTTCTTAGTTTAGAAGTTATTTAGGTTTTATGTATTTTTAGCTAAACTCTGGTTTTGTCCACAAATTTATTTATTCTGGCTAAACTATAGTTACTAGCGCCGTGATTTTTTTTTATAATCGTAGCCCAATAATGGACCTATCATCCTAAATGATAATTTTTTTATTCGAACTGAAGGTATTTCGACAAAAAAAAAGAAACTTTTAAACATTTTGTTAAAGCAAAAATTATTCCTTAGATTTACAACCCTCTAGCTAAAAATAAATGGATAGAAAAAAAAATTATTACCCATTGTAAAAACTTCTCTACATTACTGGCAATCGTCCCTAGAAATTTCATCTGGCTAGCCCCACGACTTCACATCGAACATTTTTGTGCAAAGTGAAAAAGACGAAAATTCCACTTTTTAATTTTATGGATATGTTGGACGAAGTATGGCATCAGTTTCGTGAAACTGACATTGAGATTTATTTAAACTGATAATTTAAACAATTAAATTGATAATAATAAGTACCTATATGTTGCGTAAAACAGTTTTAGAAATTAAATTATACAAATCTTAAGTGGTTTATTAGTTCGTTTTCTATAAATTGTCTATTTTCAACTACAGGTAAGTGTTAATCATTTTACGTTATTCAAAACAATTAGTCTTCAATCACCTGAAAGATTTTGTATGAATACACATTATATATACCTGTAACTTTTTTGAATAGCATCAATGAGTTACAAGAAATTAAGTGAACCAAAATAAATAGAAAACTTTTCATTTTCGCCTTTGCCGCCATGTTTTTAATTTTGAACGTCAACTACAGGCAAAAATTCAAAAATGCCTACTAAATATTTGTGTACTTGTATAATATAATCAAAATTCTACGAAATACCGTGTTTTATGTACAATTCTATGTTTAGATGGGTCTCTCGCAAATTATACCGTCCTTGAAGATAGAACCCTTTGCGGTGAAATTCGATGCAATAATGTTCTATGTCGTTGTCTATCAGAGTTATGCTTTTGTAAGACGGGGATGATAGGTTAGTGCGTTATTAATTTAATTATTACAGTAGCCAAAAAATTACTGGTTAATATAATACCTAAATAAATAAATGTCTTTATTCTGATTGGTTTATTAGCATCTGACAATTAATTTTCTGGATTTATTTTAAACATTTTAATGTCCGTAAAAATTTTATTTATAAAAATACTTGCTTATTATATAAGTACAATTATGTGTTAGTAGATATTATAAAATAGTTACAATAAGATACAATAGTTATGTATTTTGCAATTATTATGCAGTTTCACAACATACACTACACTGTCTGTTGTAGTTTTATAATAATAAGTTGCTTTTGTTAAATAAACGTTAAGTAAGTAATTTTTAAAATAGTACAAATTAATTGTATATTATTCTAGATTTTTTTTTGTTAATTTCCTTAAAATGATTGGTGCAGCGCTTAAACGTAAACAATATTTTTCCAGAAATTAATAGTTCACCCTCCGCTGGAACGCATAAAATGTTAACACGTTAACATAATGTGGCCGGCGCGGCGTGTATTTTTTTTTTTTTTTTTTTGTTAGTAGCACACCCCAAAGGACTTTATCCAGGAACCGTATAGCATATTAGCCCGGACATCCATGCGTCCATGCGGATATTCACTCCTACCAAAACCGCAGATATGAATTAGTTCTAACATCACTCAACAATTCCGTGTAAAAATGGAACGGTAATTTAAAAAGTGATTGGTAACACAAGAACATTTATCCGATCTCTATTAGAATCTGCGTCTGCGGTATTCCTATGTAATTATCTTTACCTAATGCGTTGATAACATGCTTCGCGTCCGTACGTCTATTTTGAGACATATGGGTATTAAAAAAATATATTAGAAATGCGAAGCTACCAATCCTAAAGCACGTGTTGCGCATTCATATGCGCAGAGAATGCACTGCGAAATATGCCAAAGAGATATTCTTGTCTGATACGCGGCAATTCATACATAGTTGTAAAGGAACGGCAAGAAGGTGATCCATTACTGCCATTGAATGTAGTTCAAAAGGTATGTAGCGCGTCCACAGTTACTATACGCAAGCTACGTGCAGCAAGTTTTGTTACCATTGAACCTGCAACCGAATGCAGACTACGAAGTATTATTGTTTTATGAGATGCATTCCAAATGTAAGTTGATGTAACTGTAATTCACTAAGCCCTCATTTGTTTAATATAATAATGGATGAAGTTATAAAAAAAAGTCCGACAAGGTAAAGGATATAAGATGGGCGACAAAGAATTTACAATAATTCTGCTACAACATGATAATCTCAGCTGAGAAAATAAAATGTATGACAATAGCAAAAGAATCCTTACGCTAAAGTAATGCAACAATAACTAAAATTCAGGTATCTAGGAATAGACATAACGAGCTATGGAGACATCGAAGAACAGATACGACAACAAATCACCAAAGCGAACACAGCAGCAGGATGCCTTAACGACACAATCTGGAGAAACAAAATCCAAAATTTATAAAACAACAATTAGGCCAATCATGACATACACAGCAGAGACCACCAGATACAATCAAAACAAAAGACTACGGAAATGAGAATACTCCGAAAAATCGCAGGGAAAACGCTACTAGACAGAGAAAAAAGCGAAAATATGCGAAACAGAAAGATATAAATGACTGAGTACTAAAAAGAAAACAAGAATTGAATAGACACATTAGCAGAATGACGAACGACATACTAGTACGTAGTGCAAAAAACAAATCGCCTATAGGTCAAAATAAGTAACGGCCGACCAAGGAAAAGATGGCGTGATAATATAAATATTGGAAGAGGCTGAAACTGATAAAGAAACAGGTCCCAGACCTATTTCATAAGAAGGAAGAAGAAGAATTAATTACTTGGTATATATGTATTTTTAATTTTATTTTATTTGTTTTTCAAATGTTGTATTCGTTAAATAAATAATTAAATAAGTAAATATTTACTGTATTTTTATGTCTACTTGTTTGAGTATTAGTTATTATTTTTACTTGTTAGTAGACATAATAGGACTAATTATAACTAACGATAAATTATTTACAAACCTAAAATAAATAAAATATTCGTACACTAGTTTAAAATTACACATATAACAAATTGAACAAATATAAAAAAATTCCGATAAAACTAATTGGACCTATTTAAAAATTGATAATAATGATATTTGGTCCCATTTAACTACAGTATGAAAAAGTACCGTTAATTATTGAAATGTTTGCGTGATTTATAAAAAAGTGGATTCGTCATAAGAGGACATTAAGAGTTCACCGTTGTAAAAAGAAGATATCAAATTATAATATCTGAAAAGTGTTAGCCTATCTAAACCTATATGCAATTCACGTCATCAAAAAAATGTTACTAGATTGTTTATTTGTAATTCGGTTTAAAGTTTGGAAAGTGACATATTCTATAGAAGATTTACTTGCGCACATATTAGATGGTATAAAGAAAGACTACAATTTATTAGAACTGTCAAAATACGAGGTACGAGATGACAGCACTGTGTGAAACGTCATCTAGTAACCTTTTATTGATGACGTGTTACATATAGGTTTGGACGAAGTGTGGTTGTGGATTTGCACGAGACGGTGCGTTACGTCATTAATTTGTAATGACGATTGACATCACAATTGACAGTTGGTAGCGGTTGACATGTTTAAGGTTATATTATGATTTTTAAATGTCTAAAGACAGTGTATTCACAATAAAACGAAAAACATTACACGTTAGATACGCAAGTTTCATAAGTAGATCTTGGGGAGAAAATAAAAAACTCTAGTTTCAAATTACTTTCGTTGTTTTCACAAAAATTATACCAATACAAACAATTAAACTCAGAACTGAAATATTATGTGTCACGGCCTTAAAATTCAACAAGGTTTCATGGCATTTTAACCCAATAAACTTATTTTAATGGTTTTTCGGTGGAAAATGCACGGACGGTCTCGTTAATTCAACTATACCTAAATTTAAAGATTTTTTAATTTAAATTTCGAAATTTTATTTAGAAGAACGTTGTTCGTATTCTAGTTTCAATTGTCTTCTCAAAATTTTTCCAGAAGCATTTTTGGGTATACTTTCCACAAAAGCTATGCCGCCGGTTAATTTTTTAAATTTCGCCACCTTTTCCGAAACAAAATCGTTCAATTTTCCCGCGGACAGTTTACTTTCTGGTTTCAAAACTACGTACGCTCTGGGCGCCTCTCCGTTTATTTCGTGGGGTACGCCGATGACGGCGGCATCGTCTACTTCAGGATGGTCGCGCAAAATTTCTTCCAGTTCCGCGGGAGCCACTTGGAACCCTTTCACTTTAATTAGTTCCTTTAAACGATCGGTCACGTAAAATAATTTGTTGCTGTCGTAATAAACTAGGTCTCCGGTTTTAAACCAGCCGTCTATAAAGGAATTTTTAGTTTCTTCCGGTCTGTTATGGTATCCCTTTGTCACTTGAGGGCCCTTAATTAATAATTCGCCAGGTCGATTAACGCCAAGACCTTCTCCCAAAGGATCATCAGCAGAAACTACCTTTAATGTCGTGTTTGGGAGGACTTCGCCGACAGTTCCACTTATTTTTAATTGTCTTTTTTTGGCTGGAGGTATTAATAGTACACCAGGAGAAGTTTCAGTGAGTCCATAGCCTTTAGAAAAATCAATTTTACATTTGATTGACACAGGTACCTACGCTTCATTCAACGAGTTTAGGCATTTACGTCATTAAATCTGTACTAAAATAGTAAACATCTATTCCCTAAAACGTGTCTATTTATAAAGATGCATATCAGTGTAAACAGCGGTTGGTAACGATTTATAGATTAGGTGGTATACTGTGGAATAGGACAATTCATCGCCGCCAGTTTATCGCGACCGTTTCATCGTTGAGATAATTGATCGTCGACCATTTTATGGTCAGTTAGGTCAGTTTAGGTTAGCGTAGACGAGGTGAGTTTAGATTAGCACAGACGAGATGAGCTTAGGTCGTATAGATGGAAATCGTTTAAGTTAATATGTAATTAATGTCCTAAACAAAAAATACGGTTTTTATACTTTAACCAATTATTATTAGATAAATGTCTTACTAAAGGTGATATCGATTTTAATTAGGTAATTATTTATCGACGATAAAATAGTCAACGGTAAAATTTTCGACGTCGAACTGAATTGTAAACTTCACCATCTAGTGACTTTTCGATGATGACGCAATTGCATCAACTCGTTGGATGGATTTTAGGCAATATTTACCTTGTAATACATTGATATGTTTTTGCGCTTTATCCAAGAGCTTTTGTTCATCTAAAATTCCTAAGGGAGCCGCTCCAGAAAATATAGTCCTCACAACTTGTAAATGTTCCGTCTTGACAGAAGAATGACTGTTCATAAAAATAACTAAAACCATCTTTGTAAAGGTTCTTATAATATATTTTCAATCGAATTCTCACCTATAGGCGGCACAATGAACAATAAATGAGGTTTATGTTTAATTAAAGTTGTTACAAATGATTCAGTAGTAAACTTCGGCAATGCGACAACTTTACATAGGTAAAAGATGTGAGTTAACATTACGGATGAAAACCCGTATATGTGAAACCATGGTAAAACGCCAGGAACAACGTCTTGATGTATTTCTACAAAGTTTGTTTTGAAGGTATTTAATTAAGGGCCGATCTTTCCATCTCCCGATAAATTTATCCGACAGATATTTACCAAAGAAACGTCTGTTCGAACAATTGTTTCCATGGTAAATATCTGTCAGATAAATTTATCGGGAGATGGAAAGATCGGCCCTAAGTAGGTTGTAATTAATATAACAGATACCTACGTAGATATAATAACTAACCTGTTGTTTCAAATGCCAGTTTAAAATGCGGATGAGTCAATTGGCATAAATTAGCGACTAAATTATAATGAGACAACAGGACACCTTTTGGTAAACCCGTCGTGCCGCTGGAATAAGGAAGAAAAGCCGTGTCGTTAATATCGCACGGAGGGGCGTCTTCTATATCACATTTAACATCCGTGAATTCCCGTAGGTCTAAAGAATTTTCTGGTAATGCTTCGGACTCCTATATAAATTGATAGTTTTTGAACTTTCAACTTAATATTATAAAACTACCGAACCTGCGTCTTGATCGTGAGAATCGGAATGGAAATATTTGCGAGTGTTATTGACGCTTTAGCCAACGGATGTGATGTAGTTAAAGTGATTAGCGCTTTAGAATTCGAATCTACAAGTTGTCGCTTAATTTCGTCTGTAAATATAAACTAAAACGTTTAGTGAGTAACAATTAAAATTAATTAACATTTATAATTTAACGCATTACGTTTTCCCGTATCTATCAGTCGTTCTATCAGTCCGGTTTTAAAATTATGTAAAAAATAATTAACTATACAGCGAGTTACGCAATAAACATAAACATTCGTCGAGCGGACTACGAAATAAAAAGCAGGGGAAATCGTGGAAAATCATTAGGGAATTAAGTATGTAATGATTTACAATTAGTTGCTCGATTAGTCCGGTTTCGAAAAGTCCGGGATATCCGATTAGCCGGACTATGCGAGGCATTGCTGTATTTCTTTTACTTCGTCACGAGTATACGATATGTCTGAAGTTACATCGAATCGCCGAAATTAGATAAAATAGACAATTCCGCTTGTCGATTATTAATTTTATTTATTATGGGCGGGCGGGTTCGCCACTTGTCCGGTAAACTAACGGTTGGAGGTTCGAATCTTTCGCTTGCATTTATAGCCGTTTGTGAATGTTATTTCGTGCAAAACAAAGACAATCGGTCGTGTCGACCTTGATAGTCCGACACGCTCGGGACTCGGGCCGTGCCGGATTATCAAGGCACTTCAGCTTGAATGTGTAAAATACAGGAAACGTTTTCGGCATGTAATAGCAATACGCCAGTTATTGACATAGTAAACACAAACAAGTACCTACTTAAGTACGCATTTCCTCTGATTACACTGCAGTCTAAAGTAAAACAAAAATATAAATTGTATAAAAATACATTTACGACATATAATGGTGGTTTGATGGTGGCGAACTCTCACAATCAGATACAGCAGAATGCTCGATTAAACAATGTTGGACATTCGTTGGCGAGCGCGCCGAACCATCGAGGATTCAAAATTATCGAGTTCCGAACTGTCAAGATTTTATTTTTGCTTATTCGAAAAAACCGTTTTAACCCAAAAAGCTCGATTCTACATTTTTTGTTCATTCTGTATATTAAGTATATAATAATTTATAAGAATGCGTACGGTAAATAAATAGGGTCCATTTCCCTGGAATGCGACTTTTGCAAAACAAAACAAAAATTATGTCAAAATTTTGTACAAGTTTTGTACAGTTTTGTACAACCTTTAGTTTTTTTGTACCCTTCCAAATAGTCAGCTATCGTAGATTGAAATTTCGCACTCCAGGGAAATGCTGGAATGCAAAAGTTAAAAATGCCGTTTTTTTTTCTTATAATAGTAAGAACTCATTTTATACAGGTTTGTACAACCTTTGAAAAATTTTGTACCCTCCCGGAAATGCGTGAAAATGACCGCCAAAACTCGCACTCTCCATGTATTTTAGAATGCTCAAAATTTATAGCCTTAAAAAACATTTTAAGAAGATAAATGTCCTTGTTTTTATATAAAAAATGACTTATATTTTGTATTTGTTTAAATAATATTAAACAAATATTAGTCCTTCCAGATATGTGGTTTCTTGAATTGTGTATAAAATTAACAGATGAAATTTATATGTAATAAATAAATTGAAATTCAAATACATATATTTATTAGAATTTCAAAAAAACAGGTATAAAAATATATTTTTTAAATATGATATATAAAAATATTGCGCAGTGTACTAATTCACAATTTTATAGCAGTATATATGAAAAGGCCGTAGCTAAAACGCCGTGAACAAAAAAGCCGTCAGTTTCAAAAGTCAAATTAAATTGAATCTATTATACCTATTAACCTATTATTAACCTTATTAACCTATATAGCAGTAATAGGTATCTACTTACCTGTATTTGTATATAAATGGAAATCAGTGAATTCTAGAATTTCAACAAACAGTGAGATGCGAAAATTTATTCTTAACAGATACCTGCTTACTTTTAAAGTACATAAGTATAAGCATAGTATAAATTCAGATTACTTATTATTATATTATATTATTATTATATTATTATATTAACTTTGTTAGTGGTAAACGTTCTTATGATGAGAGAAAATGAAGAATTAAAAATAACGAGCATAGAAAGAAGTTGTCTGGTTTTATACAACGATTTAAATGATTAAAATATTATTCATAACACACATTGTATATTTATAATTATATAGCATGTGCCAAATATAACAATAATTAATGTGAATTTATACTAGGCTTATTTTAAAAGTAAGCAGGTATCTGTTAAGAATAAATTTTCGAATCTCACTGTTTGTTGAAATTCTTGAATTGACTGATTTCGATTTATATACAAATATAGTTAAATAGATACCTATTACTGCTATATACTAATATTTATAATAATAGGTTCAATTTAATTTGACTTTTGAAACTAACGGTATTTTTGTTCACGGCGTTTTTGTCGATGGCCTTTTGACGTGATTTCACATTACTTATGTATATATACTCACTCAAAAAATTATTGTACATAATATCAATGAACACCAGTTATTGACATTTTGATCATTGATACAATGAAAAGTTCATTAATACAACTAATAGATGTTCATTTTTAATTTACATGTTCGAAGTCCCAATGTTATTATGTTCATTAGAAACTGATGAACATATTTAATAATTTAATGGATATCTTGATTGCTTTAACGACTCTTTTTCATCAATCCAATCATTACTTGATTGTATCTACGAATTTCTACATTAACATCATAACTTAAAGTTTATAAATTTAGAACATCACATTAATGTAAGGTCGGTTTGAAATAATAACTACATTTACCGTATCTATGACTAAGTTCACTAATGTACAGTATAAATACAGTTGATTATGTATTTTTTTAATTCTATATATAGAATAATCTAGGAATATTAACGGCTTCGCAGAAACAGGATAAATTCAAGACAGTGCAGTTTGAAAACTGAAACTAAATAATTGCAAAAAAAATTATCACGACGTTTACATTAATATTTATATTAGAACTGTTATAGAAAAATATTTCTAAAAACGGTTTGTGTGTGTTATTACATATCAAATTCCAGAGAAACGTGTACAAATCGATTTTTTTCACGGTAAAAATCGATTTGTATTTCCTACAATCGTCAACATTGAACAATAAAGAACTAATAATCAAATTTTCTATGTAGGTATATTTGAGCGATAATTAATTGAAACATTACAAAAAAATTAATTTGCTTAGAAACAATATACATAAACATTGTCCTATTTACAATGTGAAATAGTAACTGTACTCTTTTAATATGAATAGAAGTGTACATTGTAATAATGCAAGAATACTCCTTTATTTAATGAACACATTCATCGATACAATAAACAAACTTTGCATTTCAGTGGATTAATTTATTGAATTTATGTAAAAATATTGATATAACTAATAAACACAGTTATTATCACTATAAATCAAAATTCATATTATCTATATACTAATTTATTAAAAAAAAGAAAGCTTGTTCATTGGAGCAGTTAAATTATTCATTAACGTAATGAACTGCATTCGATGTAGCAATGTATAAGGTCATTACACTAATAAACGTTCATTGGGTAATGATTTCGAACATCAAGTAATCTTTGGACATACGTTGTAATGATGAAATCGTACTTCGGACGAACATTAATCAACGCCAGTTCTCAATATAATGATTTTTTATTGTATTTACGTACTTTTTTGGTTAAGTGCTGTTATAAAATTGTGAATTAGTACACTACGCAATATTTTTATATATCATATTTAAAAAATGTATTTTTATACCTGTTTTTGAAATTCTAATAAATATATGTTATTTGAATTTCAATTTATTTATTTCATATAAATTTCATCTGTTAATTTTATCAACAATTCAAGGAACCACAAATCTGGAAGGAATAATATTTGTTTAACATTATTTAAACAAATACAAAATATAATTCATTTTTTATATAAAAACAATGACATTTATCTTCTTAAAATGTTTTTTAAGGCTATACATTTTGAGCATTCTAAAATACATCGAGAGTGCGAACTTTGGCAGTCATTTTCACGCATTTCCGGAAGGGTACAAAATTTTTTAAAGTTGGACAAAACTGTACAAAATGAGTTCTTACTATTATAAGAAAAAAAACGACATTTTTAACTTTTGCACTCCAGCATTTCCCTGGAGTGCGAAATTTAAATCTGCGATAGCTGACCGTTTGGAAGGGTACAAAAAAAAACTAAAGGTTGTACAAAACTGTACAAAACTTGTACAAAATGATGGCATAACTTTTGTTTTGTTTTGCAAAAGTCGCACTCCAGGGAAATGGACCTAAATAAATAAATAAACATGGGTCGTTTAAACGGAAACAATTAAAACCAGGTGCAAATTTCGCTAAATTTCGAACAAGTCGAGCATTTGTTTATTAACGAAGTTATTAGCCTTTCTTCTGATAGTCGACATTGAAAAATTATTGTTACTAATAACAAACAAAGGTTAAGGTCTTATTCTTTACCACAACAACTTGTTTTGCTCAGATAATCATTTCTGTTATAATAATAATAAGCCATAATTTATTATAAATTATGTTTTAGTTACTTATTTTTTTTATTGTTGTTTAATGTCTGTATTTAATGTGGATTAAATCATAAAAATATTTTGAATACCTACGTATCTAAACGTACATTTAAATTATAATTTATGCATATATCTAATGAATAATAGAAACAATTGTGTTTTCTACTTACGTGCAGTATACGAGGGATTGATAGTCGTAACGATCAACGAGGCTTTTAAAGCACCTAGGACGCATATAGGAAATTCCGGCACATTGGGAAGCAATATTGCGATCACGTCCCCTTTATTGAGTTTTAATTTCTTTCTCAGGGATTTATTTAAGTTGTCCGCTTTCCTCCTCAGTTCCTCGAACGTGTATTTTTTACCTGTAACGGCGCATTCCTTAAATGAAATAGTTTATATTCGTATCTCAACGATATTCCTCCATCAAATTACAAACTCACCACGGCAATTTTATCGGGGTATTTATGAAAATCTCTAAAAACCAACTCGTGAACTGTTAAATTTGGCACTTCGACGTCGGGAAATGCGGACGTAATTACATTAGAATTATTTCTAGTTGTTAATCTAATCGCGGAAAACTTAAACGAATTTCTACTATAATTAGGTTTACGCATACGTCTAAAAACTGCAGTCAACATTCTGTAGCAACTTTCCACTGCAAAAGGTTAAAGCAAACTAAATGTTAGATATCTATATATTATTAGATAACCTCCCACTACCTACAACAAAATATCTAATTTTATACAAGTGGCAGTGCAATAATAAATATCGGTAGCACTTCTTAATCTCAACGTTCGTGTCTAAACTCGGAGTCGATCTAATTTTGCGGGCGACCTTCGCGATCTTTAGGTGCTTGTTTTGGAGATGAACGTTCGCGTGCTCGCGAAACCAACGACCGAAACAAGTTTCGAATGTAATGCAATTACCAAAATTTTTCATGTTCAATGTTCATGTTCGTAACACTCAAAAATTGTGCAAGGTCGCCCGCAAAATTAGATCGAATCCGAGTATAGGTATTTAAAATATGCTATTTAACATAATTTTCGCTTGTTAATCACGTTTATACCGATTAACTTTTAATTGATTTTTAAATACTTACATATAAGTACATAATATTTACATACATGCATAACAATGGGTAACGAATTTTGGGCAACTTGTTTCTTTCAGTTTTTAATGTTTCTTATACAGAGTGTTTTATGGGTAAATGTACTGTTACTTTTATGTAAATGTTATGGGAAAATGTGCGTTAATTGTAAATAGAGGACGTCCAGGCGATTCTCATGGTTACTGGGTCTCAGATGCCTAATGACCTAGCTACAGGGTGTTTATCGAGCTTGCCCGTTTCTTTCATAAACTCTAAGTTTAGATCATCAAAAATACATTACTAAATAATAACAAAAATGGTATGGTGTTTGAAACAACCATGTCACTTGCCCTATTTTATGAAGTTTGATTTGTTTGAATTATATATACAGGGCGTAACAAGAAAGGTGGGCTGACTATACACAGGCGGCTTCTACGACTAAAAATAAGGAAAACAGTTTCCTAAATTGTCCTAAAATGGTTCGTCATCGAATTACAGCTACTTGAGGTTTTCAGTTTTTTATTTAAAAAGATAACAGAAAACGGAGTTGTTTAAGTGAAATCATAATAAATATTCAAAACGATCTCCACTGGCAGCAACACAAAAATTCCTAGTGTGTACCGAATTTGCTGGCATCCGCCTTCCACTTTCAGTCTTGAACCGGAGTTCCATACGTAAAAGTCGAGAGGATTTAGATCGGGAGATCGCGCAGGCCACGCCACAGGTCCACCACAAAAAAGTCACGTGCTGCGTGACTGAAATGGACCGGTGCACCGTCATATGTTTATATAAACTTTTTTCCTTATTTTTAGTCGTAGAAGCCGCTTGAGTATAATCAGCTCACCTTTTTTGTTACACCCTGTATACATAGAAAGCATATATGTATACGTTCAGTGACGTGGACGTTTTGTCAATCAATAGTATAAACATTGCAATTGAACTTACACTACATAAATCAATGGTAAGACAATAACGACTTACACAGATTGATTTCTGAGTTCTTCATGTGCAACTTTTATACCCTGAATTATGTCATTTGACTTTGAGTTTAAAACTTCGATACTAAAATCATAATATTCACTTGGACAATTTTTAGCCCGCAGTCTAACTTGATTATTTTCGCTCTTTTCGAATATGGAAACGAATTTTATAAATTTTAATATACGGGGCGTTTAGAGTTTCAAAACAACGTAATATTTCGACCTAATTACGGACCTGTAATTTTACTTTGAAATAGTTTTATGTCATGGAAACAATAATATGTGTAAATTTAAAATTACTTAATAACAAATAAACAACAAATTGTGCATTTTTGTAAATTTACAGCCTAGCTTAATTTTTTCCGCTTATTTCAAATATCTAAACGGATTTTGAAATTTTCGATATACAGGGCGTTGTTTTGGGAGTACAAGAGTTTGTTATTGTTTTTTAAAGCCGGGTCTGAATTTCAATTTTGGTTATTATACTAGACGACTGCACCATCAAAACAACACATGTCTACTAAAAAAATACTCTGTATCTCGGTTATTAACTATCCGAGACCTAGTAACCACAGGTTATTTGCAATCGCCTAGGCGTCCTCTTTTTATATTTAACATATGTACATTTACCTATGAAACTCTCTGTATAATTCACTCACACTTAGTACAAAAATGTCAATTCCATCCAGATAGCATTAATAGTTATTTGGGAAATTAATTACACACATTGGAAGAATGTATACCGGGTGTTACAAAGGTAACGTCCGCCTTTTCAAAGATCGAATCAATAAGCTAAATTAAATCGAAAGTCAAGAGTGTCAAAATTTGCGATGCCAGAGTACTTATTATTGTAGTTTTAATAATTCTGTCTTTATGTAAATTTTAGCTTTCGTAAGGCGAAAAACTATATGCTATAACATTCTTACATTTTATTTGTTAGACATCGTTCTGATTTTAATTGATAGAAAAACGCTGTCGATAACTTTATTCTGCTTTATATTTTCATACATTTTGTTTGTATTCACCTATAGCTACGTTATACTCAGTTATTTATAAAAAAATTCTATAATAAAGAAAACCCTCTATAATAATCTGATAAATATTTCAGGTAGGTAGAGTTATGCAAAATAAGAAAGCCTTACATAGGTATTATTAAAAATGCATTTTCTGTAAAAATAATATATTAGCACACTTTCGGTAATCCGAATCATTCGTTTTTAAGAAGAGCCGTTCGGATTACGGGGTTGTTCGGACATAATCTGTTTCCGCAATATTGCGCAATTGCATACAATAATGAAACTTTATTTCTTGTGTAGTACAATTATACACACAAATTATTTAAAAAAAAAGGTTAATTAAGATTATTTAGGTAATTTTGAGACAAGAAACTTCGACGCGAAGTTTGATTGCACCTGTTCTTCCACTTAACCTTGTTTTAAGTACCTTAATTAAATAATATAGACGTACACGGTTGTCTTGCGAACCGTTTACAAATATTAATTAGATACAGTAGAGCCTCGTTAAGTCGGTCGTCTTTAATTCGGATATTTGAGTAGCTTGGAACGATTTGGAAACACGCAAATAATAAAATATACCGTAAAATGGGGGATAGCAACAATGTTTGGGGAACAGAAATAACTCCGGAAATACGTTCATTGTTAAATTGCATAACCGCAAGCTGATTTGATTGGAAAAGTGTGTTATTACACATGACATAAGTGGGTTAAGTAAAATTTATTATGATGGCTGCACTTAGTTGATTCAGTTTGTTTATATTTCCCCCCTACCCCTCATAGTTGCTCTTCGTCTCATTTTACGGTGTGAATGTTAAGAAGCCTTGCACGATAATCAGAGAGAAAAAGAGAAAGAAAGCTATAACTGTAATTTTATTCATTTCTCCGGTTAACCCGGATCGGTTCCGGTCCCGAACGATCCGACTTAACGAGGCCCTACTGTAATCAATTTTACGAAGTGAATGGAAACGATTAAAATGTCAAAATTTAATTGACAATTTATTTATTTTGGCGCCGATACTCTTCTCTTAGCTGTCTTCTTAAAATTTTTCCCGATGAGTTTCTCGGTATAGCTTCCGCAAGGGCAATTCCGCCCGTTAACCGTTTGAAACTCGCCACCTTTTCGGACACGTAATCTTTTAATTTATCTGTGTTCGGTTTAGTGTTTGGTTTTAAAACTACATAGGCCCTGGGTGCTTCCCCGTCTTTGTCGTGAGGCACGCCGATAACTGCCGCATCTGCCACGTCTGGATGTTGGCGTAGGACTTCTTCTAATTCCGCAGGCGCTACCTGAAAGCCTTTAACTTTGATCAGTTCTTTCAGACGATCGCTTACATGAAACATTTCGTTATAGTCGTAATGAACCACATCTCCTGTTCGAAACCAACCGTCCACGAAGGAATTTTTAGTTTCCTCTGGTTTATTACGATATCCCCTCGTGACTTGCGGTCCTTTAACTAGTAATTCTCCGGGCTGATTAGGTCCAAGTGGATTACCTAAAGGATTATCGGTCGGTACTACTTTGACTGTGGTATTCGCAACTAGTTCGCCCACAGTTTTATTCACGTCCAGTTCAGTTCTTCTAGTAGATGTCAGGAATATAGTGGGAGATGTTTCGGTTAATCCATAACCTAAGAGTACAGTTTCGGTAACTACAATTTTTATTTTCAATATGATTACCCTCTATCACATTTATACGATTTTTGGTTTTAGTCAAAAACGTTTGTTGGTCCAATATTCCTAAGGGAGCTGCACTGGATGTTATAGTTCGCATATTTTCTAAATATTCATTTTTAATAGATGGATGATTTGACATGAAGCGCACTAGACATTCTGTAAATGAGTAATACTAATAAACATCAGACATACTCGTACTTACATATTGGAGGAGCAATGTACAACAAATGTGGTCTATATTTAGCCAAGGTTGCCACGTATGTTTCGGGGGTGAAACTCGGCAACGTAACCATTTTACATAAAAGCCGAAGATGGTTCAGCATTGTCACGGTTAATCCGTATATGTGAAATAAAGGAAGAACAATAGGAAGTACATCTTGATGAGTTTCTGGAATTTTAAAACTGTAAGATTATAAAGGAAAATTATTGTTAGTTGAAAGCTATCGATACCTGTTGTTTCTTCTGCTTGTTTAAAGTGCGGATGGCTCACTTGACATAAATTAGCGACTATATTACGGTGAGATAGTTCAACTCCTTTTGGTAAGCCCGTGGTGCCGCTGGAATATGGAAGAAAGGCTACGTCGTTTACATTTCCTGAATTGATATCTTCTATATCACATTTAGTATCGATAAATTCTCGAAAATCTATAGAATTTTCTGGCAACACTTCCGACTCCTGTTAAACAGTGGATGATATGAGCAATACATTTCCAAAACGTATTAGAAAATACTTGCGTTCATCTTTATCACAAGAACTGGAATTGTAGTATTTATAGGTTTTATTGCCGATTTAGCTAATGGATACAAGGACGACAACGTAATTATTATTTTGGAATTGGAATCTGTTAGGTGACGCGTAATTTCATCTGTTAAATAAATAACAAGCGTTAAAATGTAGCTGGACCTGCTATAGAAAAATCATCAAAGTAGATACTTGGAGTCGTCAACTTATCAATTTAGTGAAGACATGATGTCTAAATCTAAAGTCAAATTTAATTTATCTCGCTCACATCGTCAGGTACCTAACAAACTTTTTATCCCTTGAAAATATTTTACTTTTTCCTGATCATATTGCGAAACCAATGTCATTTTCGCACTAATGTGTTAAAAGGACGTTCGTTAATGAGAAAAAAATATTGAATTATAAACAAACAATAATTTGGACCGGTCAGAACCGGAACGAGTTGTTTCATTTTTCTTATTTTGTCAGAATAAGCGCTAGATATCGGCACCGGTCTTCAGTTCAACCGTGGATTTCGCTACACGGATCGGGAGAAGGCGAGCATGCATTTTATGTATGGAGCTGCGGACGGGAATACGAGGAAAATCCAAGGACTGTACCGGGACCGCTTTCCACATCGCAAAACCTGTAACTGTGCGAAATGGGCTGTTTTGTACAAGGAAGACGTCACGTGTTACACACAAAATTCTGCGTATGGTTGGAGATGGAGAAGTCCTGATTCGTGCAACAATCGAGACGACGAGTGCGAAAACTAGCTCTTATACGAGATTACTGGAAAACGCCCTCTACCGCTTCACCACTTGAATTACGACCATGTATCGTACGTTTGGCCCAAGAATTTTGAATCGCCCTGTATTAAGGGAGAAAATTCCGATGTTTAATATCTAAATAATAATTTTGAGCCATTATTTCGTTTTTTAACAAACGGCGCTTATCAAAATCTACTTATGGTTTACAACCATCAATCAATTTGAAATATGTACGTAGCTTTTTTGTGTTCTATGAAATAGTCGGCACATAACATTATTATTTCTAACGAAATTTGCATCGTACAATTATTGTAATTTTCTAAAGAATAACATCACAGCACCTTCTAAAATATAAAATAAATAATGAATAAATAAAATACAAAAATTCATAACGTGTTAAAATTAACACCAAATTTACCTATATTTGTACAAATAAATATTCACGTTTTGTTTACCTGCAGTATACAATGGATTTATAGTTGTGGTGATTAAAGAAGCTTCTAGGGCTCCCAAGATGCATATAGGATATTCTGGTACATTAGGAAGCAATAGCGAAATGACATCTCCTCGTTTAAGTTCAAGTTTCTTCCTCAACGATTTATTCAAGTTATTCGACTTAATTCTAATATCATCGAAAGTGTATTTTTTACCAGTGACGGCGCATTCCTTGAAGCATTTTTTTAATCTATAAATTGCAGATTTTAGACATATCTACCCTATATACTTACCATGGCGATTTTATTAGGGTGTTTATTAAAATTTTCTAGAATTAGTTCTGGAATTGTCACGTTCGGTATATCGATATTTGGTACACGCGATTTTATTATATTCGAATTGTTCCTGACAATTAATTTATTTGCCGATTTTTTATTGTAAAAGTATCTACACAAACGTTTAAAAATGATAGAAGACATTTTGAAAACAACTTAAGCGCACGATCTACGAAATAACACTGAAGTATCTTTGCACAGGTGTAGCCAATGATATCATATCTTTAGTGGGTATTACCTAACCATTGGAATATCATTTCCATTTGTAAATTTTAAATATTTGTTTCTGTAATAAATTTTGTAAATAAGTTTTGTAATAAGTTGATGTAATTTAATTTCACCTTGAAACGAAGGATAGGGTAGATCGAGGCGAATCGGATCAAAATAAGAAAACAGCCCACATTTCCACTGCCACTTGTCTGTAATATCACCAACCACTGTAATTGCGAAAACGCGCGTAAGTTAAAATTTCGTTCGCTAAATTGGACCGTCGAATGTTTGAGGGGAGCCCTAACTAAGACCCTAACCTAGTTCCTATCCAAGAGCCTAAATAAGCTTGATTTTCAGAGAATTTGTGTTAGAGCTTAAAGATCCATGTATTTACACTTTATAAAATACATGGAGGGTTAGTCGACAACGAAAGATCCAACTTTTCCTCGTCGAATTAATTCTTTTTGTTGTAATCCTTTTAGAGAACACAACATAACACACAACACTCGCGCACTCACGCAAAAAGACCTTATAAACCGAACGAGCATCCTCGCACACGCGATTAATGCGACATCGTAATGTAAAATTCGAACTACTGAAACAAGCACAACCGCTCTGTATCAGAAAGACTAACGCGAAAGATCTGAAACGATTTTGCTGGAATTCCATATATAAATACATTCGAGTTTATACCTAGATACTAGGAAATCCCACTTTTATTTTAAAAACATTATATTTTTTGTTCACACTCAGATAAGTTCTGAAAGTAGGTAAATTTTATTAATTGCTTTGTATTTTATCGGTTGTATAAAAATGCAATTAAACTTTTATCTGGTTTATGGTTTGTAATAGGGAAATTTTCAATGTTGAGGGACACACGAATAGTTTTTAAATTAAAAGTAGAGTAAATTTATAATTCTGATGGTGATAGTGATTATCGACATAATTATAACTGGTAAATATTGGTGAATTTTTATAGAAAACTATTGCAGCCTGTCTGATGACGGGACCCAGACGTGTCCTTTTGGCTTTTCTCCGATTTCAACCCCTAGATCTCGAAAATATAGGTCATTCATTTTGAGTCGGTCATATAATTATATATAATCAATTTCTTGTGTGCACGATTCCGGTCGCAATTTTGATCGTTGGAGGCTGAAATTTGGACAGCGTATTGTCACACGAAAACGAAGGACGAATTCGTTAACCAGCCAAATCGACCGACCCGTTTCAAAATGGCATCCGTTCAACATTTTTTTTTAATTCTAATTTCCGTTATTACTCATCGGATCGGTAATGTGAGTTATGTTTTGGAATCGGCATAAAATTCTCTACCGATCATTTTTACCGATCTTTATAATTTTCGATAGGATGCACTGTGTTCGAAATAATCGAAAAAAAGTCAGATTTTTTTTTAAATTGTTATAAATTCCTCTCGTAAATATTATTTTTCAAAAAATGTATTTCTTTCGAGAAAAATTAAAAAATTGAGTTTTTTGACATGCGACATGAAAATTCGATACCGATACCTATAATACAATTTTTAAAAATGACACTAGACTTTGGCCGTAGAGTCACAGTACACTATTAATGCAATGGCATGGGCATGCGGTATTTTCCGGTGGTTACCCCCAGCATTGTTTTTCGGTGTAGATAGTACCTAGTCGTTGCTTCCTTTTAAATAACTACGACACTTTCAAATGTTCATAATTGCAAGAGGATTCGAACTCCCGACCGTTGGTTTGTCAAACGAACGATAAAGCGGAACACATTAAAAACCGACGTTTCGTAGTAGGAATTTTCATCTTTCAAGTTCATTAAAAATTAACTACTACTCTTCATTCGAAACGAATTGGAATTTCTGAATTGACGAAATACCAACACAAGTTACCAGTACGACCAAATAATGTTCACTATTTTCAAAAACTGACGCTTTTGTCGACACGAAACGGAGTTGAATATTGACCAACGACAATCGATGTAAAAAGCTTCCCTTCGTTCTCCTTCACTACCTTCTGATTTGGAAATTAGGTGAACCGTAAACAAAAATTCTATTTATTTATTTTATTATAAATACGCATTGGAATTATCATTCAAAATCGACCGAATCGAATATCCTAAAAAAATACGGTGCATCTGATGCCGCACCGACATGCGTTATTTTCTTTTTCTTCGACAGTGCTTCCATAAAAACATTTTTTCTATATACCAACCATTTTTTGTCGTTTATGAATTGTTCGAAACAACGCTTAGTGTTAGGAATGTGACTGTCCAGATATTGTTGTGTTCTCCTCCAAAGATTTCCGGTAGCCTTAGTTGTTAACCAGAAACGCGGTATCATCAGAAATTTAGTGGGAGTCTCGGCCATTATTCGTTTATGATCTAAATTTTCACCGACACCGAAACACGAAAGAGGTTTTAACGTGGCAACCTAAATAGCAATATTTAAAACTATATAATAATTGCTCGTCACTAGTTTAATTACTTGCACAAAATGTAATTCCACATCTGACGGTAAGCTGTCGACAGAAAATTTTCTTTTACGTTTTTGTGGAAGATTGATCGGAAGGAACTCGTTATTTGTTCCCCTGGAAAACATTTAATTTGTACAAGAAATTTTTGAAATGTATTTAAAAAAAAGGAAATTTAAACGGTACAGTCGGTCGATTTGGAAATGTTATGTGTACTTATAAACCAGTTCTGGTTGTATATTTTCAAACTTATAGAAACGCAGTCTTTTAAGCACGTGTGAAATTTAATAATATTGTATTATTTGAGGTGAAAGTGAAGGAAATGATTAACAAATTAGTTACAATAAGAAGTAAAAACTGCGTGTATTTAAAAAAAAAAGAA
This sequence comes from Rhagophthalmus giganteus, assembly GCA_036326145.1. Lineage (NCBI taxonomy): Eukaryota > Metazoa > Arthropoda > Insecta > Coleoptera > Rhagophthalmidae > Rhagophthalmus > Rhagophthalmus giganteus. The sequence continues at coordinate 13,838,786 of JARFJA010000036.1, read as the reverse complement.
TCTTGTTAAAATAGATGTTAACTTCAAATCGATCGACTGCACCCATATTCAAATGGTATTGTGTGCGCAGGTGTAATCATACGAAAAAGGGCTTAGTTTCGCTTGGCTTCGTTTTTCAGTTAAATAGCTGCTGGCTGTAGTCGTCGTTTCTACGGACAATGATGGCTTCAAAACATTAATCGACGTTTTTATGGATAATTCGCGCTGTAACGGTGGTTCGTATAACGTATAATGCTTCTTTCCGCAAACGATGGACGATTTAACTAGTAAATCCTGGATAATCCGGCAAGTTCCATGTAAAAGAAAATAAACCTTATCGGGTACACCGAAACCGTCTCCTAATACAATTTGTTCGGCATCGAACGACTTCATTTTCGATAACATGCAACATTCGTGAATTATGCCAAGGTCCCAATCTTGAAAATAGCTGAAACGTTGCATTTCTCTTATTATTTCGTCCCATTCTTTCTGAACTGTAATTTTCAATACAATGTCGAAGTCGCTTTTGTTTAAACACAACAATTCGCAATGTGCTAAAACAAAATGTACTAGTATTTGGCCGTTTCTATGGTAAAACACAAAACCAACTATTGGTGATAACCGATACAGTTCTAGGAATGTCATGCAAAATCGATAATTCGCCAAACATACTTCCGGGGCCTCTTGTGCCAACTACGTGTGTGACCATTTCATCTAACAACGGATCGTATATTTCCTGAGAAAACGTGACTTCTCCTGTGATTATGAAAAAAAGATGAGCGATAGCTGCGTGGCCTTGGCGAATGATGCATCTATTAGGACCATAATACACGAAATACGTCACACCAGCTAAAGCGCTTTTTACGAGCTGAAAATCATTTCGTATGGGTACTAAATATACTGTTTTTTTATTAGGTTATTAATTTGTTACGTCGGGATATTTTCGAAAACACTTTAAACCGCCAATGGCCCTGTCGAGAAGTATTTTATCTTCTTCCGATCTCTGGTTCGCTGGCGTATTCATAATTGATTTAATCTATAAAAAAAAAAGAAAATTTATCGATTTTCATTTTTATTTATCGAATACGAACCTGCAACGTTAAGCCCTTTTGCGATTTTTTACGAGTAAGAACCATAATGTTTTTTTGCACATTATCTCCTAATACGTAGTCGTCCGTGTCCTGCAACCAAAACGTATTTTGCATTACGAACCTAACGGCAGCTCTGAATCTGCATCTCATTCTGAAGCTACGTGCAATTTGCTCTTCTGGTGTCTGTCAAAAGAATTTAATTATCAAATCACTTAATGCTAATAGCTAATCTTACTATGTTTTTATTCCTGTTCTTCAATTTACCCTTTTTAGTGACCGCCATGCTAATGTTTATAAGTTAAACCGAACCGGATCGAATCGAAAACCGCGCAATTGACAACTCGGAAAATATTAATCGATATATTCACTTTACATAGCTTTCTTATTAAATTTATTTACTTCATTATGTCACGTGAGCATAATAACTTGCATAATATATTGCATATGTTACGAATTAAACGTATAAGCGTATATACACGCACATACATATACAGGGTTAGTTAAAAGTATGGAGACGGCGATTTATTGTCGTTAATATTCATTTTAGGAAATTATGTTCAATACAAAAGTTTGTTATGAAATTATTATCTACATTTGAGAATACTTGAATTTTTTTTTTCCTTAATTGTTTTTAAGTTACGACGTCATCGATATTTTTGAAATGACAACCTATATTTCTGATTATTGATTTCGATTTTAACGATTATGTATAAAAAAAAATCCTTAAAGTTCAAATATTAAAGATCCATTAAATTTCAGAAGTTAATTTAACACGGTAACTAGACTCATTTATTTGCAATAAACCTTATCAGTTCACAATCTTAAATCCATTAAATACAAATTAATAACTAACTACATTAAAGTAAGTGTTCAAATTGTTCCATTTCTAATTTGACAATGACAATCATTTACATTTCCAATTTTTCAATTAACAATAAAATTAGTATAACTTAAAAACAATTAGAAGTAAGAAATTTCAAATTGTTGTCCATTTCAATTAAATGCAATCGATTGACACTTTCTCAATTTTTAAAAACATATTAGGAAAAAATTAAGTATTACCAATGTATGATAAAATGTCAATAAACTGTATATCGAACATCAATATCAAAATATAGTTTCATTTCAAAAAATCGATACGTTCGTAACTTAAAACTGAAGTTGAGCGTAATAAATTCAAGTCATTCTCAAATTGACTTAATAATTTCATTTACAAACTTGTATTACAAGATTTCCTAAAAGAATTATATAAACGCCACTTTTAACTAACCTGTATTGCTTAAGCCGAATCAGTCAAATTTTAAAATTGCATTTCGATCAGAGGTAGGTTGCTGATTCGAAGTTTTGTGCATGTATTTAAATCGAATTTGTACCCGAGCAAATTTAACTTTGCATTGGAACTTATGCAATTTTATTTTTAACGTTATCAATCGCCACGTTTCCAGTTTGAGCGACTATTGTTTTTTTTTAGTCCCAGAAATGATTTTTGTTATTTTGAAATATTGTTTGAGATTGTTGATTTTATATATCTTTTCACTCAAATAGTTTTAAGTGCACGATAACTTTCCTTCACAACAATAGAAATACTTGATTAATTCAGAATAATGCAAATTACAATTTGGCGACTAGGCCTAATACGATTGACGTAAGCATTGGGCGCATTCAATCGGACTCGGCGCTGAAACAGCGGAAAGTAAGCGCTACGTTATAGTAGCTGACCACGGCTGAAGGACCTTACGCTATTGTGATAAACACAACTGATGTCACACGTCAACTATAAAAATAAAATAAAATAACGCAAATAAATGGCGGTTTAATTGAACCGTGTTTCAGCGTTTTCCCGGTTGAATGCGTTCAAAAGCTTTCATTTTGTCAAAATTGCCATAATTGTCGCAGACGTTCGCCTTGAAAGCGTGGCCGGCGTATTTATCCGCGTCTGGTGAATTCAAAAAACGTGCTATAAAACAAGTGCATCTGCCAAAAACGATTCATTCGATGCACTTTCCATTGGTATATTTCAAAAACATCCTAAGCTGAAGTGACATTCTTCGGGCGTAACAGAATGTGATTGTTAACGTGACGTGATCTGAACATATTCAATATTATGATCGTCGACAACTGCAAATTTTCTAACCCATTTCAGTTTTCGATGGATGGATGCAAATAATCAAAACAGAACTTTCTCTTCCGACGTCACTAGTGCGCAAATTGCACATTTCGTACCTCCAGCACGAACCAAAAAAAAACAAACTTATCGTTATTAGCAAGACTTTTCATCTTGGACATTTTGTGAGAGTTAAAGTCGCTCATGGGCGTGAAGCGTATGCCCGTGTTAAATGTTCCCCATCCAAAACCCAATCCCTTTCCCAAAATACTAGGATCTGGCTGAAAGTTGTAACCCATCTCTACTTTTTTATAAACTGCACCTTGATCTGAAATAAATTAATAAATTAAATACAGAAAATTATTAATTCTTATAAAATTTTCAAATAAACGACGATATACAAACAAAAAAAAAGTAAAACAAGTCGTGTATTATCAATTAAAGGACAGGTTCCTCTGAATAGATTAAAATACCGCCAAATTTTTTAATTTTCAAGAATATATCTAATAATAATCAGGTAATAAATAATAATTATTATAATAGGGTATCTAATCCTAGTTTAACACTTAAATTCAATAACCTCAAATAATATAAAACAAACTAAAAATAAAAATTTAAATTTCACCCAAAAAATTTTTATAAATAATTCAAATAAAATAAATAAACTACTAACCAAAAAATGTTAATAGTAACGTCTGTTTAACCGCAATTGCTGGCACAAACTTTATTAATACTAATAATCAATTTCTAAATCTTAAATAATTAAATTATTAACTGCGTAAAAAACTTATTTAAAATCTAAAATTTACATATTAAAAAAAAATTAACCAATACTTCAAGTTGAAATAAAACTTTTATTAAAAAAAATTGCAAATAACTACAAAATATTTAATTAATAAAAAACACCTATTACTATTCAACCCTTCGGACAACCCCCCCGGTAGCCCGCAGGCCGGAACACTGGCAATAGCCAAAATAATAAGAAATAAATAGACAGATACGAAATTTCTACTCGCCCCCAACTAAAAACCTGTATGAAATAAAACTTTTAACGCCAAAAAAAGTTGATATATCAAGCGTGTTTTCATATTAAGACACTTTTTAAAAAATAACGTTAGATTTCGGTCATACAGTCACAGTCATACACCGGTTTGGCGGTGGTTATCCATGAAGGTATTAACAGTGACTAGTATTGTTTTCTTAGTTTAGATAGTATACCTAGTCGTTGCTTTGACACTTTCAAATGTCCACGATTGCAGGAGGATTCGAACTCCCGACCGTTAATTTGTCAAAAACCGATGTTTCTTAACCATAGGTAACGAAGGAACGAAGGTAATTTCATCTATGAAAGTTCTTTAATGATTAAAACTACCTACTAGACAAAAATTCTATTTATTTAATTTATTAAAAGTATTAAAATTGTCATTCAAAATCGACCGAATCGAATATCCTAAAAAAATACGGTGCATCTGATGCCGCACCGACATGCGTTATTTTCTTTTTCTTCGACAGTGCTTCCATAAAAACATTTTTTCTATACACCAACCATTTTCTGTCGTTTACGAATTGTTCGAAACAGCTCTTAGTGTTAGGAATGTGACTGTTTAGAAACTGTTGTGTTCTGTTCCAAATATTTCCGATAGTCTCAATTTTTAACCAGTAACGCGGAATCACCAGAAATTCTGTGTACGTCTCGGCCATTATTCGTTTATGATCGAAATCTTCGCCGATACCGAAACATGAAAGAGGCTTTAACGTGGCAACCTAGATATGTAGCAACAATTAAAATTTATAACGTATACTTGTGCGCTAAGGGATCGATTTAATTACTTCCATAAAATGTAATTTTACGTCCGGCGGTAAGTCGTCGGTAGCGAGTTTTCTTTTACGGTCCCGTAAGAAAATCCTTAAAAAGAATACGTTATTTGCTGCCCGAGAAAATATAACGCACGTTTAAAAAAAACTTTTAAAACGTACGTTTTAAAAAATTTTAACGGTACAGTCGGTCGATTTAAAAATGTTTTTGGTGCTTATTAATTAGAGCTCGTTTAGTACTTTCAAACAAAATAACGCAAGTAAATTTAATAATATTTTATTACTGGAAGTGAAACTGAAAGGGACAATTTAAAAAATTGATTTGTAATTTTTCTCTTTGAGACTGTTAAATGACTTGTTGCGTATTGTTAGTGGAGTGACAGGTGATCGTCACGTTCAAAGATAAACAGTTTTCTTTGTAGTCACAATAAGGAGTAAAAACGGTGTTTGTTTTTAAAGAAAGGCATCATCGCTTAAAGTAGATAAATGTCAGTTTCAAATCGACCGACTGTACCTATATTTGAATAGTATGCGTACTAGGTGTAAACTTACGAAGAAGCGCTAAATTTCGACGTGCTACGTTTTACAGTTATATCGCTGTCGATTGTAGTAGCCGATTGTACGGAAAATGACGGCTTCGAGGAATCATTCGTCAAATTTTTGGATAATTCGTGCTCTATCGGTGATTCGTATAACGTATAATGTTTCTTTCCGCAAACGATGGACGATTTAACTAGTAAATCCTGGATAACCCGACAAGTTCCCTTCAAAAGAAAATAAACATTATCGGGTACGCCGAAACCATCCCCGAATATAATTTGTTCGGCTTTGAACGACCTCAATTTCGATAACATGCAACATTCGCGAATTGTGTTACTGTCCCACTCTTGAAAGTAGCTGAAACGTAGCATTTCACTTGTCATTTTATCCCATTGTTGCTGAATTGTAATTTTTAATACATCGAAGTCGCATTTTCTTAAACACAACAATTCGCAATGTGCTAAAACAAAATATGTGAGCAAGTATTTGACTGTTTGTGTGGTAAAGCAGAGAACCAACTAATGGTGGTGATCGTTGCAATTCTAGGAACATTGTGCAATAGCGATTCTTCGTCAAACACACTTCCAGGACCTCTTGTACCGATCACTTGAGTGACTATTTTTTTTAACAATCGATCGTATATGTCCCGAGTAATTCTGATTTCTCCTGTTATAATAAAGTAAAGAGTATCAGCTGCGTGATCTTGGCGAACGATGCATCTATTAGGACCATAATACACAAAATACGTCATATCAGCTAAAGCGCTTTTAACGTGCTGAAAATCATTTCGTATGGGTACTAAGTATACTGTTGTTTTATTAGGTTATTAATTTATTACGTCGGGATATTTTCGAAAACACTTTAAACCGCCAATGGTCCTGTCGAGAAGCATTTTATCTTCTTCCGTTCTGTGATTCGTTGGCGTATTTATAATTGATATAATCTATGAAAAAAGAAAGTTTATCGATTTTCATTTTTATTTGTCAAATACGAGCCTGCAACGTTAATCCCTTTTGCGATTTTTTCCGAGTAAGAAACATAATGTTTTTTTGCACATTATCTCCTAATTCGTAGTCGTCCGTGTCCTGCAACCAAAACGTATTTTGCATTACGAACCTAACGGCAGCTCTGAATCTGCACTTCGCTCTGAATTTACATGCAATTTGTCCTTTTGCAGTCTACAAAAAATTCGGTTATCGAAATCGCTTAACGTTGATCGTTACGATCTTACTAATTTATTTTTATCAAGCACCAATTTACCCTTTTTAGTCTTCACCATATTAATTTTGATAAGTTAAACCGAATCAAATCCAAAACCCCATAACTGACAACCCGGAAATTATTAAACAGAACTCATAGCCTTCTTAATGAAATTATTTCACTATGCGAATAATAAGTTGCACATAATTAAACGTGTTACGATTAAGCATAAATAAGCTTATCAGCGTATATACACGCACGTACACGTACACCCACGTATACACGTCCGGGGACTGATGGTCAAAAACTCGAGAGCGTATAGCTGAGGTCAAAATAACGTCAGTACTTCCTATAAAGTTTTGTTATGTGGGACTTCTTTTCCGAGTTATAATGGGACGAAACTCTGGGCAGTTTGGTGGATTGTCTTATTTTTTCGCGAAATCTACATTTTTCAGAATTCAACAGTTCCGGTGTTGTAAGAGCAACGATTGGGCGGATGTTAAATCTGATCAAAACAAGAGAGGAACGCTGTGTTTCCGACTAGAATGCATTCTTTTCTGTAAACGTAGCCAGCAATTGTTCCAGTTTGTAAAAAAATTTCGAACTCTTGAGACCACAAGATGAACAAATAGCTTGCCACGCAAGAATTTTAATCGTCGTTGCATTTATCGAATCTCTTCTGTGCCGTAATTTCGGTAAATCACCAACTGCGCGATTATCGCCAAATGTCTCGATAATTTGAAAGACCGCCGAATAACTTTTTGAACGCCACGCTTTTGTAAAATTAATTTCTTAGTCTCGCGATTTATTCGCTTCATTGTTGCACAAATATTTGAAAGTTGTCCTGAACAAAAGTAACAATCGACAGACGTCGTGGGCGACTAGAACAAAAACATTTCTTGAAATTTGGATGTTTTGCATTTAAGCTTAAAGCTATTTAACTGTAACGTCGATTGCTCGCAATTTTTTCTTACGAAATTCTTGAAAGGTCTTAACGGTTTGATGGTGTGATAAGCAGTTTGGTCAAACTTGTAATGGTAACGTCAATAACTTGGTTTGATCAAACTGATTGATAGTCTGATGACTTCAGTGAACAAGATGTTAAACGATCGAGTGCCTTCACTTTTCAATTGATCGAGCAAATATACTTCACTAATTACGTTTCATTTATATATATATATATATATATATATATATATATATATATAAATGTCATAAAATTGAAAGTAACAAATAATGTATTTTACTGCATCGAATAAAAAAATTATAACTTGTGTAATCATAAAACAAAGCTTAAAAAGCTTAGCAAAAATAGCTGGTGTACAAAAAATTTAAATTTGCCACCGAATTTATTACCGAAAACATGAGCGCAAAGTCATTGTAAACGGTGTCTATAAAATCCGTCTTAATTTATTATATATGGTATGTTGCTTCTATGGTAAAATAATAAGTTAGAGTTAAAGTGCTCGATAAGTTGCCTACATCGACATGATTAAGTTTGCTACAGTCGCAAACTTTTCGACAACTGTACGTCTTATAATACAGGTGCGATAGTCTGCGTTGATTATGAAATAATGTCGCAGATAGTAATAGGATAACATGCTGACCTAAACTAATGCAAACAAAAGATCTTAGTAACATGTCTGTAATGATTTTGAGCAAATTTACTTTTGAAAGTGTGTGATTAGTCCGAGAAATTAAACCAATAGTTCCTCTTTAAACTTAAACAAGTGACATTGGTGGGTTTTGAAAATGTACCGAATTATCTCAGCTGATATTCCATATAGAAAATTGCTACGATAATAAACAGAAACGATTGTAGGGGTTGACAGTCGTAAATAATTGCTATCTGCGGTCATTGACAAGTCTGTAACTGTAACTCTTATTACTACTTAATGTACCCTACATTTACAGTAGATACCTAAGTAGTTATTTGTTATTCATTTTGAAAGAGTTGTTAATCTCATAAATTACATCTGCATGTGTTGTTCTAATAAAATTTCTAATTAATTTTTGTGAAATAACTAGAAAAAAAATTGAAAAAACTCGAAATAACACTGAAAGTTACTAACACTCATTGAGTAATTATGGAATGTGTAGTTTTTAAATTTTGCTTTTGGTCCTTATGTTTTCTAAAAACCCAAGAAATAAAGTACCTACTTGCCTATTTACATTTAATTATACTTTAAAAGCCCACCGAAATTTTTCAATTTCTCAAAATCATAAAACTAGTACTGAACACCTCTATTTAGTTCAAGTCTCTCAATATTACAACGTATACTGTTCCAAAAACAGGCATTTATTAATTATATTAAATAAAGTAATCTAACTTTTACGTGTAAACCGAAAATATGTAATTCACATTCATCAAATGAAAATATCCACAACAATCGGAATCTCCTTACAACAGGGGCCATAAATTAAAGTAATTAATCAAAATGTATTATTCAACCACAAACTAGAAAAATTTTAAAATTATCCGAGTTCTTTATAGATCAGTATCTACCATTTTATTAGAATATTTCGAGTAATACGATTATCAAATTTACTAATAGCAATAACTCGAACAATTAATTGAGTTTTAATAGATGTAAAACGAAAAACAATTTTATTTTTCAATTTTAAAGTTACACCAAATAGTCAAGTTCTAAACCATACATAATAGATTTATTTACCGACGATGCGCCTTAATTATTAAAATCTATTGCACAGACCTTATAAGCACGAAAACAATCAACGCAGACGACGATACAGGGTATTCATATAGCGTAAACATAAGCAAATATTTCTTACGGAAATACAAATCAATTTTTCTGGTGAAAAAAATCAAAATGTTGTTACTAAATTTTACTTGTAGGTTATGTTTTTGCATTAGACGCATAAGATGGTTAGAATAACTCATTTTCGAAAAAAGTGGCGCTTACGACGTTCTGCCGAAACGCCATCGATATGTTTTTGAAACAATAATACAAAGATTTAACTTAATTTATCGATATCCAAAGTCTATTTAATAATTTCCTTTTTATAAATTAAAAAACGAAAAGTAAAACGTGAAGGTTCCATAGAACTACAACAATTTTTGGCCACGTTGTATTCAATTAGTTACTTCACTAAATAAGTTGGTATTGTCGTTGTGCGCGAAATAACCCCAATTACTTCGGTTGGTTGCAATACACTTTCTTTTTCCTCTTGAAAGTGACGCGACAATGGTGAGCTATCGTTAATTTATTATTCTTCAAATTTCTTGCAATATAAAGATCATCAATCGTTTATTTCTCTTGCATGTGTTTAATTTTACCGATTAAGGTTGCGAGATGATGTTCTTTATGTAAACGTTCATATTTTAATGGTGTTCGTGCATAAATCGTTTTAGGTTAAGTTACACGTTTTGTTTCTGTTCACAGTCTACCCACAAGAAGAAGACGAGGAAGCTAAGAGGACATGTAAGTCACGGCCATGGACGTATCGGTAAGTCGTTTTCGATTAAATCATTAATATTAGATTTTTATGTGATGATATATGTATTAATTAGCGACAGGCGGAATGAATCCTTCCATGATTATTTACAGTATTCTGATATTAATTTAACCAAATTAACAATTTAGTTACGTCGCTTTACGGTTTTTCAATGATTTATTTATTGTAGGTAAACATCGCAAGCATCCAGGTGGTCGTGGTAATGCTGGCGGCATGCACCACCACAGGATTAACTTCGACAAATACCATCCTGGATATTTCGGAAAGGTATAACGTTGACGTTTGTTTTTTTTTAATCACAATACAATCGTAATTTAAGTTCTACTATTTTTAGTTAGGTATGAGAAATTATCATTTACGACGCAACAGCAAATGGTGCCCGACCATAAATTTGGACAAGTTGTGGACTCTCGTAAGTGAACAGACGAGGTTGAAGTACAAAAATGATCCCAATGGTAAAGCACCTGTAATAGATATCATTAAAGCGGTTAGTATCCACATTTTCGTTTATTAACAATTAATCGCTTTTGCATGATGATTTTGCGGACAGGCGAGCTAAATGATAAATGTTGAATGTTTTGCTTACTGATTTTGCTGTAGAATAAGGTATCGTATTTCTTCGTATTTTGTTAGTGATTGATTTTGTTTTTGTGTTACAGGGCTACTACAAACTTCTGGGCAAAGGACGTATTCCAAAGCAGCCCGTGATTGTTAAAGCGAAATTCTTCTCCAAATCGGCCGAAGATAAAATTAAAGCTGTAGGGGGTGCTTGTGTTTTATCTGCATAAACTGTTTTTGTATTAAGTATAAATTAAAGTACATAAAAACGAAAATGATCTTATTGTCTATTTTATTTTTTACTTTTTCATGTTTGTTTTGATTTTTGTGTCGTTTAAACTTGATAAACAAATACAAGCATTTAATTAGATTGCTATTTCAAGTTTATAATTTTAATTTGTTATATCTTCTGTGTACAATGGAATATTAAATATAATTTAAAATTATTACAAATTTAGAATTGTTACTCTCAAATTTAATTTTATTTATACTTCAACTGTGTTCATCAAAACTTATCTCCTAGATGTGGTAAAATTGAAGCTGCAATTTAAGTTTGATTTTGAAAAAAGTGTTAATTTCGTTATTAATTTTAAAAACTTAAATTATTTGATGGCGAAAAATCTAAATGAGATTTTGAGAATTTAAAAAACTAATTCACATTTAATGGCTGCTAAGAATAGATGATAACGTGCTCTTAACACTGCAAGCCTTTAATGTTCTAAAAAATAACAGACCCACAAGTTGTAATAGTTTGATAAAAAAATATGGAAATAGTGACTGAAAATGTTTATCGTGTGTACTTTTTAGGAAATTTACTCTAAAATTATGCATTTTTTATGCAGTAAAATTATTTGAATTGTCTACTGTGCCTTTAAACGACAAATGTAAATTTATTCTATTTTTAAGTTAAAAACTATTGGCATGCCCTTAAGCATTGAAAATTTCCTATTACAGACAATAAACCAGATAAAGTTTAATCGCATTTTTATGCAACTGATAAAATACAAAGCAACTAATAAATGTGCACCACCTACTTTCATAACTAATCGGAGTGCGAACAAAGAACTCAATGTTTTTAAAATAAAAACAGGATTTCCTAGTATCCATGTAATAAACTCGAATGTATTTATATATAGAATTCTGGCAAAATCGCTTCACAACTTTTGCGTTGGTAGTGCTTGTTTCAGTAGTTCGAATTTTACATTACTGCGTCGTATTATTCGCGTGTGCGATTGCTCATTCGGTTTATAAGGCCTTTTTGTGCGTGAGTGTTGTGTTCTCTAAAAGGATTAACACAACGAGGAAAGGTAGGATCTTTCTTTGTCGACTAATTCTCCATGTATTTATAAAGTAAATACATGGACCTTTAAGCTCTCAACATAAATTGTCTAAAAATCGAGCTTGGTTAGGGCTATTTTCGCGTAATAATAGTTATTATACCATGGACTCAAGCAACTGAATGTTATTGGCGTAGAAATAACACAAAGCGTATCATATAATAAAAATTTATAATCAGTTTCTATAATTGGTTAAACTTTCAACTTCTAGAATAACCACATTTAGGAGAAAATATCGTAAATTATAAAATATGTACTTTTAGGAACAAATTCTCAGTAATATGTACTTTTATGTAAAATAGTGTCCGAGTCAGACCGCTGCAAACCACACAAATAAATATGCTTCGGCAGAATAATTTGCAAAAGTCAACTAATATTTCTTTCATTTTATAAAATAATTCTGAATATTCACAAATCTTACAAACAAAAATAAAGTTTCTGGATCAAAAATACATTTACATTCATAATATTACAAGATAGCCTTAAAACAATTATTATAATTAAGGTCAATTTTAGACTATTTATTTTTTATTAAATTATAACTGCATTCGTTACCAAAATGTCCTTATTAATGAGGTGGCGGTGGAACTGGTAATACACCAGCCATAACAGGCGGTGGTGGAGGAATTGGGTTAAACATCGGCGGTCTCGGTGGAGGTGGGACCGGTAGCATGGGTGGTGGAGGTACAGCTCCGATGATGTTAGGCGCCCTCCCAATCAGCGTCCCCGGTTTCTTGGCTTCAATCTTAAATGCAAACTGTAAGAAAAACTGCTTCGTGTCCTTGTTCCAGTGCGTCCAGAATTTATTGTCGGTCTTTTCGACTTCACGACTGGGAACTTTGAATGCAATCGTTTCGTAGGGTTCAGCAGCAAATAGGAGGTACTGCCATTTACGGTCCGGCGGCTCTATTTTCTGTTCATAAGCAGACATGAAACGGTGCCTTGGATAAACGAAATCCGCAATTTCTAAAAAGATTTAACGTTAAGTTTTTAAAATGAAATCGAATGAAATATACGCACCGGGATAATCGATTTGAAACAGTAAACTTTGTTGTCCCGTTTCCGGATCTCGTTGTTTAGTTACTCGGTATCCCGGTCTGCCAATTTTTACGAATTTCTTTGGTTCGACTCGGGGCTTTTCGGGCGCGAGCTGCTGCGGACAGTCTTTGGCTTCCTTTGCGGCACGTCTTGCCAAATTCGCTTGATGCTTTTTACCTTGCGTATGCGCCAAATAACTACCTTCGTTATTGTGCAACGTTAAGCATAGTTTGCATTCGTACGATCCTAAATGGTTTTTCATGAAGTAGGGATCCTTCTGCAAGTCGATGGTTTCCAATGCAAGTTGGCGTAATCGCTCTCTGCGGTCTCTATTGGTTTCGGACCATGACGCCACACCGCCGCCGCCCGTTTTTCCTCCAGGACGATTTTGAAAATCCATAATTGCAACGATTATAGTAATATTTTAGAATCTACTAATATAACCATACTTTTATGACGCTGTCGCCATATTGGTTATAAGGGTGTTCAGTTGGTACAAAGTAAAAGTCAACTGTTGGTCAATTTCTATACTATATTTCATAAGTTATACAGACTGGATTTTGATTATACATATAAAATTATTACGAATTACTGTAGTGTATAGCTTATCCAAACCTATATGGTGTTCACGTCATCAATACAAGGTTACTAGATGATGACGTTTCACACAGTGCTGTCACCTAGTACCTCGTATTTTGACAATTCTAATAAATTGTAGTCTTTCTTTATGCCATCTAATATGTGCGCAAGTAAATCATCTATAGAATATGTCACTTTCCAAACTTTAAACCGAATTACAAATAAACAATCTAGTAACTTTTTGTTGATGACGTGAACATAATATAGGTTTGGATAAGCTATAGTTTGCGGTACTTGTATATTTATAATCTGTGAAGACGTCAGGTGAAAGCTGGCAGTGTTGCCATCTGGAAACGATTCTACAATTATTTTTTTAATATGCACTCGCGAAGTCCTCGCGGTGGTAACACGTTACAGTACAACAGTACTGGCTGTTGAGAAAGCGTTGTTGCTACATTTGCACTACATCACGACGGTTTCTTAGTACTTACGGAAATACAATTCGATTTTTTGGTGGAAAAAATCGAAGTTTTCTTACCAGATTTTGTCTTTGCCTTAGATGCTTTCGAGAAAAGCGGTGATTGTACCATGTCTTGCCAAAACATCATCGATATTATAACAAACCTTTTTTATAATCAAACGTAATAAATTTTGATTTGAAGTAAATATAACTGTAACAAGTTTGTCATCTTCAATTGCAATAATAAAAAACAAAGCATTATTTATTTTATTAGGCTATATTTCGGTACACAATTTAACAACAACTGTAAATATTACAATGAACATGAATCTTATGACATGTTACATAGTAGATACACATTAAACCATTTGTTTTCAACAAACAGTTTTATAAATTTACGCTATAATAAAATATAGTCTATTTACATACGAAATGCTTTGGTGAACAATTATTTTTGAGTGTCATAAACTATTTATATATTTATATTTATATTTTCGAACATTCATGGTATTTGCAAATATATTGACTTTCCAAGCAATTTTTTTACTACATAGTGTGTTAAATGTTGGGCATAAAGTTCTAAATCTGTCTCATATTGTTCTTTATTCTATTATATTATTCTATTTTTGGATATTTTTCCTTTGCTCAATTCTAGCTTCGGTTATTTTAAGTCGACCAAAGTCCGAAAAATAGGTACTTCGTTTCGGGCTTTGGCAATCTTTCGGTCAATTGCCATTTTCGGACTTTGTGCCCAACATAGTACGTATAAACTGATATAGGTGTTTATATTGCACAGGAATTTGTAATGCTTATAAAAAATATAAAAGTAGGTAGGTTCTAAATGGCACTGAAGGATTTAGAATAAATTTAGTAATTGACTTCATTTACGTTTAATTCTCTTAAATTTCCGACACCTCCGAAAAGTACAAGAATAAGGATCAGTCTTTCCATCTTCGTTAAAACCGGTATTTCAACAAAGGTAGTAAATTACAGTGAAACCCGGTTATAACGAGCGCGGGTTTAACGAAATCCCGCATTTTACGTGCTTACATTTGAAATTGTTTTCATTCACACACAGGTTTTTATTCCTTTTTATAACGAGCAAAGTGACGATTTCGACAATTTCGTTATAATCGAGTTATAGATAAATTTATCGAAAGTTGGAAAAACTGATCCTAATTGTTATAATAATAGTAAGTCACGATAGTGTAATATAGCGGATCATAACATCCCATTAGTCGAAGCGTTTTAATCAATTAGTTAGAGTAATACCTGGAAGTACTAGGTTATGAATAGATACTCATTTTTTTGATGATACAATAACAAGGTGGTTGTTTGAAAATACATAAATATGGTGGGCTATCCAAACTAACAGAAACCTATTGATTTACAAAACCGCTGGCGGCAATAAAATTTGTTTCGTTTCTCCCTTAACGCAATGTTTACTTTAGAAATTTTGCGGCATGTCGAATAAGAACGATTTGAATAGCTGATTTATATACGATAATAAAAAAAATCGAGTAACGTTTTGTTTAGAAAAAATCGTTTTGTAATATACGCGTATTAATTAATTTAGGAACTGGCGCGAAGAAATTTTTTCACGTTATTTCGCGTTTATTTAAACTTGCCTATAAAACAGTTCCACAATAATAATGAGTTATCCTATTACACCCCCTATTCGGCCCCTTATCTCCTTACGACCCCCAGTAGCTATTCTGTGCAGCAATAGCGTAAAACAATTAAAAAGGCTTCTAAGGGCTTTTTTAGGTCAAAATGAAAATTACTTCAAGCGTAGGCACGGGCATGTTTTTTATTTTGAAGTTTTACCGTTAATGCATAAAATGGCTGCTGATAGCAGCGTTGATGTAAAGGGGTTGCAAACAGGCGAATCTATCTTACAATTAGTCACCTTTAGCTAATTTTTTTTATTATAAATAAACTAGATAAATAACTAAAAGTAAATAAGAAACGAAATCGTTAAGCCCGGTTTACACGATGAGTCGATAGGGCCAGCATAAACAGATAGGGCGAGTAACCGATATATCAACTACTGGTCACTAGCCGTGCCCCACGACAGAGACAGACCAGCTACGCGCACTGTTTGAGCTCAGTAACCGACAAGACAGAAAAGATTAGTGGTTCTATTTATAATAAATACAAAGTAATATTAAATCCATTTTTGTCGTGTTTCTAAATAAATAATAATGTCTGGGAGGAGTAGCGATTGCACCCAACGATATTTGTTGTAGGTAACCATTTTCCACTTCAAATCATTTTTCTTTTTTTAACCTTTTTTCAAGAACTGCGTGCGAACAGAACGCGCAAGTAGACTAGTTTCGAATCGCTCTATTGGCCGCTCAGCTACTCGTATCGTGTAAATTGGGCTTCGGATCTGTGAAATGATGGGCACGAGTGCTAAAAATTATCATCAATAGATGCGCCATAAAAATAACTATTTACAAAGAAAAACAGGCAGAAACATAGTTATTTGTTCCCGAATTTTCCAAAGTCGTTTAGTATTTCTTAATATATAAGGCGATTAATTTAAAAAAATATCCAGCTGTTGTTTTGTTAATAGTACGAGTTATAATGTACGTATGCACATGAAAATCAGTATTTTTGATTCATAAACTCTAGTTTTTTAACAACAAATCTTAAATATTTATTTTAGATTTACTAGGTACTAATACCTTTACTGGACACCCTGTATATATTCGAATATCAATTTCTTAGGTACTTAGTACTCGCAATTTGTTCAGATATCCTCTAAAATAAATATTTACAATAGGTTTTTTTTCATATAAAGACGAAAATAAGCGCGGGTTTTTATTTGTGTACAATCGCGTGCAACGAAAATGTCTCCGATTTCTGTTAGTCTACGGTTCCGTTGGAAAGTTGTGTATAGAAGAAATGTGTCGTCAGTTTTCTTTTAATGGCTGCCATTGTGGATACAATGTAGTTTTAAACGTAGAACAGCATTCAATTCATAATATGATCGAGATTGGTATCAAATGAAAGCTTTTATTCGTTGCCATGAAACCAATCGCCTTGCAGTTAGATACCGTAAAACGGGGTTGTTGATACAGTTTTAAACTTTGAATATGGTTACAGCTCAGACAAAACAAGAATAGCAGTAATCTTATTGGACCACCATTTCCTATCTATTTCACATAAAATTTTTCGTGTGTAATACAACGAATTGTCTGACTATTTTCAACGTTCGGAACAAGAGTAGTTGTTGCAACGAAAACAGGTCTAAACGTCGAATATTGAAGAAGTCAAGACAATACAACAAAAAGCGAAATAAATCAAATGGTTATTTTTGGGCCACCCTGTAGACAGTTTATGTGCAACAGTATAGTATAAAGTTTCGGCCGATTCGGCTGATGTCGAAAATTAGATGAGAATGTCTAGAAACAATGACACAAAACGAATGAATTACGTCAGTTGCACTTTCTCTGCTGAAAACAGTTCCTCAGCACTATCAAGCTCAACGCTCAACAGTCGAGCAAAATTGGCCAAGGTGGCTGTATTGTACCACTCTCCCCCTACTCACATTGGTTACCTATTGTGAATTTTTTCAAAATTTTCTAAAGTGCAGTTTTTCCCAGTCGGTTAAGTGTAACTTTAAAATACATAGTACAAATAGATTCTTTACGTAGATATTAAAACAACTCGTAACATTTTTTATTAAAAAATTAATCAGCGGCCGGTTCATTGAATTAAACGAAAACAGACATTACACGCCCACTGTATATTTGAATTACATTTGTTGCTGTCTTAAAGAAATTAGTTAGAGATTATTTAGAAAAGCGAATAATCGAGACAAAGACTGGTAATTTTCATTTAGTCCGTAGTTGTTCGGAAGTTTATAAAATTAATATTCCTTAAAGTTTACGACGAGACGCGTGAATTATCTTTTATTACAACAATAACTTGTACGTAGTTACAATTAGTTTTGCGAATCGCATCCCAGTTTGCATTTCTCGGATTGTGTTCGCGGTGTACAATGTTAACAGCCAAGTAAGTTAGTTTAATTTTGTTGTCTCGCTAATTATGTTGTATAAACACTGTTTCGGATCGAAATAAATCATTTCCAAACTCTGTGCATTATAAACTCCGGGCTTTAACAGAATTTTAATCTTCGGACAGGGAGAGAACTGTAAACAAAATGTGGTGCCTTTCGAGGAAGTTGTTTTGGTCATTCGCTAACTCTTTTTTTCTAATTTCGGTCGGTTTAAATTGCGCTTTTGTTTATTCATTTTTTTTTTTGCTTTCCTATCCCATTCGTTTTATCCTACTTATATAAAAGACTAGAATTAAGTAAATCAGGTTCGACGAAACTAGCGAGAATGTACTTAGTTCGCCTTAGATTTTTATTGAATGTCGGGATGTCGGCGTAAAAAACACGTAGGAAACATTTATATTACCTATGCATATAATTTCATTAAACATTAGGTGCTTTCAAATTTGCCGGAAGAAATATGTTCAAATGATATTTTGGCATTCGTCGATATTAGTCTGGTTGACGCACTGAACACAGAACCACTCGCTCGGCGACACTTCTTTAGTAATTCTTGGAAGCAATAACGCGATTAAGTACTTACTGATTATGATATAAACATGAATTTTTAAAGAAACGTCAGTTATCACTTTCGAGTTTAATTATTATTATGGAAATACAATTTAAATGTTCTTCCAGTTATTTTCACGCAGGAGCGTTGGCATTATCGTACCCTTTGATCAATGTCTCTATTATAAATTTTATTGTAATTTTATATATCGTCTCCACATTTTCAGTATATCGGTCTCCTAACGTCGTTTTCACAGCTTCTAAAAACGGCTTTTCTATTTTCTGTAAAAAAGAAAAATTGCATTAGTAACGGAATAATATTTAATTTTCGAAGTAAAATGTCGAAAAACAAATTCGGTCTTATTGGAAAACGACCCCCGCATTTCACCAGCGCGCGCGCGCGCGTATTTTTTCTATTTATTTGAAAACTGGGAAAATAACAATAGGATCGATCGAGCTATTTTCAGTAGGTGAAAATAAGCGAATTTGTTCTCGTTTAAATTACACGAACATTTCACGAATGCGTTTAACGTCCAATCGAGCTCTGTGTGGGTGTTGCGAAATTGAGCAAAAGCTGACGGAATACGAAAATAAGCGACCAAAAATCATTATTGCACGTCATATAGGTCAGTCGACGAGGACGGTTTTTTTTGGTGGAAATAAATAAGGGTAAACTAAAATAACATTTATTCTCTTTGTTTGGATCTCTAAAACGACATAGGTGCTAATTTTGCACGGTCTGCCGAGCCCGAATTTGATCGCTGTCGTGAGCAAAACACGTCGAAAATAAGTTTATCGCCGAAATTTCCTTTGTGGTTTATTTTACAATAAAAATACCTATCTGACAAAATAAACTAGGCAAAATTTCCTACAATTTATGTTCAGATCATTTTTCTGTAAAATCAATAGATTGTGAATTCGATTCGGATTTAGGATTTAGAATGCTCACTTCGAACCGCTCACTTTACATAGTTTTAAATTCTGAACCCGAGCGGCTCATAGTGATTTACATGTACTGCCGTTTCGATACTACGTGCGGCTCGGACTGAAGCCCCTTTGAACACGACTGTCGAAGTTCAGCGAGTACTTTTTGTTGATGGCACATAATATTTCTAAAGCCCATACGATTCGGAACAAGAAATCGTAAAAAATCGATCATTTCGTTGGTTAAATGGTTTATGAGCTCGCGGTTCGTACAGATAGATGACAGGGATCATTTGAAAAAAATACAAAACATTTGCTGACAATCAAGTAGTGGAGGGGGGGGGCGACGAGAAACGGCGTCACCCTTAAAGACTGAAATCGAATTAGTAAATTTTATTCGTACAATATCTGCAAATGATTTAATAAAAGTAGATGTTTTAGTCCTCGTCGAAGATTACCTAAAGGTCGCGGGGACGAAAACGCGTTTCAAAAACAATCGCCCAGGGCTAAAAAATGGTGGCTGATAGATCTCTCTCGAAAACGTGAATGGAGAGATGGTAACTGATTTATAATAGACCGAAGCAGGCAATGACAACATTAGGACTCGCAGATAAATTATCTGGAAAAATACACAGCCCTTCGCACCCATTAAATATTTGTGTCATAATTTTGCCGATTTCAAAAGAAGTCTAGTGAATTTAATTTGCCAATAGGCGCATTTCAAATCTAATTTACTATATACCGTACATTACCATTTAAGTCGTACAAAATGTCCTCAATTGTTGGCAATTGAAATCTTTCCCTTTGTACTGCCAAATTTGCCTGTTTCGTATCAATGCATAATCGAATGTCCCTTTGTCTTTTCTATACAATTACTACCGGACTAACCCAATTTGTTGAATCATTTACGTGTTCAAATTATACCTGTATTCAGTTTTCACTGATGGTTTTCGCAAATTGAATGATATTGCTTGTGCAACTTATTGTTTTTGATCTTTATTTATAGTTATTGATAACTGGATATCGGCGTGCTGTCGTATCTCCAACCTTTAATATTCCAATTTTCAAAATTCCTAATTCCACAGCTATTTCTCTTCCTAGTAAAAATTTTGCCTTCTCATCAAATACCATAAATGCTAAATTTGTAAGCTTTTTGTCATTAATTTTTATGTGTTGTGAAAATAATTAGCAATTTTAACAAGAACGGGACAGAAAAAGGTCAAAAATTGCTATAGATTTAAGACACATAGGTAGAATATCACTTTGGACTTTTCTAACGGCCTCTATCTTCCTGTTTAATTCCACGGAATGGGTTTTTCTCATGTGATACATCAACTTTAGGTTCGAAACGACTCTTCAGGTTGCGTTCCAGTTTGACCTTGTTCAGATCTACAAAGTTGTAGTAAGTATCTTGAACGTATGGCTCAGCACAACGTACTTTTTGGCTTGCACCCTTTATCCCTTTGCTCGTTAAATATAAATAAATTTCAAAACTCCTTTTCCACCTTTTCCAGCTGGGACCCACGGCAGATTGTTCCGAATTTAAATAAAAACGTTTTATTTCCAGTTACATTTTTTTTTCAAATAGGCGGGCTTTCGTTTTATTTGTTATTTTGTTTCGTTCGGATTTAACCGATTTCGTTTTTATCCCCGTAGCCACTTGTATTTCTTTATTGAAATTAAATCTCGAAACAATCTGTTAAAGCTGTATTTCCACATATCCTGACGTGTTCCGATCGGGCGCCGGCCGTGTCGTTTGTTTTGAGTCGGCAAATTAATGTAATATTGCTAGATTTTCAAGATACCTCCGAATTCCCAATTGCCATCTTACTTCTAGTCACTCGGAAGTGTCTCTATCACTATCTCTATCTCTACACTAACATAACTTGATTAAAAAAAAAAGGTCACGATCCCCAGAATATCACAAATGTAATTGTTATAAAGCGAAAACGTATCGGCAGAAAATTAAATCACACGGATACGAGATTTTCGAAATTAAAAATATAAAAGTTCTTCTCTAACACGTTTGATAACAAACTCACAATATTAAACATTTAATAAGCTCCTAATTAGTCTTGCTTGTTACAGTTAATTTATTGACGTCGAGCAGTTTCAGACGAATCGTTATTAATAAAGGCTCGCAAAGAATTTTAACGAAGCCGAGTAATTTTAAAGAAACAAACGCTTTCGTTATCAGAAATTTTTAGAACCTTAAAGAGAAAAAAAGATGTGGCGCAATCTGAATGCGATGATACAGTATGTAAAAAATTGAATTTTCCGGATTTCCCCATTTCGCTACTGTATCGAAACAGGTGTGGCTTCAAATTAATACATTAACTTCGAATGATTCGTCCTTAAAATTGCACAGAACGAGATTTATTAAAAGCTTTTTTGGTCGTTATCATTAATTAAATCGTGGCCTACTTGCAAGAAAAGTATAGGTCGATGAAAATTAATTCTGTTAATAAACAAATTTAAGTCCAGATTATTACCGATGATAAATAAAAATTAGATTTATCTGCACGTACTCGTTCAGTTAAAATAAATTATTGTACACCTACCTTCAAAACTTAATACCTTACATACTTGTAGGTATAGTTTTTTACCTCGTCTGGAATGTTTGAGAAACTACTTACGTTAATTGAATCATCGACGGTCGATCGTGCGAACACCTATCGTATAGGCCGTTCAATTTTATTCAGATGCACGTCATCAATTACATCAAACACATCAGAAAAGTTGAAATACAGTTATTCTGAAACACCCCGTAGCTTATCACTACGGGTCATCGTGAAATCGTCGCGTTTTAAGTTGATTAAAATGTAAAGTTAAAAATGCGTCGAATTTGGAGTGAAGTTTTTGTTAAAATTAATTAAAAAAAGGGTAACATAAAACTTTGAAATCGCGAATAGATGGAAATCTAATTATCCGTGGAACGTATGATAAATTTAAAAACTTCCAACTGAAAACCTAAACTGAAACTTAGTAAACAAACAAATCAATAAATCGTGCAATGTACTAAACTTACATACACCAAAGAAAATATAAAAGAGAAAACGAGAGATTTTGTTTCCTGCAGATATTTTAATTCACTTAAATGTATTTTGTTTGGATGTCCACCGAGAATGTTTGTTTAATTACCTAAATAAACTGTTGTAAGTATATATTTTTAAAATTGTTCTGCATCAATTGTTCTTAAATTAGGTAATTTTTTTCTCTCGTGTCATAGTCAAAACTTCGAATTCCAAATATCTCTAAAATGGCCGTTTCATAATTTAAAACTAATGTTAGACAATTCTTCGTGTTCGGAAACGAACAAAAAAAAATATTACAGCCCGACACATACACGAACTTCGAACTTTATTGGCCATTACGTCCGTAACGCATAAAAGAATTCCTCAAGTTTTTTTAATCTAGACAAAGTACATGCGTCTTATTACGGTGCGGTGCTTTACGTTAATTTAATTTTAATTTTGATGTTAAATAATTTTTTTTTTTGAAAAACTTAATGAAAACAGCACAGCACTTTTAGTTTAAAAAATAAGAGTAGAGTACATACTTACCTGTACATTTTTAAAATGAGTGGATGTAAATTTAACACTCATATTATACTAACAACGTAATCAGTAGTAATTGATAGGGGGAGAAGAAAAATAACCTGAAGGAATATTATCTACTGCAATCACAATGATAAATATCAATATAATTTTGAGTTTGATGTTAAAGGGCCGTCCACACGCTACGTCATGCTCGAGGCTTGCGCAAACCAAAAGGGTGGCTTGTACGACTTACAAAATCAGTTTCGTAAATACAACCGAATAACAAAACTGAGGTGTGCGAACACAACCGCGAGTCGCGTCAAAAACGAGCCACAAAACGTCATCAAAAAACGTGCGTGTGGACGGTCCTTAAGAGAGAGTAGTTACATTTTATTTCCTAAATCCTGATTGTTTATTGCTAAAATAAGAAACAACTTTTGAGAATATATAGTTAATGGAATGCTAAGGGTTGTTTTAGGAATAAATTTGACGCTAAATAAAATTGTTACCTAAGTCACAATATCTGTTTATATATACAGGATTAGTTAAAAGTATGGAGACGGCGATTTATTGTCGTTAATATTCATTTTAGGAAATTATGTTCAATACAAAAGTTTGTTATGAAATTATTATCTACATTTGAGAATACTTGAATTTTTTTTTTCCTCAATTGTTTTTTAAGTTACGACGTCATCGATATTTTTTTGAAATGACAACCTATATTTCTGATTATTGATTTCGATAGTACATTCTATTCTCTTTTCAACGGTATACAATTTTCAATATGTTACATTTGAAAAAAATTGAGAAAAAGTGCCTTAAAGTTCAAATATTAAAGATCCATTAAATTAGCAGAATTAATTAACACGGTAACTAGACTCATTTATTTGCAATAAACTTATCAGTCACAATCTTATCATTAAAAACAAAGATATAGCTATATTATTTGCAATACAACATTAATTATAGTAAAATATATGGCTCGTTTGCAATATCAATCAAATTTGAATGAAATGAAACTACATACTTATCTAATAAAATGTGTATGACGTCATCATATAACAACGAACAAAAAACAAAAATATCATTTCAAACAATTCATTTTTTAAGCTGATAATGAACGGCGAAGTAGGTGTACGTTTGTATGGTAGGTATCAGTCGATTGTTTTGTTTTTCTTTGCATAGTTCCTTATTAGTGATTTAAGTCGAAGATAATGGGTATGAATCGTGCTGTGTGACTGGCGGGCGTGCTTATCAAGAAGTGTAATAAGGCAATACCTATTAAAATATGCTAGCTTATCGTATAAGTATCATATTAGTCACATCAAAAAATATTTGCACGTTATGGAAGGAGTTATTTACCAAAGTGGATTCAAACACGCGATGTGTAGTCAAAATTAAATTATTTGAACGTACTTACCTATATGCATTATAACTAATTGAACGACAAAATTGTTATCAACCGAAAATAAAGAAATTAAGGCTTGGTAAATATTGTATCGACAACAGATAAAATGGCGTGGAAATCTAAAATCGTAATCGTTAAAAGTGGGTTTCTTTTACATTTTGATTTAACGTGTGACCTTTCGCGAGATATCGCGGAACTACTTTCCCCGTTACTGGCGCAGATGTATTTGTTTCGTCTATCTGTTGATTAAACGGCTTCAAGCGCCAGAATTAAATAGTTTATAAAAAAAGAACAAATAAAACTTAAACGTACCTCGCCTACACTAACCTAAACGTACCTAATCCGCATTAACCTGAGCTTATCTCGTCTGCACCGACCTAAGCTCGCTTCATCTTCATTAGTCTAAACTCACCTCACCTGCACTAACCTAAGCTCGCCTATAATCTTAATTAGTCGAAGCTTACCTCATCTACATTAACCTTTTCATTACACTTATATAGTGTTATTAAATATTCGTAATAAACTCTCAAAATTTTGAAAGAATTTTTGTTTTTTTCGTTCGTGTCGTTTTTGTAGATGAATTGGATAATCGACAGGATTTCCTGTCGTTTGTTTGCATGGTGATCACAACAATACGACCGCAGCTGACCAAAAATATTGACTTTTAACTTTTTATATTACAGCGACAATATATATTTTTTAATACATTCGGTATTTATCGTTTTAAATAAATTGAATATAAATATTGTAGTGTGACACGTACACGTAGGCGCCCGTTTAATTCCTCGTTAAATACTTCTATTGAATAATTTTTTATTAAATAAGTTCATAAAGTCACATAAACTTGAATAACCTTTTCAATTATAGAAAATTGTTAGGTATCCGTAGAAAATCATTATACGATCGTGTTTTGCAAGGTTATAAAAACTAATTACAATTTAAAAATATTACTTTTTGCGGCCTGCGTTCAGTAATAAAACTTTATTAAGTATAACTTTTCCAATTAAGGGGCAGGTAATGATTTTAATGTGCCTCCAATAATACGAAGTTTAATGATTTAATTATCTCTCTATACGTTAACGTTCTTCAAATTATTAATTATACTAAAATGGAAATAACGCATTGGTGATAATCGTCGCATTTTCATGACGAGGGCAATAACGTTAACTGGCACGAACAATATCGGGTAATTGTTATGCAATGCCTTTGAGAAATTACTTATCGTTTTAGGTAGGTATGTACTTCAGTTTCAGGCATGAAATTAGAATAAGCTTATACGTAGACGGAGATTGTCATCGATTACGTAATAAATTGGTTTTAGAGCACGCCAACAATACGTGCCTGATCTTTTAGCTCCCGCGTCAGTGATATACACTAATAACTGTTTCGAAATTTGTCCGAGATTTCATCGGCAAAATAAAGTTTTAGAACAAACTTTTATGGAGTATTAAACCGTAACCAAAACTTTACCGCAAATCGTAAAATACATTAGTGCCGGCGCGGCGTAGCAGTTTTTATAATCGATCTCGCGTCGAATTTATAAAATACGCACGGAAATATAAATTTTGGTAACAGAAATAACTACTAATTTATTAGGATCGACGAGGAGATAACGTTCTCGTACAACGGACCCGTCCGGAGTCACCGTATCTACAGGGCGATTCGCGTAAAACTTCCCAAGCGAATATTTTCGTAACTAAGAAGGATATTGATATTCGGTAGCAGGTGATCGCTAGGTAAGTACAATAGGTGTCTGACGTTAACTTTTGGCGATTCGCGATTTTTTAACGGGCTGCGCAAAAATAGCGTCGAAGCGCAAAAGTATTTTTTCGACAGTCGGAACGTTGCAACGTAACGCATCGAATGATAAATAATTTTGTGGGAATATAATTTTTTTGTAAAACCATTAATTTTCGAAATATGTGCGATTTTCCATTTTGCA
The DNA here is from genome assembly GCA_036326145.1 of Rhagophthalmus giganteus. Taxonomy (NCBI): domain Eukaryota; kingdom Metazoa; phylum Arthropoda; class Insecta; order Coleoptera; family Rhagophthalmidae; genus Rhagophthalmus; species Rhagophthalmus giganteus. Next base: position 13,812,222 of record JARFJA010000036.1, on the reverse strand, counting down.
ATTTTACAAAGAATAACCCCCGTATCTTTTTTGTTAATTATTTAAATTGGTTGGTTGTTTCGAACTTTTTTTTACAGTCTTAATGGTATTATATGTATTGGTAGAAGAAAAGTTCCGTTATGTCAAATAACGGAAATGCAACGTGTAAAATCAAGTAGGATCTCCAATAATTTATTATGACGTTTATTTTTAATTATCTACGAATTATATAATTTATTATCTTTGTATAAAAGTTAAAACTATCCCTTCGCCTTCGGTGATCACCTGCTACCGAATTTCAATATTGATTCGCCCTGTATACCGTCTCGATCGGAATGTCAAAATTTAAGAAATCAACTGCACTATACTGGTCATTAGTGTATTGTGATGTATTTTACAGTTTATAATATAGGTACCTAATTAACACGGTAGTAATACATTTTTTATTACACCAATTTATTTTATAAAGCATTGGTGAACGCTTTGTATCGGTTGATTTGCACAGTCTTAAATGTATTTCACTACCGAGCGCGATTATTCATGCTCAAAGTCGATTACAAAAGTTAGACTGCTAAACACGTCGCGAGCTAGTTATTTATAATCTGCAGTCGATATCATTGTTCGGCCTGATGCTTCTGACCCACATTTCTAGAATATTCCCGAGCGTTCCATTACAATAATTTATCGGATGCGACTCATTATGAATTTTTGCATTTTAAAACGACCGTTTCTTAGGAATTTATCATAAGTTTTACTTTGGAGATAGTTTTGTAACTACGTCTATTAACGCTACAATACCGGTAAATTACAACAAAAATGTTAGTTATATTGTTATAAAAATTGCTTACCCAAAAATATTCTACTTTAAATCCGGGTATCTTTCGATGCGACGCTCCCACTTGATGTAAAAAGTCGAAAAAGGCATCTAAATTATCCAGTCCTTTAATACCTTCGTCTAAAGTGTTCATCACCGTACTGGCGTGTTCCGCTAATTCTAAACTATTGGCTTGATCATCTTTGGTTTTTAATTCTTTAAATTTTTCGAATAACACTAGAAGTTCTCCATGTTCTTCGAACAATCTGAAAACAGACGTGGTCGGTTGTAGTAAACAATTTTTAAAACATTTGGTAGGTAGGTAATTACCATTAATTGACATTATGGTTAACTATTGGCGTGACACCAAGCATGGCTTGGCGACCTACTTAAGTCGCCAGGCTTAATTAGGTCGGCGGTCACTTTAAACAGGTTCTACTGTATAACGTTTTCGTTTCTTTTTATTACAATGGATTTTCGAAGACCAAAGAAATGTCAGGCTAACGATAAAAGTCGGCAAACACTTTTTTTTGTAATAAAGTAATGTCCGGAAACGAGATACAGGGGTTAAAAATTTGAAAAAAAATAAGTAGGTAGGTAATGTTTTTTTTTTTAATAACTCAGAAAAGGTTTATTTAAATCATTTGAAATTTGGTATGTTATTTACAATTTACATGTTTGATATGCGGGCAATAACAATGATAAACCATTTCCGCCAGTGGCGGAGATCTAGGCATTCCGTTACAGTTTTTCAGCTAAAATTTCTACGCCACTGGGTTCATTGCAAAGCTGGCAGTATTTCTATATTTTTCGGCGTGTTCTACAAAAATAAGACCATTTACACTCTTATCGTACGACGCGTCGTTTTCGAGATAAACGACAAAAACCAATTTCGTACACGTTTGAGCGTGCGTCAATGGAAAAATTCATTTTAAAATATCGTTTTCAAAAGAAGAAAATGGTTCGCGTAGACTAAAGTTTGAAAATGCTTCATTTCCGAGATACAGGGCGATGAAATTTACGAAAACCCTTAAAACGTTTTTTTCTTTTTTTTAAATCTTGATCTTATCTTGCAATAAATGCAGTGACGTAGAAGTTCTAATTGAAATTCTATGTGTGTGAGTATGTGTTTAAAACTAACAATAAGTGTCTCCGGGAATTACTTTATTACAAAAAAGCGTTTAATTATGTGCCCTCGCACACCACACGTTGCTATTTATAAAATAATGTGTATAATTCTGTATTGTGATTACAAGACTTCGTTAACGCGAATGTTTACATATACAAATGTTTTCCCAGGTTTATTTGCTTAATTTCGAGGGCTCAAGGTTATTATATTTGTTGACGCACGGCTGCCAGATGCGCGATTTCGATTAAGGGAAGTTCAACAGAGTATTTCTGCAAAATTTGACGCTTACCAAAATATCGCAATTAAAAACGTTGCTAGTCGTAATGTGTTTATGTTATTAGTATAGATAAATTTCGTTTAAATATAAAAGTTATAACGTAATGTATAATAGAAGTGAAACTTATTATGCGGCGCTCTACTTGAGGAGTAAAATACTAGCGAGATGGATCGGAACGGCACCAAGCCGGCGAGACGGCTATCCCTCTTCCTAAGCGTGTAACGTCATTTTTCGCTCTCTGTCGTACACGTAAGAAGTTTCGCTTCGGTTGAGTTTTCACGTTTTCACACAATTAATTATTCTTTTACGAATTGACGTAGATTATAAACGTAAATTTAATTTTATTGCGAGTTTTAAAGGCATTATTCGCAAAACAAATTTGCATGCCAAATATATTATCCATTTTAATTTAATTTAGGTTCCAGCTACTACCGAAAATAAGTAATTTGAAACTTCTAATCAAATACTTTTCATCATTTCAACACAAACTTTTGGAGAAATTGTTATTCACTAAACTGCCAGATTAGTCCACGAGCTATATCGAATTCCTCGATTTCAATTTGATATTCGTATCAATTCCGTTTTATCAGTATTATCATCTTATTTATCTCGAGAAATATTTCAATCGGCCAAAAGCGTAATAGCAATTCTACGTTTCAGTACGAAAGTTATTTTATTGTTGGTTTTCTTCGAAAAATCGATTCTATACGAAAGCACTTAAACGTAATTTACCTAGCCATCTACCTAAATAAATATTAATGATGTAGAATTTATGAGTTGATAGTTTTGTTTTTTGAAGCGGCGAGATATTTCCACTTTTTCAAAGTTTATTTTAGAGATCTCTTCAGATCCCGCGAAAGCCCCAAACTTTTACAATATAAAGCTTTTTATAATTTCAACTTTCATACTTATTGTGGATGGTTTTCGGTACTTGGCAAGTTGTTAAAAGTTAGAACTTATATTTCGTTGCTTTCGTTTCTTGCAATATTGTTGACTTGTATATAAAAGTTGCCTAAACACAAAATAAAGTACTTGCTCAAGTATTCATGAAACGAAATAGGCTCTTCATTCGATACAGCAAGAAAATCACATTGAGATGTAAAGCATTGCTAGATAATGGAATAATTTCTGAGTTTAACAGCTTCCTTTGATGTTATTTCTACATGTAAAAGGAGTAACATTTTGACATGCCGTTTAAATATTAACGATGTAAACTGCGAGAACGGTTTACTGCTGAATAAAAGAGTTGTCGCGCGCTTAATTTTGACGCTAGAAAATTTAAAAGGGGCTACACCTACACTTTTGTGTCGTTAAGTATTATGGTACAGTCGTGTGCAAAATTAATGTCGCGGATCGCGCGGCGGAGTGCGCGGGCGAGAAAGTCGAATTACAAATACAAAGTTGCCGCTTTAAATTTAATTTTTAATTCAATTTGCTACATCTGCGTGTACGCGTTTTGACGATACAAATGTATAATAATTCAAGTAATTGTTTTGATAAAACATAATTTATCATTTAATTTTCCGCCAGTATCTCGATATTTACACTTAATAGCTATTTCACGTGTGACGTGACGCACCTTTTGACGTTATAAATGGAACGTTTTGACACCGAATAAAAACCGAGCACCGTCCACAATTTATTCTTTTCTAACGTAAGGGGTTAAATTTCCTGGTAACCAAGTACAATAGACAGTATAATCCAATGCCGTCAAGTGAGATAACATCTAAACCCACAAGAGGAAGGTCGTTTAAAAAGGAAATTTACGTGACAAGTTCTTTTTTCGAGAAGGCCACCGTTTGTATACGTATACGCAAAGCAATCTAAACCCAATGAAAAACACAATAATGCAAGTTCAACAAAAATTCCCCGAGATGACGAATAGAAAAAAGTTACGCGAAAATTGGTTTTACGGGTTATAAATCTTGAGGTGAACATTTTATTGTCAAAGGAGATCCGAACATAAAATTTCTATTTATTTAGATGGAAGTACGAACTTTTTGGAAATAGGTCAAACTATTTACCTGTATAAAATAAGTAGATACCACCTAATTTTATGTAATCGTCCCCCTCCCCGTATAACGCGGAATTACTATACAACAAGGTTTCGTTCTAATGCGGTTTGAAAATTTTGATACAACACGTTATTTTTAAAGAGAACGGTTTCGCTCTAACACGATTTGGAAATGGCAGAAATTTTCGCATTTCACGATATTTTTAGGAACCTAGCGACCGCGCTATACGGGGGTTTCCTGTATTTACTTATTATTACAGTACCTAATTTAGAATTTTGTTAGAAATAAATGTTTAAAATTAAGAAAAAATTATAGATGCTGTACAAAACTCTGAAACAAACAAAAGAAGCGCCCGATTATTGCGGAAAACATTGTCTATCGTTTCTCCATTTTGAATTTTTGAGATCGATCGATTAAAAAAATGAATTTCGCTTGAAATATTCTCGGCAAAGATGAGTAGCAAAATATTGATTTAAAAACAGTTTTGCATTCCTAAATACGACGATAATATTAATTTGTTTAAAAGAACAACTTTTAATATTTATCCAAAGTCTTTAATAAACGCACAATTTCTCTTATTTTCGCTATTCAAACTCGTATTCAAATAAATTATTAAATTGTAAAGGGGTTTTCGTATGGCTAATGAAGGAAGTTGTAATTTCAGAATACAATTCTTATAAAAGTAAACAGTCAGTAGCGTACAATTTAATTTCATATTTTCAGTTAAATATTGTAGAGGTAAATATGAAATAAAACGAACTTTTGAAACTTTTCGTTAAACACTTCCATCGAGCACTTACGGAAATAAATACGACGCGACGCAATTGATTGTGAGGAATAATCCTTTAATTTTGTGAAATGCGATGCAATATGTATTTGAAGTGATGGAAAATTGATTTGGTACGGTGAATTCTTGAGAGGATATTGAAAACTTTGAAGAACTTTCAGTTTTCAGTAAATTCGCTTGCAAATTAATTGATTCTATAAGACAACGGCCGTAGCTCGTTGTCGACGACGGATTCGATCATCCGAAACAATGTCGGTCGCGGTTAGTACCCGAATGAGTGACCAATACATTTGTTTATCACTAAACATATTATTTATTGAACATTTCGCAACGAAACTAGAATGCGCGCAAGTAGAAAATTGAAATTACGGTACTTACAATTATTAATTGTATGTAAGCACACGTACCTACCTAATTAAACATCGCTTTAAAGTTTGCTTCTAGGATTTTAATAAAACGTGCTTGGAATCTCATTATTAGAATACCCCGTTCACGTCAGAACTAATGAAGTTTTGTGTAGTGCTTTTGTTTAGAAGTTTTGTTGAATTACTTTATATAAGTAGCCACGCACGCCATAGTAGCCATCACGTAGAACGTGATAAATAGTAATAATTAATGCGAAAAAGAAAATTGAAAAATTCATCGGGAACCTTTAGAGAACCGCCGGAATCTGAAACCGTTGCGCGGTCAAGCATTTTCCCGACCCGGTATATCTTAAACCAAGGCGAGATAAACCCGCGGCTAGACTGCCGTTGCGCCAGTCGCCTTTTCTCGCAGCCAGGAGCGATCAAAGATGGGGCGGCGGAGATGAAGAGGCCGAAGGTGGGGCGCGTTCGAGTGCAGACGAGACGAGCTTAGGTTAGTGCAGATGAGGTGGGTTTAGTTTAGCGTAAACCGCCTATTTCGTCGAAGTGCATTTTCAACCGATTAATTTACCTCGAACGCCTCTAAAGCGTTTTATTGAAACTTTTGTTAGTGCGTCGACTTCTACACCATACGTCACGAAGGGAAACACGTAGAAATTTAGGTTGCGTTTATATAGTGCTAGATACCTTTTTCGAGGAAACAAATCGCGAGCACTCAGATTAGTATGGTCACGACAGGCTGGATTTGGCGGTACCGAAAGTAAGGTAGAGTACCGACGGTAGATGAGAATCGGCCCAACTGGCACATATATAGCACCCACCAACACCTAGAGGGAAAATTGCAATTTCCATAAACGCAAACAGTATCACAACGTTCGTACATTCTAGGGTTTTCTGGTTTCTTCCTCGAAGAAAGGTTTGCTTTCTTGCTCGCGTTTGGCGAAGCCTGTTCTTTTGCGGTAGATTGAAGAGAATCACTCGGCGTTATCGACGTCATTGTTTTGATTTTGGCGCATTGCCGTTGGCGCCGCGCTTGAACGACGAGCAAACAAATAAAGTTCCCGCTTGGTCGTTGTCGCCACGCCCGTGCGACGGACCCTTTCGTTGCAGTTAATTATTTGTTAACCCTTAAGTCGTCAATTAGTGTTCTTTAATCTCGGTTGGGAGTTATGCGTGTCCCCGCGCACAGAGTTACTCCTAGACATTCCGTCGTATCGCCGTGATCATACGCGGCATCGCGTAGACATCGAGCGCGTATAATTCCGCGTTTCTCACTTTACCGGTCACCACCGTTCATTGTTAAATGTTCTTTGCGTATTATTATTTCGTTTTGTTGGCCGTTCAAGTTTTCGACAAATAAAGTTTGTGGCGCCCATGTTCGTTTAATTATACCCCCCACCCCACCCCGCCTAAAGCTCAAACTTCGACTGACTCCGGAGAGGATCAACTCCAATATGTTGATATTTTAATTGTGCATATATGGTTGCAGTGTCGATTGCAAAAAGACGAGTCTATCGAGCACTTCCGGTATCTTTCGGTTACTTTTCTTTTCATTAATCAGTGGAGGGACCAGGGTCACTACTAATTCGGCTAAAAGCTTTCAATAGGCGCGGATCTTAAACGGATCTCAACTAAAACCGAAGCCGTCGGCGTTGAAGATGAATGACGGCAGGCTTTTGTTTGTTATGACTATTTCCTTTAGCTTGTCATAGAAGTCATCGATGTCTACTTATCTAGATAACTTCCTAGCATTCTAATTGTCCTGATTAACCCTAAAATATTATAAAGTTCTCTATTTTTTCTGCTCCTTCACAAGATAACGAACGGTTTCGCTTTTCTAAATATCTACAGATGTTTGTAAATTACCTATTGTGCAATTACATTTTTTTTTAGAGTAATTTTTGTGTGTTTTTGCTTAGATATTAAAAAAAAAGTGATTTATGATAGATATCTAATATTATTATTTTGAAACTTATCGATCTTCGAGTATAACAACATACCTATATTTGAAAGTTCACTAAAACCCCGACGCGACGATAAATTACGTTATTTACGATACATTACTTTTATCGAAAGTAAATACATAATATAGTTGAAATTATGAGAGAATTCCGATATCGGATTAGCGCTTTTATTCAAGCACGACGGTCGAGCACGCAACTTTGTCGTTTTTACACATGTTATACGACGAAGACGGAAAGAAATTTGTCGTGTTTAACCCCGCGGGTGGTGAACTAAAACCTACACTGTACGTTAAAACGTAGGTTCAATTTAAGTACATGCGTTAGAAGAAGACGCAAAAGTGCATCGGCATGTCTTGACATAAATGGCAAATATCGACTTAAAATCATTTAAACAGCGGTACTTTAAATATTTTTTTTACTTATATCGTTTTTAAAATGTTACAAACTTAACTAAATTAAATTGAATAATTCCCACGAATTAAGTTATTTTTGTAACATTTACCCATAATTGTACACAGAAAAAAAAAGAATTCCAGTTAAGAAAATTGAAATTCAAAGGTTTTTTTTTTATTTCGAAAAACGTTTTAAATTTCAATTTTACACAAAAAAGACGAACTTTACTTCACAAAATTCAAAAACTAAAATTTTACAGTTTTTTGTCTTTCAAAAAAACTTTTTAACTATAATTTTACACAAAACAATTAGCAGATTCCCTAATCACTGTCATCATAATTCCAATCACTGTGTTCTGTATCACTCCCACCGACAGAAATTGTCAACGGTTCCACCATTACCTCTAACAGTTTTTCACGTGACCAACCATCCAAAATAAGTTTTTCAGTATGCAAAATTGTTTTTTTCCAAATATCAGCATCACATTGTTTCAAAGACTCCTCCCACATTTGCAGTACATTATCATCAGAATGTCCATCTCTACCAATGTTTTTATCATAAAATGATTTGCAAATTCCCCAAATGTTTTCAATGGCATTGAATTGACAATGATATGGAGGTAATTTGAGAATAGAATGGCCATGTTCTAGAATAATGTTATCAACTACGTAGCATTTTCCACCTTTATGTTGCTTGGCAAGATTCAACAGATCTACCTTTAGATCACTTTCACAAAAAGGTATATTTTTATTTCTTAGCCAGTTTTGTAAATCAACTTTTTTCCAACTAGAGGATGGCATCCGTTCCACAAGACGGGAATGATATGATGCATTATCCATCATAATTATAGATGGTTCGTTTAACTTTGGTAACAGCTGCCCTTTTAACCACTTCTCAAAGACTGTTGCATCCATACTGTCATGATAATCGGCCGACTTTGATTTTGCAGCGAATATTAAACTTGCATCCTCAATGAAACCGTTTGAATTACCGGCATGTAGGATGATATATCTTTTCCCAGTGGAAGAATATTGTGTATTTTTCACAGACTTTGGAGTATGATCTTGCCAAGATCTTTTAACTGACCCTTTATTAAATATCCAAGTTTCATCTAGAAACACGATGGGAAGAGGTGATTCTTTTTGCATATTTTGGACATATTTTTTTAAAAATTGTACTCGTGTAAATACCACATCTCTCTTTTCGCAAAGTGCTCTGCGGTTGCGGTCCTTTTTATATTTAAATCCGATGCTACGTACAATATTTCTTATAGTTGTACATGATGCTTCCAATAATCCTTTATTATGCAATATATTTTTAACCGCTTGCATTGTGACATGTTCCTTTCTGGCATACATGTCATATACAATATCTCTTATTGTATGTTTTAATCCTTCGGGCATATCTTCAGTTTTGAATTTTTTACGGGATCTTTTAATTGTTGTTGGTAATGAATTGCCCGTCCGTTTGCTCGAAACAATCTTGCTAATTGTTTTATCACAAACTTTTAAAGCACTGGATGTTCTTTGGAATACTGCCTCAACATTGCCCAAAACGCCAAAGTTATCTCTTTCTCGGCAGAAGTATTCGTAAACATTAAAAATTTACTCCTGACAACTATCGTTTAAAAACTTTCCGGACATTTTAAATTTTATTCAAGCACAAAAATGACCTACACGAATTATAACTTACACGCAACTAAAGAAAATTTATTTTCCTCGTTTAATTTATACTATTATTATACTATATGCCTGAATTTAAAGAAAGAGAAAGTTGTATTGCAAATCGTATACCTATATATTCCAAAAATTTTAATTGCCCTAGAAATTTAATTGTTTTTTAATTGTTTAGGTACTTTTAGGAACTTATTTGTTTATATCGTCATAATGAATTTATTTATGCATATTTTAAATAAGTGAGAATTATTTAATTTAATTTAGTTAAGTTCGTAACATTTTAAAAACGTTATAAGTAAAAAAAATTGAAGTACCGCTATGTAAATGATTTTAAGTCGATATTTGCCATTTATGTCCCGACATGCCGATGCACTTTTGCGTCTTCTTCTAACGCATGTACTTAAATTGAACCTACGTTTTAACGTACAGTGTAGGTTTTAGTTCACCACCCACGGGGTTAAACACAACAAATTTCTTTCCGTCTTCGTCGTATAACATGTGTAAAAACGACAAAGTTGCATGCTCGACCGTCGTGCTTGAATAAAAGCGCTAATCCGATATCGGAATTCTCTCATAATTTCAACTATATAAGATTAATATTGCAATTTTTTAAAAAATTAAACGCAAATTAGAAGATATTAATAAGCTCAATGTACTGCTTCTATTTTTAAAGTTAGTTCTAATAAAATATTTTTGATAAGTTGATTTATGACCAAATACCCGGAAATGGCGTAAACAAATATAGGCGGATATTAACGAAATTAATTTCCTAAGGGGCGGTGGTAACAAATTTTAATTGGAAAGACGAAAATTTAAAGTTAAGAGGACTATAACTATATTTTTATGAAGGTAATTCGTACCGTTTTTTCTTTTTTTTTTTAAACAGCGAAGCAGATTAACTTCTGGATTAAAAAGCACACAACTACCGGAACAAAGCGGAAATGAAAAACGAAATATCTGCGAATATCGGTTAATCCATTCAAATTGGTATTGAGTAAAATGTCACCTCCCCCCCTCCACCATGTTTTGGCAAAAATCGCGCAGATAGTAGATCGCGAAAATAATTTGTACACGCAAAAGCGGAATAAATCTCTTGCGAATTCGACGTTTCCGGATTATGCATAATAGTTCGAAAAGTGGGTGCGCGTATTTTACCTACTTACAACTACTTCGTTTAATAATGCGTTGCTTCTCTCTCGCTTGTCGGGAAACGTGACTTGGTTGGATAAAGTAAGATAATGCCGATTGCGCGGAAACGATATTTAATTTAATAAAGAAGGTCGGCGCGAGTTATCTGCTCGTCCGGCGATTCTTGCACGCAAAAGCGTTTGCGTGCGTGACCCGTGTCAACTACATTTTTCGACCGTTTCCCGTGTTTCCTATACCTTTACGATTCCGGTAAAAAACGGACAAAACGCGGGTTCGACTAGTTCGACGGGGGGTCCTCGACAATAACGTTGTTGGACGTGGAATAACTTTGCGGAAAGGAAATTCCTGGTACAGTATTTAAATTATTTGACGCGTTCCGCATGCTAAAAAGTTCCGTTATCGGAGATGGTTTTATAATTAAAATTGTTCAACTTTCGAACGCATTTTTCTTTAAAAGGTTACTTAATGTATTTAGTTTAGTGAGCGAGAAATTAGAATTTCATTTCGTGTTTGATATTAAAAGTTTAAAGTGTTTTTAAAAGTACAAATCTTTTGTTATATATCAAAAATTATATGTATGTATAGTACTTTGTTTGTGAACGTTTGTGAACATTATAAAATTTTAGCACGTCAGCATCAACTACACAAGTTCCTTGCAAGCTATTTGTACGACTCACGACTCATGTACTCGAGAAATAGTCGATTACATAACTTATCGCTGGATGTGAGTCATCGCGAAATTTATACTTTTAATACAAATAACTTATCTCTATGCGATGCGATGACTAATTTTGGCATTTAGGACCGACTTTACAATCAACAGATAAGCTATGGAAAAGTTTCTGTTAATAACACTAGAGCAGAAACATAACAATAAAATAAAAGATAAATTTAATTGGGTTCTACTTCAAAAAATCAATTTAATCAAAACTAATCGTCTATTCGGAGCCCAAAAGCAGTATCTGGACGACAAAAGGTTTGGCAGTAATAAGGATGTACAGTAATGTGTAAGATCGCTAATAACATTTGAACTGTTTGGATTATTTTGAAATTATTTTTCTTGTTTGTAAACCCATTAATTGTAGATTCAAAAGACGTATCCGACTTTTTATAATCTCAATTAACAAAAGTTTGAAATACATATAATTAAGTCGGATGCAGTGCCGCGTTAGATATTTCGTGGAATAACGCTGTAACCGCGCGTTTTATAAAACAAAATGCCCTTACTATAAAGAAACTGCGTTAAATAAGTTTTACACTGATGTCCAAACCATGAAAATTTCAATAAAATTAGAGGTAAAAATTGGCGCACGTACTACCAAATTTTTAAATGTTAAATTAAAAACATGTTTTTTTTTTTAATTTACAACGAGAAAACTTTGATTTTGAATTTTGAAAAAAGTGCATCTTCAAAAATTTTCAAACAATTCGAGAAGATAGTTTATACTAAACTACGTTCGTCGAGTAGAATCAATAGTTACAAAATTAATAAATTTCGCGATTCCTTAAGGGGGTAATGCACAGAATGAGAAATTCTATTAAGAGAGAGAACAAAAAGTTCAAAGCAAGATGGTCAAATATAAATGTAATATATAGCGTGTAGTTAAATAAAACTGACGTGCTACACTATAATTCTTGCTTATCACCGTGTGGGATGGAGTTATTATTGAAATATAACCCGTGTTTATTAAACATTGACAAAATAATCTGTATTGCTTTGAATAGGTATTACTTTGCGAAATAAAGAAAGGAGTCCCAGCAAACAATTTTTAAATTTCGCGGCGGATTTCTGTTGGTATCGCTTAACAACATTTGTGATCAATAGCGGCGATAAATTAGGCGAGAGGAATTTTGAATTGTTTGAGTAACGAAATACATGCTGTTGTAAATAATTACGTCTAGTTTCGCATATTTTACTACTTACATTATTTTTGAACACGTTTACTTAAAATATTATTAGTTTAGTTTAATCATTTTGCTACAGTATGTCACTGCCTTTCTTATTTAACCTGACATTGACATTTATACACGAGTAGTACCATCAGAAATCCGCCGGGAAATTTAAAAATTGTTTGCTGGGGGGGGTGCAAATTCAGATCATTGTACACATTCATTTGTTTGAGTGTCGTACAAGTACTGTTCAGTACGAGTTCGAATTTTTTTTTGTTTACTTGATAATCACTGCCCATTGATCAGACTTTTTCTGACAAAAATAATTTTGTAATAAATTGATATAAGAAATTAGACTGTCCTATATAGAGAATTACTGCTTCTATTTTTAAAGTTAGTTCTAATAAAATATTTTTGATAAGTTGATTTATGACCAAATACCCGGAAATGGCGTAAACAAATATAGGCGGATATTAACGAAATTAATTTCCTAAGGGGCGGTGGTAACAAATTTTAATCGGAAAGACGAAAATTTAAAGTTAAGAGGACTATAACTATATTTTTATGAAGGTAATTCGTACCGTTTTTTTTTTTTTTAAACAGCGAAGCAGATTAACTTCTGGATTAAAAGCAACAACTACCGGAACAAAGCGGAAATGAAAAACGAAATATCTGCGAATATCGGTTAATCCATTCAAATTGGTATTGAGTAAAATGTCACCTCCCCCCTCCACCATGTTTTGGCAAAAATCGCGCAGATAGTAGATCGCGAAAATAATTTGTACACGAAAAAGCGGAATAAATCTCTTGCGAATTCGACGTTTCCGGATTATGCATAATAGTTCGAAAAGTGGGTGCGCGTATTTTACCTACTTACAACTACTTCGTTTAATAATGCGTTGCTTCTCTCCGCTTGTCGGGAAACGTGACTTGGTTGGATAAAGTAAGATAATGCCGATTGCGCGGAAACGATATTTAATTTAATAAAGAAGGTCGGCGCGAGTTATCTGCTCGTCCGGCGATTCTTGCACGCAAAAGCGTTTGCGTGCGTGACCCGTGTCAACTACATTTTTCGACCGTTTCCCGTGTTTCCTATACCTTTACGATTCCGGTAAAAAACGGACAAAACGCGGGTTCGACTAGTTCGACGGGGGGTCCTCGACAATAACGTTGTTGGACGTGGAATAACTTTGCGGAAAGGAAATTCCTGGTACAGTATTTAAATTATTTGACGCGTTCCGCATGCTAAAAAGTTCCGTTATCGGAGATGGTTTTATAATTAAAATTGTTCAACTTTCGAACGCATTTTTCTTTAAAAGGTTACTTAATGTATTTAGTTTAGTGAGCGAGAAATTAGAATTTCATTTCGTGTTTGATATTAAAAGTTTAAAGTGTTTTTAAAAGTACAAATCTTTTGTTATATATCAAAAATTATATGTATGTATAGTACTTTGTTTGTGAACGTTTGTGAACATTATAAAATTTTAGCACGTCAGCATCAACTACACAAGTTCCTTGCAAGCTATTTGTACGACTCACGACTCATGTACTCGAGAAATAGTCGATTACATAACTTATCGCTGGATGTGAGTCATCGCGAAATTTATACTTTTAATACAAATAACTTATCTCTATGCGATGCGATGACTAATTTTGGCATTTAGGACCGACTTTACAATCAACAGATAAGCTATGGAAACGTTTCTGTTAAGACTGCGTTCGCACGCCACGATTTTCATAACATGAACTAAAGCTTCAAACATTTTGCATAGATGGCGTTACTATACGGTTTAGAATTATTCTTATTTAAATTTCAAGATTTGCCTCCTAAATGAGCCAGCAGAATAATTGCCATGAATTGCACCTAAATAATTCAAAAAATAAATGGTCTATTGTAGCTGATTGGCAACTATGCTTCTTGGAAATGTGCTTTAAAATTTAATTATATACAGCCGACGCGACGGTTCGGTTTGCTGTATTTGTAATAACAATGATAATAAATTGTATGCTAAGTTGTAATTGAGCTTTATTACTTAGAAGTATTATTTTTATTCTGCAATCATAAATCAGTCACTAGTTCAGTTACCTGATATGTGCTCGTTATATCAGTATTGAAAAGACACTAGATTTTAAACGACGATCGCTAGAGCTAATAGGCCATATTGAAATGTAGGGCATTTTAGTTTTTAAATTTCGCGCCTATGGTATAACGTTAATTGGTTGGTAAAGAAGTAGCCAGGTAATAAAAATATACATGGAAAACGAAAGTGTATTTTTTAAGGTACGAAAATCCTTACAGTTTGCATATCACAATTTAACTGTAACTTTTGTTGTCGATTTAAATAAAATAATCGAAGTAGTGTGAAACTTTTATTGTATGCAGTGGGGCACAACACCCAATGAGAAACTGTTTCTATTTCTAATTAGTTTTCCTTACATACTTAGTTTATACATACTATGTAGTTTATAGGTTAGGTCCCCCCAACTAGTCATGCAGAATTTATTTTGCTATTATATTCACATGTCACTACCATTGAAAATAGATAATCGTTTATCGATCAAAATATAGCCAAATAAACTAAATATTTTAAAAATCACAATTTATAGACAATATCATTATTTTAAATATTACTTTTTATATAATTATAATATTTATATAATATACCTAACCATAATTTTGTAAATTTACATAATATTAGCAGTATATGTATAGATAATAATTTGGTTAAATTTAGTACTAGCTACTAAAGCGTGTTTATTTCCTTAGAAACAATTGTTTCTGTTTTATAATAGGTTTATTAATTTATAAATTGCACCATTACATTTAACACACAATTACATAAACTATTCCTTGTTACTTATCACCTTAGTGATCATCCACTACCACCTAGATTATTATATAACAGTTTCTATAGAAATAAAGCTTAGGAAAAGGATTTAGTAGCTAATAAATATAATTAAATGTCTATGAATAGGGCTGTATAACTTTAACGATACTTGGCAACAACGCAATATTTTCCACTAACAGTTACTAAGAACTATCCCTAAAAATTCACCAAAATTACGGAGTCGCCTTCTAATAGAGAACCCTTGAACTAAAAAATAATTTGAACTTTGATGAATCAGCTGTTTTGCGACAAGTTTTGCTCTGAAAACACTTTATTGAGATTATCTTCAATTTTACTTCGTTTTATGTAGTAAAAATTTAGGAGCATAATTTAGACGTAATTTCGCAGGGCACTATCCTTTACAGTTTCGATTTGATGCGTAGAACGACCACAAAAAATTCATGAAGGTTAGACAAATTTCAACCATCTCAACATTTTTTTACAAGATTATTATTGACTTTTCGGTAAAACCAAAGGAAAGGTCCTTGCGTTTATGTTTTTTCTTCATCCTGTAATTTTATGCGGCCTGTTCGTTATGTCGTTTCGACGATGATCTCAATAGAAGTACCCCATATTTTCACCATTTTTGATGCCATTTGAATGTGGCGCTAATTTTGCGAACGCAGTCTTAATAACACTAGAGCAGAAACATAATAACAATAAAATAAAAAATAAATTTAATTGGGTTCTACTTCAAGAAATCAATTTAATCAAAACTAATCGTCTATTCGGAGCCCAAAAGCAGTATCTGGACGACAAAAGGTTTGGCAGTAATAAGGATGTACAGTAATGTGTAAGATCGCTAATAACATTTGAACTGTTTGGATTATTTTGAAATTATTTTTCTTGTTTGAAAGCCCATTAATTGTAGATTCAAATGACGTATCCGACTTTTTATAATCTCAATTAACAAAAGTTTGAAATACATATAATTAAGTCGGATGCAGTGCCGCGTTAGATATTTCGTGGAATAACTCTGTAACTGCGCGTTTTATAAAACAAAATGCCCTTACTAAAAAGAAACTGCGTTAAATAGGTTTTACACTGATGTCCAAACCATGAAAATTTCAATACAATTAGAGGTAAAAATTGGCGCACGTACTACCGAATTTTTAAATTTTAAATTAAAAACATGTTTTTTTTAATTTACAACGAGAAAACTTTGATTTTGAATTTTGAAAAAAATGCATCTTCAAAAATTTTCAAACAATTCGAGAAGATAATTTATACTAAACTACAAAATTAATAAATTTCGCGATCCCTTAAGGGGGTAATGCACAGAATGAGAAATTCTTTTAAGAGAGAGAACAAAAAGTTCAAAGCGAGATGGTCAAATATAAATGTAATGTATAGCGTGTAGTTAAATAAAACTGACGTGCTACACTATAATTCTTGCTTATCACCGTGTGGGATGGAGTTATTATTGAAATATAACCCGTGTTTATTAAACATTGACAAAATAATCTGTATTGCTTTGAATAGGTATTACTTTGCGAAATAAAGAAAGGAGCCCCAGCAAACAATTTTTAAATTTCGCGGCGGATTTCTGTTGGTATCGCTTAACAACATTTGTGATCAGTAGCGGCGATAAATTAGGCGAGAGGAATTTTGAATTGTTTGAGTAACGAAATACATGCTGTTGTAAATAACTACGTCTAGTTTCGCATATTTTACTACTTACATTATTTTTGAACACGTTTACTTAAAATA
The DNA here is from genome assembly GCA_036326145.1 of Rhagophthalmus giganteus. Classification (NCBI taxonomy): domain Eukaryota; kingdom Metazoa; phylum Arthropoda; class Insecta; order Coleoptera; family Rhagophthalmidae; genus Rhagophthalmus; species Rhagophthalmus giganteus. The sequence continues at coordinate 13,795,186 of JARFJA010000036.1, read as the reverse complement.
TTATTAGTTTAGTTTAATCATTTTGCTACAGTATGTCACTGCCTTTGTTATTTAACCTGACATTGACATTTATACACGAGTAGTACCATCAGAAATCCGCCGGGAAATTTAAAAATTGTTTGCTGGGGGGGGTGCAAATTCAGATCATTGTACACATTCATTTGTTTGAGTGTCGTACAAGTACTGTTCAGTACGAGTTCGAATTTTTTTTTGTTTACTTGATAATCACTGCCCATTGATCAGACTTTTTCTGACAAAAAATAATTTTTGTAATAAATTGATATAAGAAATTAGACTGTCCTATATAGAGAATTTTACACATTTTACAAAATCACATGTAGCTCTATCCACAACATTATTATAAAAATTTAACAAAAAATGCACACTTACAGGAAACGTGGAAACAATAGGTTGAACATTTTTATAAAATTTCTGTCTTTCAATTTAATATTTAGGACACCTTAAAACGAGTCCGAAATATGACAATAAAAACTAAAATAAGTAAATTGCTAAAAAACAGGTATTGTTATTTTCCCATATTTTGTTTCAACGAAATATGTCAATAACACTAATTTATTATAAAAAATATCCGTTATTTTAATATGCAACTCCAATATAAATGTGGGTACCTATACCTACATATTTAGTGAGTTATTAGCTATTTACCGAGACTTAAATATTCTGTAAACATTTAATCGTTGTTTGTAATTTAATACCTACCTACGATTTGCGATAACGTAATCATGTTGATAATTCTCGAGTCGCTCCAGACGAGGCATAATAAAATTTGATACTGCTAACGCCTGATTTTAGGCAATTGTATGCAGAAATTTTGAGAAACATGCTTTCGTAAAACCAACATTGTACTTTCATTGAGGTATGTAAACTTGGTACCCCCCCCCCCAATTGAAATGCGAATAGTTACTAAACCAATTTGGCGCTAGCTTTTTGGGAAGTGGCGCTAAAGAGCGCTAGGTCTATTCTACTTAATGCGCCCTTTAAACATTTAAAATACGCAATGGGGGGAGGGGGGCTAGCGTTAACTTGGCCGCCCCCAAATGTTTTTCGAAATATTTCGGTTTCGGTAGTGGCGCTAGCTAAACTGAAAGTGGCGCTAGGTATGGTCGACAATAAACGACAAAAAAAATTAGAAACTCAAAAGTACTTAAAACCGTTAACTTGCCCCCCCCCACCTTTGACCTACAATAACTTCAGAACCAAAATAAAGTGGAAAGTTTTGCAAAGTGGCGCTAAAGAGCGCTAAATCTATGTTATCTAATGCGCCCTTTAAACGTTTCAAATTCGCAGTGGGGGGGGGGCTAGCGTTAACTTGCCCCCCCAAACTGTAAAACCGTTATGGCGCTAGCTCTAATTTTTGGGCGCAAGCCAACGCCAGCTATTGTGCGTTTAGCGCAAAACGCCTTTTCTTAAAATTGCAAGTGGGGGGGCAAGTTAACGTACCTTTTTCATTGTACGTTCAAAAACAATATAATTTGGCAGCTAGCTTTATAAGATATTAATTCTCTCCGCTACGGAGCGTTTTATTAGATATTGTTATTTACCATGAAGTTATTTAATGCCAAATATTGCAAATATTATGCATCAATTTATACTATAAAAAATAACTTTTTTTTCAACAATACGCTCTGTGGCGGAGTAATATAGAGCTTCGTTTTTCAGATAAGTGTAAATTTATTAATGTATGTCTTTTAATAACTTCAGGAGATTGTTTAAGCTAAGGCACTGTAAGTCGGATTGTGCATTACCCCCTTAATAAGCACATATGAGCGAACGAGAAGATAAAACTTTCTGTTGACTCGGCTTGGCGAACGCAATATAATGCCAAATGATTTAAAAAGTTTGGAAGTGTGGTGATAACGGCTAAGATAATGTAAAACAAAACCCCCTTCTCAACAAAATTCGGGCTATATAAGGGTGTTCGGGAAACATATAAACCACTTTAAAATAATGCCATAAGTCCCTATAATTTTTTTCCCTACGACGCTCCCCTGTTGAGATATCCTCCCCCTAAGTCGAAGGATAAAAATCAAATCTCTTATTATTTACGAGCATCTTTTTTATTTCAAAATGTCTGGGAAAAATCCGAAAATATCCTTGAAAATTTAAAAACTTTAAATAAAGATGTTATTTAAAAAATTGATTAAAATTCTTCAACTTTTGGGGGCGAATATCTCAACAGGGGGAGCACCATAAGAAAAAAATGTTTTGGAACTTGTAGCATTGTTTTGAAGTGGTTTATACGCTAAAAGTTTTCGCTTTTAAATTAACAAAAAAAATCAACTTCCCCATAACCTTTATTGTGTTACCTATCATAAGAAAGGCCAAGAAAAATTCTACAAAATGGCCATTTTGTTCCATGAGTTTTATTGTCGCAAACAATGTAGATCACATTTACAAATTTCGCAAATAAATAAATCAATAATTAATGTTTTTTAATTAAATTAGCTCAATGTAGAATGTAATGGATCGTCGTTGTTATCACAAACACAAATAGGACGACTAGAGTTGGCCATAATTCTGTTACTATCAGATTTCTCACTTAAAATCGTAACTTTGTATCTGTAAATCAATTGCACTATATTTTTCAATGACGCAGGGATTCGGAAATAACAGCATAGCGCCAATTTCCTTGTTCATAAACACTTCCTCGTCCAAAGACGTCAAACTATTTACATCTGTGCCCAATTTCATAACGGTCACGCCCGTTTCAAACACGTCCCAATGAAGTTCGGTTAACGAATTATCGACTAAATCCAACACTTCAAAATATTTTATGTTTTTAAAACTTCCCGATCGAATTTGCGTAATTCGATTAAAGCTCAAATTGAGGTGCGTCAGTTTCGGAAACGCGTCGAAACTCCCGGAAGATACGGCGACGATAACCTTGTACTATCTGGTAGATAAGTGGTGTCGCGTACCGAGTCGTATGGGATAGGCAACTCAAAAACCACTAAGAATTCAATCCATTATTATTATTAACGCGTAGTTAAACGACCTTAACACTGGTACTTACATTACATATTAATTTCGACTCGTTTTTATAACTATATATTATTTGCTAAACTAGGGGGAAGATGAGATAAGATAATTATCGGTAAATTTATTGTTTACATCAATTATACATAATTATGTAATGTTAGAATTTAATTAAATTGGTAAATATAGATATTTATGAGTATAGAATATTAGTATTCGATAAAAATATAAGTTAGTTAAATGAAATTAAATCACGTAGTTTTATTCATTTTATTTTGGTCAAAACTTTCAAGGAAGACGATCAGTAAACTTTTACCCATCTTGTTTAAGCTTTCCTGTTTGCAGGTATGAAACGAAGGTTATTCATTGTTATCGTTACCTAGTTAAGTGTTGTTAAAAATATGCATATTATCGTTGAAATTTCTTTCTATATTACGCCCGATGCAAAAATACATTTTGAATGAAATCGAACATTTTTTATTTATATAGTTACATGTCGGTAGATATTTATACCTAATTAATTATGTATAATTTTTAATATACCTAGCTACCGTTATAATATTTTTCCCATCTTTATATCATTCACGCAATTTCGTAAGAATTTATTTTACTATTATTAAGTAAAAACTAAATATGCTTATTGTTCTACGCATAACTAACTACCTTATGAATGCCAAACCGGTCACCGCTCGATGCTGTTGCGAGTAAAAAGCCCAGGTATAAAGGGAAATTTCGGCAAATGTAATTGCAACCTTATGTAAAATGGAAGACCACTCAAAAGTGATTTTTTTTTGATATCAAATGATTCGTCTTAAAAAAAATAAGCACTTTTCATCATTACACCAAACTGTTAATGAATAGAAGAAACTTATAAGGGTAAAAAATTCACTTACTTACGATTACAAGCTAACTAGCTTGATGGAATTCTTAAAAATTTATTTTTTCAGTAAACGAGAAATTGTGAATGTAATATAATAAGACGTTATATAGGTAGTAGGTAGTAAAAATGCGAGATTTTATTAATGACGTGCATTGTAACCTATCTTGAATAATGTATAATTAAGCACATTACTTCCATCCGTACTAAAAGGAATATAATATATAGTTTATAAAGTATATAAGTTTATAAATGTATCAACATATTCTGAATCAGCTAAACATAATCTCACGCTGTAAATGCAGATATCTTAGCTTTGTTGTCGATTGTTTATTTCATGTGTAGTAGCCGATATTTATAAAGTTTTAATAAATTTTACTGTTAATTAAATTTGCAGGAAATCTAAAGGTTTTATTAAAAATGTTATTTAGAAAAAGTTTTTAGTTTGAGTGCAAGAGTTTGCGCGGCGAGGAGTGTACGTGTAAAGGCCCCTTATGTCTTATTTTCACCACCTTTGGTGTCTAAGTTTGCCCTTGTTTTTTTCTCTACTTCGAATTTCTATTTGTAAGAACGAAATTGATATACCTAGATTCGTAATGCATAGGCAAAATGGAGCGCAAATCCGATATAGCTCAATTTTCATTTTACAAACTATACCTGCAAACAATCTTTTCTATTTTTTAAATGCATAAAAATGTCTTTTAAGAAAAATTATAAGTTTGAAAGTCATTAATTCCGAACTGTTTACTGTAAGTTTTCAAATAAGTGAAAGTGAATTTTTTGTTGAGTTTTTGTGTAAGTGAGTTTTTTATTGTAAATACCAGAAAACGTGGTAAGTATTTCAAATAAGAACTGTCAGAACAAGCACATCGATATCTTCGTACAATCTCGACGGCATCACTTATTATATACCTACCTACCTCTAACAATTTAAATAACGAATACTCATCGAATTCAAACAAAGTAAATCGTCTACAAAATAACACAAAAATGTTTGATAAATATATTCTTAACCAATCTCGGCAACGAACATAAAGACTTACTTTCTTGCTATTCGCGAAAGTTTTAAAGGTAAATCTGAGGGAGCCTTTGTATGAACAGAACAAATTTCTCGACAGAGAAAAGGTTCCGTTGAGAATTCTTCGTTTCGGAACAGTTACTTAAAAATTTGAAAGTTGTTAAGTTTCATTTTAGAAAACACGTTTATCCAATATCTACATAAAAACATATTTTTTCAATCGTCTATCGGACCACGAAAAATGTCTAAATTCGCACTTTTAAATGTTAACTGAAAGTTGACCGTTTGCAAGCAAATGGCACGGCTGAGCACAATTAAGCACGTTTGCTAAACTAAAATTAGTCCGTGCGAAATTATTTCGCACGTTTCTTACGGTAGTCCGAAGTCTCGGTAAATTACGTCAAATATCTCGTAGCTAATCGTCATTACGAAATAGTCGACTGCATTACCCTTGAAAACAAACGAACGTGTCATTTAGTATCCATATAAACCATAACAAAGACATATCATCTATAATAACATATCGTTAACCTTGCTACATGATAATTTACAAAAAAAATACTAGTTCAACAAATTATAGATATCTATCTACACCAGATATCTATCTATTTTGTTTTGTTCTGCTACATTTTTGTTTTTGTTATCTACATGTGTATAATTTCAACTAAAGTTTTGTCAAACTATAAACCCTTAAAAACAAATGAATGCGCCCATTATGGTTAATGCTAAATTTTGATGTCCATAAAAATATAGATAATCTTGTTACGTGATGATCTTTATACTAGTTTAACAAATTATCGATATCTATCTATACCAATTGTTTTCTTTATGATTTTATCTGTTTACATACGTATAATTTCATCTAATATTTTGTCAAACTATAAACCACTAGATTACCCTTGAAAACAAATGAATGCGCCCATTATCGCTAATGCTCCCCATTTTGGTATCCATGAAAATATAGATAATCTTGTTACGTGACGGTTTACAAAACAATATATACATCCGGCTCCGCACATTAATGTGTATTTTCAATAATAAGACTGCTTTACTCTTGGGCCGATTTCATATTTTTGAACGTACCCCGTATACGAAAGTTATATGTTCAAATTTTGAAACGAGCATTTTCAATTTGATACTATGCAAGTATTTTTACGACGAAATAAAGTATTTCGTCAAATTCCAAATAAAAATGTTTTCCATTTCTGTTAAACTTTATGCCGGTCGTTGTAGGTGTGTATATGGTGGGGAGTATGTTATAATAACCGACGTTAACTTGCACATCCTATATATTCGTGACGAATACGTGGTCAGATTCAGAACGAATACGAATTCAGACACGTGATTTGTTTTTGTGGGCCTTCATGATGAAGATATTTTTAATCGCTTTTGCGAATTTACTCTTTCTTATTTCGGTAATAGTTGTTGTTAACGGAAATATGGAACTTTTATCAAAAGTACGTGTATACATAAATTACATTATTTCCAATAAGTGTGTTCTTACTAAATTTTATATTATTAGTTTCATCAAAATGATTACGTTGTGGTACTAGAACGTGTAGAAGTAACTCGTTACGATAAAAAGTATTTCAAGATTCTCCAAGTAAAGTCATTTAGATATAACAGAACAGCAGGGTCAATCGGTATAAACGTAACATGTATGTTTAAGGTTGATACTGTGTATGATGGAGAGGTAATTCGTTAAATAGTTATAATATTGTGTTGATCGCTATTTTTAAATTAATTTTAGGTCAGAATTCAGGCTTTTAAATTTTTAAGTAATGAGTACCGGCATTTTCCTTTACGTTTTCAAGTTGGATATTGCGATCTTTTAAAGGCCAATGTTTTCGGGGTGACTAATTTCCGAAAATATGGTAATTTCACTGGTTGTCCTGTATATGCGGTAAGTGTGTAATATTTTTTATAATTCTAATCCTGATTTGAATTGATCATAAATTGATTTCTGTAACTATAATAAACAAAAGTTTTCTAAATAATCCAACAAACCGTTGGATGCCGTCGACGAGAAGGTCTCTCTTGATCGCGGTAATGGAGCACCTTCTATTCAAAGCACTGATAGAATATTATGAAATTGAACTACTCTGAGGAGACTGACCGTGGAAACAAATCAAAGTAAAAAGTTCTTCCAAAACTTCCACACGTGCTAATGCCATCTGTGCAAGGCAGGCAACTCTTCTGACGCATAGCAACGTGCAGATGCGACGTCTAGCTAAAGGAATTGGCGATAGTACGCTGTGTCGGTAGTTTCACTCTTTGGCGTATAGCATCATTAAAATGTGTTGTTTTGTTCTTTAAGAACAACTTTTATACTTCACAAAATATTATTCCGATATCATTAACGGTTATTTTGAACAAAATCATGAAAATGCGAAAAGCTCTTCTTTAGAGCTGTTATACATACGTATATGAATTTCCACTTAAACAATCGGTTAATACGTATGACTAATATAACGAACATCTAAATACATCCGTATTTTTTCGGATTCCGACATTAAAAACCGATTCTTAATAAGCACAATAATGAAGTAATTTAAAAAAAAATGTAATTTGATGGAAATTCAATAGAATTTTTGCTAAATCGTTTTTGAAACGCAGAGTAAACTACCCCACTTGCCGAACGGTATTGTAGGGAGTCGTGTATTTGTTACTAACAAAAATTAAGTCTTTCATGTTCTAGAAAAATATTTGAATCAACAATCGTCATAGAAATAAAATTAATGTAAATTAAAAAAGTTTCTTAAATAAAAATTACGTTCGCACATCGGACTTACACTATTACATACTACAATACAATATTACTTTTTTTTAGAATAAACTTTATTGCGTTCACAATTTGTCGTTCGATTATTTCCTAGCACCTCCTGGAATACCGAATGGAAGATATAGGTTGGACATAGACTTCCTATTTGACAATGCTGAAATTGCACTTATACCAGCATATATTGAAGTAAAAAGACCGATAAAATGGAACTAATTGTGTAGTTCGATTGCTTACTTAAATAAGTTCTGCTAATTAAATATTATTAATGTATATTTATTAATGTTTATATTATTATGTTTGTTTTGCGTTCATAAAATATATAATATTATTTTGAATTCTGGATTTTTTAATACCTATGTAATTACTGAATGTTTCCAACAGAATTGGTCGTCTCGATGCCATCGAATCAACGCGAGACACGACCCAGTTTTGACGCGAACCCATTTTAACGCGAAAACGTATCGACGCAGTCATTTCGCACTAAAGACATTAGAAAACCGAAAAATATACTAATTGATTGCGATAACTTCGTTATAGTAAATATTTTTTATTGTAAATACCAGAAAACGTTTTAAGTATTTCAAATAAGAACTGTCAGAACAAGCACATCGATATCTTCGTACAATCTCGACGGCATCACTTATTATATACCTACCTACCTCTAACAATTTAAATAACGAATACTCATCGAATTCAAACAAAGTAAATCGTCTACAAAATAACACAAAAATGTTTGATAAATATATTCTTAACCAATCTCGGCAACGAACATAAAGACTTACTTTCTTGCTATTCGCGAAAGTTTTAAAGGTAAATCTGAGGGAGCCTTTGTATGAACGGAACAAATTTCTCGACAGAGAAAAGGTTCCGTTGAGAATTCTTCGTTTCGGAACAGTTACTTAAAAATTTGAAAGTTGTTAAGTTTAGTTATAGAAAACACGTTTATCCAATATCTACATAAAAACATATTTTTTCAATCGTCTATCGATCACGAAAAATGTCTAAATTCGCACTTTTAACTGAAAGTTGACCGTTAGCAAGCAAATGGCACGGCTGAGCACAATTAAGCACGTTTGCTAAACTAAAATTAGTCCGTGCGAAATAATTTCGCACGTTTCTTACGGTAGTCCGAAGTCTCGGTAAATTACGTCAAATATCTCGTGGCTAATCGTCATTACGAACTAAACGACGGCATTACCCTTGAAAACAAACGAACGTGTCATTTAGTATCCATATAAATCATAACAAAGACATATAATCTATAATAACATATCGTTAACCTTGCTACATGATAATTTACAAAAAAAATACTAGTTTAACAAATTATTGATATCTATGTACTATCTGGTAAGATAGTGGTGTCGCGTACCGAGTCGTATGGGATAGGCAACTCAAAAACCACTAAGAATTCAATCCCTTATTTTATGAAGGCGGAGTTAAACGACCTTAACACTGTTACTTACATTACTATATTAATTTCGACTCGTTTTTATAATAGATATTATTTGCTAAACTAGGGGGAAGATAGATAAGATAATTATCGGTAAATTTATTGTTTACATCAATTATACATAATTATGTAATGTTAGAATTTAATTAAATTGGTAAATATAGATATTTATGAGTATAGAATATTAGTATTCGATAAAAATATAAGTTAGTTAAATGAAATTAAATCACGTAGTTTTATTCATTTTATTTTGGTCAAAACTTTCAAGGAAGACGATCGGTAAACTTTACCCTTCTTGTTTAAGCTTTCCTGTTTGCAGATACGAAACGAAGGTTATTCATTGTTATTGTTACCTAGTTAAGTGTTTTTAAAAATATGCATATTATCGTTGAAATTTCTTTCTATATTACACCCGATGCAAAAATACATTTTGAATGAAATCGAACATTTTTTATTTATATATTTACATGTCGGTAAATATTATTATACCTAATTAATTATGTATAATTTTTAATATACCTAGCTACCGTTATAATATTTTTCCTATCTTTATATCATTCACGCAATTTAGTAAGAATTAATTTTACTATTATTAAGTAAAAACTAAATATGCTTATTGTTCTACGCATAACTAACTACCTTATGAATGCCAAACCGGTCACCGCTCGATGCTGTTGCGAGTAAAAAGCCCAGGTATAAAGGGAAATTTCGGCAAATGTAATTGCAACCTTATGTAAAATGGAAGACCACTCAAATGTGAATTTTTTTTGATATCAAACGATTCGTCTTAAAAAAAATAAGCATTTTTCATCATTACGCCAAACTGTTAATGAATAGAAGAAACTTATAAGGGTAAAAAATTCACTTACTTACGATTACAAGCTACCTAGCCTGATGGAATTCTTAAAAATTTATTTTTTCAGTAAACGAGAAATTGTGAATGTAATATAATAAACGTTATATAGGTAGTAGGTAGTAAAAATGCAAGATTTTATTAATGACGTGCATTGTAACCTATCTTGAATAACGTATAATTAAGCACATTACTTCCATCCGTACTAAAAGGAATATAATATATAGTTTATAAAGTATATAAGTTTATAAATGTATCAACATCAGCTTATCTGAATCAGCTAAACATAATCTCACGCTTTAAATGCAGATATCTTAGCTTTGTTGTCGATTGTTTATTTCATGTGTAGTAGCCGATATTTATAAAGTTTTAATAAATTTTACTGTCAATTAAATTTGCAGGAAATCTAAAGGTTTTATTAAAAATGTTATTTATAAAAAGTTTTTAGTTCATCATCGTATACGATCTAGCAAGGTTAATAGATTTTTTACACTTATAAAAGAAATTTTCAATTTTTTCTTCTATTTTTTTTTAGTTATTTGGACCTTGTCAGATTTTTAACATAATTTCTAACATTTTGGCAAAAGCAGAATTTAAATAATTAATTCCATAAGGTCACAAATTATAATCACGTTTTTCCAATATGGACACCACTCCTTAGCGCTCTTAAAAGTGACAATAAATGCAAATAAGAGAGGGTAACTATTTGTTCCTGGAAATAGTAGGAGGTTGTTGCTTTTGTAAATCATCAATTTTATTTTAGTTGGTGAAGTTTTACCAAAGGTTCTACGTTCATTTTGATTTTTGTAGTGTTTATTTTGCTTTTCTTGAACTCACTCGTTTTATAGTGTTATTTTTATTTTTTCGTACTATTGTTATTATTGTTGACTTTATTTGCTACTGTTAACTTTATTGTTATTGTTGCCTTTGTTGTTATTAATTAATATTATGAACATGAACCCACCAGAAAGGGGAATTATAATTGGCCTACACCAATATGGTATTTCCAATAGTAAAATTGCCCGACGGATGGGGATTTATGTAAGTGTATACACTTTTTATACGGTTTACGGTTACGGTTTTTTCATTTCCCAATAAATTTATTTGATAAATTTTTACTATTGAAACGTTTTAACAAACGTTAAAAACAAACAATTGTTATAACTAACAATTGTTTCTATGGTAAATATCTGTCAAATAATTTAAATCGAAGATGAAAGATTGGCCCTAAATATTTTATTCAAGAAGATTTCGTACTTTAAGCAGATAATTTTAATTTCCTATAGATAAGAACAGTTCAACGTTGGCTTTTACGTTATAATAGTGAAGGTATGGACGGTTTGAAAATTCGACCCAAATGTGGAAACCAAAAATATTAAATAATCAACAAATGGAAGAAATTATGGCAGTGGTAGAAGAGACTCCATTCGTCAGCGCCAATAATATTAAAGAAAGACTTAATTTGCCTTGCTGTCGGCAAACAATAACAAGCAATTTTAAAAAAAAGGCATAGGGGAAGGTCGGGTAGCCCCGGACACTTAAATGAAGTAGAAATATAAAATACAATCAACAAATGTCAGTTTGTATTTTAGCATTAAAATAGAGTAAGGAACTTTGTTAATCGTACTAATGAAAAAAAAAGGATATCTTAATTATTGTAACTAGAATATTGAAAAAACTTAAGCTCCCAATTTGCGGTAATATAAAAGTCGGCGGGTAACCCCGGACAGATATCAATAGTGGCCTAAACGTGTTTTGGCCTTTTCAGACGTCACAAATGTAGTAAAAATCTGAAGCGTCAATGTTAACACATGCTTCGTGGGCCCAATCTTTGCAGTCATGACACTGAATTCAATTTTCTTTAAACGTTTCACCACATATGGTACACGCTGTCTCTTCAACTTGATGGGAATCACCTTAAATAGTTGTCGTTGTTTTCAATTTTTTGCCACCTCTACCTTTTTGTTTTTCCTCTAGGTCTTTAGTCAGGGGCATTAAACGATTGTCTAGTTCTTTAACGTGATTATACAGTTGCTTAGAAAAGTTCTCAGAAAACGTGGGTTCAAATCGTCCTAACTTTGGACGAAACGTGATCTCTTTGTGACTATTCACTGCTTTTAGACGGTCCTGAAGGGAACTTCTTGGCACATCATACCTTTCTGCAGATAGTCTTATTGATAACTTGCCTTCTTTGACACATTTCACTGCTGTTTTCATTTTATTTTCGTCCCATTGACCTCTATTAGTTGTTGGTCCCTTAAATTTAGACATGTTGTATAAGTTCCTGCAATACAAAAAGTATAATCTAATGTACTAACCACAGAGAAGCTATAATAAATTGAATCATTATATTTGTTGAAAATATAATAAATTGAAATTGAAATATGAAATTAAACATTTATAATGGTGTCCGGGTACCGAGTTTTCGTGTCCGGGGCTACCCGATCGCTATCATTCGATGTTGTTGCCCATAGGTCTTAAATTGTATATGGAATGAAACGAATACTAATACATTCATAAACTATATTAAATGTATTACAACTCTAAAAAATAGACAAGGCGGTATACTAACTTTTTGCACTTGATAATCTGCAATGAAATTCGACAGGGGCGATGAGAAATGTTTGGCGGGAACAAACACTCACCGTAGCTTGTCAATCAATCTGTGCTCATGCATTGACTAAGTTGCATATGCGTACAAACTCTATGGGGGGCCCCCGAAACTATGTTTTGGTTTTCCAACGTGTTTACTTACTTAGTAATTGTACTGTCCGGGGCTACCCGCTGTCCGGGGCTTCCCGACCTTCCCCTACATTGCAGACAACCGACGCATAAAATAGATTTTACTCAAGTCCACCAGCAAGAACGCTTACAATTTGCTCAAAATAATTTAACCCGTGACTGGAACACCGTTATCTTTTGTGACGAAAAAGTATTTTGTTCGTCACAAAATAGTTTAAAACCATTATACAGAAAAGTTGGTACTCGATATGAGGCAAAAAACGTCGTGAAAGGTAGACGGCAAGGACGCATTACCAATGCATATTGGGGATGGATTTCGGCGGCAGGACCAGGTGAACTTATACGGATCGATGGCCGAATGAGAGGAGAGGATTACATTGATATTTTAGAAAATGGAATGCTTCTTTCTGTTCGAGCCCTTTATCCAAATACTATTATAGACCTGGTCCAAGACAACAGCAGTGTCCACACATCATCGATGGTGCGAAATTGGTTTTTAAACCGTCTAGATCACCCGATCTAAGTCCTATTGAGAATGTGTGGGGGTTAATGGTCAGAGAGTGGGACGACGAAACTCAAATTCGTACCAGCGAAAACTTATATCGTCACGTTATGCAAAGGTGGGAGAGCTTGAGAGGGAAGAATTTTTGCGAAAATATGATCGGTTCAATGTGAAATAGATTGGAAGAGGTAATTGGAAATAATGGTTTGTGGACTAAATATTAACCATGAAAATATTTTACGAATAATACCTATTTATAGTTAGGTCATAAGAATTAACTTTATTCTAATTATCTTCACCGTCAATACTTGCAATTAGGTATATGTATATTTCTGTACACATCGAATTTTTAAAATTTTAGGTACCTACTTATTTTTGTTTTAATGATTATTCTTAAGTTTTTAATTAATTTAATCATTTTTCCATGTTTATATTTTGTTGATTTATTGCATATTTGTTGAATATCTTTAATTTTTTATATTACTACCAAAGTAGTTCTTGTTTTAGTAAATTAATAAATTTAATCATGGTTAATACAATATTTTTATTGATAAATAACAACAGATTATTACTGGTTTATGTTACACTACAAGTAAGACTTTACTTTTTTAATGGGTTTACTACCTAATTGATTTCACAATATCGATATTGTAAGTTGTTTGTAATGACCTTACGGTTAATAATAAAATACCAAAATAATAATAATAATAATAACAATAATAATACCATTAAATATAAAATATTTTGATAATTTTTAGTTAGGTAAGTAAATAGATTGTAAGTGTAAAACTAGATAAGTGAAACGATCATACAAATTTGTGAAACATTTGTAAAACTAACATTGTTAACATTAATTACGTACAAAATATTATAAATTATAATTTTTTATACTATATACATACTATATACTGTATATTACTATAAACACTTTGCATATTTTTTACAACTATATTTTTAGTTTTATGTTTATTGTGGCGTTAACGTTTAATCAGGAAACTATTTGTCGGTATTGTGTTTACTTAATATTAATTTTATTTAATGTTTAGTGTGGGCATTTTTATAATTATTAACTTTAAGTTTAGATTGCATTTTTAAATAAATACTGCATATAAGTACACCTATCTTATTAAAACTTCTTATTTTTACATGCTTATTATAAACAATTTTTAATCTATTATAATTTATTACTACCTATATAACGTTTATTATATTAGATTCACAATTTCTCGTTTACTGAAAAAATAAATTTTTTAGAATTCCATCAGGCTAGGTAGCTTGTAATCGTAAGTAAGTGAATTTTTTACCCTTATAAGTTTCTTCTATTCATTAACAGTTTGGCGTAATGATGAAAAATGCTTATTTTTTTTAAGACGAATCGTTTGATATCAAAAAAAATTCACATTTGAGTGGTCTTCCATTTTACATAAGGTTGCAATTACATTTGCCGAAATTTCCCTTTATACCTGGGCTTTTTACTCGCAACAGCATCGAGCGGTGACCGGTTTGGCATTCATAAGGTAGTTAGTTATGCGTAGAACAATAAGCATATTCAGTTTTTACTTAATAATAGTAAAATAAATTCTTAGGAAATTGCGTGAATGATATAAAGATGGGAAAAATATTATAATGGTAGCTAGGTATATTAAAAATTATACATAATTAATTAGGTATAAATATCTACCGACATGTAACTATATAAATAAAAAATGTTCGATTTCATTCAAAATGTATTTTTGCATCGGGTGTAATATAGAAAGAAATTTCAACGATAATATGCATATTTTTAACAACACTTAACTAGGTAACGATAACAATGAATAACCTTCGTTTCATACCTGCCAACAGGAAAGCTTAAACAAGAAGGGTAAAAGTTTACCGATCGTCTTCCTTGAAAGTTATGACCAAAATAAAATGAATAAAACTACGTGATTTAATTTAATTTAACTAACTTATATTTTTATCGAATACTAATATTCTATACTCATAAATATCTATATTTACCAATTTAATTAAATTCTAACATTACATAATTATGTATAATTGATGTAAACAATAAATTTACCGATAATTATCTTATCTTATCTTCCCCCTAGTTTAGCAAATAATATCTAGTTATAAAAACGAGTCGAAATTAATTTGTAATGTAAGTACCAGTGTTAAGGTCGTTTAACTCCGCCTTCATAAAATAAGGGATTGAATTCTTAGTTGTTTTTGAGTTGCCTATCCCATACGACTCGGTACGCGACACCACTATTTTACCAGTAGAACCAGATAAGTCAAACGTTTTATGTTGGTCGAGTTAGTGAAACCGTTGTTTATTGAATAGACTTCTTTTAGATTCGGCATGTTTGCAAAAGATTTGATTTTTTTGAACGTTAAATTGTTGAACACGTTAAACATCACATCTTCGATTTTGATTGTTTGATAAATCGATGGTTTGTATATCGGGCAATTTGTAAAAAGCATCTGAATATATTATTCTCACGCTGCCGTTAACGACTTTTATAATATTTAAACCAGGCGCGTTACTGAAAAGTCCTCTTCTAAACTTCGTGGCGGAAGTGCGAAGGCGTATTTCAGCGACGTCAGTTAGATAACCTGGATTAACGCAATGTTCAACACTTTCTGTGACGCAACTGACGTTCAAACACTTTACTATTATTGCGGTTTCAAAGGAATCTTCCGTACACTGCGTAAACGTTTCGCGCGCGTAAATAAATAAAGACAATGTTTGAATAAACAATTGCAACGATTTCATGATTGTTATTAAGGTACGGTGAAAGTATAATGGTGTTATTTAATTGACTATTGAAAATAATCTTTAAACAAAACAAATTCTAACAACCTATGTGTAGTAAAACATTTTGATGTACCTCTACCTATTATAAACAATTTTAGTGAATTAAGACGTTAATATCCGTTCTTACTGACGAGAACGTTAATTAAAGTTTACGAATTACTTACCGTCCTCAGCTCCTTTAAATAGCAAATATAACATATAGTAAGTACTTAATTATGAAAAGTTACGACTTCTCGTTAGACTACAGTCAAATTTTAATAATTATCCGTAAAATCGTTGATTATTACGAATCAATCACGAAACGAGTATAGAAAGAGATTTATTTATAATACTTATTCAAATTTTTATTATTCGACACTGACAATTTAAATTGTGTACACTCGGGCGCAAAATTAATGTCACCGGTCGCGAGCGTTGTGCGGGCACACGCGACGACACAACGAACAAATCATGTTCAAAATTTTGAAGTTCAACTTTGTATTATTTTGCAATTTGCGTGTCGATCGTCGTAAGTACTTATCGTAGATTATTGTGTCGCGTATTTTGTCCGCCCGATGCCCGATATGCGCGACATTAATTTTGCACCCGACTGTACATATTGTATAACTCATAATTTATATTATTATCACTCATTTTTAAACAGTTATAAAAAATTATTGTACTTCGAATTAAATAGCTATTATGAATTAAATGTTTAAGGACCGATCTGCATAAGTTTTTTTAAAAGGCAATTTTTTATTTCGTATAAATTCAATTAATTTATCTCAATTCACTCAAATGTTAACGTGAATTTCTTGAAATCGTGTTTCGTCTTGCAATTCTGAAAATTTTTTTTTCGCAAACTGCAAAAGATAGAAATTTTAATAAAAGTAATCGCAAATACGTCATAGAATCCAAAAATGAAATGAAAAATATAGTATTCCATTTAAAAAATTAAAGTTAGGCAACACCACCTTAGCGGCGACGGATGAACTTTTAATACTTTTTATTACAAAATATGTGCCCGTGGTCGACATTTATTAATATGTTTTCATAATTTTTAAATCTCTATTCGTTTCCGAGATATTGCAATGTCCCATTCCTCGTGAAACGCCCTGTATATGTATCGTTATACAAATATATTGACGTCATCACTATTCTCGTCAAATCGCGAATCTACACAGAGTTATCTAAAATATTAATTTATTGTAAGAATCGTATAGCTGGTTGCATATTTAAAATAATTAAATATTTAAATTAACATAATCAACATAAAAGTTTGTTTTAAATAAAATAAATTAATGTAGGCAACTAAAGCGGCGTTTACATTAGTGCGGAGCCACGTTTGAAATCGTGACTTCACTTTAATGTAAACACCGCTCAAAGTTTTTTTTAAATGAGTAGATGGTGAAAACTTGAAGAATTATTTATGTTCTGACACGTGTTATACCTACTTAAAATGAGCAAATATTTATAGAAACGCAAATACGATAAAACTGATGAATACATGCTGGTCAGCGCATTGTAACCATAAAACGCAATTTAAACGCTTAACAATGACGTTAACTTGCACGCTACCATTTGGCTCGACGAGACCACTCAATTTTTGCGTTAACTGTAAGGTCAAATCGGTTAAATAAAAAACGAAATTGTTTTTTTACGTTATTTAAAAATCGTTCTTTTAATTACGCGAGCCAGCTGCCTGGAACGCGAGTAAATTCGGGCTCCTTTTATGATTGGCTACATTAAATTTGTTTTCGTTAGTTAATGGGCAGAGAAAATTGAGACGAAACGGAACTACGGGACAGAACAGAATAACCAAATTATTTTTACCGAAACGTCACTTTCCTTCGCGGTGGGCCTAAAAACTCATTAATATATTCATCTTAAGTAGTCACTACCTTAATTGCATTAATTTGTCAATTTAGATTTAGCTTCAAATTCTGCGAACATCTGTACCTACCCATACCAGATATCTGTTTCTTTAAATTCGATATTTCGATTACGATAAGTTAGATACGTTTCGTCTTGATGTTCTTAAATCATAGTCTAATCTATAATTAGATAGTACCAACTCCGTTATGGCCGGTCTTAAACCTGCACGAGGCAAGAGGAGAGTTCGTTAATTAGATTAATGTTTGTTAACGGTATAGTAAGACAAAAATAGTTCACAGTGAAGCGGGAACGATTACAGTCAACACGGTGCAGGAAAGAGAATAGGGCGTCCATGCAATAGATAAAGAGTCAGTCTATTAAAGGATAATTGGCTTAAAACAGATTAACTAGCCTAGATAAAACTGTTCAAAACCTTATGATATTGTAATTACGCGCCGAGCAAAAAAAAAAGAAAACACGGCGCAGTGCTGTGCCGCTCGATTTCGGAGTGGTTTGAAACCATAGATACTTAGCGCTCATTGGTCGCTGAATCGAGTTCGTACACGGTTGGCACCTCCCCGTTCCTATTTCTACACTGGACGCAGTCTAATACCCGTATGAGTATGTGGATGTCGAATAACTATTCAAATGTAGATATTTACTAAAATACACATTGTATAAATTTTAGGTAGCTACGTACTATGTTGTAGATGATAGATGTTGATAAGCAGGGGAATATTATATTAAAATTTACAATAGTATCTATCTACACAATTTTGTACCTGCAGGCTGCAAAAAAAATTGTTACGTCATACTTTTAGAGATGACTAGAGACGATTGTGCGACTGTATAACATCTAAACTTAAGTTTCGATCTCTACATACAAATAAATAAATTTCACGTTTACAATAATAGTTTAGTCGAGGAAGTTATTAATTTATTGATGTAAAAAGTGAAAAATAAAAATAGGTCACTACATTTAAATGTCCTTTTACGTCATCGATTAGTGACCTAGGTACACACACGGTTGCTATAGAGATACCAGATGCGCAGCAGCCTCGCGAGACCGTAAACTAAACAGAGTTGCTATTGATGTTACACGTTCTTGTTGATTAGTAGCTTATTTCCCGTTTAATTGCAATTTAAGTTTAGAGATTATAATTATGGGATCTATTTAGAAATACGTGTAAACGACGTATAAGTAAGTACACTCCGTCGAAAAATTACTGTCACGAACTAGTCGCGAAATGTAAGCAACTTATCGAGCACTTCAACTCCGGCCCACTATTTCACGCAAGCGGACAAGACGTAAAACGATCGAGTGCCTTTATTTTCCATTTGAATTGCGTTACATTTACGTGAGTGACAAAGAATCGATCGAATAAAAATAAATAAATTCGCTCGATCGTTTCACGTCTTGTCCGCCCGCGTAAAATAGTACGACGGAGTTGAAGTGCTCGATATGTTGCCCACATTACACGACAAGTTCGCGACAGTAATTTTTTGACGGAATGTACCTAAATAAATAGGTAGAAAAATATTAAGATTAAAATATTGTTTATTATCCAAGTGTATAACTTCGTAGATTTAAATTTCTTAATGAAATTCGTTATTCAAATACAAATGGCAGTGCACTAATCAGATTACTTATTAAACGACGCATATTTCACATTCTGATAATTTAAGTAAAATTTGTGCCATTTTAAATGAGCCGTATCGGATTAAACGTCTATAACGAGCAAAAACGACAAAATACACGTGATTGTCTTGTCTTACTTATTATAGACATACGTCAAGTTTGCCAGCCCACTCCCGATGGGAGTTATCTTTCTAATGAGCTGTCAAACTTGACATACTTATGTCTATATATTTATATATTGCGCAATAATATGTAAGGCATTTTGTCTTGTTTGCTCGTTATCGACGTTTAATCCGATAAAGCTCATTTAAAATGAAACTAATTTTAAACTTGATTTTCGATATGTTTTTATTTGACCTTGAACTTAGTTCTTTCGCCACAAACTGTTGGTTGCGTTCAGTTCCCGAACGGTCGTGGGTTCGAATCCCGCCGAAACCATGGATGTTTGTGAATATTCTTCTAATTACAACAAACTGTCGCTAACAAATTACATTCAAGGTTAAGAAAAAACCTTTAACTATAAATTCAGATTATTAACATTTGAGAACGTTAAAGAAAACATTACCAGAATGAACTTAAAACGAAAAAGAAGATGCTTTTTGAAATATTATTTAAATTCCAAGAATCCCATCTGATTTCCCGAGACCCGCACAGGCACGTATCGATTTCGGAAAAACTTTATTAGGTTCTTGTCGCCATTTTCTTCATGTCCCTTAAATTAAAAGATAGACTGTTAGTTTATTAGACGTTTCCAATCTAGTTTTTTCGTTCGTTTTTTTTTAGCGTCGTTTCTTTTAAGAGAACACGACGTTAGTTTATTGGACATTTCGATTCCACTTTCCAATGTTTCATCCGAATTTGAAGTCGATTTTAAATTTTTTGAAAAATCGTTCGTTGAAAATTTCGAACTCAACATCATAAATGTATGTCCCACGTTAAACACAAAATGGACGTTACGTTGTAAATAGACGATTTTATTAAATAGCAGCTGCAAAATAACGAACTCGTCTATTTAAAGAAGAGATTATTCGTCTTTAAACGCGATAATTAGATACAAACCTGTCGAAGTGTGTCAACTAATCACCGATTGTGTAACTGGTTCAGAAGTTGTTTGTAAAAAGGGAGCGCTCCAATCAGTACGGCATACAACTAACTAGAAGTCATTTGTTTTCCAGAGTTCCTCGCAAAAAAAAGTATTAGTCAAACGCTTTTGTATAATTAACTCGTTATTCTTTTGTTTTGTTGGAAAAGTATTCTATATGGTGATATTCTTGGTGGTCTGGGAGTTTGAGCTTTGTTGCTGGAGTTCGTGCCACATAGAAACGGACAAATTTGCTCTATTATACAGGGTGTTTCAGAAAACATGGAAATATTGCTAGAGGTTATAGAACGGTGAAAAATAAGTGGGGCGTGCTTAATACACATTTGCCCGAAAGTCGTTCCTTTTCGAGATAAAGGACGTTAAAAATTACTTTACGCCAACAGCGCTTTAAGAGGGTGCTGGAAAGCTGCAACAATTATACATCGAGACCAGTTTGTTTTCGGTACGTGTGATTTGACGCATTTCGTGTTTTGTAGTGCTTCTTAAGTTATCCAAAGAAGTTGTTGTGACATTAATTTTTAATTACTCATTTGTTTTTAACAATGTCGTTCGTATTTTGGTGCAGCCGAAAAAGAAAAGTAAGTACCTACTGCTTACGAAAAGCAATTTTCAACGAGTTGTATTTCGAAAACGGACGACCTTCGGGTTAATGTGTATTAAGTGCAAACCCCGTCTATTTTTCATTGTTTTATCACCTCTAACAATATTGCCATGTTTTTCTGAAACACCCTGTACACCAACAGTAAGTGTATTTGTCCACCTAGAATCAATTACTATTTTGATGTGACTGGTTATTTTATACAACGACAAAATAAACATTTTCTGTAGGGTATTGAAGACAAATTAGGCAACAAGAAAAGATCCCGAATGAATGGAATACGTGTCGAAAGTTTATAGGAAATTGTAAAAATCTCAAAAAAGTTTTGAATAGACGAACAACTTCTTATTTCCCGGAGAAAGCGGATTAAATTGTGCACGTAAGCAGTTTTGAAGTAATTCCGTGCGGTTCGTGTCAAAAAACCACCAAGTTTTGTCGCTTTAGTGAAAATAAAAGCCCTGGGAGACTTAAATTTTAAAGTCAGTAGGTGACGTTGGATAGTTTTACAAATTTAAAACGACGTAACATTTAAAAAAGACAATTTGCAAAAGTGCTAACGTTATCTATTAGTAAAAAAAATTATACGCAGTGGAGAGGGTCTTTGAAATTTTTTGAAATTGTAAAATTTCATTACATATCGACGTAGTTTTGGCAGAACGACGTAACCCACGAAGAAATAGATTTTACTGGGGACACATTTTGTGTTGTAGCGTAGCTATAAGCAGATACGTTTTAGTCGGAAGAACTCGTTTTCGCAAAAAGTGTGGGTTCAGTCACTCTGCCAAAACGCCGTCGATAAGTAGTGGTTTGAAAACTTTTACATACCTAGATATTTTTTCGATAATGAGATTTCAGTTGCACTAGAAACTATAACATCAACTTTGTTATATTTTAATCTTCGAGCAAGAACGTTCCATATTTTAGCACGAGCAGACGCATGTAGTATTTTTTACGTCAATCAATCAATCAAATGTGGGCCGCACAACGTGGAGCCCCTTACATTCCGAGACCGCAACCCAACAAACAAATTTCCATAAAAAGTGAATAACGTGTTTTTAAATAATTTTACTCTTGTAAGTAAAGCTGCAGATTAATATTATATCCGTGCGTTCTTCAAATGCGTAGAACGTATTCGTCGGATTGTGTTAAAAACAAAAATACTCCGATATAAAAATTACGTTATACTTTCTAATGGTGTACAGGCGGGTGCAAAATTAATGTCGCGCATAACGAGCATTTGGCAGGCAAAATAGACGTACACAAAGTACTTACGGCGAGTGAGATGAATTACAAATACAAAATTCTCGCGATCAACGACATTAACTCTGTACCCGACTGTACATATATGTAGATTATCGAGATTCGTTTTTACATATTACTTAATTTAGATGCTGGCGCGACACTATGTATTTACTTTTTTTTTCTATGTAAACTATAAGATACCTACTATATCAAAATTTAACATAAGACAAAAGTTGCGCTTTTTAATGGGCTTTAATATGGATTAATTTCTGTTGTTATTTTCTCGCGGGTTAAACATTTGGAAAATGTTCTAACCTTTCAACGTTCATAGGTATAGCAAAATATTTTGTTGCCTTATTGGCAATGGAGCATTAAAAAGATTATTTTGAATGAAGGGGTTTTATTGTGGTTAGTATGGGAATATACCTATAAAATTTCATGCTTATATCACAAAGTGCAGAAGTCGGCATTAGTTTTACACTAAGAATCTGAACTATAGTACAGACAAGATAAGCTCAGACTAATGCAGATAAGGTGAGCTTAGGTTAGTGTAGATGAGGTGCGTATAAGCTAGTGTAAACCACCTATTTCGCCGAAAACATTTTCAAACTGAGTAATTTTCCATCCAACTTTTATAAAGTCAGGTTGCCTTTTCTTATGAACATTTAATTACTTTATTAGGCGCCCACTTGTCCCGCACCCAGTTAGCCGCGCCCAGTCGCTCGGTCGCGTCGTACTTTCCAAAATCATTGCAAAAAACTGAATGTTACTTTTTTTCATTCCCGTTAACAATTTTTGCGGGCGAGCTTTCGAAGCACGTTTGACTGTTATAATTATTAATTTTAGGCACATACTGATGGAAACCCTACAGTTAATTATATTTTATTTTTCGAGTTAATTTTTTCAGATAGAGAATAAAAACCCGATTCATTATGGAATTGTTTTTTTAAACACTATGCGATGCAGAAAGCTATGATGATGATGGTAATAATAAGTCGAATCAATACGGCTGTATAATATTTAAGCCGGACCGTTCCAATAAAATGCAGGAAACTGCACAATTCTAGGAACGGTTTCTGTGGAAGATTTTTTTGGTGATACTAGATTTGCGAATCCTCGATAAAGCTTGTAGTTAAGACTGAACGAAGGATAAGAAAAAGCGATGGAATGAAAGATTAAAAGCGGGTTAGATATTCAGGATAAATTGGTAAGTCGATGGAAAATTAGACACTTTTCTTCGCTTTTTAATATTAGTAGGTTGTTCTATTTTATTTTTTTAGAAACGTTTCCAAACATTAATTAGATATTTCTTCACGAATGCTTCCTCATTTATCTATAGCGAAATTAATTATCTCGATTTCACGCCTTCTGATGTTTCGTAATTACTCTTAGGGTTCTTTCGCTCGTGAAGATTGCTGTGTCTTAAACACAAATGTTAATTAACCCTTATTATGTAGTTTTTATCTCGTTTCCGGAAATTGCCTATATTTATGTGAATTGTCAGTGTAAGTGTTACGGTACTCCAAAAGGCAACCTTTTGACGGGCAATCAAAGAACCCATCAATTTCTGTACTGAACGTTATATGGATAATATCTACGCGCAATACCCTAAAGAAATACTTTTCAATTTTCTTCGAATCGCGAGGCGTCATTTTGTATACGCTACATGTAATTCTAAAACCCCCGAAGACACTTAGAACTTTTCATCTTTAACAACTTCCGTTATGGTGCGAGAACTTGAGAATATAGCAGAAGCAGAAGAATTGAAAATCGTTTAGAAATCTATTGGAATTTTCCAAGCATTTATGTCACGATAATAGTCCGATGTTTGTTTTTCGTATTTTAAAAACAATAACCGCACAATATTTAAACAGGACATTTTCTTTCGACAACAATGTTTTATTTCAATCTAAACTGGAATATGTATTCGATATTTTATCGTGCACAGAAAGACGGGGTTAAAAATTGAATTATTTGCAAAACAGCACATAAATTCCAAATGCATACCTACAAAACTCTAGGATGTGCAGAGGGGATGTAGTAGAAAAATATCTACTTTTGAAACCATGTCTGGAAATAAACAGGCTATGCGCCGCAGTTGCTGATATTTGTCTATTATTACAATAATTATCTACCTATAAACGGTCACTATTAGTAATTATTATTAGATATGATTGATTATGTTATCGAGGTTATCAACAAATAACACAAGCCTGCAATAAAATCTGCGAACATCTATCCGACTCACAAAACGGTCAGCAAGATCAACTTATGGAGAGCTCGTCGACGCGACAGCATGCTCGCTTAGTCCGTACCCAGCTTTACACGAGGTGGATCCAGACTAAAGGATCATTCATGATTCCAGTTTACATGCCGCAACTAGCGAATTATTACGTCTATTTTATTTGTATGTAGACGTATGTCTTCGTAAAATATGCAGCTCCATCATCAATAATCTTGCTTGTAATAATAAAATACTATTTGTGTTGTAATATACAGGATAATTTAAAAGGCGTGGACATAACTGTAGGGGTTAATTAATCGTGAAATTTGGGCTAAAAAATAGTAATGTACCTGCAGGTTCGAAGATTACAAAGACGAACGACGGAAAAAATTAATGAAAAGTAATAAATGTCTTACATCTAGTTACCTACTTTAAAAAAAAAATTGTTTATATTTCATGGTGCAGCTCCCTGGCTATCCGCACATTTATCCCAATCTATGTATTATAGCAACGTCATCGGTATGCGTTGCGTGGCGGTGTTTCCCAGGAAGATAAATCCTGTCTAGCATTTGTTTACTACGTGTTTAACATCGGTGCAGGTATGGTAGCATACCTAGCCGTTGCATTTTTCTACTACATTCACAAACATCCATGGTTGTGCAGGGATTCGAACCCGCAGCCGTGAGTTCGCTAGAAGACTAATCGAAGTTACCTTCGAGTCTTTTCGCCGTTCTTTTGGCCTGCCCGGGCTGCGCCTTCCTCGTGGTCTTTTGTCTCTAGCCATCCTTACTTGTCTTGTTTCGTCCATTCTGGAGATATCCTGATTCAATTCTTCTCTTTGATTTCTGACCCCGATCTCCTATTTTTTGAATGCTACATTGTTCTCGTATGTCTTCGCTCTGTATTTCGTCTCTTAAAGTTCGTCCAGTAATTTTCATTTCCACCGTTTCGAGCGTTGTCTGCAGCGTATGTTAGTATTGGCCTTACAGCAGCCTTATAAATGCGTACTTTTGCTTGTGTTCTTAAATATTTATTTCTCCATATACAATCATTTAAACGTCCAGAAATTTTAAGCCGCTTTGTTTGTTTGTTTTTTTACTTCTGTTTTTTTTTAATCCTTTATTGACCAGTGAAAGTGGTACTACCTCGACCGGAACCGTCGTAAGACATATCGTCAGTCGGGGCTCTGGCACTACGAATATACAAACAAATAATAGGAACGGCAAAACAGTGAACAAAACGATAAACGGTAAAACAGAAGCAGTTAACAATACAACAACGAAATGTAGCGAAACAACATCAGCAATTCTCCCCATTATACAACGGGGTCGACAACTGCAGGAGGAGGGCTACCCACACCACTCGCTTGTGCGAGTCGCTCTCCTCACACCTGGTACGAAGGATCAACTCCCACAAGGAGGCAACCCTATCCCAGACCGCTCCGTTCTGGATCATTGCTTCAACAACATTATTGACAAGAATGGGGCAGCCTAACTCCCTCTCCAGCTCACCTCGTAGGGCAGCCCATCTTTGACAAGAGAACAAGGCATGTTCTGCCGTGTCCTCCTCGTCAGAGCAATCCCTGCAGGAAGGTGACTCTCTTTTCCCTATCTGACACAGGTAAACACCGAACGAACCATGTCCGGTGAAAGCCTGTCAGATAGTTAACTCATATTCCCATGAGATCTGGAGTGCCAGCTCTCGAGGACAGGGATGAGTCTCCTCGTCCACCCTCCTTTCCTCTAACGCTGCCACTCCTCCTGCCATCTCCCCAAAGTCATCCTCCTTCTTGCTGCCCTACTCAATAATCCCGGTGAATGCCATGCTTCCGACCTCTCTAAAGGAAGCAGTCGACTTTACTTCTGTTAACAATAAGTATAAGTACGCATTTCTCAGTATAAAGCCATTAAGTCGTTAACTCACGTAATATACCTACAATAAAAATATCGAATAACGTGCCTTAAAAGAAATATGTACAGTCAAGTTCGTATGTTTTGTCCCGCCGCTTGTGCTAATTTTTTATCGCAAAAGGTTCAAAAAAAGGATTACTGTCCGTTTTTATTTATTATCTGACGTGTCCGTTTTATTTATTATCTGACGTGTCCGTTTTTACAATTCAAAAACAACTGCTGCCCGTCATCACTCTTGATCATCTCTCGTCGCCCGTTGGCCTGCGATCACATCTCGGTGGACAAAACATACGAACTTGACTGTACCTACGTTGAAAATCGTTAAAACAACAAAAATTGTCGGCACTTATGCTTAATTAAAAGGATATTCGTAAACACCAACAAGCATAATATCGAATCGGTTTAAAAGTTCTAGAGCTTCTTTATTAGCTTTGTCCTTTCGCATCCCACATGAAGTATAATAAAAACAGAAGAGATTTAAATCAGATTACGATGAAAGCCGCGTAGTTGAGTGTAACGGGAGTTATTCAAAAGGAATAGATTACGTTTATTTTTGAAGAACACTTGTACATAAATCCTTTAACTACCTGCGTTATATTCGGTTAGAATACGTAAACTTTGTGAAAAAAAACGAGATTTCTAAGTTTATTAGTTTTTGAATTGCTGCAATTACTAATGCACAAGTCGATAGATCCAATTATGTTTATTTACATTTGTGCTGCTTTAATTGCAATTAAAATTCATCGAACGTATCTGTTTCGGTTTTCCGCAAATAACTTTGATTATATACGAAGATTCAAAGCCGATTCTGTGATAGAAAGTACTTTTTCTTGTAATTACACTGTGATTAAAGCGGCATTCGGTATTTCTCAGAATTTGCATATTATTATAACGACGACTTCGGCAATTATAAACTACGTAGTCGTATTATTACTACGTTTTCGCTACAGACTATCCTAAAATTTGATTCTAAACGTTTCCATTTCTCAATTTTATAAATTTAACTCAATTTACCTACATTTTGTGGTTTAAGCATAGGCCGTACGTGAATAAAATAAATTAAATCCATAAATTTTACGCTTATACATTAAACGAATTTAGGAAATGCGGACAACGAAATTACATTGAACCATAAAAACGGAGCTTAATATCTTATAAGCAAACTTATGAAATTCTCGTGCAATTTAGCGATAAATTAAATCGTTAACCGAATCTCCCTCATTTAAATAAGTAACTTACGAATAATATCAATTTCCCAAATTGCCTATAATCTTATATATGTATTTTGAGTAATACATCATATAAAAACGATCTTGAATAATTAATTTTAAAAATATACTAACTACGAAGCGTATTGAACGTAGGTATTTCAAATGACGTCGAAATTCCGTTTTGAATAAAAATAAAATTTCGTTTAATACGAACTAAAAAAAAAAAAACATTTGCATCGCTTTTCCCATAAATA
The DNA here is from genome assembly GCA_036326145.1 of Rhagophthalmus giganteus. Lineage (NCBI taxonomy): Eukaryota > Metazoa > Arthropoda > Insecta > Coleoptera > Rhagophthalmidae > Rhagophthalmus > Rhagophthalmus giganteus. The sequence goes on along the minus strand of JARFJA010000036.1, from coordinate 13,767,131 downwards.
TCTCGAAAACTGCGCATTTTATCAATACTTTCAGTTCGACAGATTTTAAAACATATTTCACATTACCGATCCGATAATTAATAACGGAAAAACGACAATCCTGTACATAAAATCTTCGATCGGCCGTCATTTTGAAACAGGTTAACAAACTCGTCTTTCGCATTTCTCACTACACGCTGTCCAAATTTCAGTCTGCCACGATCAAAATTCCCGTTGTTTCCACGACTGGTCCAAGGTAAACATTTCCTTTGGGGTATCCCATTAAAAACATCCACCGGATTGAGGACGGGTCGGGTTAACTTTCGATTTCTTTTAGCTTACTACAGTTCAATTTTCGAAAGGTCGGTCGTTACTTTTGTATCACCGCACGCAAGTGGGTTTATTGCTAAATATGTGGCGTTTTCACAATGAGTAGTTTAAATGAACAGTAGGTTCCCAAAGTCCATTCGAAGAGTTGAGACGTTTACGTCATCATTGAAAAGTCACTAGATGGTGACGTTTTGCACAGCGTTGTCAGATTATCGTAAACATTAGTATGAACCTCTCCTATGCAATGTGACGGCAGGTTATTATCACGTTTTTTTCTCAAAATACTCTCGTAAATTCGAAATTAATTGCTTTTGCATCCTGTGAGAGCTTCAGAATTTTGTTGTTTACGATTACGTGCTAGACCTATCAATAACACTTCGCAACCTGCCAGTCGTGACGTCAGACGACCGTGAAAGGCTTCCCAGAGTGCACCGAACTAAGACATACGTTACACAAAATTTCAACAACGATATGTCGCACGAGTACGTGGTATACCCAAATAACAATTTTTAAATTTCGCTGCGGATTTCTATTGGTATCACATGAAAACATTTGCAGTCAGTAGCGGTGATAAATTAGGCAAAAGGAATTCTGAATTGTTTGAGTAACAAAATATTATACCTGCTGTTACATATATAAATAATTACGTCCAGTTTCAGGTATTTTACCCCTTATGTTATTTTTGAACATGTTTACATTAAAATATTATTAGTTTAATTTAATCATTTACTGCAGTACGTCACTGCCTTTGTTATTTAACCTGATATTGACGTTTATATACGAGTAGTACCAACAGAAATCCGCCGCGAAATTTAAAAATTGTTAGCTGGGATATGATACGTAATATACCGTCTAACCTATAAATCTCTACCAACCGCTGTTTACACTAATAAGACACGTTTTGGGGAAATGATGTTTACCGTTTTGGTAGAAATTTAATGACGCAATTGTCTCAAATAATACCTAACAATCAATTTGATAAATGTTGACATTTTTTATAATATTGTTGATTTGAACTAGCGATTCGTTATAATTAGTTTTACGGCGGCGACACCTACCTTTTTTTTAAGGAAACGATTAAAACACTTTTATCGAGTAATAAGTTAGATACTGTAACAAGATATAATTTGAAGTGACCGTAAACTTTACGGCAGCACACCGAAAAAAAAAACAAAGCATTTTCCATTTCCAATTACAAGGGAAAATGATCACATAACAATGGCTTTATTGCTTTCTTTTGTTAGATATTTTTCTTTGCTAAAGTTTTTCGAGGAAAAGTCAAGAGCGTTTTACAAATGAAAAAACGCAGATACGAAGCAAGTTTCCGAAACTCAAAGAACAACGGCTTTTAGATTTTATGAATTATATCGTATACCTACTTTTAAAAAAGGACGGATAAATGTTTATTTGATGCTTATGTAATAGGTACCTAAACGTACTTTTAATACAACGTATACCTAATATACAGGGTGATTTATAGCGAATGAAAACATTTCGGCAACTTATTGAGGAGATTGTACTGATTGCGAGTAAAAAAAATAATTACTGATCTATGAAGGATCAAAAGTTTTATTAGACTTCCTCCGGTGTAGAATTAGTCCTGTCAATTATTCTGTTATGTTATATTGTGATAAAGCGTTGATTATATATATATATATATATATATATATATATATATATAAAATCAACGCTTTATCATATATATATATATATATATATATATATATATATATACTTAACGCTCATTGGTCGCTAGGCCGAGTTCGTGTAGACTTTCTACACTGGACGCAGTCTAATAGCAAATTAATTAGAAAATTAAACTGTAATGTGTTTTGAGGTTAATGTCACGATCTCAGGCATGCCTTTATTAATAAAAAAACCACCTTCGCCACTGATCATTACTTCCACCGCTTTTAACGCTCACAATCATTTGCACTGATGACGTCGCGTCGGTTCAATTGAATAAATTCCTTTACTACGCATTAACAAAACTTTAACCTCTTATAGCTCTACCTAAATAACACGTTTCCAGGAGGAGTTTGTTGGTAATAATGAATTTATGTTACGCAATGTGTAAGTATGTAAATTTTAAGATAAACGTAAAAGTCTTATGAATATAACGCAGAAGCGCTATAACGCGGTTCTTTTCTTAACCTAAAAGAGCACTTTTGCGCCTATTCAATTCATCGCCGTATTTCCCTTGATGCCTCAGGATAAGCATGCACTATGACGGGGCGCAGCGGGTCGCGTCGCAGCGTAAAAATCCGCAACCAATTGCTGGGGGTACATTTTAAATGAGTCAATAATGATGAGATTAGTTGCGGAGTTTTGTGCCGCGATGCGACCCGCTGCGCCCCGACATAATGCACGCTTACCTTTAAACCATGTTCTCATCCACTTAAGGGACAATGGTTGCCATGTTAAAATACATAGCAACCATTGTAGTAATCACGTAAGTTACGTCTCTTAAGTGGATGAGAACAACGCATTATAGGCTGAGATTACCGTGCAAGCGACTTCGCGCGTACAGAAATTTTACTTCGTTATTTAGAAAGAGTTATTTTCACAAAAGTTCGTTATATGGAAGTTTGACCGTAATAACACTAATCTAACTTTCTGCACGTATTAATTGATAGATTTATTTAAATCGGCATCGAATAAACAAAAATTAAATGTTGCGAATTAATTCTGAAAAAGAAATTAATGAACAAATTTTTTAATACGTAAAGAAGTATCATAAAAATGTCGAACGCTAAAAGCTATAAAGTTTTTTCGACAGTTTTTGCGCACAAGCTGTAGTAAAATACTATAAAACACGTTCTTATGTCTATAATAACTTCCACTAGATGTGTAACGTCGAAATATAACGTATAAATTTTTCATGGTATATACGCTTCGAGATAACTAGGTATACATACGTAGGTACCGAAATTCAATCATTGTAATTGATTATGATATCCGAATAATGTTCTTTTTACAAAGAAAATCAATGTTTTATATGCTTCAATCGTAGATTGCTAATTTTTGTAAACGTAGCGCGTACGTTAAAATAAATACAAAATTAATTTCTCACTTTTAATTTTCATCTGCATAAATGTTGTGTTTTAATTTTCATTGTCTAAAAATAAACGTTCAACGGATATAATATTCATGATCGAACAGTTTATATAATATTCTTACAGTTTAAAGGTAATCGGGTCGCATTTCAGCTCAACCAATTGCTGGAGTGCATTTTAAAAGAGTCAATGTCGGTGTCTCTGTTGCGTGTTAATGATTGGTTGCAGTGTAATGTGCTGCGATGCTGCCCGCTTCGCCCCGGCACAATGCACGCTTACCTTAACGGAGAGTTAAATTTAATTGTCGTTTATGAGTGCACAATCATTAAACAGGCCGTTGATTTGTTGTAATCATCAAACAAAAAATATTTTTTCAAATTTTATTACTATTATTATTAGTGCATTATTACAAATGTAGTTTCTCGATAAATGAATTTAACTTTAGGTACTTATTAATTATTAATAGTCGAAGGCAAGAGATGTGCTTCAATATTGTGTTTTCATCCTATTTAATTTATTTGTCGGAAAATCTGTATTTGATAAACTGTTCGTTGGAAATATCGATACGTTTCAATATCTTTCAAATCTTTATTTAACCACCATAAACACGCATTATTGGAAAAATAAAATATCTATCACACACGTATACCCTATAATCAATTTTGTATCGTTTCGAATCGTACTATGTATTGAACATAAATTAGGTGTAGGTATATATTTCAAATAAAATTGGTTCTATTGAAAAAAAAAACAGTTTTTATTAATATTCTTTTATTGGGAAGGTTTCATTGCAATCGAGTTTTTTTTTAAATTCTTCTAAAAATAAGTCAATAAATTATTTCAAATAAAACCAACTATGGTTTCTTCATCTTTCTCCTCGGCAATCTTTCGGATCCACTATATAGTTTGTTTTTACAAAAGGTTTGCACAGTTGTAAAACAATTATCTCAAACATAAACAGTAAGTGTTTATGTCTTCAAACTGTTTTTCTTTTTAATTTTTTGCAAACAGTTAAATATAATTTTATAAGGCTAAAGTGATAACTGTGATAATAATAGATTAAAATTGTTTACATTTTGTATATATTGCCGTAAGAAGCTGTAGCAAGCAGTTGAGAAAACGTTTGCATTTATCTAGAAAACATTGTTACAAATTACATGACAAAACGCGAATACGGACGCTTTCCCGGATAACACCTATGCTATTTTTAATCGGCCCATTGGACACTTTCGTAATACTCCGTGTAAAAATCTCGGTTAATATAGACACGCCCTTACGTTCCCGGCGTTTTTCTTTTGCTTGGTTTCTTGTTATCTGTTTTTTGTTCCTAAAATACGAACGAAGTTTTACTCTAATGCCCCATTTACATTAGTCAAGTTACTTGAATTCAAGTAACTTGAAATAGGTAAAATCCCCGTTCTGATTAGGCAAGTTGCTGGCTTCAAATCGCTTGAATTCAAGTAATCTCTGTACTTGACTAATGTAAACCTGCTATTCGCTTGACTTGAAAGATTCTTTCAAGTTGCGTGCAAGTTTCAAGTAAAGTAGAACCTCGTTCCTCGCCTTTTTACTTGAATAAACAATTTGATAATTTGTTGACAACCATATGTTTTTCATAAAGAGCGCGATCGTAAAATTGGCGCCATGTTCAAATGGCGAAAACGTGAAGGGTAGCTCTATTGTGATCATCCTCGAAACGACACACTATGATCGGAAAGCGTTAGTTAGGAGAACACAATTTTCAAAAGGCTTGTTTTAAATGATATATTAAACATTACTAAATATCAAAAACATTTTATACATCAATAAACATGTACAATGTGTCCACGAATAACTGATTAGATACATATAATCGAGCAAAAAATTTCGAATTTAATTTTGATATTTTGGATTTAGCTCCGCTTGTCCTTAAACAGTGTTAAAATGAAAATGAGTTTAATCGTACATATACAGGGCGTTTTGAGGGCAAAGTTTTGAAATAAAATAAGAGAGAACTGGCTTTATTTGACAAGATACCAAAAAATTTATTAAAAATAAGTTGTTTTGAATTAAGAGATAAGTTCAAACTCAAATTATAAGTATAGTAGTATATGTAGTATATAATAGTGTAATGATATTAAAAGTATCAAAGTATAATACCTATACTTATATAATAAAAACTGATGTTTTCCGTAGAAGGTATTTACATATTTATAGTGAGTTTATTTTCACTACGATGTAAATTGTATTGCACGTATTCAATTATTTTTGTATATATTACATACGGGAAAAAATTTAAAGATATGTCAATAATCTACGTTTATATTTATAAAAATTTCGTTGTTTGTAGACAATTAACAAATTTTATCAATAATTTAATTTCATTATTTACGTCTTTTATTATTATTATTATATTGTTATTAATTAAAGAATTATAATTAAACATGAATGGCTTTGGAAAATAGGACAATTATATTTAATGTAAAATTTAATCTTAAATTTACTATAAGATATGCTACAAGTCCCATTGTTCAATAAACACATGTAAAAATACACGTGTGTATGGCCTATCCAAACCTATATGCAATTTACGTCATCAATAAAAAGTTACTAGATTGTTTATTTGTAATTCGGTTTAAAGTTTGGAAAGTGACACATTTTACCTGCGCACATATTAGATAGCATAAAGAAAGGCTACAATTTATTAGAACTGTCAAAATATGAGGTACGAGGTGACAGCACTGTGTGAAACGTCATCATCTAGTAACCTTTCATCGATGACGTGGATTGCATATAGGTTTGGACGAAGTATACCTATATTTATGATTTGTATTATCGGCTTAAGAATTTTTTTATAAAATTCAATGTTTCGATATTATAAAAAATAAAGTTAGGTACGTGATTTTTCTTTGTTTTCAATACAGAACAAGATAAATATCCTTTTCTTTTTTTTGAAGATTTTGAAATGCATCTCTATCTTCTACAGCCAATTCTTTTAACAGGGTCCCAGATGCACCCAACCAATTATTTCTGCTAATCCACTTTTTTGCTCACGTAGATCGTTTCCGATTACTGTTTTTCAAAATTTTTAACATGTTCACAAGTTCACTACTTATTACAGAAATTCCAGCACGTACGTACTAACTCCTTTGATGCAATTTTAACGACTATTGACCTATTTTAATTAACTTGTAAAACGTATCGAATTTTATTGTCTTTCAAGTAGACAAAAAGTTAAAAATGTTTATATTTTAATTGAAACTTGAACGTACCTTGAAAGAATCGTTCAAGTCAAGTAAATAATCAGTTCACATTAGTCAAGTTACTTGAATTCGAGTTATTTGACTAATGTAAATGCGGCGTAAGCGTCGTAAATGTCAATAATGAGTTTTGCGGACATGTTAACGGCGATAATTAACCCGCGTAAATCGAGAATTATCACGAGATATACGTCGCGATGAATCAAATATCAGAAAACACAAGGCGCATTTAAAAGTACCGCGAGAATGTGCGCTCCTGTAAAGTTTACTTCTTGTGGGTTACGCCGTTCTGCCAAGACGCCGTCGAAATAATAAACGATAAGTCTAGAACGCAGAGCAGCTTATCGCGGCTCGAACGGTCAAAAACGATAAACCCAATGAGTGCGTGAGGAAAATGGGGTCCAGAGAAGCTAAAACGTTCGACACCCCTTTTATCCTTCCCCGAGGCAACCACATACTAGAATCAAATATCAGAAGTACATCGATCAATACCTACGCGACACAAATGCAGAAGAATCAGTAGAAGAGAAAGCATGGATGGACGTAGTTAGTGAAGCTGAAGAAAAGAGAGATTTCAAATGGAAAGAAGTGAAACAGAGAACGCGAGATAGAAAGAAGCCAGACGAGCGCCAGTGACTCAACTCGCTCGTCTTACGCCCGTAGGGGCAGAAGGGTTGTAAGATTAAGTAAGTAAATGTCAATAGTAAGTAAAGATACAGTGTATGTGTGATGACATAGTCACACAGTCTTACAATTTTTTATTTTTTTTTTAGTATTTTTTTCATAGTTTTATAACTTTTCACAGTCTCACAGTTTTACAATCACCACTAGTTTGTAATATTTTCTTACTTTGTGGGTAGTTGCTCGTTTCGTACTTATTATTGTCCTTGCTTTGCCATGTAATATAGAAAAATTATTCTACCCAACAAGAATGTGTTATTGCCGATTTAATCATTAAATTATTGCGTGTTTAAGACGTCCATCCATGTTCTACTAAGACCTTCGTCGAAATACTGCATTCGCACTGTTAGTAAATTCAAACTAACCAAAGTTTCCTTTGATTAGATAAGTCTGAATAATTTAGTTCTGTTAATGGGCACCAGACGTTGTAGAGCGCCAGTGTTGGTCATTCAAATATGTGTTGAACTCGAACTAAATAACACGCGATAGTTTACGATAAGTCGGAAATTGGGAAGGTTCCACCGATTTCGGACGGTTTAAATTATGTTTGGTCAATTTCTCAAAGGGACGGTCATTACGTATTACGGACTATTGAGAATTCCGCTACATTCCGTATTCTCTTAGCAATTTTGTATGGTATTAAAGCACGTCTGCTGGCAGCTTTTAGACAATCTAAAATTTATAAAGGTACTTACTTATTACGAACTTAAAAGGATACGTTTTATATCAAAATAGTAACATAACATAATTCTATAACGTGAACTTTATTATTATAATTATTACACTAGCATTACAAGTACTTATATTAAATTAAAATTATTAAAATAATGTATGGTTATAGTGTCGATCTTATTCGTTTTGCTTGTTTATTGCTGAAATAACAGAAATTATTACCTAAATACACACAATCACTTATTAATTATTAATACCTGCTAAGCAATCTCTTAATGTTATGCACGTTTTCGTATTATCATCCAATATATAGCCCGTGTTGCAAACACATCCCGGCGTGCACGCTTGACTAGCAGGGCAAAACGGCGGATTCATCAAATTTTGACATGTTAAAATACAAGCAGCGCCACAACGTGTCCAATTTTGATTTTCATCGCAATCTAAAATTTTCATTAGGCGTTAATTTATTGGTTATTAAGCTTAGACGCAACGACGTCTGCGCCGGTGGCGGCGGCGTAACTAACCTTTATGGGGTCCCGGGTAAATTTAATTAATTTTGAAATTTTGGAATTGATTAAAAAATAATAAAAAATTGTGGGCCCGAGGCCCCCAGTTTCTAGAGGCCTCGGGTAAAATCTCTAACTACCTCGCCGTAGCTACGGCATGAGGTACGTAGCATAGGCGATGAATAAATAATTATCACAGTAACTTACCTTCTTTTGCTACAGTTTGTAGTACTAATAAGCACAAAGACCCAAAATACATACGAATTTTTTCATGTTTACCTACTGTAAAAACTTGCAAAGACAGTATGTCCCTTACACTAAAATCATCTATATTTATACCAAAAAAGCATAAGTTTTATCAACAATTTATTCGCCCTAGAAAAATAATATACCACACCTTGTACGCATATTAATTAGCGAATCGTTATTGTAATTAGCGAGATATTTAGATTCGACCTTTTCCGTTTGTCATTAAAATAACAACAAAGATAAAATATAATTGGGGAAAATATGAATTTATGGAAGTAGAACTCGATTAGTAAAAATAGCGCTAAATAAAACCACGGTTTAAATTATAATTTTTAAAAATGTAAGTTGTAAAAACTGTTTCGGTGATAATACCAACGATGTTAATTCATATTCCAGATTTTTATTAGGTTTTGAAATTGAAAATTGAAAAAAATTAAAATACCGTGTCCGTCAAAAAGTCTACCCCACGTGGGAAGCTTTTTTATTATTGATTTAAAAAAAAAACAATTATCGTCGATAAAAGTTGGCTTACGGTTTAAAATCCAAAATACAACAATCAAAAGTCAAAATTTATCAGTCATATACGGGGTTTGCCGGAAAATATAAATTTGGCCTAAAAGTAAAGTACCCTTGTATCGAAAATTGTTATTAAAGACAAGTTGTTTAGAATTAAAAGTTAAAAAAAACTAACAAAACACAATTTTTTTTAAATAGATAGCCCTACACATTTAATGTAGTTTTTTAATGCTAAACATATTTTCTTAACAGAATTTTTCGATAATGTCAAAAATATGGGTACTTTACTCTTAAGTCAAATTTAAACTTTCTGATATATCCCATATATGACTGAGAACTCTTGACTTTTGACGGTTGTATTTTAGATTTTAGACCATTCGCCAACTTCGATCAATAATCAATTTTTTTTGAGAAATAAATAACAAAGACTTTTTGGCGACTATTAAGTCGCCTTAGAAATTAAGGGAACGGTTAAAATTAACAATTTTTTACAATACTTAGTTGCATCCCATTTGATACGGGCTACGCGACTCTACGAAAAAAATGACGGGCTCGTCTTTTCCGCATTTTACATATTTTAAAGCGGTGTAAATTTTCTGTTGATTTTTCAGTCCGTTCAGTCATAATTTAGTTTTGTACACAGTCGAGTGCAAAATTAATGTCGCGGCACGCGAAGCAGTTCGCTACATTAATTTCGCACTCGACCGTACGGTTAATACCAGCTTAAAACTGAAAGTTTTACATTTACAAACGAAGAGCACGGGTAAGTTTACTATGTGCGGCACTGCGTACGTTTATTAGATATTTTGGGCTTGAAATGAACTCACCAACACGCCCTTAAACTATATGTAGATTAAATCGAAAGTCACTCTGCATAAATAGCTATTTTTAAATTCTCGAATTTCCTTTGAAAACACGCAGGTGTTGTTTGTTACATACTTTTTGGCAATGAAAAAGTATACTTCAGTTTTTAAATTACTAAACTCGAGATAACTCGTGCCTTTTCTTGACGTGATTACGTATGTATAGGTAGGTGCGTTGAAAAGCCGGTAATCGATTTACATCTCAGTAATTCAATAACTGTTTACCAGAGATTAACAAATTACGAAATTCCCCAACATAATGTAATTACGAAGTTAAATAATTGTTTTAAGGGTAAATATATAATTACTATAAAGCGAATATATACTTAGTTATTAATTACATATAATTGGCGTTGTGCAAAATTATTATGTACCTCGATGTAACTTCTCCATATATTTTGCAAATAACATTAGACTCGCGTTAATACGACATTTATGAAACCGAGTGTCCTGTCGGATTAAGCAAAGTTTCGGATTACCCACGCAAAATATACAAACATAATTACGTTTCGTTTCAAATAAGAAGGTAGTAGATGGCGCTACGTCTAAAGGCAAGTTTAGAAAGGTAGGAAAGACAGAATGCCAACACAAGTTACCAATATAACTACATTTTTTAACTTACCTCGTTCAATCTACTATTTATTACCACCTAATTCTTTTAGTGTATGGCGACGTGGATGCACTATCTCCACTATTCCTGGAATAGAATTATACAAACGTTTCAAAGACAACGTCTGGCATTGGCGGCGTCATAAACAATATTTTATTCTCGAAAAGCATTTTTAACTACTTTTATCGAAAATTTTGTGGTACACGAACAATTTTGCCGAATGTTATGTCCGAAAATTTGTTATAACCACCAAAATTTATACGGGACTTTTAGGAATGGTTCGTTATATCCGGAGGTTCGCTATAAGCAGGTTCGTTATATATATATATATATATATATATATATATATATATCTGCGTGAAAAATGTTTATCCCAATTTATTTTAAAATAAATTGGGATAAATATTTTTCACGCAGACTTAAATACCATAAGTAAAAAACGATCATCGTATGTACCTACAAATACTCAATAAACTCAAAACTCAATCAAATAAAAAAACGCGCAAATAAAAGTACAATTTACAGTAAAAAATAACAACAATAAATTATGTATGTATGAAAAAAGAATTTTCAGTTGTAAAGGACGCGAGAGTAAATATACATGCCTAGTTCAGTTTAACGAAAACAGAACGTTGGCCCCTGGGAAAACCTAAGCTTGATTCAATGTGTAGGTATTTAATAATCCATATCTACATTAAAATTGAAATAAATGTACCTACGTTAGAAACTTAGCTGTTCGTGTCGTTGTCAACACTGTTTTTCGCCCAGCGATGTCCAGAAACGCTCAAAGATTTCAAGTTTAAAGGTTTTTAATTAAAAAAGGATTTGTGTTGCAACCGCTTCTTGCTGCTGTACGACATGGATTCAAGTCAAAAGCGCGTATTCGCCTTTTACGTTAACGTTCTTGCGCGAAAACGCCGTACCAAGCGCGCGATTAGGAGTGTACGTATAAAAATCCACTAAATATAGCTCTCGTAGAAAAACAAATTTTAACCAGCATGAAACTTTGTAAGAAGACTCTTGTGACTTCTCTTAACAGGAATCGCGCGTCTGGCAGCCCTGCATCAGTCAATATTGCAACTTTAGTCTTTAAAGTTGAGCGGAAAACACAATTTTTTGTTAATTCAGTATTTTATTAAACCGCATACTTTAATTTAACTTTCAGTGCATGTACTGTTTGAATTATCTATTATTCGTATTAAATATTTTCTGACAGATGCCTTTTTTTAGTTAATATACTAAGTACATATATGTATCTTGTTATGTTATGTAATCAGTACAATAAGTAAACGTAACCTGTTGAACGTGTTCCATTTTCATTTAGGTCACGCAAGAAAACATAAACTAAAAGGTTATCGGAAAAAGATTCGTTAAATATCTAACGACGGTTGTTCAATCAGTTACCTATATGGACGATATAATATCTACTACCTACATTCAATAAACTGCTTCTATATTTTTATTGATTTTAAATTTTAATCTGAACGGCCCATTTATTGCAGTAATTAGAAATATATGAAATAATGATGATATTAATAAATAATTCTAGCGTACCTACCATGCTAAAATTAATAATTATGAATTTGTTCAGCAAGTAATTAAGAAATTTTACACTCCAGATATTGCGTCTCTCTTGTGAGATATTATGAAATTACCTTTTATCGATTGGTATTTCTGGGATAAATAAAGCTTAAACTAATAAAAATTATATTTCGATGTACTTATATGTAAATATTTTTACAGTTAATGAAACATATACGTATGTATCGGTACGTGTGTTCTAACACTTCTTCAAAGTACACATGCACATATGTAATTCCATTAGTTAATAATGTTGCATTGCGTTTTATCAAGGATATTGTTTTAATATGGATTTATATTTTACGTAACAACGACAGAACAATAGATAATATGATAGATGATAGATAACGCAGGATATTTACAAATACATAGATACATTGCTATTAGATCGACAGGTAGGTATGACGCAATCGCACAATTTAAATAGAAAACCCACAGTGTTTAATATATTGATGGTGAAGCACTGAAGATGGGAAGGGCCGGGTCGGGAGTTCGAATCTCCCTGCAATCGTGGACGTTTGCGAATTTCATTGAATTTTAAAAAGGAAAAACAACGACTAGGCAGTACATACTATCAACTATGCGGTATGATCACCTAGGAAACGAATGCTGGACACGATCAGTATCCAGGCGAATAACCCCTAGGGAACACTTCATTTTTTATACGATAGATCGGTCCCAGATAAAATTGTGTAAAACCTATACAATATAAAATATGTATACTTTCAGAACTGAATTCAAACGGGAATTTTAAAAATCTGGGAGTGCTATTTGATTCGTGTTAAAAGAAAATGTACCGCGTAAAAATAGAATTACGTTTGTTTTACAATATAGGTTGATATTTTGATTAATATCGACGTTTGAAAATAAAATATTTTGTAAAATATCAAATTTGTTTTCAAATATCCTCTTTTAACTAAACAGAGACGTCCTATTACTATGCTAAAAATATGGAAATATTATGTAGGTACATACAAGAATATAAATTACTTACCTAAGTAATTCCTACTTAATTAGGTTTAGGTACAAGGAAGCTGCAGAGATCATGGATTTCAAATTGCAAACCAAGTCATATACGAAAATTTGACAGATCGAAAACCTCAGAATGGTTTGGTTTACAAATTATATTATCGTGACACGCGCAGCGTTAACTTTGACCTTGACGGTAACAAAACGATCCAGATCCGGAAGACGTCATTAAATGGAATTAATGGATGAAAATTAACGTCGCGAAACGCCAATACATTAGGCAGGCAATGCGCGGCACAACGAACAAATCCATGAAACATACCTACGACAAGTTAGACAAATAACAAATACAAAGTTGAACTTTAAATAAATATTCCGATCACAATTTGTTCGTTGTGTCGGTGTGCCGTGCAATGCTCGCGATAAGCGACGTTAATTTCACACCCGTCTGTACCTATTTTAATTTTCGAAATACTTGGGAAGATATCTGATTTAAAAAATTAAAATACCTTTAACTAACAATAAGTACATACGTATAAACCGTAAAAGTAGTAATTATTTGGCGAGTATTTTATTTTTTACTATCGAATATGAGCCCAAACGTTAGAAAATAGAAATTTTCTCGTTAGAACCGAGAAAAATAACTTTTTTCCGTATTTTGAAGACACGCTTAATTTTTCAAAACTAAAATTATGACACAAATTAATTTCTATCCAAGCAGAAGGTGAAATTTCGACTCATTTTTTTTTTAGATTATTTCACCTATGCGTGCGTCGATCTGGGGACAAGCTATATAGTTTAAGAGACATTTTATGGATCAGTAAACGAGTGATTAACAAACAAAGTGAATACCCATATGTTTTTAATACTGGGATTACCAGTTAATTTATAAGTTGGTTTTCACGATAACGCGAATGATGTTATTTTTTAAATATAATTATTTATATTGGCCTTTGTGGTCTTGTTAGATGCATCATTACTCGATTACTTACCGACAAGCGTCAGTACAACATTCTTGCATGTGATTTATCTCGAGGGCTTCAGCATTCTTCAGCTATAAGCATTCAATAATTTCTAATCAATTCGAGCTTTAATAATACTACTTAATAATTATTTAATATTAATTTAGTATCTCAAAAAAAATAATAATAAAAATAATGAATTTACGAGAAACAATTTTAATTAAGCTGTATATCAAAATAAATGTTGACACAATATGTTAAAAGATTAAATAAATTATTCTTTAACGAAAAGCAGTAAAGATAAATAAATCTATTATGACGAACGCGATTCGTGTGCTCATAAATATCGAGCAACTTCGCAAGGTTTCATTCTTCAAAGAACCTTCACCGTGTTTTGTTAACTCGGTACTTATTGTTAAGTCGGTATTTGAATTTGTTCGAATATGAAACAGTTAATTAATTATATTGCGATTTCTCTAACATGTGGATTAATGGTTTACGCTTACCGCGAGAGTAAGAAAATTTAATATTATTTTACTTATTTACTTACAGTTTAAAATAAAAATGTATATTTAAATTTTTATCGATTTTTTTTAGCATTGTTTTATGCGATAAGCCATACATATGTTACAATTTTTTAGAATATCTTACAATATTTATACATTTATTATAAAATGGAAGTGTGTAGGTATGCTTTTTCTTTAGGGGGTTCACCCCTTTTGACCCGGACATTTGTTAAATTATATTAACATCGAAAATAATTACAAAGTCTTACATCGAAGAACCGTTAACCATAAAATTGTTATTTTTACACCCTGTATAATTTTATAAAACCAAAATGATTATTTTAAAAAACTCTTTATATTTATTTATTACAGCTACAATTGCATGCTCAGAGAATGAAAATGTTGATCCATGCATGAATCCCTGTCAACCGACCTGTGACGAACCAGTTCCTCCAGTATGCAATTTTCTAGTTTGCAATCAAGGGTGCGCTTGCAAGAAGAACTTGTTAAGAGACAGGCAATCTGGCGAATGTGTACCACCCAACCAGTGCCCGCCAAGTAAATCGTTAGATTAATATTTTATTGAATTTACATTATTGTCGTCATCAGCTAGGAAAAATTAATTTAAATTATACGGGGTGTCTCAAAAGTGAACTATCAAACGAAGTTTGATTTGCAACCAAAATAACCATATATTGTTGATGGTTCGAAAGTTAGTGAAAAATTTGTATTTTTCCGCTACAGCCAATTAAAAATCAAATAATTTTGTTATCCAACAATTCACGAAACCATTGTTTATACACATGCTTTTATTCAAAAATTACAAGTTGTCGGATCATTTTGCAATAAAATATCAACCAAATAACAAATGTGTTAATGTCTCTTCTCTTGCACTAGGCGATTCTGCAGATAAATACAAATTTTGCAATAACTTTCGAACCATCAACAATACATGGTTATTTTGGTTGCAAATGACCTCTGCTATCACCTTACTTCATTTGATTGTCCACTTTTGGGACGCCCTGTATTTTAAAATGTTTAGGGCCGATCTTTTCATTTAATTGACACATATTTACCATAGAAACGTTTGTTCAAACAATTGTTTCCATGGTAAAAATTTGTCAAATAAATTTATTGAGAGATGAAAAAATCGGCCCTTAAACAAATTAAAAATAACATTATTTATGGTGAATTATTGATTTAAAAATAGTTTTCAATTATTTTTATTACAATACATTTTACAAAAATCTAATATTTTACTTTAAATGTTAAGGGGAAACTCTAAAAGGCCGACGTCATAATTATGAACTCGTTGTGTAAAAAATTGACGCCGTTGCGTATTTTTTTATTCGGAAACTATTAATTATAAGTATTAAAAAAATAATTAACTTCTTTAAATACTATCTTTTTCTAAATCTGAGAAGACAAAAAGCTTGAATGTCGACGTTTGTAAGAATAAAAATAAATAAACCAAACATAAATAAATTGTTAATGTAGTGTTTCGGACAAGTTACAAATTTTCAAACATTGCGTTTGCGTTTCTTCATAGGAAATGGGTTTTCTTGTTTTAAGATTAATTGAAATTTTAAGTTTGGCCAGTTAATTCCGAAACGCACCCTAGAACGATACCCTGTGTTGTGTTTAATAACAATTATTTATTCACATTTTTGTTTATAAGCGATTTAAATCGCTCGTCTCGTCAAATTTACCACTAGCGACGCTGGTATAATTTGTTACGCGTTTCATTGGTTCAACGACAGGCCGACCGTAAGAGTTTCGATCAGAGCGTTTATTTTAAAGGGTCTACAATTAAAATCGTTAATTTTTTTACTCACGATCAACGTGTATTTTGATTTTAACAAGCTTTAATAATTTCACGTGCTCTTTAATATATGACGCTATTTGTTTCTCCTTAAAATTACTTTATTTTATGATAATTTGCAATTGTACTAATAAATGAATGCGTATTATAAATTAGGTTGTCCAGTAAACGCCAGATGGACTGATTGTGGAACCGGTTGCCGGGTAACTTGCCGAAATGTAAACGATCCTCCAATTTGTACTGCTCAATGCGTCGAACCTATGTGTATCTGCAAAAGCGGCTTCATATTTGATGAAAATGTGCAACGATGCGTATTACCAGAAGAATGCAGTCCCGCTACATAAACCTAAACAGCATTTCAATTTGTTTTATGTAGTACCTACTCATTTGTTGTTGTTTTTTTAAGCATCGAGTCAACTGAACGTTAATCTTTTCCTACTTATTCTTGAATAGTTGTTGTATTTTTAAAATGAAATTAAATATTTGTTTACAATAATTACTTGTAGAGCTGTATTTATAATGTATATGTACAAAATGTTTTCGTTTTCATTGTAATACATAAAGTATGGCATGAAAGTGTAATTTATTTA